>CM062229.1:29134906-29734906 GCA_031216235.1 Syzygium jambos | reverse complement strand
ATCCAATTTATCAGGGAACATTCTATCTTCAATAGGTAACTTGACTCAACTTGCCATGTTGAATTTCGACGATAACAAACTCTCAGGTGAAATCCCATCTTCCCTTGAGAAGCTCGTCTAACTCTCCTCTTTAGATCTTAGCTGGAATCAACTCACTGGGGAAATTCCCGCTTCCTTGATCAACCTCACCAACCTCACTTTGTTAGACCTCCATCACAATCAATTAACCGGTCAAATTCCAACTAAGATCACTGGCCTCACCCGGTTAACTTCTCTCGACCTATCATTTAACAGACTAACTGGCCAAATCCCTGAGGACATCTCTAACCATGAGAATCTTACTACCCTAGACTTGCAATCGAACAACCTAATTGGCACTTTGCAGCTGGATGTGGTATTCAAACTTAAACAATTAACAGCATTGCTACTCTCATCTAATGAATTCTCGTCGATTATCGAACCCGACATACACGCTAGCCTTTCAAACTTGGCCGTTCTTGGCTTGGCTTCTAGCAACTTAAGCGAGCTTCCCATGTTCCTATCAAACCAAAGCAAGTTGCACTGGTTGGACCTGTCCCAAAATAGCATTTATGGTTCCACACCTCCGTGGTTCTTAAATGTGACTACGGCACAATTGAGATTTTTGAATCTTTCTAGAAACTTAATTACCAGTTTCACAGCTTTTAAATGGCCAAATCTTGCGGTATTGGACCTCCGGTACAACAATATACAAGGATTACTTCCGACTCCCCCGAAGACCATTGACGTCTACCTTGTATCGAATAACAAGCTATATGGAGAAATATCACCGGAGATGTGCCAGCTAAGCTATATTAGCATGCTTGATTTGTCCAAGAACAAGTTGACTGGTGTTATTCCACCATGTCTGAGCAATTTGAGCAATTCCCTTGGGGTCTTGAGTTTGCATGGCAATGATTTGTATGGGAGATTTCCTCAATTGCAGAATGACGCATGTGCGTTGGGGATGATAGATGTGAGTGATAACCAACTACAAGGGTCACTGCCAAGGGAATTAGCTAATTGTAGCCGTTTGGAGTTTCTCAATTTCGGAAATAATCAAATCGTGGACGCATTTCCATCATGGATGGGCTCGCTTTCTTATTTAAAGGTGCTCATTTTGTGCTCCAATAGATTTCATGGATCCATAGGGGAACCTGAAGCTCGTGACCAGTTTCCTAACCTACGAATTGTTGATCTATCCAGGAATAACTTCTCGAGCAGCCTTCCATCTGAATACTTTGATATCTGGAGTGCCATGAAAGTCCACTATGCAGATGATGCATACTACTATGGGCATTGTGTGCCCATGTTCGTCACAGATCTCTAGATTCAGGAAAAGTACGACTACTCAGTGACAATAATGAACAAAGGCATTGTCACGGAGTACGAAAAGATATTGTCGTACCTCAACGTGATTGATCTTTCGAGCAACAACTTTAATGGGGAAATCCCAAATTCTGTTGGAAGTTTAACTGAACTTCAACTGCTCAATCTCTCCAACAACGCTCTTACAGGCCCTATCCCTTCGTCCCTGCCGAATATGACCGGACTAGAATCTCTTGACCTTTCCAGCAATAAGCATTCGGGGATGATCCCTCCAGAACTCACGCAACTCATTTTCCTCGCTTTCTTCAATGTGTCCGACAACCATCTTTCTGGGCCCATACCTCATGCGAACCAGTTCGCTACGTTCGAGAATGACTCTTATGGAGGGAACTTGGGATTGTGCGGACTTCCTCTGACAGAGAAATGCGGAAATCCTGCTGAAGTGCCCCTGGGACCGCCATCTGGTGCATTCGCCAAAGAGGACTCCGGGACGTGGTTCGAAGAATTTGACTGGAAAATCGTCTTGATGGGTTTTGGAAGCGGGCTGGTCATCGGCATGGTTATGGGGCTGACCACGACTTCCAGAATTGAGCGTTGGTTCCTGAGGTTCTATAGAGGAAGGCAACGAAGACGGATGTGCCAAATAAGGTTCGCGTGATTACAATCGGTTGTGAAAGTTCAATGATTGGATTGCTCATTGCTAGGTGCGCATTGTGGCATACCTTTTCAATGTGTTCTGTGCTTCACGATGGCATCCAAATATCTACCATCTAGATATGAGATTTCAAACAAAGTGTCTCTAGTTTCATCAAGCAAACAATAAATGTGCGATCGTTCCCTTGAAATGGACTTGATATACTTTTTTGATAGTTATGAATACAATTTCTCGTGTTGGCCAGAAGAAGTTCTCAGCTTAATTCATTTCTGATAAACCATTATGCATAAGTTTCCTTCCTCTCATTTCTCCAATCTGGATCAAACAAGGTAATGACTCATGGCCTCCATGTTTTGGAGGAATCAGCATAACCAGGCCATGTTTGTTACAATTTTTTTTAGTTTTCCGTTTAAATTCAAATGAAAAATGCACACCAAAATTGTGTTTGGTCATAACTGAACACTGTACTCGAGGATCTGGATGGAAGAACTAGACTGGAAAATTGTGTTTGATGGTTCGCGGAATCGGACTGGTCATCGGAGTGGTTATGGGACACAACACAACCACGAGAGTTCAACATTGGTCCGTGAAGAAGCTTTTTGGGCAAAGGCAGAGAACCCGGAGGCATTCGTAGAAGAAGGTTAACATGAATTTGCATCATGTTGCGAAGGTTAGTATTACACCTCAATAACTAAAAATGTTGCGATAGCATGGCGTTCCACTTTAATCTTTTGACTGGTGATGAAGTTTTTCAAAAGGCTTTCATCTCAGTATTAATCTACTTCAATGGCACTAAAACATATGTCAAATAACTCTTTGAGTTGCTTCGGACGCTATCCGAAATTCCATCCGTTATTTCGTTTGTGAGCAAAATGAATCTACTTTTTCAATAATATAAGCATGACATGAACCACTTTCATATTTCATGTGCTACAGATTTATTAAAACTTGTGTTATGAAATAGGACATAGATCGAGTCAAATCCCTGATAGCATAAAGAAGAATCACCTGGTTATTGACAGGAGTTATGCAGGAGCATTCAAAGTCATTAGAGATTAGGCATTGTTTCAAGTCATAATTACTAGTATATATCAGCCTGTTTGATATGTATCTTCCTCGTTTTATTTGTACAGAGGTCTTGAAACATGCCTTGCCCACGGATGACTAATATAGACTCCAGGTTCGTCAGCTTCATGTTCCAAAGATGCCATTATTTTCCTACTTTTTTCCGGTGATTTTAGTAATCTTCGAGACATTTATTCCACTAGGAGCATAATACACCACAGATCGTAAGTGACCTTTCACCAGGACACACCACAAAAGGAAAGCATGAGATCTTCGGGTTACACTGGAAAATCCTGCCACTGACAGGACACAGTATACACATAAATTAGTACAAAGCGACACTTTCTTCCTTTGACAGAAGAACGATATGCACTTTTATTTGAACTTCGAATTGAAAGTAACAGTTGTAGAGATCGGGATCTGTTTTATTCGACATAGAATTTGGCTTAAGGCTCCACATTATCAGCACACTATCTCGACCATGGCTATTCCCTCATCGCAAGCAACTGCAACCCTGCAGAGTGAAAGCCACAAAAAAGTGAGACAATGGATATGCAAGATGTTATCTTTTTACTGAAACCGCAGAGCCTACATGAATGTTTTTAGTGGCAATGGAAGACCTCAGACCATCATAATAGCTTATTATTGACAAAGCATGGATATAACAAGGAAACGAAGCATTTAGAGCAGGTATGAATGTTACCGTTGAGATCTGTTCTGATATGCAATATCCCCAATCCTTCAATGGCCGAATTTCAGTACTTGCTTAAGCCTGTTACGTGACATAATGTTGGAGTCATTCACAAACAACAAAGAATCCAGGGACATAAACAGTAATATCCTATGGTAACTTTTGGAAAATCTGGAAAAGATAGAGATGGTATTTTCACTCGACTGCTGTAATTGAAGCTGCATTCTAGAGCATGCTAAAACTGTACAAACTCCCACAATGCATACCCGAAGCCATTTGCATCCCATATGCGAAGAGTCTCATCCTCTGAACCGGTAATTACTATAGGCAGCTCAGGATGTGCACATACAGCGGTAACATTGTGCCCGTGTCCCTCGAGTGTTTTTTCACAGCTTCCACCTTTATTATCCCAGACCTGTTCTCGTTATATACCAAATAATATATCAATTGATCTCTTTAGAATAATGCACCAATATATTAAAGTAAGAAGTGTTGACACCTAAATTTCGGCGCATCATTTAGTGGTTAATTGCATAAAAATTAGGGATTAAATTTTAGTCCCTAACAAAAATATTAAAGTTAAATTGCATAGCATATAGTTTTTAGGAGCATTTATCATATATCTTAATTACATTTTGCATATTAATTGGACCGGTGTTGGATGGATTTAAATGAATGGCTCCGGACTTAGTGGAATTGGACTAAACCCGCGCGGATTAAAGATTTTGGCCTAGCCCATTTATTTTTGCGCGAGGGGTCCTACACTTAGAAAGAATTTTCGTAAGTTCATGATCTAGGGATATGCGATCAGGAGTGACATATAAATCTTGCAAAGGGTTATATTCTTGATTGTGTGCATATTATATGTTTTCCATATATTTGGTGCATAATTCTCGATCAAGAATCGAAAGAAAAAAAAAACAAAGAGAGAGATTCTTTTCCGAGTCTTGAAAGGCGTAATCTTGCTGGTTTAGGCGTGGAATATTGGCTGAAATACGGACAATGTTCTGATTTGGCAAGGGAAGAAAACAAAACAAATATAAAAGGAGATGTGTGCGTGCAGGGAGAGATTGCATAGCTAGATTGTGCAATATGTGGTTGGAAAGAGATAAAAAATTTTCTTTCCTTGGTGGGCTCCATCTCTTGGCATATAAATAAGATGATAATGCATGGGGGGTGGGGGGCTTCACGTTCTGGAGAGGAAAAAGCCAAGGAAAAAGAGATATACACGTCCAGAGAGAGAGAGAGTGATCTGTGAGAGAATTTTTAGAGAGGGCATACGCAAAAAGCAAAAAAAAAAGAAATCGTGAGGAGTCAACCAAACAGAGAGAGACAAAGTTGTCTTCTGCCTTCCACCCCCACTACTCGACGCCATTCACGCTGCACTGGATCTGCTGCTGCTTGCTTTTCTGCTGCGTTGCTGTTCTGCTTCTGCTGCGTTGCTGTTCTGTTGCTGCTGCGTTGCTGCTTCTCCTTGCCGCTGCTGCACCGTTGCTGCTTCTGCTTGCTGCTGCTGCTGGTGCTCGCGTCCCCCTGCTGTCCAGACCAGTGATTGAGAAGACTCGGTCAAAGTTTTTTTTTTTTTAGGCGTGAGATCATTAAAAAAAGAGAGGAAAAACTGGGATCAGTTAACGAAAGCCACAAGCGAAGGCTTCCTCGCTCGCGTTCCACTCCTCCGCCGGTCAGACTTGCAGACTTCGTTGCCGAAAGTCACAACCCCCCATCACGACATTCCAGTTACTCAAGCCACTTTGGTGTGTCATAGCCACGAGGTTGCTGTCCACATTCTACTGGAACGACCAGCAGCCACCGAGAAGTCAAGCCGCGACCAAACTGAGCACCACCAGGAGTTTCACCGTTGCTGCTCTTGTCGAGAATCACCTTAGCCAAGCTTCACAGTCAATTCGTCGGCCGCGAGTCCCGCGATCCGCAATCCCGATCCGCAATCCTAGTGATTCAAATTTGGAAATATCCGCAAATTAGGTAAGATCATTATCCGAATATTTTTTGAAATATTTAATTTCTTAAGTTTTCAGTGTTTGAATATTTTGTGGATATTCTTTGGTGGATTGCTAGATATCTTAGGATAATATTTGCGATATCCGCAATATTTGAAAATACCCAAAATTAGGAATTTTACCTAATTTAGCAACGTATCTGGACGACTATCCGACCTTATCCCTAAGGTACGATACGCGGCGATACGGAAAATCGTTATCTTGTCCATAATCACTTGGATACGATGATAGATTTTATTCGCTTTCCAAATTTGACCAATCAACTTTCCGTCAATATCTATAACCCTATAGATATGATTGTCAGTTTGATTTCTTTGCCTTATCCGAATTTGAATAAATCTTGCGGATTGCGTGTTTTGTTTGAATGTGGTTGCTATCTTTGTTTAATCGTTTTCCTTTTAAATAAAGAAAATCCAAAAATTTGTTAGTTAAATTTAAATTAGAAATTTTGCATGCTTAGGGAATCTTAAATATATCCAAAAGAATAAGATAATTATTTGATTTAAATTGGGATTTAAGGTAACATATTTCCTAGTTTAAATTAGAGATTGTTTTAATCTTAGTGGATTATTTAGGATATTTAATAATTTCGAATTTTAATAAAAATCCCAAAAAAGAATCACTTTAGGATAGATTAGATTATCATTTTTTTAGAATAGATTGCATGTTATTTTAGGCATTTTTTATTCCGAATTTCATTTAAAAATACCAAAAATAAATCATTTTGCCTGTCATTAGAATTAGGTCACGTCGTCGCATGACATATAGTTTGCATGTTAGGTTGCATTAATCGCATGTTAATTTTTACACGTCATTACATATAGCTTAGCTTTCATTTAAATAAGTGAAAATTAAAAAACATTGAGTGAACTGCTTGTTAATTAGAAATCGTATTAGGATTGTTGATGTGATTTTCTAGCTAACAATGCAGATGCTTACGTTGCTTCGAGGTAAGTAATTCTCCCAATTTTGCAATTTATTTAATGTTTTGATTATTGGGTGTTACTTTGGTGGTTTGCGCACTCGCATGAACACCTCACATGTTAGTAATTAGGCTATAAAATGGATCCAGACTGCATGCAAAATATTTTTTTTTTGAAAAGAAAAGGTACCGAAAGGGCGTTAGACTAGATCTAACGTAATCAAGTCTCCGTACTTAGAATCTCTGGTTCGTAGGAATAAAACATATCTCCCTATGTTTTATTTAGGTTTCTAATCGACCTACCATAAATAGATTAGTGGCGACTCCAAGCATGAAAACTTTTGCACGTTAAAAACTTAAATCTTAAGTTGCGAATTGGTAGGGCTTGGGAGGGCCCGAGTTAGGCTTAGTCTTAACAATCCATTAGCCTGAGAGCAAAATTTTAGGTCGCGACAAGAAGGATAAATTTTGCGAACCTTAGCAGTGTAATCATCAGAACCACTCAGTATATACAACATATCATCCCTAGAGAAGTAATCAACAAAATTCAGCCCCTTCTCATCTGCATCCAGAGTAAAATTAGGTGCAGGGGAGTGAACATTCCAAATTTGTAACAAATGTGAATCATATCGAGAGTATAAATAGCGTATGTGGAAATTGAAATATGTTATCTCTGAAGAGCGAGACCTACAAAATGAGTGCCTTTATAGTTCCATCGAGTGATGCACTTGCAAAAGCATTAGGATCTTGAGGGTCAAACGCTACTCACATCACATAATGTGAATGTCCTTCAAATGTCTGAGTACGCATCCAGTGCTTCTCCCAGTCCCAGAGCTTTATAACGGCCTCGTCCAATGCTGATAGCACATAGGGAAGCATATGGTGGACACTCGTGCATCTGATAATATTTATGTGCTTGGAACTCTTTGATCTTCTCCATCGTGCCATAGTCATACACACGAATAAAGGCATCATCCGATCCAACAATTACGCAGCCCTTGCTAGGGATAAATTTGGCTGACCTTACTGCAAATATAATCAGCATTATAGATTAGGATGGACAACTCTCTGTTTTGGCATCATGAATTCTTTGACCTCATTGCAAATATGACGAGCATTCTCTGGTGTGTTCTGATATTTACCTGGTGACTCGGCCACCTTGAATGTTTTCTTAGAAGCCTGAAATACCACCGAACAATGCCGATGTCAATTAGAAACATAAGATCAAGATAAGTACTTATTGTCCACGAAACATTAAGTAATGATGAACATAGTGGAGATTTCTACGTAATGGGTACTGGGAAAGCAGAGGAGGCTGTGATTTACCTGGGATTGGTAGTTCCAAATATAGACAGTTCCTGAATGCAAGCTTACAAGAATCCTGCATGACAACAAGCATAATTCTATTGAGACACTGATGATTAACATCCTTATGCTTCGTTAAGAAGATAGACATACTATTTAGCTTCCTTGGTAACCGTACTAGAGAAAGATATCAACAAAAGAACCATAAGCAAATTCTCATTACCATGGTTCTGTCAGATGATACTCGACAGATTTAGCTCGCTCCGCCCTTTGAACGATCTCATTCTGGTGCAGGAGTGACATTAATTAATTTGTCAGACAGTGAAGTGTGCATACTTAATATCGATGAATACGCTCATGTAATTAGGAAAGTTAAACAAATCTGCAAATGCAGAAAGGGAAATGAATAGGAGAAGAACTGAGGAACAGGGAATTTGTACCTCGAACTTGATCGCGGCGGACTGACACATGCCAAATGACAGAAGCCAAATCAGTACAATGAAAACACCACGCTCAAGTTTAGCGTAGAAGGCAATTGCGTCTTGAGAGATGAGGTATATAAACAGAACCCGAGATTATAAAGCGTGTTTTGATATAAGTTTCTTTTCTAAGTAAATTGAGAGAAGATAAAAAAACAGCCAAAGAAAACTAACCATTTTCTGGTGTAATGATCAAAATGGATATATTGCTGGAAGTTGCTGCAATCTTGGGCGTAAATTAACGTGTGTTGGGACATCTTTATACGCGACTTTACTCTCTCTCTCTCTCTCTCGCCAAGAAAATCTTTCTGCATGTTGGTGTCATCCATCCCGTGCCTTCCCAGCCATCCATTCAGTTCACGTGTCGAAAGAGACGGTGTGATCATAGTCCAATGATTGTTGATCAAGGGAATTACGGGAACGCGTTTGACTCTATTCTACTCTCTCCCTTGCCAAGAAAACTCCTATCTCCTATGCTGTCATCCGGGACTCCTCAACCGTCCCCTGTGCAGTCGTGTCGCAATACACGGTGGAGATCAAAGTCCAAGAGATGTTCGATCATGATGAATTACGCCAGCGTGGCCTATCATTAAGAAGATTAAGAGAGAGGTCTCCAAGTGGTTAAAGTCAAATTTGGAGAGTTAAATTCCCATCGTGGATCAATATCATCAGCATCATTTATTACATGAATCTCACCATGAGGCCCGGTTGATTCACGATCCAGATGGATTTTTTTTTTTGGTAACCCTAGAGCCCCCGTACGGCCGACAGCCGGAGAAGTAAACCTGAGGTGACACTAGCGTAGGACCCACCACCACGGCGCCACACTTAAGAATCCCTAACGACTACGCTGGGGTTCGAACTCTGGTCCCTTCGTGGGGGGACTAGAGCGCGAGCCAACGCAGCCGCTGCGGGCGGTGGTACGGTCCAAATGGATTTAATCTGCGTAATTTATACTATCTGGCATTTATTTTTTTATGATTCACATATCGTCACTTGTTCAAATGAGAAGATTTAAAGCTCACATTTTCTAATTTTGGATTCAAATTAGGCCAAGTACTTTTCCCATATAGGCCCCAAGCGAGGATGGATTGAGTCATCCTTTGCAACTAAGTTATGACCAAATAGTCTAAGACTACCCAAAGTATTTCTGTAAAAGATTAAGCTAACAAAGGTTGCGGCTACGGTAACGGTAGGTTCATTCTTAGAGGTGACGGTGGATTTTGGACCACAAATTCTCTTTGGCAAGTAACTTAAGTGTAGACAAGTAAATTTAGCAAATACCTCTATTCAAGAAAGGCCGCAAAGAATCTCCAGACAATTATTCGGGAAAAAAGTGATAATGTTTTTTACTGTATTTGATCATAAAACAATGATTAGGATATGAAAAAATAAGTTAGTATAAAAAATGCGAGGAATTGTTATAATCTATTTTATGCTTCTTAAAACACCGGATATGACGTCAGTTATAATCATACAAAATAAAAATAAAAAAAATTTACTTCATAAAATCAAAAATAAAATAAAACTGGGAAAGGGAATTGTGGGTGGCCGACTATAGCGAGTTACTGCCATCGCTATGGTTAGCCCGACGGTGGTGGTCACCGCACCGTCATGGTAGTCGCATTTGACATGTTGGTCGCCTTAGGCCACGGCTGTGAGGACATGGCTTAACTACAGGTATATGAGGTACATTGTAATAACAAGTTTAAGCGATATGGAATTGTGCTAACACTCCCTCTTGCGTTCATATGTGCTTGACTAGACTCGACTCGACTCGACTCGACTATTGTGAAATTGACACGGTTCTTTTTTTTTTGTCTGTCACATTCTAACTTTCAACTCATTCTTAGACTTTTGTCATGCCTCTTGCAGGGCGTGAGAGTCGAAACCCACATTCGAAACTACACGTCCTCACTCCTAGCCCTCCTGAGAAGGAGAGAATTCGAAATCTCCACCTTCCCCTTCCCAAATAGAAAGGGTTGCCACTTAGGGCAAACCCCAGTAGTTCACGTGTCCTATTTTGGGTGAGCTAATTGTTGTGCTAGGATCCGAATCATTAACCTATGCTTTGATACAATGTTAGAATCTCTAACCCAAAAACTTGAAGGAGGCTGTATGCAAATACGGCACATCAAGCCAAGCATTTAATTGATGTGGAATTCGACCAACAACCATGACATAAACATGGGAAACCATATCGAGATCTAGATCTCAATCTGGATCTCGACCTGCACAAGCGACGACCGTCATGGGGCCACTTATTTATCCACAACCACCATTTGTGGTGGTAATCTACCAACAAGGCAACCACCGTTGCGATGGCTACCTATCAAGGACGACCACCACAATAGTGATCTCATCTATTGTCCAGGCAACCAATCATGCCTTTAGGATTGTTTCTCGGGTTGGTAGAAACAAAACAATTTCAGAACTCATGCTTAAAAAAATAAGGGATGATGGAACCCCAATACCTAAATAGTTTTTATCCCTCTATTTTTTCATTCAATCAAATATACCAAACTTCCAAATTGATATGCTTACTTCAATTAATAAGAAGAAGCTTCGTTACCGAATTGCGCCTCAACATAAAACTTATGTACTTGTCATGTCATCATTCTAAAAATGTCGTATATTTTTCATTTAAATAATTAAAAAAAACTTCATAAATATCTCATTTCTCGATTTTAAATAACATTTCGGCTTAGGAAAAAAGGAATTGGCCTAAGGACGGTGCATCATGACTGAGATCCAAGAGATCTTGGGTTCAAGATAATACACGGGCTTAGAGCTCTATTAACGATCAAAAGAGAACATCAAATCGCACATTTTGATTCTTCACGAGTTTCTACAGACCCTCTCGAGGCCAAACCTATATACGGGACTCTGCTGCACTGATCCGACTCTTGCCCCAATCTTCAATTCCATATCATCTTCCGCATTATTGCTACGTCATGGCGAATCTCAATGGGGGAGTTCTAGCTGGACCGAAACCTAACTTGTCTTTCGGAAGGCAGAGATCCCAGGTTGTTTGTGGAGGATTACCCTGTTGGAAATATGTTGGAAAAGATGAATATAAAATCAACCGTTTGAGGCTTGCAAACACTATCCTTAAAGATGATTCCACCTCTCGGAGTAATGAAACTTGGTGTAACAGGCCTTCCTCATTATTCTATATTGAATAATTGAGAGAACGGGAACAACAAGATTTTATGTAAATCCTAGGAAAGGAAGAGGAAAGAAATGGAAGGGAAAAGGGAGTATTTTTGTTGATGAGTTTTGTGTATTTTGGGGGAGATTACAAAAATAGATATAAACACATTGCATTTGTGCTAATTTAGTTCCAAAACTTTTGATGATTCATCAATGTAGTCTTTTCGATCAATTTTGGCCGCAAATCGTTGAACGTGATACTGTCGGCTCTCACGTGGACAAGTTTTGCAAATTTTTGATAATTTTTTTGAATTTTTTGTTCTTTATTTTGTCATTGTGGCCGGGAAATATGCAGAGGCCCTCACTAGATTTGGGCTAGGCGGCCGGCGAGGGCCGCAATGCTCGCCAACCATAATGAAAAAAACTAAGAAAACAAATTTTAAATTTTTTTTAAAAAGTGTAAAAATAGTTCACGTTAGTGTCAGCCATACCACATAGGATAATCAGTGTCCATGTCAGTGATTTCCGGTCAAAATTGGCCAAATGGACAATATTGACAAATCGTCAAAAGGTTTATGACTAATATGGCTAAATTGAAAAGTTTAGTACCGAATTGGTGTAAGTGTAATAGGTTTATGACTATCTGAGAAAGATTTACGCCATTCCGATACATATTATTACAAATATAACATAAATGCTTTGTCTATTAATGCACGTATAATCACAAGGCTGCTGAAAATTGATAGCGCAAGAAGATAGTTAGAGCATAAAAACATCACCCTTTGATTCATGCACTATTCTGGATAAGTATGACATTGGTGAATTGCATTGCAGAAGTAATATCTTAAAAGAACGATTTATGAGGGGTCAGGAATGGAGGCTCACAGTTTGAGCAATACCCATGAAGAAGAACTAGGGCATAGAGCAAATGGTTTCACCCATCTCCTTACAATTGAGCATGAAAGCACAATTGTTGCCAAGCTCGACAGGAAAGTATGTGCGAAATCATCGTAAGCTCACTGAATTTGGCTCATCATCACACTAGTTTATTCATAACTTGGAGATCCATTATCAAAATTGAAAGAAAAAGCGAAAAAAAAAAAAAAGGATCATAACAGGCCATTAGTGCTGGACATAGTAAAGAACATCATGTAAAAAGATCTAGAATATTTAAAACGATGCACAAATTAAAGTAGATCTGCACTTTCTGCTCATTGTAGATGAGCCACATAATCACTTCTTTCGGTCCTAATGTCCTCGTGTGTCTCTTCATCATTCTCAGTGCTGAAAAAATCAAGAGAAAAAAAAATGGCTAAATAATATATCATCAAAAACTTCCTGAGTCACTTTTTGCACGATTGATTCTGTGATATTGTTATCGCTATGGGCATCGTAAACATTGAGTTTGGAATGCCAAGAGATATAAATGATATGATCATACCTCGCAAAAAGAAAGGGGTTTTCACGTGTGGCCGATATGGAATGTGGAATTCCATCAACTCATGGAGCAAAAAAAACGTCAGGCAATAATGTCCAGTCGCAGAAGACTTCAGTGCCTTCAACAGGACAACGACCCGAAGATTAGTGGTCCCGTGTTATAGATGCGGGCTAGACTCAGGATTCCACAAAGTCGACTTAAAGTGGAAGACTAAAGTACTAAGAATATACAACACGTTGGTCAGTCAAACATATCTGACCGTTGACCGACGTGAACTTTGGGCGTTAACCGTTGACCCCATCAGTGAAACCAGTCTGACCGGTTTCGAGGCACTTTTCTGATCGGTTCAAAAACGTTTAGATTAATTCTTGGCAAGCTCAGATTGGTTCCTAAGGTATTTCGATGTGCCGGTCCATTTTTTGGCCTTATTGTCTCCATATTTGCTCTTGAGTAACTAGTTTCTCCATATTTTTTTTGTCTAATCTAGTGTGTTGAAACTGAAAAAATGTATATTATTTATAAATTAAAAGTTTCAACACCTAATTACCATCTACTACGACCCAAGCAACTTATAGGGACGGACAATTGACCCCAAAATCGCGATTTACATGCAAGCTCACTTGTCACTACTGCTAACATAAAGGCTTCTCCAAATGGCTTATATGTCAATCTCTCGTTAGAGGAGCTTCATTTCATTCTTCGAGATTTTGGTACTCTGCCTGTTACAATTATAATTTCAAATTCTAATTTATTTCAGTCAAAATCATTCACTTCACATGCCCCTACCATTTATACACTTTATAATATATCTCACTATTAGTCGTCAGTCTTATATATTTCATTATTACTCAACCTAACATCACTTATGTGGTTTATATTGTTAGTCAATACATGACTGCATCCCGTACGACTCATTTTGCTGCGGTCCTTCGAATTCTTCGTTACGTCAATGATATATTATTTCATGACCTTCACTTTTCTTCTTATTCTACCTTGGAGTTGACATCTTATTTAGATGTTGACTAGGCCATTGACCCTCAAGATAGTCACTTTACTACGGGCTATTGTTTCTTTTTGTACAGTCCACTTATCACTGGCGTAGTAATATTGAGCTCTTGTTGATACGACATCAAAGTCACTAAGGTTTGCGATGGCTACTAAAAGACATGGGAGTGCGTCATCATAGTGAAACAATCATTCATTGCGACAACCGAAGTGCTATCCAAATAGCACATAATGATATTTTCCATGAACGCGCGAAGAACATTGAGATATATTGTCATTTCATTTCGGTATCATGTTTTTCATGGCATTATTCAACTTGCCTCTATTTTATCTGCTAAACAGACTCCTAATGTTATCACCTAGACATATTCACCTTGGCATTTTTAGGATCTCTGTTTTAAAATTAAGTTGATCTCTTTCAAACACCTTGAATTTGAGGGGATATTAGAATTATATTTAGAAGATTCTGTAATTGATATTTTATTATTTTAAATAGTCATATTGTAAAACCTATTAATAGGCTCATGAACTAGTCATTAAAAAATGTACAAAATATTACACTTTTCTGCCATCACAATCTTCAACTATAAATATTGAGTTTTAAATGCTAAGAGATATATCATACCTTGCAAAAAGAAAAGTGTTTCATATGCACCCGCATATGGAACGTGGAATTCCGACAACCTCACTTGGTTGGAACACGCCAATAATTGTAGATTGAAAAACTTATGGGATCAAAAAAAAACGTCATATAAAAATGTGAAATCACGTAAAGACTTCAGTGCCTTCACTAGTCTTACCGTTGACTAGTCTAGCCGCCCAACTATCACATCACAAGAACAACGACCACAAGAACAGTGGTCCCGTGTTATCAACGCGGCCTAGACTTACTATTCCATAAAGTTGACTTAAAAGGGAAGACTAAAGTAATATATATTTTCAATTCATGTCTAAGTGGGAATGCACCCCAACGTTCAATGACTGGATTGAACACTTTAATCATCATGAAACGAACACCATTTGATATCTTGGTGGTTTTCCTCGCAATAATTCCACTCCACTTTGCTTCCTCCGAGACATTGCCTTCGATGAGGCCAGAGAAGTGCCACGAGCAGGAGCGGTCTGCCTTGTTAGAATTCAAGCAATCGCTCTTCCATGCACATTCAGAATTTTGCCTGTTTTGGGGCAACCCGTCAAAGCTAGAATCGTGGAAGCTGGAAGATGGGGATTGCTGTAGCTGGAAAGGCGTGGAGTGTGATGAAGGGACGGGCTACGTGACCGGCCTCGACCTCACCGAAAGTTGTCTGTCCGGTCCTATCAACTCGAACGCCAGCCTCTTCCACCTCGCTCACTTGCAAAGCCTCAACCTCGCCTGGAACGACTTCAATTTCTCTCAAATACCATCCGCCATAGGTGATCTTGTGGAGTTGACGAGCCTAAACCTCTCTTCCTCCAGCTTCAGAGGTCAAATCCTGTCTCAAGTCCTAAAGTTGACCAACTTGTTCTCCCTCGATCTGTCTGGGAACTTTGGACTGGAGCTGAGGAATCCCAGCATGGAGACCGTGGTTCAGAGGTTGACCAAATTGGAACGCCTTGATCTTAGCTGGGTGAATGTGTCGGCTCCGATTCCTGATGCTGTCGCAAATTTATCTTCCTTGACATCACTTGTCCTCCCATACTGCAACTTGCAAGGGACATTGCCGACGGCCATCTTCAAGCTGCCAAGGCTACAACTTCTTGATTTGAGTGTCAATCAAGAGCTGTCAAGTCATTTGCCAGAGTTTCGCTTGTACAGTCCCATTAAGTCGCTGTTTCTTCGGTGGACCAATTTTTCAGGCTCGCTACCAGCTTCGCTTGCAAACCTAGCTTTCCTCAGCGAGTTCGATATCAGTGGCTCCTATTTATTAGGGAAAATTCCATCTTCAATAGGTAACTTGACTGAACTTACCACGTTGAATTTCAAATATAACGAACTCTCAGTGAAATCCCATCTTCCCTTGGGAAGCTCGTCCAACTCTCGTCTTTGGATCTTAGCTTGAATAAACTCTATGGGGAAATTCCCTCTTCTTTGATCAACCTCACCAACCTCACTTTGTTAGACCTCCGTTACAATCAATTAACCGGTCAAATTCCAACTAAGATAACTGGCCTCACCCGGTTAACTTCTCTCGACCTATCATTTAACAGACTAACTGGCCCAATTCCTGAGGACATCTCTAACCTCGAGAATCTTACTATCCTAGACTTGCAATCGAACAACCTGAATGGCACTTTGCAGCTGGATGTGGTATTCAAACTTAAACATTTAACAGCATTGCTACTCTCATCTAATGAATTCTCGTCGATTATCGAACCCGACATACACGCCAGCCTTTCAAACCTGTCCGTTCTTGGCTTGGCTTCTAGCAACTTAAGTGAGCTTCCCATCTTCCTATCAAACCAAAGCAAGTTGCACTGGTTGGACCTGTCCCAAAATAGCATTTATGGTTCCACACCTCCGTGGTTCTTAAATGTGAGTACGGCACAATTGAGATTTTTGAATCTTTCTAGAAACTTAATTACTAGTTTCACAGCTTTTAATTGGCCAAATCTTGAGGTATTGGACCTCCGGTACAACGATATACAAGGATTACTTCCGATTCCCCCGAAGGCCATTGACGTCTACCTCGTATCGAATAACAAGCTATATGGAGAAATATCACCGGAGATGTGCCAGCTAAGCTATATTAGCATGCTTGATTTGTCCAAGAACAAGTTGACTGGTGTTATTCCACCATGTCTGAGCAATTTGAGCGATTCCCTTGGGGTCTTGAGTTTGCATGGCAATGATTTGTATGGGAGATTTCCTCAATTGCAGAATGACGCATGTGCGTTGGGGATGATAGATGTGAGTGATAACCAACTACAAGGGTCACTGCCAAGGGAATTAGCTAATTGTAGCGGTCTGGAGTTTCTCAATTTCGGAAATAATCAAATCGTGGATGCATTTCCATCATGGATGGGCTCGCTTTCTTATTTAAAGGTGCTCATTTTGCGCTCCAATAGATTTCATGGATCCATAGGGGAACCTGAAGCTCGTGACCAGTTTCCTAACCTACGAATTGTTGATCTATCCATGAATAACTTCTCGAGCAGCCTTCCATCTGAATACTTTGATATCTGGAGTGCCATGAAAGTCCATTATGCAGATGATGCATACTACTATGGGTATGATGTGCCCACTTACTACGAGGCTGACCCGATTCAGGACAAGTACGACTTCTCAGTGACAATAATGAACAAAGGCATTGTCAGGGAGTACGAAAAGATATTGTCATACCTCACCGTGATTGATCTTTCCAACAACAACTTTGACGGGGAAATCCCGAATTCTATTGGAAGTTTCACTGAACTTCATCTACTCAATCTCTCCAACAACGCTCTTACCGGCTCCATCCCTTCGTTCCTGGCGAATATGACCGAACTAGAATCTCTTGACCTTTCGAGCAATAAGCTCTCAGGGATGATCCCTCCAGAACTCACGCAACTCATTTTCCTCGCTTTCTTCAATGTGTCCAACAACCATCTTTCTGGGCCCATACCTCAGGCGAACCAGTTCGCTACGTTCGAGAATGACTCTTATGGAGGGAACTTAGGGCTGTGCGGAGTTCCTTTGACAAAGAAATGCGGAAATCCTGTTGAAGCGCCCCTGACACCACCATCTGGTGCATTCGCCGAAGAGGACTCAGGGACATGGTTCGAAGAACTTGACTGGAAAATCGTCTTGATGGGTTTTGGAAGCGGGCTGGTCATCGGCAGGTTATGGGGCTGACCATGACTTCCAGAATTGAGCGTTGGTTCCTGAGGTTCTATAGACGAAGGCAACGAAGACGGATACGCCAAATAAGGTTTGCGCGATTTACAATCTGTTGTGAAAGTTCAATGACTGGATTGCTGATTGCTAGGTGCACATAGTGGCATACCTTTTCGATGTGTTCTGTGCTATGCGATAGCATCCAAATGTCTACCGTCTAGATATGAGATTTCGAATAAAGTGTCTCCAGTTTCATCAAGCAAACAATAAATGTGCGATCGTTTCCTTGAAATTGACTCAATGTACTCTTTTGATAGCTGTGAATACAATTTCTCGTGTTGGCCAAAAACAGTTCTCAGCTTAATTCAATTCTGATAAACTATTATGCAGAAGTTTCCTTCCCCTCATTTCTCCAATCTTGATCAAACATGGTAGTGAGCCATGGCCTCCATGTTTTGGAGGAATTGGCATAACCAGGCCCTGTTTGTTATAAATTAATTTTAGTTTTCCGTTTAAATTTAAATCTGAGGTGCACACCACAATTGGGTTTGGTGATCTGGATCAAAGAACTAGACTGGAAAATTGTCTGATGGGTCACGGAATCGGACTGGTCATCGGAGTGGTTATGGGACGCAACACAACCACGAGAGTTCAACATTGGTTCGTGAAGAAGATTTTGGGCAAAGGCAGAGAACCCAGAGGTATAAAGAAGAAGGTTTGTATGAATTTACATCATGTTGTGAAGGTTAGTATTACACCTTGATAACTCAAAATGTTGCAATAGCATGGCATTGCACTTTAATCTTTTGGCTGTGTGATGAAGTTTGTTAGAAGGCTTTCATCTCAGTATTAATCTAGCTAAATGGCCTCAAACATATGTCCAGTAACTCTTTTGAGTTGGTCCCAAAGCTATCCGAAATCCCATCCGTGCTTTTGTTTGCGAGCAAAATGAATCTATTTTTTCAATAATATTAGCATGATGTGAACCACTTTCATATCCCATAGCTTACAGATGTGTTAAGACTTGTGATAGGAAATAGGACATAGATCGAGTCGAACTCCGGATAGCTTAAAGTCTTAGAAGTATCACCTAGTTGTTGACATGAGATAGGCAGGAGCATTCAAAGTCATTAGAGAGTAAGAATTGTTTCAAGTCATAATTACAAGTATCAACCTGTTTGATATGTATTTTGCTTCTTTTATTTGTACAGAGGTCTTGAAACATGCCTTGCCCCATATATGACTAATGTAGACTCCAGGATCGTTGGTTTCATGTTCCGAAGCTGCCAGTATTTTCCTTTTTTTTCTTTTTTCAGGCGATTCTAGTAAATTTCGAGAGACATTTATTCCACTAGGAGCATAATACACCACAGATCGTAAATGAACTTCCACCAGGACACACCACAATAGGAAAGTATAAGATCTTTGGGTTGCACTGGAAAATAGTGCCACTGGCAGGACGAAAGAGTATACACATAAACTGGTACAAAGCGACACTTTCTTCCTTTGACAGAAGAAAGATATGTACTCTTATCTTATTTGAACTTCAAATTGAAAGTAACAGTTATAGAGGTCGGGATCTGTTTCATTCGACATAGTTGGCTGAAGGCTCCACACTATCAGCATGCTATCTCGACCACGGCTATTCCCTCATCACAAGCAACTGCAACCCTGCAGAGCAAAAGCCACCAAAAAGTGAGACAACAAATGTAGAAGGTTTTATCTTTGTAGTGAAACCACAGAGCCTACATGAGTGCCTTTATAGTGGCAATGGAAAACCTTGAACCATCATAATAGCTTATTATAATCAAAGCTTGAATATAACGAGGAAATGAAGCATTTAGAACAGGAATGAATGTTACCGCCGCGATCCTTTCTGATATGCAATATCCCAAATCCTTCCATGACCAAATTTCAGTACGTGCATAAGCCTGTACGTGACATAATGTTGGAGTCATTCACAAAACAACCAAGAATCCAGGGACATAAACAGTCATATCCTGCGGTAACTTTTGGAAAATCTGGAAAAGACACAGGTGGTACTTTCATTCGACTGCTGTAATTGAAGCTGCATTCTAGAGCATGCTATAACTGTAAAAAACTCCCGCAATGCATACCTGAAGCCATTTGCATCCCATATGCGAAGAGTCTCATCCTCTGAACCGGTAATTACTATAGGCAGCTCAGGATGCGCACATACAATGGTAACATTGTGCTCATGTCCCTCGAGTGTTTGTACACAGCTTCTGCCTTTATCGTCCCAAACCTGTACTTGTTATTGAACAAATCATATATCAATTGGTCTCTTTCTAATAATGCACCGCTATGTTAAATTAAGAACAATAAAGTTAGCAAACCTTAGCAGTGTAATCATCAGAACCACTGAGTAAATATAGCTTATCATCCCTAGAGAAGTAATCAACAAAGTTCAGCCCCTTCTCATGCGCATCCAAAGTAAACTTGGGCGCAGAGGAGTGAACATTCCAAATCTGCAACAAATGGGAATCGTATCAAGAGTATAAATAGCGTATCTGGAAATTGAAATATGTATTTTACAAAGAGCGAGACCTACAAAATGAGTACCTTTATAGTTCCATCGAGTGATGCACTTGCAAAAGCATTGGAATCTTGAGGATCAAACGCTACACGCATCACATAATGTGAATGTCCTTCAAATGTCTGAGTACACATCCAGTCCTTCTCCCAATCCCAGAGCTTTATAACTGCGTCATCCGATGCTGATAGCACATAGGGAAGTGTAGGGTGGACACCCACACATCTGATATAATCTTTATGCGCTTGGAATTCTTTGATCTTCTCCATCGTGCTATAGTCATAGACACGAATAAACGCGTCATCTGATCCAACAATTACCCAGCCCTTGCTCGGGATAAATTTGGCTGACCTCACTGCAAATATGATCAGCGTTATAGATTAGGATGTCCTATCAACATCATGGCATGCTCAATTATCTCTTAACCTAGCTTTGGTAGGCTCTTTAAACATTGTTGTAGCTCACCATATGTATTCCATGCCCCCTTATCCATATCTAGCTACTGACTATGACACAATTTTCTGGTTTGGCATCATGAATTGTCAAAGAAATTGGAGTGCATATCAATTTATTCTGGTGTGTTCTGATATTTACCTGGTGACTCGGCCACCTTGAATGTTTTCTCAATAGTCTGAAATATCACCAAACAATGTTGATGTCAATTAGTAACATAAGATCAAGATAATTACTTCTTGTCAAGTAAACATTCAGTAACGATGAATACATTGGAGATTTCTTTGTGATGTGAACTGCGAAAGCAGAGAAGGCTGTTATTTACCTGGGATTGGTAGTTCCAAATGTAAACAGTTCCTGAATGCAAGCTTACAAGGATCCTGCACAACAACAAGCATCATTCTGGTAAGACACTCATAATTAACATCCTTAAGCGTGGATTTGTAAACATAGACGTATTGTTAAGCTTCCTTTGGTACCATACCAGAGCAATGAAAGATATCAACAAAAGAAGCATAAGCAATTCTCATTACCATGGTTCTGTCGGATGGAACTCGACAGATTTAGCTCGCTCCGACCTTTGAACAATCTCATTCTGGTGCAAGAGTGACATTAATTAGTTTCTCAGACAGTGAAGAATGCATACTTAATATCGATGAATACGCTCACGTAATATAATCAAGTAAAACAAATCTGAAAATGCAGAAAGGGAAAATGAAAAGTAGAAGAACTGAGGAACAGGACTTGTGTACCTCAAACTTGAACGCGGTAGACTGATACATACCAAATGACAGAAGCGAAATCAGTACAATGAAAACTCCTGGTGCAAATATAGTGTAAAACGAAATTGCGTCGTGTTTCGATATAAGTTTCGTTTCTTAGTAAATTGAGAGGGAAAAAAACAGCCATAGATAACTCACCATTTTCTTGTGTAATGATCAAATTGGATATATTGGTAGAAGTTGCTGCAATCTTGGACGTAAATTATTGTGTGTTCGGACATCTTTATATGCAAGAGTTGCTTGTCGACGAAGGATGGTCATGCAATTTTATTCTCTCTCTCTCTCTCTCTAGCCAAGAAAATTCCTCTGCATGTTGTCGTCATCCCGTGCCTTCCCAGCCGTCCATTCAGCTCACGTGTCGAAATAGACGGTGTGATCATAGTCCAATGATTGTTAAACAAGGGAATTACGTCAACGCGTTTAACTCTATTCTACTCTCTCCCTTGCCAAGAAAACTCCTCTCTCCTATGCTGTCATCCCCGACTCCTCAACCGTCCCCTCCGCTGTCGTGTTACAATACACGGTGGAGATCAAAGTCCAAAGGGTGCTCGGTCAAAATGAATTGCGTCAACGTAGTCTATCATTTAAAAGATTCAGCGCGCGGCCTCTAACTGGTCAAAGTCAAACTTGGAGAGTTGAATTCTCATTGAGGATCAATATCATTTCAGCAGCACCATTGATTACATGAATTTCACCGTGAGGTCCGCTCAATTAACGGTCCAGATGGATTTAATCGGCGTAATCTATAGAGTATCCGGTAATTATCTTTCTATATTTCCCATATCATCACGTGTTCAAATGAGGAGATTAAAGCTCACATTTTGTAAGTTTAAGATTCAAATTAGGCCAAAACGTTTCCCATACATGGGCCAAGCGAGAATAGATCGAGTCATCCTTTGGTACTAATTGACGACTGAATCATCTACAAATACACAATGCATAATCATATGAATGATAAGTTATGTTAAATTGAGTATCCAAAGAACTTCTGTCAAAATTTGACTGTCGAGGAACAAATTGAAAATGCAAAAAATTTCGTGTGGATACCCTTGTAGAAATTGCCAAAAGGGATATTAGTCCAATAATTTCCCAACAACATGCTGGCTTAGGAGGAAGGGATTGGCCGAAGCATGGTGCATCTTGACAACAGATCCAAGAGATCTTGGATTCAAGAGAAGCTACAGGGGCTTAGCTCTATTAAAGATCGAAAAGGAGCATCAAGTTTCACATTTTGATCCTTCACGAGTTTATAGGCCCTCTTGAGCCCAAACCTACACATATGGGACTCTGCTGGGCAAAATTATCAAAAAAGTCCTAAACCTATTGCAATTATGTCAATTCAGTCATAAATCTTTTTTTTCTTGCCAATTTAGTCCAAAACCTTTTGCAATTATACCAATTCAGTCCATCCAGCCACTTTTAGCCGGCCGGCGCTGACATGGATGCCTGCCGTCTAGCCAACGCTGACGTGGGCAATTTTTTAATATTTTTTCTATTTTTTTAATATTTTTTTTACTTTTTTTTCCTATCGTCGTCGGCGTCCGACCAGAGGCTGAGGACGGCGAGGTGGAACTCGTCGGCCATGGGTGAGGTTGGCCCTCACCGGTACTAGCGAGGGCGAGCCTCGACCTCACCCACCAACGGCGAGGTCTCGTCAGATTTGGGCAGCCTCGCCATCGCCGGGCAAGATCAAGCTCGCCTGGCCATGGCAAGGCTCGACCTCGCCTGGCAATGGTGAGGCTCACCCTCGCCAGTGCCGGCGAGGGCCAATCTTAGCCTCTGGCCAATCGCTGGTCGTCAGACTGGTGACCGGGGAAGAAGATAGAAAAAAAAGAAAAAGAAAGAGAGAAAAAAAGTTTTAAAAAATTTTAAAAAAAATTTTAAAAATTGCCACGTCAGGGTTGGCCGAACGGCCAGCCAAAAGTGGCCGGATGAACTGATTTGGCACAATTGCAATAAGTTTAGGACTTTTTTGATAATTTTCCCGACTCTGCTGCACTAATTGAACTCTTAGCCCAATCTCAACTTCTGTATCATCTTCTGTTAGCATGACACCCATGAAAGGGGAGCTCTTGGCTGGACTGAAACCTAACATGTCTTTCAGGAGATAGATCACAGGTTGTTCGTGAAGGAATACGCATCATCACTTGGCTATTGGTGAAAGATCCACGCCATTCTGATCCATATTTATCATAAACATAGCGCTGATGCTTCATCCATTATTGCATGTGTAATCACAAGGCTGTTGAAAATAGATAGTGCAAGAAGATAGAGAATAAAAACACCACCCTTCTATTCATTCACTATTCTGGAAAAGCATGACAATGGTGAATTGCATTACAGAAGTGAGAACTGAAATAAAATGGTTAATGAGGGGCCAGGAATGGAGGTTCACAGTTTGAGTAATATCCATGGAAAAGAACTAGTGCTTTCACTTCACCTCATGGTCATGGGGCACTTTGTTCCTTCACTTACACGCCCATAGACATAGAGCAAATGGCTTCGCCAATCTTCGTCTAGAAAGCACAACCGTTGCCAAGCTCGACAAGAAAGTATGTGCGAAATCATCATAAACTCACTGAATTTGGCTCATTATGACACTAGTTTATTGAGAATTTAGAGATTCTTTATTTAAAAATGAAAGAAAAGCTAAAAAAAAAATGATCATAAGAGATCATTAGTGCTGGCATCGTTAGGAACATCATGTAAAAAGATGAAGATTAATTAAAAGAAAGTACAAAGTGAAAGTGGTTCTGCACTTTCTGGTCACTGTATATCAGCCACGTAATCACTTCTTTGAACCCTAATGTCCTCGTGTCTCTCTTCATTCTTCTCATTGCTCACAAAACGAAATATTCACCAGCATATGATATTCATCATATGATCATACCTTGCAAAAAGAAATGGTGTTTCACATCCACCAGCATATGAAACTATTCTGGAATGTGAAATTCCATCAACTGCACTTGGTTGGAACACGCCAATAACTGTACATTGAAAAACTCTTGCAGGAAAAAAAGATGTCAGATGATAATGTGAAAACCCTAGACTTCAGTGCCTTCGCAAAATAACGACCACAAGACCAGTGATTCAGTGTTATCAACGCGGGCTAGACTCGATATCCCATAAAGTTGACTTAAAGTGGAAGAGTAAAGTACTGAGAAAATAAAAAAAAATTTGTTCAAACTAACAATGATTAAAGCAATAGAAGCTGTGATAAAAGCAGAAACACATAAGGGTATATTCCAGGAATAAACTTGAGCACTCAGCAAACCTCTCAACCCCTTCCATTATCTCAAAAAACTGACGTACTGCTAAGTAAACAATGAAAAGAAAGAAAGAAAGAGGAAACAGGTCTGGACCCTAGCCAAGCATTATAACCCCCAATGCTCGTCACTCTGGTTGGTTCCTAGTTGCTACTGCCCATGACCAACCAAACTGAGCTGACCTATTTTGACTAAACAATGAAGGGTTGTGTTTCTGAGATGCTTCAGATTGGGTCTTTTGTGTCTGCATCATGTTTTATGCTTTTGGGTGCTCATGTAATAGCCAATACAAGTGTGGCCTTACAGGCAAAAAACCAGAACATCATGTTCATAACTCTTTTGCATTATTGGCACCACTTGATTCAAAAGTGGGCATTTCAAAGAAGGCATGCTAATGGCTATGGGGCTAAAAAGTATCTCTTTCTTGGTTCAGCCATTGGTTGATGTGTTCATTGAAGTCAGCCCTCTCAAAGATTCTTGAGGATTCGTCTTCCACAGATTGAGCCTCATCCCACTCAAGGAAACTATAGTCAACCAAAGAAACTCTTTGAATTAGCTTTCTCTCTAGGTACTCATAGAAGAAGTTCTCATCCTCATTGTGTCCAAGAGCAAGCCAAATGTGAAACTTCTAACTCCATCTCAGTGGAAACAGAAGTCTCATTGAATGATCCAAGTGAAACTGTAGAAAGGCGGTCCATCCAATTTCTCTAGTTATTATTCAAAAGGACCCTCAAGAGTCCAGCCCAGGCCAATTGGATACCTCATGGATATATGCCCCTATCTCTGCTTTTACAGCACAGCCACTCCACAAAACGTGAGCACAAAATGTGGTTTTCTCAAAGAAGGGAATAAGTTCTCATCTTCCAAACAACGCTGAGATGACTGAGGTGTTCCAACCAGAGAACCCAGATTGGACAGATTTTGTACCCAAGATTTGTTCCTCCTAGTCCCCAGTGCACAGCGAGCTGCACCAGCCAATCAGATATTTACACGCGGAGCGAGAATCTTCTTCTCTACTTTAAATTGGGCAGAAAATAATTTGACCATTGGAACTCAATTTCTGTTCGAGCCTGGTCCATCAATGGTGGGCACTTTGAAAAGTGGAAGAATTTGTGGGGCCTTTTTAGGTCTCAGGACTGGTAGATAAAGCTGGCCATCGAATGCAATTGCTTATCGCCGCATAGACAATTCACGCAACTATCAAAAGTCCTTTTCCTGTCCCTTCCGATTTTGGCAGAATCAATTGTGTGACAACTCGTTGCAGTTGCCTCCATTTTGAGGTCAAAAATATTCTCTTGACACCCCCTTCACCTCGAATAGCTGGGAAATTTTGACTAGGGATTACTATTCCTATAGTCAAGTGGTCCTGACTTTAGTAGAGTATGCATGAGCTAAGAGAATCCCAAGCGTTTGGCCTCATTTTGCAGTTCATTAGCTTGTAATTTGTGAAACTTGAGAATGAATAATTGAGAGAAATTCGCTTGATAATGATAATGACCATATTAGAGAGCTGACATTTTTTTTGGGGTAATTTTTTGGTGACTTACCAACAATTCTTAAATTTTTCCATTTTTTATAGCTTGTGAATTACTAACTTTTGATCTGACCAAAAAAAAATTACTAACTTTTGTGCTAACTCGTTAACTTTTATTTGCATATCTAAATTAGTGACTTAGCGACTTTTATTAGATTAACTACCAATTAATTTTAGGTCACTAACTCTGTGTTGAGTTACTTATCAATGTTTAATTATTTTTAAATTAATACCAACTTGTTATAAGTCACTGACTTTTATTTATCTTGATTAGCAACCTCTCAACTTTACTAGCTCTTTTTCAGAGATCACGAACCTAAACTAGCGGGACTTGCCGACTTTTCTCCCGTTATATTAACGCATAGTATTGGATTACTATCTCTTATTGGAATTACTTACCTACATTATTTAGTATTTTCTTACTTGCCAACTTTTTTTATTATTTGCAAATTTTATTTTCATTTCTTAGCAACAGTTTCGATTTTGAGCTCGTGGCAACCATAGACCGCTCAACCTTTGAGATCGCTACCATGGCTGCTCAAGCTCGTGGCTGGAGAGACTCGAGCTCGAGGCAGCATTGCGGAATGGCAGCGAGCAGTGTCATTGGTTTCTGCGGTGCTAGGATTTTGTTTATTTTTTATTTCTCTATTTGCCTATTATTTTACTTTTTTCTTAATCAGTTTTGATGTTTCTAAAAATTTTATGCTCATTTAATCCACATCAGTTTTTTCGTCGCCATCTCATCTTTCCCGATTGCCAACTCAGCTTTCCAATAGTCCATGTCAACAATAGTCAATCGAAAAACTAAAATAACCGAAGGACAAATGATGTAAATTCTCAAAAAGTACTGGGATTATTTTGAATAAAAGAAAGCAGAAGATTGATTATGAATTTGGTGCTAAAACTAGAGGGATCACTAAATACCTGCCGAAAATGCTGAAAGTTAGTAAACGGTCATCAGATTTAGAATTTCTTGAATTGACTCCACCAACTTTATTACGAGGTATTTGAAAAGAATCAGGACGCAGAACGATAACTTTTTTTTGGAAAGTCAGAAATTGAAATCAAGGGATTGACGTATGGCCACTAAGAAGAGGACTCCATTAGCACCAGCTAAGACAAAAGCAGAACTTGGTTGGGACCCCCACCTAATTTGAAGCAATTGAACGGTGTGCATCAACTTGCGAAGCTAGTACGTATCTTGCGTTAACAGCCTGAGGTGTGCCCGAAAAGTGCTGCTTATTATCATGGTACGGTCAAAGAATGTCCACTCCGACATTATTACTTAGGTTCTCGGTGGCCATTTATTTCCCTGAATGCTTCCACAGTTTTCGTGATAATGCACGTTTAAAGTTGTCCCGCACTACTTAATTACCGAGTTTATCTTGGTTTTGTGTACACGCAGCTTTCTTGATCTAAGAAATCGAATCTTCTGATTAATTACTACTTCGACATCACGTGTAATATTCCGGTACGACTTCGGTCCGGTTTGCTCGTGGGGAGATATCGAAATTACCCTAGACCGCTTGACTTAAATGACATATCTATCACTATTATCTTGGCATATATTTCCTTCACCTAATATCTTAAATTTCAGCATCTTCTTATATATTCTCATTTTGTTTTGTATTCAATAATTCGATGGTCCTTTTGGGTTGGCATCGAGGGTTTTGCCTTGTGCTACCACAATGGACATGTTAAAGCGGGTTCGTACTACATGGTACATGCCCATTGATGGCATGTATTTTTCAGTTCATATTGAAGTCCAAGAGATGCTAAAGATGTCGATTCTAGCTAGCTTTAAGAGCAGCATCGTCATAAAAATCATCATCTAAGTAAACCACTTCAGCTTGAATCCAAAACAAAAGATGATCATTTCCAGCTGCCTAAGGAAAAAGAAGGAATTATAATATTAACTTGGAGCAAAGGTGAGATGAAAAAAGGGTAGAAAAAGTTGACACGGGATCTCTTACTCTGATACCATGTGAAATTTTATGAGAACGCTGCAAACTATTCTAAGAGCTTAAACTATTTAATGAAGGCATGGTTTATCTTTTAAATATTCTAACACTACTTGTGCAAAGCAACACAAAGTGGATGGTACTTGTTCTAACACTCAATTAGTGAAATCAAAGTTCCATACTGGCACTGTGGATATATTATCAAATACTTTCTTTCTCATGCATTCTTCCTCTCGTTTTTTTCTGCTCGAAACTACAATCAGCCCTAATCGCATCTTGGAATGAATAGATGATTATATCAGTTGAGCCTGCTGCAACATGCATAATCACTACGAAGATGATCGAAAACAGGATTGTGGCCTTCTAATCTCGTGTCAGAAGCAAACCATGTAGTTCGAATTGTCCAATTGTGAGTTAGTTTACTTAAGCCGCCTTGTGTGTAAGTGTTTGCAGTTCAATTTCAATCGCGCATAAGCAAACTCTCTAGCCTAGTTGATCTAAGTGGAAACGGACATGGCATGAACTTTTTTAGGTTGAAAACGTTGGAAACGTGATTTGGTTGGTTACTATGTAGCCTTGGTTTTGATATTACAAATGACTATGTCTTACATGCAGGGGAGAGGTTTTTCGTACGTTAATGTTTTGCCGAATTAGAGAAGTTTAACAAGGGGATGAACCCATGCATATGCCAAGTCTAATCTGGTAGGCGATGAAACGATTTAGAGTATAATTATAGGCATTTTGCCTTAGTTTTCGACATTTTTCACCATTTTATCCTGCAAATGACTATTTCTTACGTGCAAGAGAGAGGCCTTTTATACGTTAATCTTTTGCTAAATTTGGGGATTTCTATACGTGGATGAACCTATACATATGCCAAGTCTAATATAGTGGTATTTTACCCCCCCCCCCCTCTCTCTCCCCCCGCCTTTTTCTCTGTGTTAAGATATAAAATATACTTGAAATTGTGGTCACTATAGGTGATGAAGCGATCTAGAGTATAGTCAAAGGACTATTTAGCTTTAGTTTTGGGTATGTGTCACCTTTGATCCTACAAATGACTCTTACTTACCCGCGAGATTGAGGTTATCCGCAGGTTAATATTTCGTTGAAATTAGTGAAGTTCTATAAGTGAATGAACCCATACATATGCCAAGTCCAATCTAGTGGTATGATTGCAACTATGCACATCGCTAAGTATTTGACCAAATAGGATCGTCAATTTCCCCTATAAAACCTATCACTAAAATGCCCTTACAGGGGGATGGGGCTAAGCGGAGCAAAAAGGGTATTCCGTTGCCATTGGTACTTTTGCTTTTTGTTTTGCTATTGGAAGTTAACACATGGAAAATTATTTGTCATAAAAATGAACACGCGTCTTAATATTGACACCATTACATGATAAGAAAGTTCATTAGAACTAGAGAAAGCTTTTATTAAAGGATGTTACATCTAATATCAGTTGGTACTTGGTCCGGAAAAATTATTCAAAGAGTCCTAAACATATTATATGACAAACAATACAGTCATAAACATTTCAATTATATCAATTTAGTCATAAACATTTTGACAACTTGTCAATTTCATCCTAAAACTTTTAATGATATATCAATTTATTCATATACCTTTTAATGATTTATCAATTTAGTCCTTCCGAACAATTTTAATCAGAAATAACTGACATTGCGATCTAGTCAGCACCGGCTGTCCTACATAGTATGACCAACACTCACGTGAATAATTTTATTTTTTAAAAAATTTTATGAATTTTTTTCTTTTTTTTCCTTTTCAATGGCCGCAAACGGAAACAGAGAAAAAGAAAAAAAAGGGCAAAACATTGCAAAAATTATCCGCATCAACAATTTTCTATCAAAATTGGCTAGAATGACTAAATTTGTAAATCACTAAAAGGTGTAGGACTAAATAGGTAATTAATCAAAAGTTTAAGGATTAAGTTGGCACCATTGAAAAATTTAGGAATAAAATGCAAGTAGTTAAAAGCTTTAAGATAAATTGGCATTTATGACTAAATTAGCTTTCGTACAATAAACTTAGGATTTTTTGGATAACTTTCCCTACTTTGTCCAAGTTTTTTTATTTATATCTCATGATTTGGTAGACCAATATACAAGCTAATTTGAGTAATATATCTAACTTCAATTACATTACAGAAAATCTATGACGTGGAATGATCGAACGACCCCCTGAGAATGTAGTAACTGCAGCTTCTCATTAACTACCTCTCTGACACATACACCCTCTTCGCTCTCCCTCTCTCCTCAAAGTCCCTCCCTTTTCTCTTTATAAATTCACGCCATGCAATGCCTTGGTCCTTCAACAAGCACTTGTTGAGTCTGCCACCTACACCATTATCATCATCACCATTTTTTGGAAATGGGTCTCAATTCAAACAGAGTAGAGAACATCTCGGGCAATGAGGCCACCATCGTCAGAGTCTCCACCACAGACTCAACGCTGTCACCACCCCCCTTAGAAGTGCACAGAGTTTGCTTGCCTCCAAAAACTACCACCTTCCAGAAACTTAAGCACAGGCTCTCTGAGATCTTCTTCCCTGATGACCCGCTACATAGGTTCAAGAACCAGACGTCACTCAGGAAACTTGTCCTGGGTCTGCAGTTCTTGTTCCCCATATTTCAGTGGGCACCTGAGTATGATCTGAGGCTGTTTCGGTCTGATGTCATCTCCGGCCTCACCATTGCTAGCCTGGCAATCCCACAGGTGAGTGAGTGAGAAAGAGACGCCGTTTGTGTTTTTGTGTGTGCGTGGAGATTTTGAGTTTCAGTGTTTCTCAGAGGATTTAGTGGTTCAAGTTTTCATTTAATGGGTGTCAATTAGCTGTCAAAGGACTTCACAGTTGGTAGATTTTGGTTTGTTCATTATACTGTTTGGTAATCCAGTCAGTTTATTTAATTTTCTGGGTCTTTCACTTAGATGCTTTTGTCTGGTTCTGACATGGTGCCAGTATGCCTTAGTGAACTTTTGAATCCCCTTTTCTCATTATTATTTTCCAGGAAGAGGGCTCAATGTTGTTATGGTGATGAATTAAACCAAGTTAATTTTTTGCTAGATCCAATTATCCAGTAAAATGACTCAGTTGAGGTTTGAGGTTCTCGACTTTTCTGGCTGTTTTTTTTTCCTTTTGTGAAACAAATACTAATGCATAGTCCATTTCTTCCTTTTCTTCTTTTTCTTTTTCTGTTTCTTCTTCTTCTTCTTCTTCTTCTTATTCTTCTTCTTTGCAATCCTGATTTGGGGTCATCTCACTACCTGTGTCTTACATTGCAGGGAATCAGCTATGCAAAACTTGCAAATTTGCCACCTATTGTAGGATTATGTGAGTGTCGATTGAATCATTCTTTTCTTTTTCTGTTTTTCTGTCACAAGTACATGAAACTAGTTGAGCCATGAAACTAGTTGAGCTTTTTTGGTTCTGCAGTTTTATATTTAATTAAACCGTGTTTTATTCATGCAGATTCAAGCTTTGTTCCGCCATTGATATATTCAATCCTTGGAAGCTCCAGGCACCTCGCTGTTGGACCTGTGTCAATTGCTTCTCTAGTCATGGGGTCAATGCTCAGTGAGACAGTGTCTTACAGCCAAGAGCCAATTCTGTATCTCAAATTGGCCTTCACAGCCACCTTCTTCGCCGGTCTATTTCAGGCTTCTCTGGGTCTCCTGAGGTATCACTTACCCAACCAATTTCTTTCTTCTCGTCCAAAATTGTTTGAAAGTAATATAATTGACAGAGAACTGTAATTCCACGATAAGAGTTTTCTCAGAGGAGTTGAGTTAAACTGTAGGAAATATCATAGAAGTAAGTGACTATAATCCAGAGACTAACTTGACTGAGTTTGATTACATTATTTACAGGTTGGGATTTGTAATTGATTTTCTCTCCAAAGCGACACTGGTTGGTTTTATGGCCGGGGCTGCAGTTATAGTGTCATTGCAGCAGTTGAAAAGCTTGCTTGGGATCGTCCACTTCACCACCAAGATGCAATTTGTTCCTGTTATGTCCTCGGTCTTCAAACAAAAAGACGAGGTAATTCGTCATTTTCTTTTCAAATCTTAATTTCTTTTAGCAAGCCTAATAGGAATCTTCATACATGATAAAGAGCTACTTCACGTATATCCTACTGGAATTCGAACGAGTGATATTATTCTATTTAGCATCATACCGGTATCTCAAGAAAGAAAAGAAACGATATTGTGTAATAACACTGCAACAAACAAATATCATTTTAAATTTTTCATAGGAAAAGTCTGGCAATCCTTTCGAAATAGGATCTTGGAACTGAGGGTAATACGATTTGAAGTATAAATTTTATGAAATCCTTTCATTTGGTAATTCCGACTTATACTATCCTTTATCAAATTTGTTTATGGGTTCAATTTCAACTTATATTCGCCTTCTTTTTCTGGAGATCCTTAACTTAAGTTACAATCGTGACTCGCAGTGGTCTTGGCAAAGTGTCATCATGGGAGTCGGTTTCTTAATCTTTTTATTGACAACGAGGCATATTGTAAGTTTACCTCGGCCAAACATTCATTTTGCTAGCCATAATTATGTTGAATGATTGACTCATTCTTGTAGTCTAACCTTTGAGTTTCCATCAAATGTCACAGAGCATTAGAAGACCAAAGCTATTCTGGATTTCAGCAGCTGCCCCTTTAACATCAGTGGTTTTGTCAACTATTCTAGTTTTCCTCCTCAGATCAAAAGCTCATGGAATCTCAATTGTATGAACTGAGGATTTACTCCCAGTTTTTGGACATATCATAGCAGACTTCCTAACTTATGTGTTACTTTCATGTTTGGGATTTAATTGACTAAAATTGCTGTTCTGCACAGATTGGCCACTTGCCAAAGGGTCTGAATCCACCTTCATCAAACATGATATACCTGAGTGGCCCTTATCTAGCACTGGCTGTCAAAACCGGCATCATAACTGGAATTTTATCTTTGACTGTAAGAATTGTGAATTACATATGCATATTGCGATTGATTGACTCTTTGAACACAGATTCTTTACTTTTGCATATACTTATCGTACTCATTATAACATCTGGACAGGAAGGTATTGCAGTCGGAAGAACATTTGCCGCTATGAAAAATTACCAAGTCGATGGAAACAAAGAAATGATGGCTATTGGCCTGATGAACGTGGCCGGCTCCTGTTCCTCATGTTTTGTCACCACAGGTACTTATTTTACTTCTTTGCATAGCTAGGTTTTCTTTCTTTTGCATGCACGGGATTTTGTGTGACCAATTGTTACGTTAGTTTAGAATATACTCCCCTTTTCACATGATAGCGGGTCCCAGGAGATAGCAGTCCACATAAAAATGTGAGAGGATCGGTGAATATGTTGAAAGCGCCTAATTATGTCTCCTTCTCAAGAAAAGTGGAGTTCCCTTTTTAGCGGTTCTAACTACTATACCTCTACTGTCATTTTCAGGGTCTTTTTCCCGGTCTGCTGTCAACTATAATGCGGGGGCGCAAACGACAATTTCGAACATCGTTATGGCAACAGCAGTGCTAGTTACTCTGCTTTTCCTTATGCCACTATTTCACTACACTCCCAATGTCATCTTAGCTGCGATCATCATAACAGCAGTGATCGGTCTGATTGATTATCAGGCTGCATTTCGGTTGTGGAAAGTTGACAAGCTTGACTTTTTGGCATGTGTATGTTCCTTTGTGGGGGTCCTTTTCATCTCTGTTCCCTTGGGTCTAGCCATTGCTGTGAGTCTCTCGTACTTGAAACATGCTCCGACTTTCTTAGCTACATTCGTTGTGGAAGGCAATACAGATTTTAAACTGATCTTAAACTTTAAGGAGGAGACTTCAAGATTTCGGTAGCTTCTTTAAGCAACCCATTTTGGTTAACTTGACATTTTTTTAAAATTCAGGTTGGAGTTTCTGTCTTCAAGATTCTCTTGCATGTCACTAGGCCAAACACTCTGGTATTGGGAAATATTCCAGGAACTCATACATACCAAAACCTCAGCAGATACAGAGAAGCATCAAGAGTTCCATCTTTTCTGATACTTGCTGTTGAATCTCCTATCTACTTCGCCAATTCCACCTACCTGCTGGAGAGGTCAGCCTTCCCGACACCTCTTCAGAGTCATCAGCAGATCTAGATGGAAAAATGTTATATTGGTCGAAAAATTTGAAGCTTCCTGTCCTTGATAGGTTTAAAAGATCACGCACGTTCTCAAAGGAGTAACTTTTTCCTGGTTTCTTTGTGGTTGTAATTGAAATTCTCGTATGCAGGATCATGAGATGGGTGCGAGAGGAGGAAGAATGGATAAAGGAGAACAATCGGAGTGCACTGAAATGCCTAATTCTCGACATGACGGGTACTACCTTCGCACTTCCACCGACTACAACATTTTACTTATATTTCCTGCAACATCTTGACACACTCCAATAAAATAATGCTGAGATTTTGAAGCCGATTGTCCTGAACCGTAATGTGAACTACATGATATATTTAACAAAGAATATTTTTCTAGTGACAGTATCAAAGAAATCCATTAAGTTGGACTTTTTTATGAGAATTCATGTGATCCATGAAGAAGTTTTACTTCTTTTAACAAATAAGTTTGTAGTTCATGTGGATTCTGTCTTTGTATAAGAGCGTGCTTGCTCAATATATCAGCTTTGAACTTCTTTATCCAATGAACATCAAATCATTTAAGGCTTCGAGTCTCTCCATTCGGCTTGTTTAATCCTCGCATGTCAATTGATGAAAATGACGGGTCTTTTATTTTTCCACAGCTGTCACTTCCATAGACACAAGTGGCATCGATGCATTAGTGGAAATCAGGAAGATGGTGGAAAAGAAATCTCTCAAGGTACAACTCATATTGAAGTTGTGAACTTTGTCAGGCTTTGGATGACCTAAAGGCGAAGAGAAGTTGTTAATTCTCCGATATGCTCTTCTTTGTCTTTCTTGTAGCTTGTTTTGGCAAGTCCTGTCGGGAATGTGACGGAGAAGCTACACAAATCACAAACGCTGGACAGCTTCAGGTTGAATGGATTGTACATGACAGTCGGAGAAGCCGTCGCCGACATTTCTTCATTGTGGAAGTGCCAACCATGAGTACCGGACAGCTTGGCGCCTATGTCGGGGAAGAGTACAAGTGAAGAGAGGACTCAATGTCCGCTTATTTTCTTTTCCTTTTTTAGCCAGGAATTTTTGTAATCGCTGTTACAGTTTGCTACACCAAGAGGAAGAAGAAAGCCGTGCTCTTCCTTGAAGAGGTTTTTGTATCTCTTTCCTCCAAACTCAGACAGCTCAAAGCTTCGAATTCATAGCCATTAAGGTTTAACTTGGTTCTGTCGCCATTATTTCTCAAGCACTTTCGGTCCTCAAAAATCAGCCTTTTAGGCTAGTTTTTGACTAAAACGGTTACAAAGAAGTCCATATGAATCAATGTATTAACTACGGTGAGCAATCCGAATGCCTTGAGTTTGCTAATTAGATATTCGCTAGACAGGACTATTACTTGGTTGTTCTTGGCACTGCAAAAGACAAATTATACCATTTCACGCATCTTTCTCTTGTCCATGCTTGCAAGCTGCAACCAGAAGAAAAACTCTCGGCTTGAAAACGCTGTGGTTCCAATTTCGATGGTCCAAACCATTGATTGCGTTTTGCCTCTATAAATTTCCTCGATCTCTCACGTGTGCTGACTCAAAAGCAAAGTAAAGACGTTTGCTGCCAATTACATTTGACCTTGCCGATCAATCAAGAAGCTTGTAACTCCGCTGTGTCAAAATCATTTCAAGAGCTGGTGGCATCCTTGTTCGTAAATTTGCTGGTGGTTTAGCAGTAAAATCCAGCATGAGTCACACGGGATACAACAGCAAAAGCAGAGAGAGAGAGAGAGAGAGAGAGAGATATGAGGAAAAAGTTCAGCTGCCCCGTAGAAGCAGGCATGGAAATCCATCTCATCTAACAAGTTCAGCTGGTAAACGAAGCTCAACCTTTTATTGACACAAGCTTAATCTCGATATTCTACGTCAGTCAACGCACGATTTACTCAGACAGCACTCTCCAAACCAAAAGTTGACATGCTTGAGTTGCAGAAAATTATGAAAATTTCATTTGAAAGGTATGGACTCTAAGACTGGACATTTCATCCTCACTAGTCGATTGCCAGAAGTACAATTGGCATCGATTTCTCAAAGCCACCTAATTGCATATTAAAAAAATCCAAAACCATCCTATTCATCAGCTTGACCTTATCCCACAAGCACAATTCCGACCCCAGCATGCTCATTGTTGTCGTCGCTTCAGTCTATAACCATCATGCACAATCTAACCTATCCTCATTAGGTATATAGGATAGCATTCAGAACATCATCCAAAGGAATAGCCCATATACTCCGATGAAACTTGTTTTTGTTGGTATCGTTTCTCCAGTTGGTCAAACATCTGCACCAATAATCCCAGCTCAAAACAGTGAACTAAAGAAAGCTAGTAAAACTTTAACAAAAATAATGAGACTATCGTCGAGAAAGTACAAGACAGAAAAGCTAAAGACGACTCTTTAGCGTTGCTTGGATGCACCATTGCAGAGGGAAGCAAAAGAGAGACAAACAGATAGGTCAAATTCTAAAAAACAAGTCTCAAGTTATAGGGAACTTAACAAAGACATTATCGGACACTCTTCCATTGAGTTAGTTCAAAGAGGAGAAAAAAGCCTTACTTGGACGATGCCATGCAATGGGAATTTCCCGCTGTTCACGTTTGATGAACAAATATTCACCTAGTAGATCCATCACTGCAAGTCCAGTGCCATTAATGACCCACCATGTTATTGAGGAAGGCCAACCTCCATATATGATGCATATAAGGAGATGAATGATAAATAAAGTGGCAGAAAAGTCCAGGCATCTCTTTGCCCTCTCAATTAGATAAAACATATATCCAGCTCTGCATCAAGAAATAGCAGGATTCAATATAAGAAACTGTGGGCGACTTTCTTCCTTTATAAGCACGTAAACAGTAAATTCTAAAATAGAAACGTTCTCCCTCCATAAAACAAGTTTAACATTTACAATTCACAAAGCACCTGTCATATCCTAAGCATTCCATTTTCATATCTATGTTTAATATATTAGCAGCTCCTCAACAACGTTGAAGCGAGCCCAATATTACAGCAAATAAGAGAGCTACAGACAGAATCATATGGCAAAAGGTCCAGATAAAGACCTCGTAGTCACACTGTCACATCCAGTTATCTCAAGCACATACATTCAAACACATCGGATCATTAGCTTGAATGACTGATACTAGGATGCTTGAAGGGCGAACAAGTCACAGGATTATTTTCTTCAAAGTCACAGGTGTGTTTTCTTCGAACTAAATTTAAAAAAAGGTCCTAACACTGCATCTGGGTTTGAACTTTACAGACAAATCATGTCTTCAGGTCCCACGTCACAGATTCTTCTTTTTGTTTTTCTCAACATAGCTACTAAGCAGTCTAAGCGACCGTGTCTGATACATGGGGACATATGACAATGCTTTTCAGTGATTCTTAAAGTCACAAAATGGACTAGTAAAGAGGCTAAGATTACAGGGTGTTTCACGACAATTGAGAGTAAACAAAACTAGAGATGGTCAGTTGGGGGATAAAACTGGGAAATCTACCGTTGACTAAAGCATTGCATAGATGGTCAGATCCAAAGTGAAACCAAATAAATTTACTGCACGCACAAAGTACTTGTTCCTGCGTGGATATACAAAAGAAATTCTAAAATGGAGGTAACAAACTTTCCTATGACTCCAAGACAAACCAAGAATGGATGTCACCATATGGTCTTTCAAATATTCAGTCGTGGAACACAACCTCATTGTCTCAATGCAATTCCTTTCCTTCTTTTGGTTAATAAAATCAACCTCTCCCCCCCTACAGCTAAGCCTCATATAGTGAGTTATATATTTTCGCAATTTATCAAACTAAAATTTCAAAGAACGGTCATATTCTAACTTTCTAGCAGAAAAAGACCTGAAATGTCGTATCAAACCACTTGACAAGATAGCAAAGCTAAGTATTGAACTATGGCAAAGGGGGGAAAAATCAGTTCAATAAATGGTTACCAATGTATCAGCTCAAAGTAAGGAGGGACAATAATAAACCATGCCAAGCCATTTCTCCTGACTAGAAGGGTATAAATTCGGAATGTGGATGATTGCTCAACCAGAAAAGACATCATTCCAACAGTCCCAAATCAGTCGAACAAGAACAGCAGCCCATTGAATCGACTAGATAATAAAAACCAAACCGACGGAACCAAAGACATGACAAAGTAACATAGCAAGTTGGAGCAGCATAAAGCTTAACCTGAGTTAACATTGCTATTGAGGTCATAACATGCACACATTCTGCAAGTTGGGGCATTCATCCACACTCCATAACAATCACACAAATTCACATAAAAACGAAAGAGCTCGCAAGACATATCATCGCAGCAACATAAAATGAACCGTAAACGGAATATACAATTTAAAAAAAAAAAACAAAGCTTTTCAATCTCACCCTGCAATTGCAGCGAGCACGAACGAGGCGATGACGGACCACCCGGTCACCGTGGCCGTGGTCACGGCCGCGAAGTCGAAGAAGTAGACGAGGCTCATGCGCGAGACACGCGTCCCGACGAGGAGCGACAAAAACAAACCCAGCGTGAGGTAATACAAGCACTGAAGACACACGATCTGGGCAACGATGAGCCAAGGATCCCACACCACCGCACCATAGAACATGGCTGCTTCCCCTGCCCCTCCCAAATCAACCCAAGAAAACCCTCCCCCCACAAAACTCCACCGGCAGAAGCTCTGATTCCAAAAACCCCCCAAATTCAAATCAAAAACCCAAGAACCCTCGAAGCCGAAATTCAAGCATCCCCAAGCCCGCACTCCGAGAAACGCCCGCCGGAGCCGGAATCCGCGGCCAACCGAGCCCCGCCCATCGAACCCGACGCGAACCGCATCGGTTCCACAAACGGCGAGCCGGCGCCCACCGCGCCGGACCCGGACCCGGATCCGGAGCCCGAGACCGCCCGGGGGCAGCGATGCGGAACCGAATTTGCAGTGGCTAAAAAGATGGGAATTTGTGAGCGATTACGATTTGATGCTAGAGAAGAGACAGAGCTTAGCGAGAGAGAAGAAGAAGAAGAAGAAGAGGAGTAGTTTTTGAGATTGGCGAGAGGAGAGGAAGCCGCAAAAATGGAGATCGGCACGCTTCCCCCCCTTCTTCCTTCCTCGTTCGCATGTCTGGTTTTATTTTTTGTTTTTCTTTTTTTGCATTTGTGGGTTTTGTTGTTATTTGCTGGTTGGTCGGTTCGATTTAGGCATGATGTTTTTTGTTTTTTGGCTCAAAAAAAGCAGAGTGACGTCGTTTGTCTAACTATACAATTAGGAAAAATGTTCCTGCTATATAAAGATGAGGATCTAATACTTTTAATGGATCTCCAATCATTTTCCTTTCCCTCTTCCAAATTATCTCATAAACCTTATGTGAGTGGAGCTTGTACGCTGACTCTAGCGTGTCTCGGTATCAAGATTTGGACACGTTCTATCCTATAACAACCTTCCCGAAAAATTTCGAATCTTAAATTATCTTTGTATTTCGAAATTTTACTAATATTGATTTTACAAGGTTCAAATATCTGGCAATCCTGTAATCTTGCTTAATCTTTTAGATTATGGTTGGTTTCCCCAACGCCACGAATGCGTGCATTTGCTACGTGTAATAATAATAATTGACGTGGCACTCATGGTATCATCAACTCGTGAGATGAAAAAATTGTATCGGCAATTTCTTTCGAAGGGACTTTTTACAAAAAAAAATATTCTTTGCATTTTGTATCGCAACAAAAAATAATTCTTCCATAAAATGTAAGACGATTGGTCTTCTGAGATAGCTTAGCCAAAAGTTGAATAAAATCACAAGTAATGTATTTTTAAATGATATAGTTTAGTTTGGATGTAATTTCTTAAGTTAATCCCAAGTCCTAAGTGATGGAATCTCTTTTTATTTTGATAATATACCTATTCAATTCAGAAGAAAAAAAGTATACTCACTGAGAATAAAATAGAATAAAATAATTCAGAAGTAAAGACGTCTAATTTAATAAAAAGAGATGGGCCTAGTGAAGCCCGCTAGTAGATTTGGGCCTCGAGGCCCAAGAAGCGCAGGGAAGCCCCGGCGCATGTTAGCGCCACCCCCCCTTATATCTCCGCTGGATCATCATTTTTTCTGTCTCTCTCGCTCCTCTGCACTCTCGATTTGCTTCCACCTAATTCGGTTTCAGTTTCTCTCTGCTTCGTCCACAATCTCTCTCTCTCTTTCTTTAGCTCCGTCTTCTCCACGGCAGAGATCCTTCGTCGTCGTCTCCACAGCATGAATCCCCTCGCAGAATGAGTGGGATTGTTTCGGAAGAAGCGGCGGTGCTGGCGGTGCTCTCGACTCCTTCCGAGACTGCGGATTGTTGTCGGCCGAAGGTAAAAGATCTTTTGAGCTCCAAGTTTGGGTCTTTAGCCTCGGCTTTCCCCGTTTGTGGGCGCGGGTGGGTGTAGCTAATTTTGGGTAGATTCCGTTTGGTTTTGTCGAGGGCTGAATCTTGGCAAAAGGGGGGGATTAAAAAAGCGAGCTTGGGATTTGCCACTTAAAGCAAAGATGGGGGGGCTCTGGTGAGGTCAGTGAATCTGAATCTGGGTGATTAGCGGCTAAGTGGGGTTTTTAGAGCTGGTTTGGAGGAAGTTAATTAGCTGATGTTGCACTGCAAGTGTTGAGTGTTCTTTTAGAATTAGCGTAATTAGTTTGCTGCATCTTGTACAGTTTTCAGTTGAATGACACTAAGGTGTAAAAGTGAAAAACTCTAGCTTTTCCCATTTGGTTATCATTTCTCGGTTCCTTTCACCCCCTAAATTAGCCATATTGTTTGCTTCTGTTATAGGGGATTGTGTGGTCTTGAAGTGAGAACTGAAGTAATCATGTGAGCTGAAACTGTCGTCTTTTATTCTGCGAAGAAAGAGAGGTTGGAGTTTTTTGGGTTTTCCTTGCAGTGAGATATTGTCCTTCTCGGGATTGGACGGTGATAGATGGACCACGCTGAGGATGATACTGGGTACCCCCCTAATTCTCACGGTGCAAATCAGGCACCAGCATATGGTTCCTCGAATTCCCAAAAGCTTCCTGTTGGAACTCCTCCATATTCGAAGCCGGTCAGCAACCAATTCGTAGATGATGATGATGAGGATGATGGTGACGAAGAGGATGAAGAGGAAGAGCTGGGAGACGAAGAACATGATAAAGATCAAATGAATGGCAACAGGCAAAGTGTCAAGAATGGAGAAGATGAAGATGATGACGACGAGGACAACGACGAAGATGATTTTTCCGATGACGACGACGACGATGACGATGACCAGAAAGCTAGAAGAACGAATGACCCAGAAAGGCGCCCCAAAAGGCGGAAGCTGAAGAGTTTGGTTTCTAGTTATGAGTTTGCTCCTCGTGTACCACCACCTCAAGATGTTCCTCCACCAGTTCCAAAACCACTGCCACCTACCGGTGGCCGGAATTCTCTCATGGATTGGACCGAACATGAGACATTTGTTTTACTTGACGCTTGGGGCGAACGGTTTCTTCAACGTGGGAGGAAGAGTCTTCGGTCTGATGAATGGCAAGAAGTTGCAGAAAAGGTGGCAGAGGTATCCAAAGTTGACCGGACAGAGAGTCAATGCAGAAACCGATTGGATACATTGAAGAAAAAGTACAAGAAGGAGAAAGCTAAATTTGTAGAGACTGGTGGTGTCTCCAGCAAATGGGTCTATTTCAAGAAGATGGACATGTTAATGTCCTCATCACCCTCGCAACAAACTGCTCTGTCTTGTGGGGTCGACTCCGGGGCGTATGTCTTCATGAACCCTAGGGTTTACCTGAACCGTGCTAATGGAATGGATGAGATGAGGGACAGTCCTGGGAACTCGGAGTCTTCTGACAAAGAGGGAGATGATTCGGATGGCCTTCCACCCAAGAAGAGAAAATCTGGAAGAGAGTCTAGTGACGGGGCTTCGATCAAATTGCTTGCGGAGTCCGTGACGAAATTTAGTAAGATCTACGAGAAGATTGAGAATAGTAAGAGGCAGCAGATGGTGGAACTGGAGAAGATGAGGATGGATTTTCAGCGGGATCTGGAAGTTCAAAGGAAGCAGATAATGGAGAGCGCTCAAGCCGAGATTGCGAGGATAAGGCAAGGCGACGATGGCGAGAACGATCTCTCCGCTGAGAATGCCAGCGGGTGACATCTTTACCTGATTAAGGATTATGATTAGATTAGTACGTCGACTCTTCCTCTTCTGTTGTATAATATTGGTTGAGTTAAGCCCCCTGAACGTCTAATTTCTGAAGCAATAATATGATTGAAGGTACTTGTTCTCATTGCTGTGTTGGAAATCAATGACTTGGATAAGCCCTCGCTTTGTGGTATGGTCAATTTTTCGGTTCACTTTTGCTCCTCCTATATGGATTCATCATCCATAAGTTCTGCAGGTCATGTGCTTTAGTTTAAAGATACTTGGATGCGACTAATTAACTGCAGATGGAAATTCAAGCACCCGAAGTGCTGGTGCCATTGTTGTCTCTGAAAATCGTGTGTTCTAAAGGGAAATATGAGAAGTTGAGCTACTTGTGTAACTTTAGGGGCTACATGAGTGCTTGACAGTGACACTGAACTGGACTTGCTTGGTATCAAAAAGACCATTGCCAGGTACATTTGGTTTCTCAAGGGGAACTATACAGGAAATCAAAAGGAAACTTGCTTCTTCCTTGGCTTACATAGATGCAGATCTGTCTCTTCCATCAGTGAGGAATAAGAGCCCCGTATAGCTGTAACTGTGCTGCGCACATTACCGCGCCTGAAGTGCTGTAATTTTAATATTTGGTTTTTGCACATTCTGAAGATGCAGCTCCTCAAAAACTCGATAAAGATCCTATAAGCTATCGTAGCTTTGAAGTAGCTGCGGCCGTGAGGTGTTTGCCAAACACCTTCTAAAAGCTACAGCACCTTTCTTCACAAGTGAAACTACCGTTGGAACCTCTGATTCAAATAACCTCTAAGTTGACCTAGTTTTGTTAGTAGCTATGTCTAGACCCCTTGTTTTTTTAAACGGAAAAGGTGGAGAAAACAAACTTTGTAACTTTTGTGGACTTTTTAGATCAGACAATAGTCTTCTACCTATGATCAGCATAGACATCAATGCCCGCTAATTCGAAAAAATCGAACGCCACATTCGGAGCTCTCATGCCCTCCTTTACAAGAGTATTACTAGTAGATGAAAAAGTTAGCTTATACTAACACTAAACAAATTGAGAGGGTTCAATCTTACTCAATTATATGAAAAGTTAATATCAACAATGAAAACTTCCCATCTATTGATAGGACGATAGACTTTTCCCAATTGAATTTACTCACCTCATGAAAAGTTAACTAGTTATAAGTACATGATTGTTTGGCCTTATGATAAAACGGAATATCCAAACTTTTTGGCTTTATTAATCTTTTATAGACGCATGCAAATAATGCATTCCACGCCATAATATTCAAAGCTACGACAAATGGGAAATGTGTTTGGACAAACCATCCCCCTTATCCAAATCAAGTACCTTCACAACTCGAGTGTTAAGATTCCTAACAGGAGAGAGAGTACTTGTGAAGAGAGTAGCAAAACATGTGGGAAACACCCTTAGTATGCTTCACTGTAATTTAAACTTTCGTGAATGAAAAGTTACTAAGAGAGTTCAAGATTATTTTTAAAAAATCCTGATATTGTCGTGTACAAAGTAAGTTTCCTCACGTTTTAGTAAATTTCTCTATAATGAAAGTAAATCATCTCTCATCATTTCGTAGCAGTTTTTCCAAATTTCATAGCAATTTCCAAAGTTAGAAGTAACTTTAGAAACGTACATACATCATTACAAATTGCATTCAAAAGATATTTTTTATAATTATTATAAGAAGTAAGCTTTTCATGTTATTTAGTAAGTTTTGATCAAGAGAGAAACTCCTAGGTTATTTGTAGTTTTTCCACTTTTATTGTACTTTTTCATAGTCAAAAGTAACTCTCAAGAACCATATGCTTTAGTAACTGTTATACATCATTAGTCTCTTTTTATGTATAAAGTAAGTTTTAATACATTGTAAGAACAGCAGGATTTTTCAAATTTGTTAGCAACTTTATCTGATAAGATGATAACAGCAGTTACTTAACGACCTTGAACTTTCTTAGTGATTTATTATATAGAAAAGCAAATTACAATGTAATGTACAAAGTAAATTTTGCACATGGTTTGTAGCCATCACACTTTGTGTGGTAGACTGGTTTTACATAGAAGAATCTGTGAGATCCAGAATTTCCTGGACCTGAAGACATCAGACCTGCCTTTAATACTGCAACGAGCTTCAAGAGTCTTGAATTACTCCCAGGGTGCTTCCTCATCAATGAGTACATCCTCAGACTTTTCATTGACAGACTATCTACCAAAGCAATACAATGCACTGTTTAGAGCTGCCTCTAACTAGTCTCTGTTCGTGGGTTGCCCAAGAATCTCAGTTGCCATCTCCTTTGAAAATAAAAATCTCCAACCAGCCCCACGAAAAGGTGGTCGAGGCACTTTGAGAAGATGATGGCTTACATCTCATGTCAACCAAGTAGAGAGATGGAGTAGCCCATGTAGGCTATGCACTGCAGCCTTCTCTCTATGCCAGGCATCTCACATTAACATGCTAATCCCCAAACAACCAGAAGTTCATAACCAATTACGATTTTGATAGTCTTTCCTGGAAAAGAAACAGGCTCGCTGTCAAGAGATCACCAATGTCAAACTTCTGTGTCTTTGAAGCATCAAGACATGTATGTGTTCTTCGTCTCCATCTTCTTAATAATGTCAGTCTCCAGATACTAATCAATAGCATCAAACTGTCCTCTCCAAAGTCAAGAACATGCATCTCATGCTCATCAAAATCAGGGAAGACACTGATGAGTGAGGACAGGTACTTCTCTAACTTTCTCATCTTCAAGACAGAATGATCCCTGCCATGATCTTGCACGCCCATATCAAAGACATGATTCACAGCCTTTCCGCAAGTCTCTCTAAACATGCCAGGATAGAGCAGCCTTCCAAAGGAACAGTTGTTCACTTCACCATCTTTTTTGGTTTTGGAGCTTTACCTTACCTTAAAACCAAGCCAAATTAAATTTACGGATATAAGGGTCAGTAGTCAAAACAAGTGCCTGAGAGGGGAGTTTTTGCTTGAATATCGGCAACTCTACAGCAAGAAAAACTTACATGATGACCAAGGAAATATGCCTCTGATCCGATAAGTGATTCAAAATCTAGCCTTCGCCCAAAGAATTGATTGAAGCCTCCTACTTCCATTCCAATAAGGAATGCAAGCAAGGAATCCGATCCAAGAAAGTCATTAGTCCCACATCGGATAGACCCTTCCAGCTCTGATTCACTTACGAAAAGCGAAAGAAGGAGATTCGACAGCGGTAGCTGGGGAATCTCATGGAAAAGCTTCCACCAGGATCTTGTGATGTACATGAACCGAACAAGGAGATGTCTGGCCAATCATAGGAGTTTATTGCTCCCACTCACTTCCTCTCATCTGAGCTTGTCAAGCCAACTTTGCTTTTGGGAGGTGAAACAGCGATTATCGCGAACAATGATTCGATTGATGATAAAGAAATTGAATTCTTGGTTCAGTTTTCCACCTTAACGACCGAAGAAAAGATTGATCGTATTCTATTGAGTTTGACTCATAGTGATCATTTATTAAAGAATGCCTCTGGTTATCAAATGATTTAACAACCATTCGGCATAAAATAGACCGTGCAGATAAGATCTGATCAATTATGTTTCTCATAAGGCTGGTTCCCGAACTTCATCGACTTTACCAACTGCTTCAAGTATTGATGAGTAGGTGATGAGGTCATATTCAAATCCTTGAGCCTTCATCTCCTTCATAAGCTTTGCAGCTTCGTCAAACATACCAGCGCGGCTGAGACATCCAAGTACAGTGTTATAAGATACGGAATCCGGCTTAATCTTTGAACATTTCATCTTCGTAAACATTTCCATTGCCTGATCTGGCCCACCAGACCTTGCCAGGCCATTAAGAATGATGTTATGTGAATTTATGTCTGGGCTGCAGCCATTTTTTACCATGGTCTGAAGTAATGACTGAGCTTCATCTATCATACCAGCCCTAATCATCCCTGACATGAGTGCATTATAAGCATAAACATCAGGATTGCAGCCTATCAACTTCATCTCATTAAAAAGATCAACAGCTTCACTAAGACGTCCACTTTTTCCGTAGTGTTTCATCATGACTGCATACACTCTTGAGCTCAAGCGTCCAGAATTCTCTCTCAATTCTTGAAATAACTCGTTAGCAGCTTCATGACGATTCGCCTTTCCGAGACAGTTGATCAGGCTGCAATAGGCAGCCGGACAAGGAGGAAAACCTTTCTCATCCATCTCTTCCAGAAGTAGCAAAGCCTTTTCAACCCTGTTTGCCTTGCAAAACCCATGAATGAGAATCGAATAAGTGAATGAGCTGGGAACAATACCATTTGCCTTCATCTTCTCAAACCACGATGCCGCTTCAGAAACTGGAGCCTTGGATTCAAACAAAGCCTTAATTATGGTGTTGTATGTTACGACATTTGGCGCACATCGCATGGATTCCATCTCATTAAAGATTTTTAAAGCATTGTCAAGACGACCAGCTCTTCCCAAAATGTTAATCATGTTGTTTATGAGGACAACATCAACCTCACAGCCGTCTTTTCGCATACTAATAAACACACTGCAGGCATCATCAATCCTCCCAGCCTTGCCAAGCCCCTTAATCAATTCAGTGTAAGTAAAAACAGTAAGTGCACAACCCTTGTCTCTCATCTCTTGGACTAGACTCAATGCCTTTTCAACTTCCCCACATTTAAAATAGATCCCCAACAAATTTGTATAGATTTTTGGAGTGGGATGTAAACCATTCACCTTCATCTCATCAAATAACCTAAGTGCAGATTCCGAATGACCCAATTTAGCAAATGCTGATATAACTGTGTTGTAGGTCACAGTATCAGGAAGACAATTGTTATCATTACACATCTCTGTGTACAGCTCATGAACCTTTTCATGATGACCCTCTTGCATTAGCATCATAATCATAGAATTGTAAGTGCTTGTTGTAGCTTTGCACTTGCGTCCTTTGACTTGGTAAAATATCGAAAGAGCCTTGTTTACCATCTTAGCCCTGCCCAACATGTGGATCATTTCAGATAAGTCAACCGGGTTGATCGCGCTTGCACTCCTAGCCATTTCTTGAACCATCTTCCATAGCTCACCAACCAGCCCAGCTTCGTCCAAGCAGCGAATCAAGGCCATATAGGTGCTCGCGTCGTGCATGAAGTTTCTCCTCTTTCCAGCCCACTTGAAGAACTGAATCTTAACAGCGATCTCAACGTCGACCTTCAGTATTTCACGAACGAGCTGATGGTCCACTCTCAACTTTAGCACCTCCAAAGCCTTTTCTGCATCAGGGCCCCACTTGAAAATCTTCAGAATCCTGATGAACCTTTCGTCCAAAGTCCGAACTGAAAGGTCTCTCCTCGAAAACCTCGACATCCTCGGATCTTTCGGCAGGTCTTGTGCATCGTCTCCGAGATTATGCGGCAGGAACATTTGGACAATCTCATTTTCTGCTAACCAAACACCCGAAAAAAAGAACTTTCTTGAAAAAAGAAAAATGACCCTCTCTTCAAAAGCTCTCATTTCACACTATTACAAGAGATCCAATGGCATTGCACTACACTAGAACAGTTATTATCAGGTATATCATACTGTTGCTGCAAGAAAAGCCCCAGTGACCCAACATTTCGTCACAAGCCAGTGCTTAACAAGACTTCTAATTCGCCGCAAGCAGCAGCAAACAAGCGCAGAAATTGCCCCCAAAAAAAGAGCCGAAAGAAAAAAAAGAAAGAATGCGGGAGTTTTGCATAATGAAGCTAACCTGTTTGCTTAATTCTCTCAGAGAGGTGAGGCAGGGTCGTGATCCAACGCCTCGAAGAGGCCGCTTTGGAGTAGCTCATCGACATGGCGAGTGCTCTCGACGTCATGTCAGAGTGAATTCAGAGGAAAAACAATGCGAAAGGCAACGAAGAAGAGCTTCCCTGAGGTACGTCCGACCGCCCGAGACAGAGAGCCGCCGTCCGAGAGGAAGAAAGCAGAGGGAAGAGGAACCGAATGACTGTTGACCGCCCGCAAAACGAACTGAGCCGGGAAGATATCAAGAAAGCACGGGGATCTCTCTACCGTTAGGCCCTTTTATATCTTATTGTCCTGGCCCATTAGTGCTTGCAATTAAGGTCATCAAGTGCGTTTCATAATCTTTAATCACCACATTTTTCTTGATCGATTGATTTAAAATATACACATTTACCCGACTTATTATATGGATATGTAATCCAAACATTGATAGAAAAAAATTACCAAACGCGAGAATATAAAAGCATATGATTTTGAGAACGTGTAGGCTTAACAAAAAATGTAAAAGAATACGATTTTAGAAAAGTTTTTGGTTCTATTGGAGTATGTCGCTGAAAAAAACGAAGACAATACCATATGTATAATGCTCAAAATAAGCGATGAGTATTGTGAAATTGAAAATTAGAGGCTCGGGCAGATGGATGATATCGGTATGATTTATCCTTACCATTTCGAGTAAATGGATAATTCATGGAAAAAAATGCACCTATTAACAATGTGGGTGAGCTCGGCGCCTACAACTAAAGAGAAGAACGATGAAGTTCAAATTTTTTCGTCAATTACAAATTCATTAACCCTACCAATCTGAGAAAGCACGGGAATGACATAAACTCAATCACAGTACACCTTGCCAAACTTGTAGAGCAGATGGGAGGCAAGACCCGGAAGGTGGCAATGAGTTTTTTTGCTATGTCCAGTATTTCTGGCATTAACCAATGAGATTGATTGGCTTTGCCAGCTTTGATGCTCCCTAGGAGTAATGCTTCCCCTTCAGCTAGTAGAACCGAGCTCGCAGAGACGAGTTCCGCCGACAAACGCGTCGTATGCTTCTTTGTAAAACACTCTTTGACTTCACCGTGTTGGGCTCTTTGAGGAGCATGAATCTTGTCACAGACTGAATATCAAACGGCTAACAATTCCTTCTTCTCAGAATTCCAATCGACAAGTGCATCCACTGTCAAGTTCAGCAGAAAAATCCATAGAAGATCAGGGATCCAAGGATGATCCTCGCCCTGCAAAAAGATCAAACGGGCAGCAATGAGGTCTCGTCTGGGGAGAATAGTCTTCTATAGCCCGGAATCTCCAGCTTATTGTTGCACATTGCTGAAAATCCGGGGCGAGAAACCCACGGCCGTGTCTGTTTTCGTCTTCATGCAAGGCTGCTTAGCCAACAGAGCAGAATGAAATCCGCTGTTCACCTGAAGCTCAAATCACCACATCTGTTGGGTCTGCAAATGTTGTCCCAGCTAATTGGGGTGTCATCTCTCTGCTTGCCCTCGTTACGCCACCGACAAAGTGCGAAGACCATGATCAGTCTCCTCACATTTACCTTTCGGTAAAGTCTAAACCTTGCCGAAGCAGTCTCGTCTTCCAAATCATCGTTCTTGAGCATACCCCATCTCAGATATTCATCTCTGTTTATTAGAAGTTTGCAATATCTGACCAACGTAGGTAAATGACACTCTGATATCTGCCAAACCCGACATGGCCACCATCCGTGTGAGTTTATGGGTCTAATTTGTTGAGAAAAAGATACCAGATTTTGTGAGAAGCTAACAACATTTATCGTTCGCTATGTATTGATTATCAAACTAGCTTTTTCTTTTTTTTCTGCATTTGATATAGCCCTAATAGGTACTAGTATGCTGCGCGAAAAGCGTTCCCATTCACAGATGATTTAGATTGTTCAGCTTCATCCAACTCTTTATGATTCGCTCGACAGCCTCACAAACTATTTCTCACTTCCACAATTCGTACCATTTCGGTTTCTCCGATGGCACAAGAGACTCTCGACTCTCAAGACCTTACCGAATGACCTGCCAGTATTAAGTGTAATGATTATCAATGTCCCTGAACAGACGATCTAGTTGAGTATCTATTCATGCCACAAAGCCTAGAAATGGAACAGAGCGGCTCCGCCGGACTACGAATTCCGATTCAAACATAACAGCAGGCGAATCTAGCATATTAACCATCCCTGTTTTTCGACAAGCATGCACCCATCAAACATACCCTTCCAAGTACTTGTCCCTGGAGGGAGCAATGGCTTCAACCAAGTGAAAAATTGGACCTTATCATTTAACAAAATCCATCCACACGAAACAGTACAGACGCTACATTGCAGATTCGCAGCAACCGCACCAAGAAGGGGAAGGGACACTCAGTTGGGGGAGCATTCATAGCTTCGTCTTTTAAGAAAACACTGCAAAAGAAAAAATCTTTGGAGAACACCCAAAAGCCCTTGCAATAATTATGAATCAGGCTTTCCTATAACCTCTCAACCCTTTCCCAGCGGAAGCTTCTGAGGTTTGAACCAGCGAATCCTTACACAATCAATAACACATGATGTGCAGCTATACCAAGCAAAACTCTAAGGAGAGGGAGGCGCCTCAGACTTGTTGGTATCCATCGGCTCCCCAGAATCAGGCAGTACATCATCAGTCCCAGCAGCAGCATCAGCATTAGAACTTGCATCGGCATCGGCGTTGACATCACCTTGAGGTTGCTGCTCCCCACCCTGAGCAGACTGAGGGGGAGCCTCGGGAGTAACAGGCTTGGCAGGCTTTGGTTTCATCATTATTGGCCGGCAAAACCTATCGAAGCAAATCTTAGTTCTAAAGCTACTTCTAGAATTAGGAGAAAAAAAATAAAATAGGAGAAAAGCAATCATGTGCGTATGACCAGCTAGCCATCTTTTCAACAGGTACATTGAGGTTCCATGGAACTGTCCCTACTTTATGGCAATATCTTCCTAAAATGAACTGTTTCAAGGTTTCCAGCCCCATCTAAGTATTATCAATGATTTCTGTAACTTCCACGTAGAAGTTAAAGAGAAAAACCAAGTAAAAATTGAAATTTATACAAAAGGGAGCAAAAGATACAATATCCTGAATCTCAATTTGCTATTGCTAGGGGAATAACTAGGGAAGGAGACGACAGAATTTTCGCATCAATAAGTTATCAAACAAGTTTCTTCATAGCATAAAGAGAAAAAAAGGCAACTGTTGAGATCCAACGTCAAACGCCAATCAAACTAAAGCCTTCTAATGTTACTCAGGGTCCCTCTTTCCAATGTTATTTCCTCAAGGATCTTATCTGTAGTTACTGTATAAATTAATGATAAGTTCATAGATCAATAGAGGTCTCTGTTTCTCTTGGTACGTCGATTAATTTTTGCGGCAACGTTTGGATAAAGAATCTTCATATGTGTTCAAACAAGAAATTGTTACTATACAATACGTTCTTAAACCTTCTTCTCTATGACAAATATCTGGCTAGCTCCTCAAACCACCAAGAAGAATGTCTTCCTTTGTGAAGAATAATGGGAATTAACAAACCACCACATCCAAGAGAAAGAGCATCTCACGATCAAGAAAGGAGAGGGTAAGGTACCTGTCCAACGACTCTGCCTTCTTCCTTATTTCAGCTGACAAGAGAACTGGAGGAGCATGTTTAGGAAGAGAATCCTGCTGCTGCCGCTTGTCTCTTAGCCAGGCTTCTGCTTCTAAACATTCATTCAAGACCTGAATAACAGCATAAATATATCAAATATATGTCTTCAGGATAGACAACTGCCAGTTCCAGATAAAGGAGCAGAGCCAGAACTCTACCTTCTGCTTCTCAGAGAGATCAATGTGATCAAATTTGGGATCATTCGACATGGCTGCTTCTCTGTAACTATTTATACAATAAACAAGTTGATCTATCACCGATCCTCTTTCCATGTGTTCCTTATAACGCTCTTCTATAGGATCACCTTGCTGCATGATAGGCGACATGGTAAGAAAGTGGAGCAATCGCCTCTAACATAAAATGGAAATGAAACAATTCTATTACCTTTTTAAGTTCCTCAAGCTTTGCAACATAGACACCTTTCGTTTCATCTTCACCTTCTTCGTATAACCAATCTTCCACCTCCTGAAGTGTAGCAATGAACTTTTCTCTCTCCAAATCCATGACAAAATCATGGTACTTATCGTTCAGCTGACAGAAAAAACATAGAGCGAGCAAAAATTAAGTGTCCGCTTCTGCAAAAGCAATCAACAAGGGAGAATTAGCAGGCCCGTACCTTGTTCCTCAAATCATAGACATAAGCTTCCACAGCATTTTTCTTGTCTTTTGTCTCTTCCATGACACGATCTTGCAAAGCCATCTCAAATTCTTTCTCGACTGCCTTCTGTAAGTCTCCTGATGACAATGCACCGTATACCACCTCTCCCACAGGAACATTTGTTTTCTTTACCTTCTTCTTTGGAGCCTCAGTCTGCATGTCCACAACCAAAATAATGAAAATAGAAAAGCAAGACAGCCAAAAACATCTCAAACCTCAATGTTACAGCTCTACGAGCATCGATAGTGATGAACCCATTGCATCGACTGTCAATACTTTGACACCAGACATCAACCAGAAAAACATAATCATACGAGACCTAAAGGTATTTAGTCAATCACTATAGACATCAACCAAAAGCCTGACTATGACAGAAACCCTCACCGTACCTCTGTCATAACCCTCATTTCAGAGCACATCGACAAGATGATCTTGCATAATTTTGCATGAAAGAATAAAAGTTACCCACAACAAAGCATTCATATTAATCAAATTAGAATTGAAAAGGGGACATACAGGCAGAGGATAATCCAGTGATAAAAAAAGACAATGACTAGCTCACACAAGCAGTAACAACTGACCTTGATATCAGTTTCCATCTGTACAGCCTTCTCCCCTGTCTGAGGGACACCATTTTCTACACCAGGAGCATCAGCAGCACTTTTTGCATCTTGCATGTTTACATCAGCTTCAGCAGAAGCAGGGGGAGCAGCGTCGCTAGGGGTTTCATCAGTGTCCATCTTATTCGCCTCTTGTGCTGCATCCTTTGTAACTGGAACTTCCACTTCCTCTTCTTCCATGAGCTGCAGCACCAAATAGATTAATCAAAAGTCAGATTATCACGGACCCAACTTCAATATGAAATGCAAACTCTTGCAATACTTACTGTTGCAGACTCAACAGACACGATTCCATGGAGATTCAGTCGGGCTTTGACCTTCAGTTTGGCACGTTCACTTTTTGAACATTGAAAGGGGCCAATCTGCATATGTATAAAAGTTAGGAGAAGCCAACTGAATTAATGGAGGAAATTCCAAGCCTAAACAAGCCAAATAAAAGACATCCTCAGCTTTCTCCTTTACCGTGTATGAACTGATCTTTGAAGGAGCTTGCAGTTCACTGCCATCAACGTAGTGGACATCAACAGTAAATGTTCCGGACCTAAAGAATGTTAAAGCCTTGATACTAGGAATCGGATTTCCCTTAGGAAAGACAATAGTTGTTTGCTGATGATTATCTGCAGCCCCATCCTGAGTTTCTGCCGCGGAATTTTTCCATGACAAGCCAATGGAAAATGGAAAGCTTTCGTGGACCTTATGAATGAAAACATAAGTTAAGAAAGAAGAACAGGTGATATACGTTCCACGATAGAAGAAAGAAAGAGGCAATCGATATGAAAATGTAACCATTCTGATTGAAGACACACCAATTCAAATTAGTTGGTATTTTCTAGATTATTTATCACTCCAAGATGCTCGCAAATATCACACCAACCAACCAACCAAGTACAACTGGTTTCGATCAAAAAAAAGAAAACCAAGTACAAGTGGCTAACAGCCAAGCAAGAACGACAAAAGACTCATGATACAACCAAAGGTTATGACAGCTCTGGTGCCAGGACTACGAAACATGTCAATATAGAACAGTAAGGTACGTTAACAAAACTGGATACTCGTCAGGGATAAACAGAGACATATATGATCACGAGTGCACCTCTACACATGCAAGACGACGCGCACACAAGGAGGCGGAAGATTGTGAACCCATGAATTTGTATATATAGACGGTGATATGCCATATATAGAATGCACAATTAAATGGAAGCGAGTGATGAATGATATTTAATTCATCTAATACAGAAATATCAAACTGCGCAGCCATATATCAGCCCAAAATTAGAAGCCATTGCAGAAGTCAGACGATGTCTACCTGGAATTCTCGCACTTTGAAGGTTGGACTAAGGATTGCACACTGCAAAGCACACCCCCTGGCAACGCACTCGCTCGCATTCATTGTTCGCCTAGGCTCCTTCCCGAAAAATTCCATCAAAATCCTAATGATAGCAGGAACACGAGATCCGGAACCGATGACCTCAACCATATGTACATTCTCGACTGCAAGACCAGCTTCTGCAAGAGCCTTCTCCAGAGGTCCTTTCACTCGCTCCAAAATTGGGGCACTGATCTGTTCAAACTCATCCCTCTTGATATGCCCTCTGACATCCTTTTCATCCATTAAGCACTCAATATTCAAAGGCGCCTCTGGATTTGCACTGAGAACTTTCTTGAGCTTCTCACAGGCGGCCCTAAGCCGAAGACAAGCTCTAGCATTCTGGAAAACATCGATCTTGTACTGCTCCTTAAATTTCGCAGCAAAATGGTGGAACAAAACCTCATCAAAATCTCTGCCACCTAGAGATCGATCATAAGAATGAGCCAGGATTTTTAACTGTCCTTTTTTAAATCCTGCAATGCAGACTTGCATACTCGCATGACCAATGTCTACAAAAGCAACATTAAGTGGGTCACTTTCTGGCAAATCAGTCTTGTAAATGCCATAAGCCAGGGCAGTCGCAGTGGTTTCGTGCATTAAATGAAGAGGATGTAAGCCTGCAATAGTAGCAGCATCTAGGACTGCTCTTCTCTGGAGGTCTGTAAAGTAAACTGGAATCCCAATGCAACAATCCACCACTGCTGCATTTAGATTCTTCTCAGCAATACCCTTGAGATTCGAGAACATCATGCCAAGTACTTGGGCTGGGGTGAATGTCCTTGCTTCTCCGAGATATCTTGCATGTATCAAAGGATAACCCTCAGGGCCCTCAGTAACTTGGAAAGGCAATGACTGCAGATCCCTCTGCAGTTCGGGATCTGAGAATTTCTGTCCAATCAACCGCTTTATCTGAGAGATAGAATTTTTGGGGTTCATCATGGTAGAAGCAGCTCCTGCAGTTCCAATGAACCGCTGCTTCTCACCAAAGCAAACGATGGCAGGAGTTTCGCGTTTGGACTCATCATTGAGCACGACATCGATCCCCCTTTGCCTCGCAACAGCAACAATGCAACTCTCGTTCCCAAAGTCAAAGCCAACCACACTCATCTTTAGCTGGGCAGACCAATTCAGGCAACAAATAGGCTGATTGGCAGGAGTAAAAAGTGTTGATTTCCTGGTAAATGTTCACAGAAGTAAAGCAATATGTCAAATTAACCACCGAATTATAAAGCAGACCATCAAAACAAATAGTACAATATCCAGTCAGCAATAAGGCAACTAATTATACAGATTTATCGTTGTTTAACTCCGCATAGATCCAGGCAATAAATAGGCTGACTGGCAGGAGTAAAAAGTGTCGATTACCTGCTAAATATTCACAGAAGCAAAGCAACCTGTTCAATTAACCACCACATTGAGAAGCCAACTATCAATGCCAATAGTGCAACATACAGTCAGCAATGACGCAACTAAATTAAAACGTAAATATCACTCTGCCTAGACAAGCCAAGAGTTCGAGAACTACACACTCAATAGAATAACAAAAAATCGACGCGAATGCAAAACAACTAAACTTCGACTGCACGGGAAAATTAACCGCAGAAATCTCAATCAGCACCAATTTCCCCTTCTTTTGACAAGTCCACCAAGCCGCCTTCCCAGATTAGATTCATATAGTAAATGCCTACATTCGCAGAACTACCAAAACATGCTATTCGACGCGAAATACAAAACATCTAACCGTGGACCGCGTGGGAAAATTAAATGCAGAAATCTCAATCAGCACCACAACTTGGGCCTTCCTTTGATAAGTCCACAAAGCCGCCTTCCCAAATTAGAGCCGAAAAGTAAATGCCTACACACACGGAACTACCAAAACACCAAACAAAATCAATTCTTTGCCGCGACCCGCAAAAGACGTACACGAATCGCGAACGATACCGCCCCCCCAACACCCCCCAGGATCCCCCCGAATACAAAGACACGCATAAAAAGCATCATGCTTTTTCGCAACACTCGATTCGAAGCGGGCAGGAACAACGAAACCAAGCACGAATACCAATGAAGCGGCGAAATCCGAAGCCCGAACTAAGCCACGAAAAAAACACGGAGAGAGAGTCACGGAAGGCAAGCGTTTCTAGAGCACGCGAAGCTGCAGATCTAAAGAAAAGAGAGGGACGGGAGCGCAGAGAGAACGCGAGCCAGAGGTCCAGAAGACGACGCTTCCTTCGAGGTGGGGAGGGGGCGTCGGCAGTCTCACCTGAAGGAGGACGAGGAGGGAAGGAGAGAGATCACCAAGTGCCTCACGGTGGGGGGGCCGCGACGGTGCAGGGAGGGTCTCTGGAATTCTCCAAAGAAGTGGGCCTTTTTATACGAGGGAGGGAGGGAGGTACGCTGTGCGTGGGCGCTGGTGTGTGTGGAAATTTCTTTACTGTTCGAACTTGCTCCTCCCCCTTCCTTCCCTGTTCCGTAATTTATATTTTTCATTTGTATTTATATTTTAAATTTTTTTTTAATGGTGTGTTTTTTAGGCAAACGTTGTTGGCGTCGACGGTCCTGGTAGGGGCGTCCCGGCTCTTCTAGAAACTTCTCTGAACGTGAATGACTTTTCTCGCCCTTTTCTCTCTCTCTCTCTCTTACTCCTTTTTTTAACGTAAAAAGAAAAAAGGTGAAGGATGTTCTCTTTTTAGATGGTCCCCTGTGAAAAATCATTTCATGAATTCATTTCATTTAACATTTAATTGGATCCGATGTTTTTTTTATCCATCGTTTTTGTTTATCGTTGATGTGCGTTTGTCATTGATGTATTCTATTCCGCTGCAGTTTCGATGATCTTCTTTGCACGACGAAAGTTACGAATATAGGGAAGAATGCGTGATGATTTATTCAAGTTTATCTTTCTTGGTGACGCTAAATTGGAAAGAGATTTTGTTAATAAGTATTTTGAAAGATGTACAGGTGATTACATATAACAATTTTATAGTGACTTATCTTGTGATGTAGTTATTAGAGCGATAAAAAAAAAAACTGAAACTTTCCGAGATAAGTATATTGAGAAAGAGCATAATAATGGTCCATAGGCTTATGCAAAATATGCAGTTAGTGTCATGAACTTTTTCTTTTATTAATTTGATCCTTGAACTCTAGATTCTTGTATTCGCGTTGATCAATTCGTCAAACATGGAAATGGCAATATTAACACTGACCTCCACATAAGCAACACATCAGCTCGCCTGAGGTCAGCAGGGGCCGTCGGAGCATCGCGTGCATGAGCGGCACTTTCGCCGCTGCAATTGCTTGCATAACTTTCCCTTTCCCTCTCTCCCTCTTTAGAATTTTTGCGTCTTTTTTTTTTTGAATTCTAAGTTTTTTCTTCCTTTTCTTTTTAATTTCCCGACAGCAATTAATCCGGTCAACATCGACAGAGTGCCAACGGCCACCTCAATATTTCCGTCCAATTATTTGATCGGAGGACCAATTCCAACAAAAAAACACGACGTTTGGCAATTACATTGGCCAAAACAAAGTACAGAAACAACATCAAACAAATTGACAAAAAAAATCAATCTGGGGCAAGCGATCCTTTATGACTTATGCTTCGATGGTGTTCTTTTGTGTTTCAAGAGATGATGATGGTGCTCCCATCACGCAAAAGGCGACCCAGGTTTTGGATTGGAGAATCAAAACCATGAGTGGGCTTTTCGCACCAAGGTTTGCTTTGGGCCGCAGAAATTAGCGTGGGACTTGATCATAGAGTTTCAGTCAAATTAGTCAGGCTTCTAATCAGATAATTACAACACCCACATCAAGAAAGTCAAAGGTTGATGATGCATTCACCCCATCCAGATTACCAGAGAAAACACAGAGCAGGAGAAGGAAACCACACGACATCCAACGACAACCAAGTACTACTGCTGTCAATCGCGCTTTGACCAATCAAATCTGAGACTTTGATACATCGTTGGGGCTCAGATATATGAGGCTGAGTTCTCACCGGACAACAACCCCAAAATATGAATGATTTTCTTGAGCGACGCGGACGCTATAATCTTTTAAAATCCCAATTAATCACGTCCAATCGCACTCGTTCCCGTGTCTTGTTGCACAAGGTAATTACCAATGGGCTCGAGAAGTTTTATCTTTTTTTAAGACTTGAATTAATGATAACGCTTCTTGATGTGCAATTTGATGTTTGAATTTCAACCGGTTCAAACCGACCATTCTTGACATGGTTTTATAGTAGGAAACTTGGAAGGCCCGGGTTATAGTTGACATGGACTATCATTTTGTGCCATCTAGGATTCACCATGGAACTGATAGTCCAGCATAATTCACTTTTCACAACGATACTACAGAAGCTGTCTCCTTTCTTTCGAGCAAAATAACTTTAAGAAGGAACGAAACAAAACAGAAGCTGACAAACAAGTAGTGGATGGATGAGTGTGATCACAGCACAGGTTCTGAAGCACACAATAAATTGCCAAGGGTTTTTGCTTAGCCAAGTATGAGGAACTCAAAGATAGAGCATCTAAAACTGCAGATAAGTCTCGCCTCCTTTTGACGCCATCCACACAGCGACAAAACCCCACTTCAAGCACACAAAGCCACCCTTCCACAACCCAACAGAAAAGCCTAATGAGAATAAAAATAGCAGCCTCTGATTGCCTTTCAGACAAATCCAAAGTTTTTTTTGGTACCGACTTCATGTCTCCTCTGTTTCCTTAGCATCCTCACGTTTCTTGCTCTATAACAAACACCAAGTCCCCCCTCACACAATCTCAGTCTATTACCTCCAGGAAATTAAGGGGCAAAAGGAAGGGAACAAGAAAGACTGATGTTTCACCCTGGTTTTCCGGTGGTTGGTGTATCCCGCCGTACCAGGAGTCGCCAAAGACGGGTTGCCCCGCCGGAGACGGTGGCACGCGAAGATGATAGCAACCGTGCATCGAACGAGGAAGCGAGAGGGAATGGCCGAGGTGACAGAGGCACAGCCAACTGGTGCATGTGCTCTCCTACGGTCCATCCCGGATCGTTCAGGTGTAGATATCACCAGTCTAATTACATATGGGTCGGTCGGGTTAGAGTCTAACACTCATAAATAAACGAGTCCAGTCAGATGAGTAAGGTGCACAAAAATAAGCACTGTGATGTAAAGAAACACCTCTACACACCTCTCGTCTTAATTATGCATCAAGTAAGATTTCTGTTGAGCGTAGTAATCTTTGTTACTTTGTACATGGGTATAAGCTCTTTTAACACAGTTTCCACTCAAATATTATTTACATCCACACAACTTCTTTAACTACTACTGGATACTCACATATTGATCATCATACCAGAACCCAACCCAATACACTTTCGCCACCACTCTGTTTTTTCTGCCTTAGGGGAAGTAGCTTTTACCAGGATTGACGATGTACCATGTTGTCCTCTTGATCTTCTCACCAAATCATTTCTCGCGCGAGTATCGCAGACAATAACCACCGAATTAGCTGGGCAACGTTATGCCATTGAGCTTCCTAGACGCTGTGGACACAAGAAGAATTGTTAACGTTCGCATGTATGACTATTTTATCCACTGAGACTGCTAGAAACTGTCCCTGGCTCTGGTTGTTAGACATCTCGATATGTACTAAATCAGGAGAATCTTATGACACTCTATGTTGGTAACTTGAAAGGCCAATGCCTTAAAGTTATAAAAGAGATTCTTAACTTAGCAGCAAGTTCATGAATACAAGTTGATAGAACTTGAATTCTACTCACCTCAGGATAACAGCTTTGACGAACGATCGTTTGGTTCTTCGTATTGACCATTACCTCACATGATACTTTCGCCTGCAGAGAAATTACAAGAATTATTTGTACATCACATAGCTAAAAAAAGAAGTCTGAATTAAGCAATTCGAAGTGGCAGACTGGATGGAATATTTTGTGAGCGCAAAAAACGAAAGATCTTGTTGAAGTGTGCCCCACAGGTACTAGTTAAATATACGTCGTAAAGAAAGTTTCAATTTTCAAAGCATCTAATTCACAGTTTACGAAGAACAATCAATGTATCCAAAACTGTGATCTTTCCTATTAGCTACCTAACATGTCACTTGTTAACACATTCCTAGAGCAACTACAACAAAGTACAAACTGTTGCTTTTTTGAGCTCAAGTTAGTGACTCTGCCTTTGTCTCTGATAAGTTAAAAGCACACAAAGCAGTACAACAGCAGCACAATCAAGTGCAGAAACACAGGGCCGTCAAAATTCTTGTTCAGGAGCCTCTACCATGCCAGGCTTAGCAAGATTTCATTTTTTTCCTAGTACAGTCTGAAACAAGTCATGCATGATGAAATTGGAAATACTCCCATTACTACATAGCACAGTCCTTAAGTTAAAGATCTCGATGCAAGCGAGCCCGTCGCGGCGGTCGCGGGTCACGCTAGAAATCCAGAACTCATACAGAGAAGCTAGATACAATCATACAAGCACCAATTCCTAGCATTTGTAGACTGCTAAACTGTATCTGGCATATGTGGAATGCTCAAACTGCATATGATCAGGCCAACCACAAACGACCGTAATGACTGTGTTTGACCGTTAAACAAGAAAGTCAATCATTCGGAGAGCGACAAACACTCCAAGAACCCTTTTTACCTTCAAAGGGAACCTGAAGAACCAAAGCCCAAGCTGCCCCTCCACCTCCGTCAGGGCATCAAACGGCACCCTCCCCTTGGCCAGGTCCTCCATCAAGAACGCCGCCTCCGCGAGGACCTCGACCCCGTTCAGCTCCAGCTCGGCGTCCACGTAGGACGACCCGAACGCCCTGACGTGGCCCCCGCCCGACCGCACGCGGCCCAGGGTCCTCCCCCGGTACCCGACCTCCACGTCCAGCCTGCCGTAGTCCATCCAGTAGGCGTCGGCGTTCCTGACCCGGATCGTGGCCAGCATGGATATGTCCACGACCAGGACGGGCACGGTCCGGATCCGGATCCGGGTCGGCCAGAGGCGCGCGATCTTGAGGCGCGGGTCCGACGGCCAGAGGACGTACGCGAGCGCGGCCAACAGGACGAGGGACGAGACGGACAGGAGCACGCAGGTGATGGTGCGGCGTCGCCGGCGGGGATAGTAGAGCGGCAGAGCGACGTAGTATTGGTCGTGGGCCTGGGGCGGCAGGGGCGTGTAGTAGAAGCCCTGCGGCGGCGGCTGCGGCTGCGGCGGAGGCGGAGGATTCGGGTCGGGTTTGGACTGATCCATGGATCGTGTAGAGGGGACGTGAGTGGTTGGTGGCGGGGTGAGTTTGGCTTGTTCGGTTGCGATTGATTGCTTTTGTTTTGGTGCGAGGAATGACGAACAGCATTGTTTTGCTTTCGCTCGTTGTCGTTCGGGATGTTGACATGAAGTTTTTACCTGTGAAATCAAACTTGGGATACCGACCCAAGAAAAGTGAGGGAAAAAAAAAATCAAACTTGGGATTCTTCCTTCGCTGTGTATAGCTAGATTGATTAGAATTTCTTGAACGATCAACCACGTAACATACATGATATTTCAATATCCTTCCTTTCTTCAAATTAGAGCACTTTCATACATCGTTCGCAAATGATTTTATTGGCTATCTAGATTTTGGTACATAGTGATTTTTAGTTCATTTCCATCTCACCCCGAGTGAAAACGAGCAAACTAATTATTTAGCGCCGAACTTGTCGATGTCTCTAGACAATTTTACTTTGCATCTTACGTCCAAGGCAAGGGATTATATTGTTGTAGCTAACTAAGATTTGCTCTAAGTCTCTGAAAACTGAGGAAGGAAGTAAAATCGAAGGACGACCCTATTCGCACTACCTTATAGTAATAAGATTACATTCTTAATAATGACTAATGTAATAGTAATTTGGCTCCTCCTAAGCACGAGGTAAAATTGTTTCGTTCGATGCTTCATGTGGACTTCGGCATCCTTTGGATATAAAATACAAAAAAGGTATTTCCTCTTCTTGAAGAAGATAAACTTATGTAAAGAGTTTAGGGGGTAAAGCGCGCGAGCATTGATACATTAAAATAAAGAACTTAGCATGTTAGCTGGCCGTAACGCGGGACAAGCGCAAATGGCCCGTGTCGGTAGGAAACTGCCCCCTGATTTAAGGATCCAATTCCAGGCCCTCTGTTACGCTAGTTACGCCAAAATTGATATTTGACAAAAGGGCCTCGTAGAGCTTCCCATGTAGCCAATTACGGAGAGACACAGTAACGTTGGACTTTATTAAAAGCCGAGTTCATCATTACGGCCAAGCACACGCTACACGCCACCTTTTTGATTTTGCCCTCTATGGTGGACGACATTGACAAATGGGTCCCTTCAGCCAGATGCCATAAAACGGGGCCACATCAAGTCGTTGTTGACTTTTTGTCTTTGCTAGGATGATTGGCTCCGCAACGGAATAGTTCCGGCGTTGAAGCCTCAAATCTTTCTTATGAAGGTCGATTTCTAAGTTTTTTTAAATTTAGAACCTATTATGGAGATCTTGAAACCTAATCGATTCGATCCGATTCCGGGATCTGTTTCTTTTTTCTTCTTTTTATTGGTTGTATTTTTTTTAATTCTTTAAAAGGACAAACTTTTCCTGATAGTTTACCAAACAGCGTAAAGTAAAGCATCTCCTTATTTACATACGACCGAGACAAAAAGGGTTAGGGGCGATCGATTTTAAGGTAAGGATCTATCATGTCATGACATGTTTCTAATTTTTGAAACATGAAACCTACCATGTAGACTCTAGAACTGACTCTAGAACCCGTCCACCAACACCGATTCGATCTGGTTCCCGCTTGGAACCGGTCCAAATGCACAGGCCTAAGACTTTGGTAATATCGGTCTGCCCAACAGATATCGCACATCGCATTGAGCAAGGCTCAATCGATCGGATGACGGACCCAACCCTCAAAATCATTTTAGGTGCGAGAGTCGATGAGGATCTCCTGCGTACTAATCCACTTATATCTACCCAAATCCGGTTAGTCAAATGCGAACCATTCCCGTGTTGTCGCGAAAAGTAATCCTAAGAAACTTATCTATTCTGACACACTTAAGTTCCGTCTAGCAGAACGATCAGCATCAACCCCAAAACATCCTAGAGTACAAAGACAAAATCAGTGTAATTTGGCTGGCACTTAGGCTGTGCATAACAACCATTCTGTGCTCGGGAACAGATTATGGTCAGAAATGATTCTTTTTTATTCTGTACCCGGGAATTGATTCTGAGCATTTGAAGGTGTTTGGTAACGGCCCAAAATTCTGTGCCCAGGAACAGAAATGCGTTTGGTAACGGTATAAAAATTCTTTTTATTAATAATATTTTAAATATTTTAATATTTCTTTCTTTTCTTTTTTTCTTCTCCTCTTTCTTGGCCATGGCCGATAAAATATTTTTTAATTAATAATACTTTTATTAAAAATAATTTTTTTATATTTTTTTGGCCATGGGCGATTAAAAAATTTCTTATAAATAATTTTTTTATTAATAATTTTTTTAAAAACATTTTACTAAAAAATATTTTTAGTTTTTGTCACCATGGCCTGGTTGCTGGCCATGGCTGGTCAAATATTTTTTATAAATATTTTTTATTAATAATATCTTAATAAAAAAATTATTGAAATTATTATTTTATTTTTTTTCCATGGATTGGTAAAATATTTTTTACCCTCACTGGCCATGGCTGGTAAAATATTTTTTATAAATAATTTTTTTATTAAAATTTTTTTATAAAAAATATTTTTATTGAAAATATTTTATTTTTATTTTTTTTGCCATGGCCTGGCCGCTGGCCATGGCCGGTAAAATATTTTTTTATTAATAATATTTTAATAAAAAATATTTTTATTGAAATTATTTTTTTATTTTTTTTTGCCATGGCTTGGTCGCTGGCCATAGCTGGTAAAATATTTTTTTATAAATATTTTTATTTAAAATATATTTTTATTTTTTTCGCCATGGCCTAGTCGCTGGCCATGGCTGGTAAAATTTTTTTTATTAATAATATTTTTTTTATTTTTTTCACCATGGCCTGGTCGCTGGTCATGGCTGGTAAAATTTTTTTTATTAATAATATTTTTTTTTGCCATGGCTTGGTCTTTGGCCATGGCTGGTAAAATTTTTTTATTAATAATTTTTTTTTATTTTTTTGTCATGACCTAGTCGCTGGCTATGGCTGGTAAAATTTTTTTATTAATAATTTTTTTAATTAAATATTTTAATTTCACTAGATACGGCGAGGGTGGCCCTCGCGCCGAACATTAAAAGCTATATTAAAAATCAAGAAAATGAAGAAGAAAAAAAAACTGATTCTCATTTTTGTTCCCAGAATCAAGAAGCTACCTTTTTTTTATTCTTGATTCTACTCCAAAACTGATTCTGGGCACAAATTTGCAAGAATTTATGCCCAGAATCAAAAAATTAAACAAACGAATTTCTGTTCCCAAACTGATTCTGGGAACAAAAGAACAGAATTAAATACTATTTGGCAAGTTATCATATGCAGCCTTATAGTCATAGCGAAAAGAAGGAGAAAAGCCGACACCCGTTTATTGGTCCTGTGGGGGTGGTCCATTCATAGTACTAAGTTCTTACAGAGAATTAAGTACTTCATCAATAATTGAAGGCCAAATTTGGTTGGCAGTTGGCACAAAGTCATCGCCATATCCCCACTCAAGAATTATTTATTTCCCACCGGTAAAGCAGAAAAAAATAAAATAAAATTTATAAATTGTTTAATAAATTATTAAGGTGAGCCAGACGTTAGCAAAGTCGAGCATTACCAAATGCAAAAGTCCATTTTTTCTGCCTAATTCTTTTTTAGATTACAGGGATGTCTTTAACTCCTTTGCATTCCCACATGGTTTGTGAAGTTGTTGTTTCGTGCGTAGTTTTTTCTAATTTGATTTCAACACCGTGTTTGGTGACCATTAAGATAATACGAATGAGAACAAAACCCAAATGAAAAGGAAAGAGAGAACTACCAGTCAGAAGGAGAACTACCAGTCTCTGTTTCTTGCACAAGAAAGCTCTCATTAATTGATTATTGCATTCCATCTTGTTCTTTGTTTAGACAGGAAGCAGGTTGTTCCTTCTTATCCCAATACAAACTGGCCAGGTTTCTTTGTCAGCTCCTAAAGCTCTCTCCTTTTACTTTCCTTGGAGGTTTCTTTCTTCCTTCTTGTGTTTCTGTCGATCAAGATCAAATTTTTGAGTTCAATGGCAAGACCGGGGAACAAGATTGTACAAGCCAAGCTGGTGGGTATGTCTCTCCCTTCAGAAACAGAGGATTAGGATTGTTCTTTCGTGCCAATTTCATTTGGTTCATGTTGTAGCGTGTAAAATGTTATGGGCCACCATGCATGACAGGGTGGGTGAAGAATTGGTTCCACATTTTGTAGAACAGGATCGATACAAATCTTTTGAACGAAGTTGTATAATCAAGGATGCAAGATCATGTTTTAAGTGCAATTTAGATGATCCAGCTTGTTGAATTGAATTGGTCAAAATGCTGAAGTATATTTCAAGAATCGGTCTCGAGGGACTGCGCTTATTCTGCATTAGAATCCACATTCCGTCGATAATAATTCATAAGGAACAATTTCGAATAGTTACGCATCGCCAATGCTTGATCAGCATGAAATGACCATCAGACTAACAATTTTCCTCTCGCAGGTGCTTCTGGGGGACATGGGAACCGGGAAAACAAGTTTGGTTCTCAGATTCGTAAAAGGCCAATTCGTGGATCACCAGGTCTAATCTTCATTATCATGCACAAATCGTTTCGGTTGCTGCGCTTTACTGTTTTTATCTCATGATTGTTTCCCCGCGCTGGTCCATTTGCAGGAACCAACTATAGGAGCCGCATTTTTCACCCAAATTTTGTCCTTGGACGAAGCTACTGTAAAGTTTGACATATGGGACACCGCAGGACAAGAACGATATCACAGCTTGGCTCCTATGTACTACCGTGGCGCGGCTGCAGCTATAGTCGTTTATGACATCTCAAGCATGGTAACCGACTCTTGAACTGTACCTTATTTCCTCGTGTGGACAAGTTTGTAATGCTAGCAAATTCTCTAATGTCCGGAGTAATTTTTGAAAAACCATGTAGTTGTCTCAATATTGATCGCTAGCGGTCGTCCAATTATGCGAACTTCAGAGAACACGTAGTTGTCGGGGCATATCCCTTATACTCTGTGGTCGTGTTGCTACTTCCGGTAACCGAGCAAAATGTACATGATATTCTCCCGTGTTTGTCCATGGATGAGAGATTAGATACACTACATCAAAGATAAAAGGCCTGTCATCCCTTATACTCTGTGGTCGCGTTGCTACTTCCGGTAACCGAGCAAAATGTACATGATATTCTCCCGTGTTTGTCCATGGATGAGAGATTAGATACACTACATCAAAGATAAAAGGCCTGTCTTACCGTTCCTGCAGCCGATACTGATCTTAATTCATCTCACTTTATGAGTATCACAATATGTAACTCTTGATGTAACCGATGTGACGGAGTGCGTATGTCCTTTTGCTTCAGGATACATTCACTCGGGCTAAAAAATGGGTTCAGGAGGTACAAAGACAAGGTGAGACCTTCAGAATGCAATTTCAATGGCAACTTCTTCTCTTTATTATTTTTTTGGAACATTTCTTAACCCACCTCCCTTCGCGTCATAACTGGTCTTTATCTCTGTTTGGTTGCGGAATCGGTAGTTCCTTTCTGTTCTTGTTATAAGGAAAAAAAATATTCCTGCCTTCTCTGTTAGAAACCATGCTATGGTAAATGACAAGTTCGTATCAGCAAGAACTGGGTAGTTCTCATTGATAATGGAATTCCATCTGTAAGTCTTGTAAAAGAACAGCAACTTCAGTTTGCAGTTGCACGGGCAGCCTCTGTTATTTGCTGAAATTGTTAACCAACCATAAATTACTTTGATGGGATCTAGTAAAGCACTGGTCATCTTCAGCAAAAATGCTCGTCTAACTCCCGTTTTAGCGGAACATTTTGCGTAGAACTGTCTTTCCGACATGCTGTGAATTAAGCTCCTGGAGCTTCCATCCTTAAAGGGTGTAATGGTATTGCTCATCAGATTGCCAACTCGCTGATTTGGTTTTCACTTCCATTTGATTTTAGGAAATCCAAACGTCGTGATGGCATTAGTAGCGAACAAGTGTGACCTAGACCCAAAGAGAGAAGTACAGAAAGAGGTACGAGCAGTTAACTTTTATTTGTGACCTTCAGAAACGGCATACTCATGCTTGATGCTTCTAGTCTACACGTCTCTGCTAATCGGGCCTCCTTCGTTGCGTCCCTCACCTTAAGTTTTGCATTCTGTCTCACTTCTTTTTCTTACGTAATGTCTGCCTGATCTGGATTACTTGCAGGATGGGGAGCAATATGCTCAGGAGAATGGGATGTTCTTCACGGAAACGTCCGCAAAAACTGCACAAAACGTGAACGAGCTTTTCCACGAGATAGGTAAAACAAAATCGACGTAATTGGTCGTTCAGTCACTCGGAGGGGGAGTTCAATATTTCCGCCGATTATACTACTGTCAAATATGACATCCAGAGGATCATAATACCGGCCATAATTTTGTTGCCAAGCAGTACTTCTACCTATGTGCAACTTCCTCTCATGCATCGAATTTTTAAACAAATGAGCATTAGAACAATCAGCTTAGGAAACTGCAACATCAAGACACTCAGTTTCGATCCTAAGCATTTGCGCACACGATGTCCCGCTCTGTTTTCGAAGCCTTTTCTCTTATAAGTAAGTATTTTAGTTAGAAGAAGGGTTAATTCTCATAGAGGTTCTCCTCCTTGCTGACATTTGCAGCGAAGAAACTGGCAAAAGCATCACCTTCAAGACCAAGAGGGATGACTCTGAACAGTGAACCACAAGATGGGAGAAGTAAACTTCTTTGCTGTTTAGGTTGACGTCCCAATTACTTGGAAGGTCCTGAGGTGACCAAAAACAACTACCAATCTTTCACTATGTCCATGCCATGTATATGTATCCTCCAACCTTAATTTGTGTTCTGTCCCATTGTTAATCCCCAAAACGTCCACTTGAGATGGATGGTGCTCTGAACAAACTCCAACAGCAATCAAAATGTCCATGATAGTCGGACTCTTCAGACTCCGATTTGATTGCGTATTACAGTAGGTTTTGCCAGAAAGTCTCTCTTTATCGCCTACTTCAAGCAGAAGGCTATAACTTAAAATGAGGGCCATTGAGCAGTGCATGTGCCTATGGCTAGATTACGTGAGCAATTGTTACGCACACCCGGAGCATATCGGCTCGATGGATATGAGCCAACCCACAGACTCTCGGTCGAAACCAATTTTAGCTGTACCGGATTGAAGTGAAATAAATGCACATTGATCAAATATAGTTCGATTGCCATAAAGATAGCAACGATGTAATGAAACTTTCCCTCGTGGAAGTTAAAAGAGCACTTCTTACGCTAAAATTGATGAAACATCATAAGTAATAAAATTAGATTACAAATGATAAAGAGATATTCCACTTACATTATGCACAAGTAATTGATGCTCAAAATGCCTACTACGCTGTACTATTGCGACAATGATCGTTGTTCCTCAAAATAACACTTCCAGACCTTCATATGACGTCATCAAGCAATTAGACTCGTGAGAACCTAAAAGTGACTTAAATCTCATGAAATGCCGAGGAAAGCATAAAAGGATACAATAGGGCTAACATAGAAATATCCAAAAGATCGGTTAATAAAATGAAAACAGAAGTTACTGGACGAAAAAAGACATTACTTTTGACTTCATTGCAGCTAATTGCACCTCTGATTTTCTTGTCAAGGGCAGACAACTCTTCACATGTTTCAAATCTAATTCCGAAAACCCCATGCTACCGAAACAACCAAGATCATAGCATCGCAGAAGAAATGCTCAACATTGCCGTGCGTGGCAATAAAGGGCCAGGGTCAAACCAAATCTGTAACATTGATGCTCACAAATTATGGCACACATGTTATTGTATTGGTCCTGTGGTAAAACAGCGGAGATCATTATGAACAAAGCTATCATATACGAATGTTGAACTATACATAACTTACTGCCAGACACACGTGGAAAACTCTGGCTATTCAGAGATTTTGCTTTTGTGGCTGCGAAGATAACGACCTCAAGCCACCATACATTTTCCCGGAAGAAATGGCAAAAGTTGTCAAGGCTCCAAAGAGCTCCGGGAGACGATTCTTGAAACTGACCAATGTCTTGTCCCTCACCTGAAGGCACTGCCTCCGATAAGCATCCTCTTCCTCTTCCAACCTCTTTTTTAGCGTATCCACTGTCACTTCTTTCTCAGTAATGATACTAAAGTGCCGATCATCTAGTACCCTATCTGGATCCATCTCATCTGGCGGGGTCCTGCGCTGCATACTTTTTTGACGCAATCCTTCCAATGAGCGGGTTTTGCGCTCGAGTTCCCTCTTGGTTTCCTCACATTTCTCTTTCAATTTCATCTCGTCATCTTGAAGACCCAAGATAGTCTCTAAGACAGCACGGAAATTATTTATGGCAGTTCTTGCAACCTCATCGGGAAGTTTCTCCAGAATTTCATCCCAAGCGTGAACAAGTTTCTGGATGGGAGGATTTTCGTTCCGAGGAGGGGAAGAAACTTTCTCTCTAAAGCTGCTTTCTATGGGAATGACATTCAACCTTAACCAGTTCTTCAGTGCCTTTATGTACTTTTTCTGATTGTCCATAAGACTCCCAAACTGCAAATGCCAGTCTTCCACAACTTTAAACAGCTGGAGGGTACGGTCATGACGGTGTTCACTCATCTCTTTGGAGGCTCGGTCAATTTCAATATATATCAAATGCTTCACGGTATTGTACTGACTCTCGTGGTAGGTTCTCATGGTGTCCCACATGCTTGCCATCCTGCATTCTTACAGCAGTCAATTATGATCCCACAACATAACCGAAGCAGCTGCGAGGTGATAAAAATTATGAAGAAAAGTATGACAAGTGAGGAAGATGACACTCTACAAGAGAACCAAACAATGGTTCAAATAAACTCAGATAACTTGGAGTGAGTTCATCGAATCAAAACCCAGGACTCAAGCGCCATAGCAAATCTTAAAGGATCTTGTTAACAAGTGCCCCTAAGACAGTGGTTAAGTCAACTAAAGGTAGAGATTTTTCTAGAGATCTTGACAATTTGAAAGGTACACATTTTTAGGAAGCTATTTAGTTCAAATAGAAAATTTCACATTTCTTAAACTTATTAACAAGGCTTAACAAGTATCCAAAGGGCACTCTATCATATTTCCTGATTTTAGATGATCTATTAACTTCAAATAGAAAATTTACATTTCTAAACCAAACGTTGATAAGGCTTCAGCAAGTGCCGTAAGGGGCATTTTAACATTTTCCAGTTGTGAATAATCATATCGATGGTCAGGGAATACAAATGCTCGAAGTATGGTCCTTCGAATTCCACCATGACCAATTTTTCCCAAGGAAAAGGAGGAGGTGGAAGAAAGAAGGGGGAGCAAGAGCGTAAAGAATTACAGGCAGTTCATATCTAGTTTCGTGAGATGCACATCCTTATGAACATATCAACTATCAAAGGCTCAAATTATACAGGCGGGCAAGTGAAATTCTAAATTATTCACAGCCTTGACTTGACTTACCCTTCAACAAGTTGAACTAGTTTTGGGTACAACTGTTCGTCTCGTAGACGCTTTATCTCCAAAACAGTTGAATCCATGGATTGCATATCAACAATATATCTTGTGTGAAGATGACTCACGGCTGCTTTTGTTTTTTCCAGAGACTCAGAATGGGTCCCTCGACTCTTTTGCTTGTTGAGCGCAGTAACCTTCTTTTGATACTCATACTTCAAAAGCTCACCTGCCTGTCAAGTAAAAAGACACCTAAGATCTATTAAACTCTATCATAAAAAGAAATGAGAGAGGCTTCAGAACTTAGTTCAATACAACTCGGAAACTGATATTGCATGCTCATTAGGTAAAAACTGTCCAGAAGATGCATGGATAAGAATTAAAAACTAAGACCGACATTTAGATCAGCGATGACACAGTTGACAAGTTGAAGCACCATGAACAGATCCGAATATCTCTGGAACATAATAACCAAGTTTATCTACTCAGCAGTCAGCGCGACGCGATAACCACACATGGGATCATCATACCCACCAGGCCATCTGCGAATGTGCAGTTATAGCTCACCTTCACTTCATCATATAGCTTCTTCTCCCATGCTAGCAATTTGTCCAACACCGTGGCGTGAGTTTCATTTTCTTCTGAGTCAAAGTTATCCTTCACCTCATCAGCATTCGGTAATCCTCGGAAAGACCGATTCCACGTGATAACACGCATCACCCTTTCGGAATGATTAATATGACCTGCAAGGCAAAAGGACCAAATCAACATAACAATAACCCAAACTCAACTAACAGGAACGAATACTTCCTTACAATCCATAGTCTGCCACTCAATATCCTTCAAGTTTCTGGCACTATCCTTTAATAAATAAAACAGAACGCCTATCACTTAAGCCAACCGCTTCATGATGGACCGATACTTTATCTAAGAAGAATACTGACTAGACATCCGGAAAGAAGTTCTGATCTTGATAAAGTTAACATAGCAACATAGAATTCTCACCGCGATTATCTGCAAAGTTCGAGTGATAATGCAACCTGGTCGCCTCCAACATCTTCGAAACCTCATGGGCACTCTCGGAAGCCTTTAGAAAATCATCATCCAGCTCCAAAAATATCTGTGCCAAAGTTACATTCGCATTCGCCTTCACCACCCCCTTCCCCTCCGGCATCATCCCCACCTTCCCTTTCTTCGCACTCTTTGCTGCCGGTGCCACCTCCGCAGCAGCAGAAGCAGCCGGGACTGGTGGTTCCAACGCCTTCTCCGATACCACTGGGGCAGCAACTTCGCCATCATATTCCACTCTCTTAGGCCTTTCATTAAAAGCTTTACTCTCAACCTGCTTTTTGTCAACTCTCACCTCCTCTGCAGCCACCTCGCCCAAAGTCGGCCCCGGAACGTTCTCCGCCGGCGGGAAGAGGTACTCGAAAAACTCCGGCCCACTATCGCGCGAAAGCGGCATGGCTTCCTGCGGCGGAGCCTCGTTCTCCGCCACCACCTCCCGGCGACTCCCACCACTTCTACCGCCGCCGCCGCCGCTGCTGCCGCCGCCGCCCCCGCCCCCGCCGCTTCTTCTATGCCTAGCTCCCCTGCTGCTTCTCTGCCTCAAATTACTGCTCTCGTCGTTCTCCAACTCATTCTCCTCCTCCCCCTCCTCGATCGTCGGCCCCGCCGGCCGCACCTCCGCCTTGGGGATTTTCATCTCCGGCATGGTCGCGGCGCGCTGGAGCGGCAGCGGCGGGGAGGGCTGGAAGTCCGGCAGCGGGGGCGGCGGGGGCAGGGTCTCCACCGGGAGCTGCGCCGACGCCGAGGCCACCGTCGCGCCGCCACCGCCGCCGCCCCCGCCGCCCCCGCCGCTCGGCCTCCCGGGGTAGTGGTGGGGGTGGCCGACCTCGCCGTAGGCGTAGTCGCTGAGGGCGGCGCCGGTGGTCTTGAGGGCGACGGCGTAGGCGGCGTGGGTGGCGGCGAAGGCGTTGCGGGCGGAGACGGCGTCCTTCATGTACTGCTTGCGGTCCTTGCAGCGATTGACGGCCTCCTCGTTCTCGATCTTGGAATGCGCGCACCCCATCCTTGGTCGACCGACCTCGATCGCTCGATCGATCGATCGATCGTGTACCAAGAGCTTCGATCGCGGCGACGAACGAGCCTTGCTCTTTGCTTTAGCTCTTCGCGTGGTCGGAGCTCGGAGGCTAGATCGGAGAACAGAAACTTCGAGATGACGACAGAGGGGCAGGACGAAGGCGTGGTTTTGGAAGGCCAGTCGTAAGGAGGTGCAGTTTTAATTTTACAAAACGACGCGCCGTTTTGCGGGAGCTCTTTACGGCTCGAATAGTCTTTGAGCCTTGATCCCAATGTATAATGATAGCCCATGAACTTTAGCTTAATATTCATTATGATCCGTGAATTTTTAATTTGTTCAATGTAATCTCTAGACTTTTATTATATATTCAATGTAGATTTCGAACTTAAATTAATGGAATGACTATATTGAACGTTTCCACATAGTTCAGATAATATATTGAAAATGTACGAAAAAGCTTAGAGATTATATTGAACAAATCAAAAGTTTAGGGACCATACTAAGCATTGGACCAAAGTTCAGAGACTATTTGAGTCATTTTTCCCCTTTTCGAGGTGAAACTCATAAAGGGAAAGCGAAATAATTTTGTAATCAAGAAAAAAAAACAATTAAAGAAAAATCCGAACTATACTCACCGCCGTTACACATCTATCCTTAATATCATCAACCCCAAACTATATCGTAAAAAATCCCGGACCTGTACCTATTCGATACCATTTATCATTTACATAAAGGTCCCGTTAGATGACTTTTCAGCCGAAATAACGCCGTTGTCGCGTGGGTGCAGTGTCAACACCGTTTGCCATATGGGTACAAGTTTGAGATATTTCATATCACGGGAGGAAAAAAAAAAATTTTGGGACAAAGGTGTTGCGATGCGCGCGTATAATTTGGGACTTTTGGTTTTTTTTGCTTTTAATTGAAGGGAGAGTAAAGACAGATACGGGGAGTCGGGAACAGATAGATCCGATCCAACCCAAAACATTCGTCAATTAATATACGACATCGTCAGCGGTAATTCATTGGATTGGACTTTTCTTTTCTTCCTCTTTTCTTTTTTGGTCGGAATCAGATTAGACTCTCGAGCGATGATGATGGCCTCGTCCAAGCAAAAACCCCGAAATCACACGTGGGCCCCCCCCACCCCACCCCACCCCACGCTGAAGTAGGCCCACTCTGGCGGTGCCCCCCGGGGGGGAGGAAATTCCCGGTTTGCCCTTCTCTCCCCCGGGCGGCCTCCTCCCTCTCCATCTTCCGCCGGTTCTCTCTCTCTGTCTGCTTTCGAGCATTTTGATGATGATGCGGAGGGAAGGGATTTGATTGGCGTTTGCAGCGCCCTTTTGGTGCCGACGCGTCTTTTGTTAAAAGCTTGGTTGTCTTCTTGCACCTGCTAAAGGGCTTTTGTCGCGCGGGGCGTCGGATCTGACCTTGTTCGACATGTTTATGTCGTTCCTGTACGGTGATAGTGTTGGGATGCCGAATCTTTGGCGCGCGCGCCGCCGAAAGGCAAGACCATAACCGCAGATGGAGATCCCCGTGTGCGCTCATCACCGATGAAGACGTGCGATTCGATGATCGGCCGCCGATCTTTTCGCTCAGATGCGGTCGCAAATCGGTATTGAAGGATGAGCATGAGATTATCTTTCTCAACCATGCTATGATGATGTACCTTGATTTTTGGTTTTTGATTTGTTTTGGAGTTTACAAGCTTGACTTGTTATTGTGACCTTTGAGATTTCCCGTGTCATTTTAGTAATGAATGGAAATCTCCTTTGACAAATAAAAAAAAACCAACCATTCTCTGGAGGATAAGGTACTTGTTATTGTTCCCAGTGGAACAAATTTTGGTCATAAACTATCTCCTTTTATATAAGGAAACAGATGTACATTCTCTAAATTGTGAAAATTCGATTTTTTGGATATTGTATAATTGTGCCCAAAGTTTGATAAAGTCCTATACATTTCGAAAAAGTACAATCAAGATCTCAACGTTTTGAATCCGGTGCAATGGAGTCTTTTTTGTGACCATGCGACCAATTTCATTGGTGTGGCACGCCAGCATCGATGTAGAGTCTTTTTGATATTTTTTGAGCATATGTGAAGTTGATGTGGCGCTATGTCAAAAAATGGCTAACGATTTTAGGGAAAATGATATAAATAGTTTTTGAATTTTGGCCCAACGTAAAATATTGTCCTTAAACTAATTTATTCAACATGATCCTTGAAAATTTTAATACATGTTCAATTTTGGTCACTGGACTACATCAAAATGTTCAATATTATCTAAACTTGAAACTTGAACTAATAGAAAGATAACATTGGATATTTTCATATATTTTAGAGACCAGATTGAATATATACCAAAAGTTCAGGAACAATACAAAATAAATACACATTGGGTTAAAGTTTATGAACTATATTGAACAAATTAAAAATTCAACGACGATATTGTATATTAGGTCAAAATTCAAGTAATATTTATGTAATTTTCCTGTGTTTTTATTTGAAAAGAAGCGCATAAAGTAAGCCAAAAATTTAAAAAAAAAAAACAGATCACAAAAGACCAAATCAGGGGAAGCGGCGGCGTCGGTTTGAAAGCTGGGGCGGCGCCGCCTCCAATTTGTCCAACCCCTTCGGTCCATCGACTCAATTCTCTCTCCATTCGGGCGTTAGCTAAATTTTTTTTTTTTTAAAGTTTTTGGCTTTTTCAATTTTCTCATCGTCAAAAAGATCAATTTTTTCCCGGCATGGTGTCACATTAGCACCATCTTGGCACCACGTAAATTTTCGTCATGCCACGTCAATCAAATCGGTGAAAGCGGTCTCCTGCGCAGCGCACGATCTCATCGCACTTCCTCGAACGTGCAAAGCCTCGATTGCACATCGAGACTTTCGGGACAGCCGATGCAAATTTCCCCTGCACGACAGCTCGAAACAACGGAAGACAAAACCCATCAGAAAGAACACGCGCACATCCAATCCCGACGCGTCACGCAACACCCTAATTTTTAAATCAATTCCCATTTCAATGTCATTGTAACTCATTCCGGCACCCTTTACCTGACGACGTGTCTCATTCCTTCTCGCGTGCCAAACGGAAGCTTTACAGTGACAAGCTTTCTGGCCAACCAACGCGAGACTTTCCCAGCCAGCGTAATTTCTCGGAAGTTGCTCGGAGACGTAAACAAATCTTCGGGCGAATGCTACACGGTCTCAACCACCATTTACTCCATAGGAAAAGTTACACTTTTTTTTGAAGTCGCGGGACATCGCTTTCGCACAAGCATCGCCATCATCATTGCACGCCTCTTCAAACGTCGTTCATGCTTTCTCCGGGGCTTTGATGATGGCCAGGTTCTTACTGACCATCATATCATCAGTCGCCTCAGCAAATAGTGGCTTGCTGTCTTCTTTTCTTGCGGGGTCAACCGTGAATAATGATGCTTGCACGAAGTCCCGAGCCTGCAACCCACTTCATCTCAAACCATCCCCGATTTTTCCGTGCGATTTTTCCCTCGATGCTGTCCACATTCGATGCTCGAGGAACAAGTGAAGAAAATTCGAATTTTCCCGGGTTCGTTTTCTACTTCGTTGGACCCGTGCGCGTGCATGGCCGTTGTTTGCGAGGACATTCGGATCAGACCGAAAAATGGTGTTTGGCCGAAAGTTTCGAAAAGAGGGAGCGTGACGAATATATGCACGGAACTCGTTCAACCGCACTCTGTGTCAATTCCGTGAGATTGAGATAGGAATTAGGAATTCTTTTTTTCCTCGCTTTGCATGAAGATAAGCCAATTTGCACGCCCACTAACCAAAATGGAATATGGCAAATTGAATGCGATTTGAATATTATTTTGCTCGACGATCTTAATGAACTACAAAATTTAAAAAAAATTCCCAATTGCCAGTTCAAATCATCTTTTCTGAGCCACTCTCCCATCTATTTCTCTCACTCTTCTCCCTTCTCTTTTGTGCTGTGGCTGGCTTTAAAGTGGCTTTGGGGCCGACCACGAAAAGATTCTTGGGTTTGAACATGAATGGCTGGAAGGCATTTTGCTCGTTGTCATCATGGGTTGTCCGAGACAGACGAGAGATGTAACCATGAAGCCCTCCTCTGGTGAATCGACCAGGATTGGGATGGCAAAAGGGACGGCAAAAAAGCAGAAAGAAAGATTATTCCTGTTCCTTCGGCTGATAAAAGCGAGCACTAGATTCTCCGAAATGTCGTAGCTTCATGTTCACGGGAATGCCCTGCGATTGCCTTTTCACCTGGTACAATCCCCTCGCTGTCCTCGCATCTTAGAAAGCAGAGGAGGTTGACCCCCTGCCGAATAATCACGGGCGAACAGGAGAAAAATAAGGCTAACCCGAGATTGCAAAGTCGGGTAACTGAAGCATTCTGAACTTCTCTATGGCAAAGCCTGATGAGAATCGGCAGTTAAAGGGGGCATTGGGTTCGTGCGGCAATAGCAACTGGCGCTGCCAGGCTCAGGCTAAGATGGTTTCGTCCTCTGTCGTACCTGATCTTCCTCAGCTCAACCTATTTTCCTCAGTCATCATGGAGAAGCTAGTATGGAAGTTTGAGTAAGATCAGGGTGTCGCCAACAGAAACAGGCCGTGTAGCTAGTACGTGTTGATTATTAGCTGACTTTTCTTGCCTTTTCCTTTGGCAATTTTGTCTACGGGTACATGTGAATTGCTGCAGCCTAAATAAAAAAATCTCTCGTTCTGATGCAGATTAGAGATGGACCACTTGAGCACAGATCACACAATCAAAGAGCAATGCTGTCACTGTGGGCACTAGCATTTCCTGGTCTTTGGGAGCACTTGCATTTCATGAATCCCACGTAAGTTCCCATTGATTCTTCAAATCAACCAACAATCTCCACCGCACGTAACAACATAACAAGGTTACATAGCTTCTTCGACCTAGCCAGCTGCCGCAAGACATCGCAGATGGAAAAGTGGGATTTCAAGAAAGCTGGGGTTAAATAAAATGCCGAGTTGTGCAATGCTACAAAACCATCTGCATTTTTGACAAGCATGTGCCGTTACACATGCTGGTCCAAGAACTCGTACCTTGCGGAAGCAATCATTCAAACTGAGTGCAAAATTGGATCTTAACATTAACAAAATCCAGTAACAAGTAACAGTACAGATGCCACAACGCATCGCCATACCGAGAAAGGAAAGTGAAATCAGTTGGGAGAGAATCCATAACTTCGTCTATAAGAAACCCTGCAAAAAAATAGGATTTTGGAGACCACCCTTCTGACAAAATTCTCAGAAAAGGCTTTACAGGTACAAATAATTATAAATGAGGCTTCATATAACCTCTCCACCCTACACCAGCTGGAGGTTCTGAGGTTTAAACGAGAGAATTCTTACACAATCCACTAACACCTGTTGTGCTGCTACATCAAGCAACTCTAAGAAGCAGATGGAGGTGCCTCGGACTTGTCCGTTTCCATCGGCTCCCCTGAAGCAGGCGGAACATCACCAGTTCCAGCATCACTATCAGCACTTGCATTAGCATCAGTGTTGACATCGCCTCGAGGTTGCTGCTCACCCTGAGCAGGCTGAGGAGGAGTCTCAGGAGCAACAGGCTTGGCGGGCTTTGGTTTCATCATTATTGGACGGCAAAACCTATTGAAGCAAATCTTAGTCTGTAGTTTGATCTAGAATTAAGGAAATAAAAAATGGAGAGAGGAAATCACGTGTGCAACAACACCACCAGTTACTGCAATGACCAGTTGGCCAGAACATGCAAGTTCCATGAAGTCTATCTTATTAATGGCTTAGATTGTCTTTACAAGGACCATTTCAAGATTTGTGGCCCCATCTAGTTGAGTATCAACGATTTTCTGTCACTTTCATGTCTAGAGAAACTAAGAGCAAAATAAACAAACACTATCATCAACACAGAAGTAAAAGATATATAAAATTTCGTGAAACTCAATTCGCTAGTTGAATAACTCGGGCAGGAGACCACTGGAACTTCCTTTTCAACAATGAGGAACAAGTTTTCTGTCTGCCATAAAGAATAACAAGGCAACTCATGACAATAACAACCCAAACCAATGTAACTAAAGCCTTCCAATATTGCAGATCGTTTCCTATTTCCAATGTTATTCCATCTCGGGATCTTATCGTACAGTTTCTGTAAAACTGAACCATAAGTGTGCACATTAATAAGTCTCTTTTTCTCCTATTACGCTAGTTTATTTCTGCTACACTGTTTCAGTTAGAAATCCAGGATGGGTTAGACAAGATGTTAAAACTTTCTTCTCGATGATGTTTCTGGCTTTGCTCTGAGAACCGCCCAGTTGAACATCTTACCTTGCGAAGAATACTGGGAATCCACAAAGTACCACATCTAAGAAAAGGAGCATCACAATGCTATCGTGAAAGGAGAGAACAGGGTACCTGTCCACAGACTCTGCTTTCTTCCTTATTTCAGCTGACAAAAGAGCTGGAGGGGCATATTTGGGAAGAGAATCCTGTTGCTGCCGTTTGTCTCTTAGCCAGGCTTCTGCCTCGACGCATTCGTTCAAGACCTGAAATGAAAAATAAGAATGTATTAAGTAATTTGTTCAAGATTTCTCTCGACAGACAGCTGCTTGAGTAAGTATATTTTCTCTACCTTCTGCTTCTCAGAGACATCGATGTGATCAAATTTTGAATCATTCGAAACAGCTGCTTCTCTATAACTATTTATACAATAAACAAGTTGATCTATCACTGATCCTCTTTCTGTGTGTTCCTTGTAACGCTCTTCTATCGGATCACCTTGCTGCAAGTTACACGACATGGTAAGAAAGCAGAGCTATTGCCTATAACAAAGAACAGAAACAATTCGTTACCTTCTTCAGTTCCTCAAGCTTGGCAACATAGACACCTTTTGTTTCATCTTCACCATCCTCATATAACCAGTCCTCCACCTCCTGAAGTGTAGACATGAGCTGCTCTCTTTCTGGATCCATGACAAAGTCGTGGTACTTGTCGTTCAGCTGACATTCCAAAAAATAAAAAAAAGAAGAAAGAATGAAGCACAAGTTATGTTTCGAGTTCAGCAAAACCAATCTACAACGGAGAATCAGTAGCTCTGTACCTTGTTCCTCATATCATATACATAAGCTTCCACAGCATTTTTCTTGTCTTTTGTCTCTTCCATGACACGATCTTGCAAGGCCATCTCGAATTCCTTCTCGACTGCCTTCTGCAAGTCTCCCAATGACAATGCACCATATACCAGCTCGGTCACATGAACATTAGTTTTCTTTACCTTCTTCTTTGGAGCCTCAGTCTGCGAATAGACAGCCAAATTCGTGAAAAATAAGAAAAGCAAGGTCACTGTAGCCCACCAATCCCAATATTCTTGCACAGAAACAAAAGTCAAAATTCAATGTTTTCAAGCTCTACAAGCCATTATTAAAAAGCCCACATCACATAGTGAAAAACTTATTAAGTCCACTTTCAAGACTATAATGCAAGACATTACAACAATAGCAAACGAAGGCTCATCCCACTACGTGGGGCCGGCTCCTATTAAGCCAATGCACTCAATATCGAAAGAAAACAATAACTACAATGCCAAACCAAAAGGTTTGTCAATCACCATCCTAAATCACAAAGACATATAAACTAAAAGCCTGAAAATTGACAGAAACCCTCACCAGACCTCTGATTCTGGATGCATCCCTAATTTTACAACACATCCACATGATGTTATAGTGTTATTTTGAATAAGAGGACAAAAAAGCACCAACAACAAAGAATATATATTAACCAAATCACAGTTGAGAAAGAGATGGCCCACACATGCGGAAATCCACTGATATAAAGACAACAGATAACTTGCACGAGCAGGGACAACTGACCTTGCTATCAGTTTCCATCTGCACAGGCTTCTCCCCTGTCTCGGGGACACCATTTTCTACACCAGAAGCATCAGTTTCCTTTGCATCTTGCATGTTAACATCAGCCTCACCAGAAGCAGGGGGAGTAGCAGCATTAGAGGTTTCATCAGTATCCATCTTGTTCGTTTCTTGTGCTGCCACGTCCTTTGTGACCGGAACTTCAACTTCCTCTTCTTCCAAGAGCTGCAGTATCAAATAAATAGATGAAAAGTCAAATTATTCTGGACCAACTTCAACATTAAATGCAAATTCTTGCAATACTTACTGTTGCGGATTCAATAGACACAATTCCATGGAGATTTAATCGGACTTTGACCTTCAGTTTTGCTCGTTCACTTTTCGCACATTGGAAAGGGCCAATCTGCACAATATAAATAGGAGAAGCTAACAAGTTAATGAAGGGAATTCTATGCCTAGAGAAGCCATAGAGAAGCCAAGAAAAGACATTTTCTCTGCTTTCTAATATACCGTGTATGAGCTGATCTTAGAAGAAGCTTGTAGTTCACTGCCATCAGTGTAGTGGACATCAACAGCAAATGTTTCCGATCTGTAGAATGTTAAAGCCTTGACACTAGGCATTGCATTTCCTTTGGGGAAGACAATGGTTGTTTGGTGATTTTCTGCAGCCCCATCCTGACTTTCTGGTACGGAACTTTTCCATGACAAGCCAACAGAAGATGGAAAGCTTTCGTGGACCTTATAAGTAAAAACATAAGTTAAGAAAAGAAGAACAAGTGATTAAAATACGTTCTGCAATAGAAGAAGAAAGAGCCAATATGGATGTGCCATTTTCCAGATTATATATCACTCCCAGATGCTTGCAATTGTCACGCCAACCATCCAAGCAGAAACGTCTAATAGACAAACTAGAGCAACACGAGACTCTTGCTATACAACTTAAGGTTACAACAGCTCTGCCACCAGGATAGAGATAGAACAAAATGTAGAGATACAACAGGAGGCAAGGTTAATGCAACTGAATACTCGTATCAGGTATCACAGCAGAAAAATAGGATAACCAGAGCCTTTTACCCATGCCGGATGGGCATAGTCAGAGGGGAAAATTGGGACACCCATGCTTTTGTGACTATAGACGATGCTATCCAACAAATGGAAAATTTTTAAGGCATCACAGAAGTCAGACAATGCTTACCTGGAATTCTCGCACTTTGAAGGTCGGGCTAAGGATTGCACACTGCAAAGCACACCCCCTGGCAACACACTCACTTGCATTCATTGTTCGCCTAGGCTCCTTCCCGAAAAATTCCGTCAAAATCCTAATGATAGCAGGAACACGAGATCCAGAACCGATGACCTCAACCATATGTACATTCTCGACTGCAAGACCAGCTTCTGCAAGAGCCTTCTGCAGAGGTCCTTTCACTCGCTCCAAAATTGGGGCACTGATCTGTTCAAACTCATCCCTCTTGATATGCCCTCTGACATCCTTTTCATCCATCAAGCATTCAACATTTAGAGGCGCCTCCGGATTTGCACTGAGAACTTTCTTGATCTTCTCACAGCCAGCCCTAAGCCGAAGACAAGCTCTAGCATTCTGGAAAACATCGATCTTGTATTGCTCCTTAAATTTCGCAGCAAAATGGTGGAACAAAACCTCATCAAAATCTCTGCCACCCAATGACGGATCATAAGAGTGAGCAAGGACTTTTAACTGTCCTTTCTTGAAGCCTGCAATGCAGACTTGCATGCTCGCATGACCGATATCAACAAACGCAACATTAAGCGGGTCACTTTCAGGCAAATCGGTCTTGTAGATACCATAAGCCAGGGCAGTTGCAGTGGTCTCATGTATTAACTGAAGAGGGTGTAAGCCTGCAATAGTAGCAGCATCAAGGACTGCTCTTCTCTGGAGGTCGGTAAAGTAAACCGGAATCCCGATACAACAATCCACCACTGCCGCATTTAAATTCTTCTCAGCAATACCCTTGAGATTCGAGAACATCATACCCAGTACTTGGGTAGGTGTGAATGTCCTTGCTTCTCCAAGATACCTTGCTTGTATCAAAGGATAACCATCGGGGCCCTCAGTGACTTGGAAAGGTAATGACTGCAGATCCCTCTGCAGTTCGGGATCTGAAAATTTCCGTCCAATCAATCGCTTTATCTGGGAAATAGAATTTTTGGGGTTCATCATAGTAGAAGCAGCTCCTGCGGTCCCAATAAACCGCTGCTTCTCCCCAAAGCAAACAATTGCAGGAGTCTCACGTTTGGACTCGTCATTGAGCACAACATCGATCCCCCTTTGCCTTGCAACAGCGACAATGCAACTCTCGTTCCCAAAGTCAAAACCAACCACACTCATCTTTAGCTTGGCAGACAAATTCGGGCGATAAATACGCTGAATGGGTGCAGTAAAAAAGTGCCGATGGCCTGGTAAATATTAACACAGAAGCGAGCTGATCTGTTAATTAAGTACAAAATCGAGCAGCAGACCCATCAAAACAAATAGTGCAGCATCCAACAAGAAAAGCTCAAGCACAAATATACCGGTCAAAGCCAAACAATTTCAGATAGACAATCCAAGAGTTGGGAAACAATCCACTTGGTCGAATTACACATTCGACACAAAATGCAAAACATCTAAAAAGTCAACCACGCAGGACAATTAAACCGGCACAAACTCCCCCACGGATTCGAGAACCTCAATCAGCACAAATCTGAAAGTACTTTGATAAACCCACCCGAGCCGCCGTACCAAAATCAGAGCCACAACGTAAATTCCAACAACGCGGAGCTACCAAACCGCCCAAGCGAAATCAGTTCTTTCCCGCGACCCATGCAAGGCCTCCACGAATCACGAACGAATCCCCCCCAAACATTCACCGAATCCAACAACCCACGAGCACTGGACGCGCGATGCTTTCGCAAAGGAAACCCAAGCGCGTCTACAAGGAAGGGAAGGCGAGCGAATCCGAGGCCAGGCTAAGCAGATGAACGAAAGAGAATCGCGAGGGAAATGCGGCGCGCGGATACGACGAGAGGCCACGACAGATCTGCGCGGAAAAGCTAGGACGGGAACGGGGAACGCGAGGAGTCCGAGCGCCGAGAAACGGCGTCGCGCCGAGATGGAACGGCGGGAGGGCATTAGGGAATCTCACCTGAAGAAGACGGCGGCGGCGGCGGCGGCGGCGGCGGCGGAGGAGGAGATCGGGAAGGGCGGAGGAGGGCTGCGGGAGACGACGGTGGCGCTCGAGAGGGTCTGGAATTCTCCAAAACAAAGGTGGACCTTTTATGTAAAGGAGGGGGGGGAGGGGTTCGTGTGGAATTTTCCTTTGTGCTCGAACTAGATAGCTCGCCTTTTGTTTCTTATTATGTACTTTTTTTTCTTTCTAATTTATTTCATTTTGCTATATTAATTCGATTTTTTTTTTAGTGATGATGTCTCCACTTTTACTTGAAATTTAAAATCATTCCCGACCCGAACCTATGTTTTTTTGCACATTTTTTTCGATTTTTTAAGTCTAAGCAAAAAGAGAGCAAAGTAAACCAAGCTGCATCTTGCATACCCTAAACGAGGCCAGCAAGACGCCATTGTTGGCGTCATCCACGGCCATTGTGTAGTGGTCGTACCCCTCGCCCAACCACCATTATCGCGGTACCCATTTCCCTATTTTGCACGCTTGTTATTAGGATATAATCAGTGTCGCAATGTATCGCCTATAATCATCTTTGGTAACTATAGCTACCTCATAATGAGATCGAGATCTAAATCTGCTCTTTCTCTGTTGCGATGGTCTCACTTGACCACCATGATAGATACTTGGCAACCTACATCGCTACCACGGTGGCCACCGTGAATAGGTGACCCTGACGGTGGTATACATCGACGAGTGGGCAGCATCAGAATAGCACTCCAATCGCTAAATTTAATTGAAACACAAAAATGTCATGCTTCCTAAAAAATAGAGAGGAAATTTTCAAATAAGGATATGATCAATTTAGTTTCAAATAAGGACCTAATCTTCACAAAAAGGATGTAAGCCTGAAATAGTAGCAACATCAAGGACTGCTAACGGCTTCATTTTAGGTTTTGATTTGAAATTTTTCTACAGTACGAGGATCATATATGAGAAAAACAAAAATGTAGAGAGGAACAATTTTAAACTCCGAACAAAAGTAGAGGGTCCACAAAGTGATGCCAATCTGTCATTATTAATTAGGGGGAAAAGGCCCTTGGTGTCGTCTTGGGTCGAGAGTCGTGGTCGAGCCTCGAGGGTGTTTGGTTGTTCCAGAAAGTTCTTCCTTGAACAAGGTGGTCTCTCTCTCTCTCTCTGTCTCTCTCTCTCTCTCATGTGAAAAAGGAAAACGTAAAAACTAGCGCTCGAAACAGAAAGTCCGATGGTCTCCTATGCACAATCTAATGGTTGTTATCATGCATCCATCATGAGCGTTGATTAGGCACTTACTGGAAGCAGTTCACACTACCTTTTCTTTCGAAATCGAAAGAGCTCGCACAGGGCTTTCTTCAATCCATCAAACGTGGCCAAAAAGTGTAACATCTTCCACCCATATGCTAATTTAAATGAGAGTACATGTGACTCGGTGCAAATGTATCTACTTCCTGACTTATTATGTCTTGGTTTTCTTGGACTTCGGCTGATGAAGGTGACCCCTAGGTTCTCCAGAGATTGTCGCTCCTATGTTCAGGGGGGAATGCCAGTGATGGCCTTTCTTCCAGCACAATCCCCCTATGTTGGTATGGCTCGGAAAGCTGAGGATGACCGCTGCCGTTAATTTGGAGCAAATCGGTGAAAAAGAAGGCAAACCCGGCATTGTGAAGGCGGATGACTGAAGCTCTCTCTGGACTTTTCTGTGGCAAAACTGGTGAGATCAGAAGTTGAATAGCGACCGGTTTCTTATAGTAATAGCGTCTCCGGCTCGATCGAAGGTTTGGGCTCGATGGTTTCATCCTCTGTTGTACCTGATCTTCCATATCTCGACGTCATTTCCTCGGTCATAGTTTAGAATGTATTGTGGAACTTGAGTTAGATCAACACATTTGCCAACAAAACCAGGCGATGACTTGCAATCATTGAACTCGCATCCTGCAACATCTAACAAAACAGGAAACAGTTCATTTCTCGCCAAAAGGAATGTCGGATAATGCGAAAGTCGGGGCAAAGAAATAATGCTGAAACAGTTTTCCAGTTACTTCAACACCATATCAGTCAATCCATCCACATGTCTGAGATGCTTACCTTCTTCAATCCTCACATAACTTAAGAAGTGGGAGTAACCATTCGCAACTACATCTAGATCATCGAGACTGAAGTTATAACGCTTTTCCAAAGCCAAGTATAGTACCTGAAAAGGAGGAAGTAGCATTTTAAATTTCCTAACCATTTTGCAAACACAAAAATTACCAACCATTTGATATGACTTAAGACTGTGAGACAAGTTCCACATCAAACTCTGCCTACCAACAAATTGAGGAGAAAAGAGATTACTACTTCTTCTCCACATCATATATCCTCATTAAGTTAAGTCATATATATGCTAGATACCTTTTCTGATCCTCGCGACATTAGTCTTTGTAAGGTACAGAATAATGCGTCGGTTAGATCATCACTGTAGATGACATCAGCAGCTAAAAGTAAAGAAGAGCTTTCAGCTTCTTCCACTTCTGAGGATGTCCAAGAGTACCTAAAAGGTTACCACATTACTCAACCAGTGAGTTAAGTCTACAATTGTTGCACGGCATCAGTTGAATGTACAAACAAGTCCGTGCACGTCTGTATATGCTGGTGTCAATTACTGAAATCTTCTAGTTATCAACTAAAGATCACGTTTACCTCGCTTGTGACTCAGAAACTTCTGTGCACACATTAGGAAGCCAATAATTCATCCAATTGAGCTCACGCACATGAACCGTAGCCTTATAGTTCAGGACTCCATCATTGAGCTCAGCATTCTTCGCACAATTGTTAAGGATTTCATCTCCATGATCTGGCAACACTCAAAGAGACTATTCTTAGAGTAAAAAGAGAGAATGAGTTGCGAATATGCTAGATTGCCTAATGATATTAACGTATGGCATGGGGAGTCAAAGGCAACCTTAAGAAATAACACATTCTATGAATTGTTCTAATTGCTAAGATTAGTTTTTCTTTCAATGTTTTCCTATAAAAATTTGTGGCCGACATTAATATATCAAGACTGCCCTCAAATAGATGAATCAGCCAAGGAGCTGTACGCATGAACCTATATTTATAATTCAAAGAGGAAAGCTGCCAGCAACACATAATTGTATGTGCCGAAAGAAAATAATATGGTTAGATTCGAGTCCAATATTCCAACCTGTGAGAAATACCGTCTTAGCTACACGGGAGAGCAATATGCCAACCAACCCTGACACAAAAATTGAAACGAAGACTGTCATAAAAGTAATGCCAATAAACTTCAGCAGATGAAATGAAGTCGCTGAAGAATTGAAGCAGTACTAGCTGTGAACACCCACGGAAAATGGAAAAGATTCTCCATATAGTTTCATCAGTAATCCTTACACCTCTAGACTGTTCACCTGGGAACTTAACTGGAAGCACTTTTAAAAGACTAAACTTGCCAAAGTTTCAAAAAGACAGGATTGCTACATTCAATAGATTATCCACCCCTCTCTGTTTAAACAGTGGATGTAAGTACATGTAATGACAGTGATCAATAAAAGGTAATCCTGACTATCCAGAATGTGGCAATTCATATTACGCCTAAGATATTATGCTTGCAAGAAGAAGACACCCATAACAGTACATTCATAGCAGTCAATCTCCTCATCCTCCATTCACCAATTTTGATCCTCTAAATTACTCGGACACTTCCTCACGGTACGTCACCGCTTGAGAAAAATAAGCAATTGTAAAGTAAGTTTAGTTTTTTGGAACAGTATCATCTGAAATATTCAAGCAAGCAGCAGAAACTAACATACCTGTTCCAGCACCAAGCTCCAACGCAACGACCCTATCAAACTCAGAAGAAGTGGACACTGTATGCAACACAAAATCAGATAATGCTAGCTCGGCTTTCCAGACCTGAACAAATGGAAAAAAAAAAGTCTTCCAATGTTAAGTGGTTCACAGGATACCGAAAGAGAAGATTACGAACGTAACTAATACCTGCAACCCGACATTTGGGATAGAAGATGTGATATTATGCTGTATGATCACACTAAAACAATGTGAAGATGGTTCTGCATGTTGGGAAATGCCCGGTTATCACCATTTCGTAAGGAAAAGAGGATTCAAAAGCAAACCATGGAGACATTGTATGATAACCACGAGTTGTGTCAACTCTCATGACTGACTACTTAGGAATGCTTGCGAATTTAAAGCAAACCCAAATGCACGGATAGTTTAGAAATTGGTGTAGAAGGAGATAATTAAAGAATACTCACGGTCTCGCCTTGTCACAACGAGATCGCCATCCTGGTCGAGTACGATTCCTCGGTGTCCTGCAAATTCATCCGCCCTTGCTCAAAATTCGCCGACACGATTCTGCGAATCGGTTTGCTGGGAACGAAAGGAGGGGCGCGGGTTCAGGGACATTACCAGGCGAAGCGGAGATGGTGAAGCTGGAGAGGTGGGGGCCGGAGGAGTATGGAGGGCAACCTATGTGCACTTCACTCATCACCTGCTCTTCTTCTTCTTCTTCTTCTTCGTCAGCAGCGCCCGAAGCTGAAGAATCAGTCGCCTGCTCCATGAGATACTTTACCAAACCAAACAGCGACGAGGAATCAAACGGGTGATTCACGAGACGAAGAAGATGAAGGTTGTCGAATCGAAGCCGCCATCTTCGTCGTCGCTCCGCCTGTTCTTCAGGAGTCAGACCACCAACGAGCTCGGGCCGGGCGGGCCCTACCCCGTTACTAGGCCTCCGTCGGGCCGGACCGGGCCGGGCCATTTCCGCACGCAAATTCTAAGGATAATGATATAAATGGTTTTTGAACTTTGATTCAGTATACCACGCAATCCCTAAACTTTTAATTTGTTCGATGTGATCTCTAAATTTTAGTCTAATCTTTAATGTAATCCATAAACTTTTAATTTGTTTAACATAATCCTTGACGACATTAAAAATTTTATACAGTTTAGGGACTACATTAAACATGTATAAAAAATCAACGGATCACATTAAGGGCCCGTTTGGTAACGTGTCAAATAGTGAAAATTTCTGTTCTTTTGTTCCTAGAAATAGTTTGGGAACAGAAATGCGTTTGGTAAACTTTTTGTTCCCGGGCACATTTTTGCAAAAATTTGTGCCCAGAAACAGTTTTGAAAGAGAAACAAGAAGTAAAAAAAAGTTGCTTCTTGTTTCTCGGCACAATTTTGAGAATCAGTTTTTTTTCTTCTTTGTCTTTTTTTGTTTTCTTCTTTTTGTGTTGTTCTTCTTGGGTTGTGGCTGGTCGCCGGCGACCGGCGGCTGGTGACCGGCCACAGCCCAGGGCCAGCGAGGGCATCACGGCCCTCGCCGGCCGCCGACGGAGGCGAGGGTCCCTCTTCCCGGTGAGGGCGAGGCGGCTTGCCGTTGGGACCTGGCGAGGTCAGCCTCGCCCAGATCGGGTGAGGCCGACCTCGCTGTGAGTCACGACGGCGAGGTCGGCTTCGCTGTGGGTCGCGACAGCGAGGCTCGGCCTCGCTCGATCTAGGCGAGGCCGACCTCGCCAGGTCCCGACGGTGAGCCGCCTCGCCCAAGCAGCGAGGGTCCAGCCCTCGCCGGCCCTGGGCTGTGGCCGACCGCCGGCCATGGCCAAGGAAGAAAATGGGCCGAAAAAAAAAACCTTAAACAATTCAAAATATTATTAATAGAAAGAAATTTTTTGTAGTTACCAAATGCATTTATGTTTTTTTCTATTCCAGGAATAGAAATTTTGGACAGTTACCAAACGCCTTAAAATGCTCAAAAATTGTTTCCGGGCACAGAATAAAAAAAAATCATTTCTGTTCAGAAATAGTTCCCGGGCACAGGAACATTCTCATGCGCACCCTAAACATATTAAAAGTTTAGTGATTACATTGCACGTTACGTCAAAGTTTATAGACTGTTTGTGACATTTTCCCCAAATTATAATGTTCACACAATTTGGATATCTAATTTTAAAAGAATACATATCTTTTTCGTTGCTTAATACATGTAAGCAACAGAACTCAACTTGTCAAGATCAAGACATTTCCGGCCACCTAAACCAGCCAGAGATCCTTTTACCCCTCGAAGATCACCGGGCGCATCGAGCCTTCGCCATCAACAACTTGTGGAACAATCTATCAGCACAGAAAGTTAAGCAAAGAAAGCATTTGACAAGCACGGGAAGGCGCCGTATAGTTTCTTTAATCAAAAGTTGCGAAACACATCATCAGCACGATCCTCTTACATAATTCACAGTTCCGACGTAAACAAAGTTTGGAAAGCAAAAGAGAAGAACAGAGACCGAGCGATGGCACTTTTCGACAGTGCCCATGCAAATCTTCAGGGCTCTTCATCAACTGAGCACATGACTTGGAATAGGCCATCGCCCCATCCCAAGAACGAAAGAGATTGTCGTTCCTTAATTAGAGTGTTGGCCTGAAGGACGACAACTTCTAAACCAGAAGCTTCTTGGTGTTATGCTCTGGTCATGGTTGGTGAACTAGCTGATCGACCATCCTGCTGCGACAATGTTAGTCCCAAACCAGGAAGAGCTGGCAAGTGGCCTCCTCTCTAAGATCTAGATGAAGATGTCACGAGAAAAGAGAAAGCAATCAGTAAAATTATTCATGCGGTAATAAGAATAGCAACAGCAAAACCTGTATTTGGGAATTGGGAGACAGCATACCGCTACCTGACGGGCGAAGCTTTCAGACCAGCACCAATAATTCTCTCCTCAGGCCTGCCAAGCCTATTAAAGCATTTGAGTTTGTGACAGCACACATTATTGCTAGTGGGTTCACTGGAGATGGCAGCTCATTCTCATAGCGGATACCCAGTGATTCAATCTGGGTATTCAAAGCTGCCTCAAGAGGTAGCAACGGGAGATTGGAAGCTGCCTCAAGCGGTAGTGAGCGTGAGAGAAGGTCTCCACAGCAGATCATGGGAATAAATTTATCCAACTACAGTCCATAGAGAAGTATCGTGTCATGCAATGAAAGTCCATTTGGAGAACTCTCATATTATACAAAGGAGATCGACATTGCAATAGATACCCAAGATGGTGCAGCGTAAATAATCAAAAGGGGGAAATGAAGAACACACAATGAATCAATATATAGCTGAAGTTACTTAACGATATCTATATGCCACTGAAAAACTTGTGCAAGAACCTTAAATGCACACAACTGAAAAGATGGACAAACAAAAACAGAGTTACCAAGCATTTAAAGGAAACTGTGGAATTGCTTTTTAATTGTTGTGGGGAAAAAAAGAACTGACATACATCAACAACTATAAGTCAGTCAAAGGGGATGCACATATTCTTGTCAATGCGAAAGAAAATCAAGACTACGATACGCTTGTGTACCAAATCTGAGGACGGACCAATGATGTGTAGGTAGTGCAGGAAGAAGTGATGGGAAAAATCTCTTCCCTTGATCTTTGGGTACATCTGTCTCAGGGAAGGTGGATCGCAAGGTAAAAACCCAAAACTATACTATAGGTAACTTCTCACTCAGACTGCCCAAACAATATTAGACTAAGTACTCACATTTGCGGCTCTATGCAGATACTGTCAAGACCACAATGTCTGAGAGTTGAACAAGTTTAGCTGAGTATCTATTAAATGTTCTTAATTTGCCTAACTAGGAGCCAACCAACGTATAAGATCAATACAAGCAAGTCCCACGTGTTTTACTATGCAAAATAATGGAATAATTTTATTTGTTGCTTGCAACATGTTCCTGTTGAATTAATCAGCCATATAACTATGGAGACAGATGGCTCACCTTTTATGATCTGCAAATCATACTAGCTGAATTGCTGAGACATCAAGGATTCAAGTGCCAGCTTTTTATAGCCCCTCCTGATCGACTTCTCCCCGAAACTTTAGAGTTTCACAAAAAAGACAGAGACAAAAAAACGTTGCATCACAACTGAAAATAGATTAAGTAGAAAACCTATATGCATCTCCTATCATTGAAATCTTTTATGAATCACATCCCAAGTTCCCATTGGTCACACAACATTGACCGAGAAGGATTTTACCTGCTAAGGTTGGAATCAACCCTCCAACTCAATCAAACGAAATTGGAATTTGCCAAATGTCATGGCAGCATCAAGTAATCAACATTATTAGTTCCCACTCTTTTCCACATCCAAAAGAGATTTCTCTATCACCTCATCACAAAGGTTAAGCATATTTCCTATTTTTCCCTCATCATACATCATGTCCACAAAGGCATTGTAGATCTCTCTGTCTACAACCCGCCCCTGTGTTCTCATCTCTTCAAATAGCTGCCTGGCCTCAGAAAATTTCTTCTTTTTTAGGAGTCCCTTAATAAGTGCATTGTATGAAGGAGCAGTTGGTATAAATCCCTTCCCAATCATTTCTCGATGCAAAAACCATGCTTCCTTCATGTTCCTCGCTTTAGAATGGCCCAGTACCAATATGTTATAAGTGTTACCATCAGGCATGACTCCTCTTGCACACATGTCCCGGTAGATCTCGGTGGTGGCGCGTATATTATTTCTAATGGAATACTGTTTCATCAGAGAATTGTAAATGGCAGCATTCGGATTAAGACCCTTTTCCAGCATCCATTTAAGTAGCTGTTCGCCATCCACAAGCATTCCTGAATTACAGAATCCATTCATCACCACACTAAACGTAACAACAGTAGGTTGAAGACCCTTAGCTAACATTTTCCGAAGGAGCTCGTGAGCTTTTGCCATCTCCCCGAGTTTACAATAGGTATCCATTAAAGTTGTGTAAGTAATGGTATCGGGATGAATCCCAGCACACTCCATATCTTCCATGAGTCTCACAGCTAGATCAATATTGCCTGCTTTACAGTGACCATTAAGAATAACATTGTAAGTGCAAAGATTCAGTTGAAGGCCTTTCCTCTGCATCTCATGAAGAAGCTCGTTTGCTGAATCCATGTCTCCACGTTTACAAAGGCCGTCAGCCAGGGCAGTATACGTAACTATGTTTGGGGTAAGCCCTATCTTTACCATTTGGTTGTGAAGAGAAAATGCCTTTGCAATCTCACCAGCCTTGCCATAACCATCAATGAGTGCGGTGTAGGTAACTTCATCGGGTTTAAAGCCACGCTCAATCATCTCATCAAATAGTTTATTTGCTTCCATCAATTTTCCACTCTGGCAAAACCCACAAATAAGAGCAGTATATGTCACAAAATCAGGGGCAACTCCCCGACCATGCATTTCACTAAACAGACTAAAAGCAGCGACAAAATTTCCTAACTTGCAGAATCCATCTATAAGAGTTGTATAAACAACACTATCAGGATACATTCCATTGTTTATCATATCCTGACAGACCCGCTCAGCTTCAGCTATTTTTCCGGACTTACATAGAAGAACAATTATACTGCTGTAGGTAAAATGGTTCGGCTTCAAGCCTCTTATTTGCATTTCCTCTATGAGCTTCAACACAATCTGAAGTTCGCCAACATGGCAATAACCATTAATTATAGAACTGTAGCTTACAACATCCGGTGACCAGCCTCTCAACTCCATTTGCCAGAGTAAACTGTGAGCTTCTTTTATTTTTTGAAACCGACAAAGTGAATGTACTAAGATATTAAATGATTCGGTATTCCAACTAATACCAAGATCACCAAGCTCTTTGAATGCCTTCATTAAAATTTGAGGGCTGTCCACGTCATGAGAAAGACGAGTGAGGTATAAATTACAAGAATCAACCGAAATGACCACCCCGTAATTCAACAACTTGTGGAAGAATTTTCTTGCTTCGGCAAAAAAACCGGCTTCAACAAGGACTTGGAAGAATATGTCGAACACGCGGGGATTAGAACCCCAGTCTTTGTATGTATATATTAACTGCTCAATGAAACGAATTAACCATATACCGGTCTCCAAATCGGGCTTTGAACAAACATCGCCAATAAGATCACGAGCTGTTTTTAGATTCCCAGAAGCCACAGCTACTTGAACAACTATGCAACGAGCTTGTAGTGTTGGGTCTCTCCGAAGGCATGCCCAATCAAAGAAGTCCAAAACCAGCTTGTAGTCATTCTTAATGTTCATGAGAACCCAAACCAGATGGTCGGGCCTAAACTTGGATTCATAAGGCTTAAGTATAAGGCGAAGGGGCTCAGTGCGGCGTAATTTTATTGTGGTGGAAATATGGTAAACGAGCTCGGAGTCTTTGATGGTAGGTTTTTTTGGGGAATAATCAGGAAAAGGTCTGGCAGTAGTTGAACCTGAGGAGAAATGTCTTAAGCTCAAACATCTACAAGGGAAGAATAACAATAAGATACTTGAATATTCCTGGTGAAGCTGATGACAACAGGTGTTAAACAAATGGCCTGAGACACTAGTGGCGACCCTCTTCATGCCTCTGATAAAGATCAATCATGACAAACATGGAGAACCTCTCTTGGAGGAAAGGATGTTCTCCTCTGTATAGAAGAATCATAATGACAAGGCCTCATCATCTCTCCATCATCTGTAGAAGGAAAGCCATATGAGCAAATGCCTTTGAAAAGCCAAAATTATCAGAAACGGAAGAACTATCAGTAGTATATCACCAATTTTTCTCCTTGATGAAAATGATGTTAAAGTTTACGTTATAGGGAGCCGCCTATAACATCTTGAGAGAAAACACATCTGATGCTATCATGCAGCGAATAAAAAAACCGAAAAAAAAAGAGGTCACAAACAGATATAGACATTAATACAATTAAGTCAATTATGTGCTCGAATGTAAAAACAACTGAAATATCAGTCTAGCATGTACTATTAATGCAAACCCAGCTTTATAAGACACGCTGAAGATCAAAACCAAACAGAGATAACCAATGAACAAACCGTGATGTACAGAGTTCGATAATACAATCAATCAAACTAGTCATCCCCATCACAGAGAAAACTACCGTCCACGAATACGTAGAAAGACCCAATGAAGGAGCGGGTCTCGTACATTTGGCACGGTCATTATAACAAACACCTTGAGCACAAAAATGCAGCCTTTCTAAAGCTCCACCTCAAACCCATATTCAGATGCTCGAAAGCTCCGTAAGGCACGGTATCAAGCATAATTATGTTGCAGCTCGAGCCAAAGAGCAAGGCATACACATCCATGAAATGATAAGACAAAAAAAACAAGGCATTGCATCGTCAAGCACAACGAACTGCAAATTTCCAGGCCCAACAGAGAAACACGGTATGACCCAGTATCTACATTTTCAAAGCATTGATTCGGAGACATCTCTCCTGCTCCTGCTCACAACAAGGTGAGAACTTTCAGACGAACGAAGCCAAGCCATCGGCGTGGCGAGGCGCCGCCATAGATGAAGGGGGACGAGAAGCTAAAAACAAAATGAGAGAGAGGGAGGGAGCAGATGAACGTGAAGATCGAAACCCATGAAGAAGACGACGGCGAGCTTACTGCGTGTTTCGCCTCGCCGGCCGCAGCAACGGGAACCGGAGTTCGATGTCTCCGAACATGCCAATCAACGGTGCGTCGTCTTCGCGGCTGTCGCCGGTTCGGGAATTTGGTTCGACCATAAGAACTACTTTTTGACTGTTTTTACTGCGGTCTTAAGCCGTAAAAATGGTTTTGATTTTACAGCTTATCGAAAGAGTTATTTTGCTATCTCTACAAAGAGTAAAGATGAAATTTATGAGTTCAATGAAGGCCCTCTTTTAGACCCTCGATTTTTTTTAATAGTCCAAATAACACGAACTGTATTTTTATTTGCCGGTGACCTGACGACAAGGGAGCCATCAACCGAAGCTCCGACTAATACGAATATTTACGAACTTTTATTCACGTTTCATTCGATAGTCAGGGACGAATTGCAAGCGAACCGCCGACATCCGCCATAAGGTAAATCACTGCCTCTCCGATCCCCGGATTGGTTAATTGGGAAAAATATGTGTACTTGATGCTCCGCCCATACTCTTGTGGGAGGTGGCAATGAGAAGTCATATATTCTTTTGTATTTTACGTTCTTCTTACTAGCAATATGTATTTATCAGAATATGTAACTGCTGGCATCATAAATCTTTTCTTAACTTTTTTTTTATGTAAATTAAAGATGTCATCTTTATTTTGGAGAATAATCGATGTTTTCTGTTAATTGAAACTTATACCATCCAAATGCACTTGTAAGGTTAAGAAGGAAAAGTGAAAAGGTTCACCAAAAGCAAGAAAAATTCAAGTCAGAACACAGGTACAACCAAAAAGTATAGTTGAAGGTTGATGTAGGAAAGATTAATAGACGTGGCCGGGCAAATAGAGCCGGCCTGCTCCGAAACCGATAAATCCTTGCCAAGAGGCCTAGTCAAGCATTTTGAATCTCTCTAGACTCTATACTCGAGAGACATTTGTATTTAGGATCGCGACATGTCGCGCTGGCAAAGGTCTCTTGCGCAGTGGAAACATAATCTTGTACTCCCCATTCTGCTTCCCTTTGCCGAAATTTTTGCATTCAGCTGTTCTTCATCTTATGAAAACGGACATTTGCATCATCACAGCCCAAGCGACCGCGAAGACGAATGGTTCGCGCGCCACAAGCGATTCCCATGTATGAAGTTGCCATGGTCGCTCGACCCCACGAAAGGAAAGTACATGTACATTTGCGAAAAGGACAGGTGACAGGAGGAAAAAAGGACAATCGATTCTGCTAGAGGATGCCGACGTTCGAGCTCTCACGAGCATTCGAATTGAAGATTGCAAGCCTTACAAAAATGGAGGCCAAGTCCGAGATAAGGATATGATATGATCCTAATACATATTGTCACCTGGTGATCGTGTAGTTCCTGTCCTGGATTACGACTAATGCTAACAACATCGCCTCTCGCCATCGTCCTGCGAAGCCTTCGTCGGTATCAAAGTTCGTCACCCGACACCCCTGAGCCAAATCATATAAACTCTTCGAGCTGGTTAAACCGCCAGGGGAAGGATCTAGGAAAATTCTGCAATGCAAGCCAAGAACAGAGTCATTTTCCTCCGGACCCCGCATAACTCATGGACCAACAAAAGAAACGTCGACAGCAATCCAATGCAATTACGTTATCCTCGAAAAGGAACCAGATTTCTCGAGTCGAGCTGCGCAAAACCCGCATGCGGCCAGCGAACGCAATGTACACAACGAGACTCCTACTTAGGATTAACAGGTAAGCTGCTTGTCGATATGGTCTCTCATGCACGGCGAATTCGCGCAGAGTGCTTGGTGCAGATTCTATGGAATTAGCACCCCGACCGTCGAAGGTGTTCATATAATACATCTCGCAGCCGGTTACCGATTCTTTTGTTTCTCGGGTCACTGATCGTGAGCGATGAACTTGAAGATCAAACCAAATTGGAAACGAGCGATAATACGTGATCAAGAGAAGGGAAGGCAGAAGAGGCAGAAAAATTCACAGAAAGAGTGATGAGGACAATAGGAGGATATGAGTAAAAGTTGGAGGTACCAGAAGCAGCGGAGGAGATTAACTAGGAAATGGAAGAGGTAGTTCTCCCGGTCGAGCAGGTCGCGCCGGACCAGGCGCTCCAGGTTGAGGTGGCGAGGGAGGAGGTCGCTGTAGTGCAGCAGCGTGGTCACCGTGCTCGCCGGCTGCCCCACCAGCGACGTCACCAGCCTTATCAGCGACCGCATCAGCAACGGCATCAGCGACTGAAAAAAACGAATCCCAAAAAAATCAAACCGAGCAACCGGCCCGCCAACAGTTCGGCTTCCACAGATCGAAGACGAACGGACCGAGGGAGAGAACGCGAGTTTACCATGATGGTTTAGGGATGAGGGATCATGTCGGAGGCGGTCTGCGAACTCGCAGCATTGCCAGTGATGAGGTAGAGGCAAGGTTGAAGAAGAAAGGAGGAGGTAACTGTCGATCCTCACCTGAATTTCAAACCTACCCTTCTTCCTCCTCCTCCTCCTCCTTCTGAGCTTCCATGGAAGGTGAGCTAATTTTCCATACAGTTGGTCCTTAGTATATAGGGAACCACTTGCACACTTTGAAAGGTCAACGAGCATCATCTCCCCCTGCTTTGTGCTTTGGTTACCTGCAGAATGACGAAAGCTAGCTGGTTTTGAAGAATATAATCCTCCCTTTTTTCCTTTGGGCAAATTCGTATTAAAATCGAGGTGGTGGCGAGAAAGAGTGGCGGGCATCGTTTCCATGGGTCAAAGGCACCCTGGCGACCATTCGAAGTGCTTGTCCCAGGTGGTTTAAGGTGTACATATTTTAAGAGCTCGAAAGTATAATGATCGAACTGAGGGCCGGCGATGTCGAACGCGACCATGTTATGCAGCAGGAGGCGCGGCACAAAATGTGAGGAGGAAAATCGAATGAAACGGGCACATAGAAATTATAATATCGCATGACATCCTACGTAAGCTGTCGATCGATGTGTTTAGAGGCTGTCGTTGGGCCTACCACGATCGCGCTTTGCAGTTTGAAAAGTCGACGAGGACCGGCGATCTCGAACATGACCATGTTATGCGACAGGAGGCATGGGTGCAAATATGTGAGGAGGAGAATCAAATGTCGACGTTGCACGAATCGAACGAGTAGGTAGAAATCGTGATTTTGCATGACATCCTACGTAAGCCACCGGCCGATGTGGTTAGAGGCCATCGTCAAGCCAGCCACGAGCGCGGCGCAAATGGCGCGGGCATCGGGCATGTCGCTCCTTGGCCCCGACACTTCCGGTGACGATCGCCTGGGCCCGACCGCCCGAATCTTTTCTAATCGCGTGTGGGCCAAGCATATCTCGAGGCAGCCCGGCCCATGCTTGGCCCGTCCATCGTTGGGCCTCGCCAGTCGTGCGGCCCATGTAACATGGGCCCAACAAGATCGAGGCCCAAATGAACAAAACAAATCGATGGCCAGGATCCATGGCACGCTTCCCGCGTGCGAAACCTTTCCTCCTATAAATACGCTTCGCGTTTCGTCCCCCAATAATTGTGTTCGGGGTTTGGTGGTCTCTTTCCGTGAGCTCTGTTGATTCGTCGAGTTCTCTGAAATCGGGCATCAAACCCTAACCCTAGATCAGCGGCCATGTCTTCCAAGCAAGGTATGTCTATGTCTCTCCGTCCCTGTCGTCCGTAATTGGATTAGGTTTTGAGTCGGATTCGATCGAAATTCTCGCGAATCGTCGCGGCCTCTTGTCGTGTCCTTTTTTTTTTTTATTTCCGCCGGCGAAGTTAATGGACGTCGTTTCCGTTTGTTAGGCGGCAAGGCGAAGCCTTTGAAGCAACCAAAGGCGGACAAGAAGGAGTACGACGAGGTACGAGCTGTTCTTGTGCCAATTTCGCTCTTGTGATGATTGTGGTGGGGGCGTGATGGGTATTTTGTTCGTGCTCCGTGTCGATTGGGAATACCGAGATCCGTTTATGTTGGTTCGAGGTCGCTAGTTTTTTGATCGGTTGTTGTTGTTTTTACGTGGCGAGAGCTATGATCGGGGGAGCTTCAGATGATTGGAAGAAAATATTTACTTGCTTGGTGATTGGTCGAAACTGGAATGTTCATAAGATTAATCGTGCTGAAAGAAGCCCCGGGGATGTGCTTGCTGATCGTGCAAGAAAATGTTATGTTTATTTTGCTGAGTTAAGCTGTGGGTTTTTGTCCCTTGTTACGGAGGATGATGCAGTAGCTGGATTACTCTCGCCCCGTATAATTCTATTATCTTTGCAGAAACCAAATTGTCACTTGTTGCATGTCTGCTAGGTGCTTTTCGCTTTAAAATGTCGGTTTTTTGAACTTCACATCACAGAATCTCGGAGTGTTCTGATATTAGGCAGAGAATTTGGTGAGCTCTGAGCGAATTATGGGCAGTTTTGTTCAGTTTGTGCTTTAGGATGACTCAATAATGTCCCACGAGCTATAGAATGTTTGATATGTTCTACTTCTAGGTTACCTGTAAACGAACTGTTTGTGGATGTTCGATATTAAACTTTTGATTATTGATCCTGAAGTTGCATAATCTAGGTGTTGTCTTGTTTTGCCTATTGGCTGTTTCATCCTGTTGCTTGTTTTACGTGCGACATAAAGTGAGAGAAAGTTGTTTGTCTTGTCTGCAGAATGATTTGGCCTATCTTCAAAAGAAGAAGGATGAAGAAAAGGTAAGATGTGATTTTGGTAAATTAAAGGTAGAAAGCTGAGTCATTGGAACTATCACTATGGTGCAAATTGAACTCATGGCGAACTTGACTCTAATGTAGGCGTTGAAGGAGCTTAAAGCTAAGGCTGCACAGAAGGGATCGTTGGGAGGATCTGGACTCAAGAAGAGTGGCAAGAAGTGAGGATTGTCTCCAACAATGATTGGAATACAGAAACATTAGATTTGGCACCGTGATTACATCTATATTGAAACTCGTTTAGGTCAAGTATGACCGTCCCGTGTCGTTCTACTTGTCTTTGTGCTTGTGTTTTGTCAGAGACTAATCGGACTACTTAAAGCTCTGTGTTAGTTCCACTGTTTGTCCTTAATTATCTTTTGGCGTTGATTACTGATCGTGCTTTAGCTGGCAACTGCTGATTATTGAATCGTACAACGTCCTTTCGATGTTTTCAATCACCGCGCTTTAGTAGGGCAATAAATGTCGTCATCCTCGGTTGTGGTTGCAGGCTCTATTGAAATGCCGTTCTCCGATAATTGCTTCGAGCTATGGTAAACGAAAAGCAACAGATTCAACGGGAATCCGTCATGCCCCGTGTCAAATTATTAAGTTGGCTCGCGAAATTAGATGCCGATACCCCGATTTAGGAGCTCATTCCCTTTGCTCCTTTTTCGCTAAATTACAAGCCACAAGCACCAAATCCCCGTATAAACTTGCAATTCTTTGGAAGGTTCAAGTAGAAACTAAGATTAGGGGGCAAAACATTCATCCGTTCAATGATAGAGGTACAAGCTCTCGTGGGTACACTGTGAATTACTTCCTTTTTCCTATGAAATTATATGGAGCAATGAACTTTCTTTCTCGAACAAATTGTCTATCAGTTTCATAATAGCGCAGTAGCATGCAAATTCGTTTTGCACAGCCGACACGTGAGAAACTCTTTCTTCATTGTTCATTGTGAACAATGTACCATGAGAAAACCGACTCATGGGGCAGCTCTATCCCTCCCTCTCCCTCTCAGAGATTTTCTCACGTTAACAGAGAAGCGAAAGAAAACGGTGCACTCGCACCCTAAAACCTCAGCCGGATTATTTCTGTTTATACAAAACTACAAAGTATGAATAACTAAAACCATGTGAAGTTTACTCACACAAGATTGCATATCTGAGTCACAACACGAGCAATGATTTCGCCTACTCGACCAAAAGATTTATGCTTCTGGCAAAAAAGAAATCTCGAGCTTTTGCTCACCCTACCAACTATTCCAACATCCACTACAAAATCAGCAGGATCAGCGACACCTAGTGGCAAACTCGAGACCTCCAAAGTTGTTGCAAAAGATGCGCATGAGCCACCTTACACGCCTCATTGACTTTCTGGTTTCTCTGTTTCCTCCTTTTCAGGGTCTTCTTCTTCTTCCTCTTTCTTCTCTTCCTCCTCCTCATCTTCTTCAGGGGGATCCGCTGGCAATGGAGGTGGTAAGGGTGTTTTCATTGGGCTGAACTGTGGGAATATATCTGGCCTACGTCCTGGCTTTGGTCTCTCCCATTCCTATCAAGGCCAAAATATATATATATGCAAGAGATGAGCCAAACTTCATATTCATGCTATCATTGCAGTCAACAGTTAGTTGTAAGTATCATTCGTCAAACAAGGGAGGGAATTAAAGAATTACATGTTCAATGATCCGTAACACAGAAGGGTAATGATGTTTGGATCTGCTAGTGTTGTGCTCTCCTGGTATCCACATCATATTTATTTCCAGCTACAGTGTCTGAGTTAGGGTACAACTATCAACGCATTCGCGATTCAAACGAACATTGACTGGTCTATTGGTGCCCGGTGGTCCATAACCGGGCAAGGCGACTTAAGTGCAGAATCCAATGTTCAGACCATAACCCATAGGTTAGAGCTTCACCTTGGGCTATCATTTAAGTTTTGACGCACGTGCAGACGACAGTCAAACACAAGTCATTATGCTGGAAGATTGAGTTTAAGAAAACAGAGAGCAAGAGCACGAAGCGTAAGCAGACACCAGTTTCAACGAATTACGCCATTAACATGGTAAACCAAGTCTCTTGTAGAAGAAACACACATTGCCATACAGAATTATCCCCAAATTCTCATTCATTAACTCGATCCAAACTTTCAGAATTACCAAAATCCTCGAGCAAGACACAGATATTATGCTCTAGCTCGATCTGCTGCATTTTACCTGTAGACTTTCTCAAGAACTTAGACAGTGTTAAACAGGAACACAGTGGTAAAAGGCTTTGGGGCAGATTATTACGCCTTACCTTCGAATAGGTAATGTACTTCTATTCCGAAGCTTTCAAATTTCTTATTCCCTCGGCAAATGAAACCTCAAACTGATCCCAAACCCAGCAGAAATGAAATTCATAAGCTCCAAGAATTTCTACATATCAAGTTTACTCATAGCCAAAATCTATGGATTGATCAGGAAGGCGAGGATGAACTCGACATCAAGAACCTCAGTCAGGTGAATTTGTGGTTTTCCTAAAGCGATTCATTCACACCGCATCTATCAAAACAATTAGCTGCATAGCTCATTACCAATCGCAAAAAGGAAACGCCAACAACTTGTCAGAAATCTCCAGAAAAAGCACCGGAATTTCCTAGGTTCACATCAATTCACACCCAAATGAAAGAACGAAGAACAAGAAGAAGGCGGGCTCACAATCGGAAAATCGAGAGGAGAGCGGCGAGTCATCTTCTCTTCCTCCGGGGCCATCCTCACAACCTGACTCTGCGACCTCCGGTTACCGCGGACCGAGACCGCCGCCGCTCCCCCCGGAAACCCGAGGGCGGCGGCCAAGGGGAAAGAGTTCCGAACGACGCAACTCCGCCGCCGACAACCAGCGGAGCCGGGAGGTCCAGCTCTTCCCGCCGACGGCGGCGGCGGGGGAGACGGAGCTAGAGAAGGAATCGCCAGACGCGACGGCAGGTGCAGATTCAGCGACGGCGACGCCATCGGAGCCAGCTCCGCGATTCGCAAAATGCCCCCCCGGTCGAGCCGCGGTGTTTCCTCTTTGTCGTGGCTCGGGGCAGCGAGCGATTTATCCACCACCAAACCGCCTCTTCTTTAAACGATGAGCCCCCTCCTCCTCCTCTTTCCCTGCGACAACCTTTGCCCTTCTGGGAGGCTTTGAAGAGACGGCGGACAAAACGGGCTGACTCTAGTGGGCCTTGAAAAGCCCAATCAGAAAGGAACAGGCCCGATAACAGATTTCGGCCTTTGGGTTTTGCAGTCCGACCTCCTGGGAAAATCATCCAAAAAGCCACGAACATATTGCGCTTTTACCAATTTAGTTCCAAACTTTTCGATTTTGTTAATTGAGTCCCGAATCTTTTTTATTTTTTGTCAATTAAGTTTATCCGGTCAATTTTGGCCGGAAATTGATCGATGACCCACCGGAGGCGAAAGCCGGCGAGGCCGACCTCGCTGTGGCTGGAAGGGTTCAAAGCCTCGCCAGATCAAGTTAGCTATGGAGCTCAATTAGCTTTTGAACTCCAAAATAACCCTACATCCCATGTTGCCTATGGATGCGAACCGCGGTGGAGATCAAGTTAGCTGATTATTATAGGATTTCACCGAGATATGGGATGAAAGACATGCATGTAATCCTCTGAAGTCATACTCACCACACAAATAAAATTCCAACGTGCCATTTGGAACATACCCTTGTACCATAATTCTATAAACACCAGGGATGCAGTAACCAACAAGGGAACACGTGGTGCCTATGATAGATGCGGCTGATGATCTCCATCTTTACTCAAATTTTCCTCTCCCCTTGTTTGCTTCCGGCTCTTAGCTCAAGAAAAGTTCACAACGCAGCTACGGCCGTCCCTCGTGCACGTTCGAGCGGCCGCTCGTGCGGATTTCACGAGCGAAGGTCCACGTTCCGATGAATCTCACGACGCGCTCGCACCGGATTTTCGAAAGTCAATACGAAGATTCAGATAGAAGTCGTGCTAATGGAATTTTCTTTTTTTCCACCGTTGGGAAGCCTCCAATTATTGATTTGCTCGCCTCGGCGTAATCCGATGGTGATTCGAATTCCCTGCGTCACCGAAGCGCAATTTGGAAGTACAGTGAGAGGCAAACGTGAGCCACAATGAATATTCCCGGCGGCCCACCTGACGTCATCAGTGGATGATGGATCGTCGTCCACCGCCGAAAAAAGGCAAATAGCTCCTCTCCTCCTCCCCAGCCTGAGGAGATGATGACGTCATGTGACTCCCCCTTAAGCATCCAAATTCCATATTATTTTATAAGCTCCCAAATTGATACATCTGTGATAAATTTATCATTCGTTAGTTTTCGATAAATTTCACAATCGGATTACTGAGTTGGATGACACGTGACAGTTGACAGGTATATCAATTTGGGGTTTTACCCTCCGTTTATCACAAATATACCGACTTGTGATTTTTTATGGTATTAATCCAATGCAGCAAGTACAGACGAAGGGTAAATTTATCATAAATGTACCAATTTGAGATTTTTTGTGATCAAAAAATTAGTTGTGGGTAAATTTATTACAAGAATACCAGTTTGAGGTTTTTGGTGATTAAAAACTTAGTATAGAGTAAAATTATCATAAATATATCAATTTAGGGTTTTTCGTGATATTAATCCCTTTTTATATAATATAGAGAAAAAAGGGGCAAATCAAAATCCAGCCATTTAGGGTGCGCATGAGAACCGTTCTGTGCCCCGGAACAATTTCTGAACAGAAATAATTTTTTTTTATTCTGTGCCCGGAAACAATTTCTGGGTATTTTAAGGCATTTGGTAAACTACACAAAATTTCTATTCCTAAAGTAGAAAAGAATAGAAATGCGTTTGGTAAACTACACAAAATTTCTGTTCCCAAATAATATTTTAATAATATTTTGAATTGTTTAATTTTTTTTCTTTCTAATTATTTTTTTCTTTGGCCATGGCCGGTCGTCGGCGACCGGCCACAGCCCAGGGCCGGTCGCCGGCGACCGGCCACAGCCCAGGGCGGGCCGGCGGAGGCGAGGGTCGCCCTCGCCGCCTGGGCGAGGCTCGGCCTCGCCAAGATCTGGCGAGGCCGAGCCTCGCCGTCGCGACCCTCGGCCTCGCCCAGATCTGGCGAGGCCGAGGGTCGCCGTCGCGACCCACGGCGAGGTCGGCTTCGCCGGGGGTCGCGACGGCGAAGCCGACCTCGCCGTGGGTCGCGACGGCGAGGCTCGGCCTCGCCCAGATCTGGCGAGGCCGAGGGTCGCCGTCGCGACCCACGGTGAAGCCAACCTCGCCGTGGGTTGCGACGGTGAGGCTTGGCCTCGCCCAGCCGACCTCGCCGTGGGTCGCGACGGCGAGGGCTGCCTCGCCCAGGCGGCGAGGGTCCAGCCCTCGCCCTCGCCTCCGCCGGCCCTGGGCTGTGGCCGGTCGCCGGCGGCCGGCCAAGCCCAACGAAGAAGAACACAAAAATAAGAAAAGAAAAAAACTAATTCTCAAAATTGTGCCGAGAAACAAGAAGCAACTTTTTTTTACTTCTTGTTTCTCCTCCAAAACTGTTTCTCGGCACAAATTTTTGCAAAAATGTGCTTGGGAACAAATGCGTTTACCAAACGCATTTCTGTTCCCAAACTATTTTTAGGAACAAAAGAATAGAAATTTTTACTATTTGGCACGTTGCCAAACGCACCCTTAGAGCACTAAGAGTTTTTTTTTTAATTTTCTTTTCTTTTCATTTTTATGAAGAATGATTGGATATATAATTAGGCTGATTATTATATTTATGCCACCATAGTTTAAGTTGACCTTGTTTTTTTTTTTTTTTGCTATTTACTTCTTTTTTTCTAAAAATCCCGTTCTTGCAATTCCGAGTCAGCTTCCACGCACCGAAAACAGCTCGGATTGGTTGAAGTGGAAAAGCAGGGTTCAAGCTTAACACTAGGCCTCAAGCACCACCCAATCCAAACATTCCCCTACTTGCCCAGCCACACGAGATCTCTCCATCTCTGACCGTCGAATCGCGTGGGTCCTGGCGGGCCACGAACAATCCGACGGTCGAGATGGAGCGATCTCAGTCCGCCCGAGACACGCAATTTCGGCTCCCGACCCGTCCACCTGTCCGCCGCGCGTGGTGCGCCCATTGGTCCACGTGGCTGCCTCGTTGACGGTGGTCGGGGGCGCTGGTCGTCTCCCGTTGCATGTAAAAGGGGCCGCTTTGGTTTCGGGCGCTCTTCACGCAGGCCTTGAGTTTCGTCCTCTGTTCTTCCATCTGCCATAACCACCACACCCCCTCGCAAAACAGAGGAAAGAAGGGAAAAAAAAAACAGACAAGAACCACCACATACTCAAAATACTAGAGAGAGAGAGAGAGAGAGAGAGAGAGAGAGGGGGGGGGGATGTGCGTGGGTGCTTTTCATGGTGAACCACTGGCTATCTTGATGAAGTTGTTGTATCAGATTTGGTCTCTGATTGATTGCTGAATCGATCTTCCTTTGTGCTTTTCGGTACCTTAAGATTCGAGAGCTCTGGCATTACAAACGGGGAAGTGATTCTAGTTTGGCGAAAAGGGGAACGGGGTCGCGAGTTTTTTTGGCTCAGAGAAGAAGATAGTATGTAAGTTGGTAAAGGTTTGGCACAAGGGGTTCTTGTATTTTTTTGGGGGGCTATCTGTCGAGTGTTGTTGGGGCTGGGAACGAGCAAAATTTAAATGGATTTCTGGCCAGAGTTTCATGCGAGCAATTGGGGTAGGGAATTTGTGGCCGGTGGATTCGGCGGGGTTGCGGGTATTTTATCCGGTTATCCGCTCGATACGCTCCGGATTCGGCAGCAGCAGTCGAGGTCCGGCTCTGCCTTCGGGATCCTTCGCGGCATCGTCGGCAATGAGGGGCCGGGTGCTCTTTATAGAGGCATGGGTGCACCCTTGGCTATTGTCACTTTTCAGGTCATCTTTTGTCCGAAAACTCTCTCTGGCTTCTTATCATATGAGCAAATCTTACTTACGTTCTTCTTATTGACAATCAATCCATGAATTATGCAGAATGCCCTGGCTTTTCAAGCCTACGCTATCCTATCCCGAGCTTTTGATGCATCTGGGTCTTCCCAAGATCCTCCTTCCTACAAAGGAGTCGCTTTAGGAGGCGTCGGCACCGGTGCCCTGCAAAGTCTGATGCTAGCTCCCACTGAATTGGTTAAGATCCGCCTTCAGTTGCAGGAGAGAGCCTATGCTAATTCCCATAAGCTACATAACCGCCATAATGGACCGATGAGTGTTGCCAAAAGCATATTTCAGAGAGAAGGATTAAGAGGTATGTACCGCGGCTTGACGATCACTATGCTTCGAGACGCGCCATCCCATGGGGTCTACTTCTGGACGTACGAGTACATGAGGGAGAAGCTCCACCCGGGATGCAGAAAAGATGGTCAGGAGAGCTTTAGGACGATGATTGCAGCGGGAGGCCTAGCAGGAGTTGCAAGTTGGATCTGTTGCTATCCCTTAGACGTCGTGAAGACGAGGCTGCAAGCTCAATCCCGCCTCTCGCCGGTGCAATACAGTGGGATAGTCGATTGTCTGTGTAGAAGTGTGAAAGAGGAAGGTTACGGCGTGCTGTGGCGAGGCCTAGGAACTGCTGTTGTCAGAGCTTTCTTTGTGAATGGTGCGATTTTCACCGCTTATGAACTCGCTCTCAGGTGCTTCTTCAACAACGAGAGTAGCATCAGCATCCAACGAGAGAGTGCAATCTGGGAAAACTAGTGGATGGTTCGCATTGTCGGCCATCACTAGAGGCTATCTAGCTGCTGGCAAGTGTTATTACATAGGTGTAAAGAGATGAATTTGTACAGGATTACTTTCATAGGATTGCAGTAATATTACTCCTAGGGGATGAACTTCACATGGTTATTGCTATATACCTTTCCACAGTTAAAAAGTATCAGTGAACAAAAGAAGCAAGCCCCCAAACATAGTGACCAGCATTTTCTGGTGCACCTGTATCTCAGTCCAGCAGTTAGAACATACTCATCACCGGGAATCAATTGCTGTTACTTTCAAAATGTATGCGACTTTCGAGAATTTTCGCAGTAAATTTGCAACCTAAATGAAATAGCCAACAGATTGATACGGTACAAGTATGTTAACACGAGATGTCGAAACACCGATTTGATGTCATACGCTGTGCGTAAGCAAAGTGTACTAGTCTTTAAGTTCATAAAGGCCTGGACCTGCAACAATGCATGTCGCAAGGATCACAAAAATTGATCATATTCAATAGTATGCGCGAACAAGACTCACCCTTAGCAGCTTATTCCGGGGGCTTCTACCTACGTCTTACTTGTCAAATTTTTTGGGGAACTGGACTGAAATTTAACTTTTTCATGGATTAAACAAGATAACACACAAGATGAGCAGCCATAAAAGACGGCTTGTCAATCAACTTCGAACAACTTTCTCTAAAGTGAGTAGGAGAGTGATCTGAGATGGCCGATCACACCGGCTGTCACACTCTTTCTACAATCAAGAATGAAGAAACAATTTGTACCTACCGATACTGTCTGTTTATACAAAGTTCCTATGAGAGGGATTCAATCGTGGTCTATACAAAAGTTCATCAAGCACATCGAATCAAATTCAAGGTCACCACCAACCTGTTCGACCATCTCTGTAGTGCTTCAACGCACCTCCGAATCCAGAAACATGCCATTGCAGGCCAATCTTACGAGAAGCGTTGCATCGTCTGCGGTCGCGATTCCTCCCACTGTGCTCTGGCTAATGGCGTAGTCAGGACGATTGCTCAAGCGTGGGCTCGTTGGCCTGTCGATGCTCGTGACTTCGTGATGAAGTAGTTTAGCGTTTCGGTCTGTTTTCTCACTTCAGATGTAGGAGTTCTACTTAAGTGGAGACTCGGTAAGGATAAAGCGGTGGATTTCATGGAAAGAAAATGGTTTATCATAAAATGGGCACGCACGAATTCTTTCTCAGCGCAATCCATTGAGTTTTTTACATAGCACAATCGGCTTGTATCGCAGCAGTATCTACAACTAGATTAAATTAATCCACTGATTATTTACCAGAAAAAAAAATAACTATATTGTATGCGGCTGGTTCGTCGTAAGAGGCTTATTGTTGTCGACCGACTAATTTACGAATAGTGAAGAGGGAGAGTCGAAGGCTTGTTGACTATTCTAGAGACACCGAGATGATATGTTTCAAGTGCCCTCTTTAGATACGTGTAGACAATGAAGTGTATCCCACGCAGGCTACGTGTCGCGGCCTGTTTGTAACATAGACTTCATTAAAGTTCAATGCACGCATTGAACAGTCATCTGGCTTAACATGTTAAATGGTTTTATTTCAATTATTGATTCAGTCCATACTATTAACTTTCATTCTCAGGGCTTCCATAAATTCCATAGCATCATCATCAAAACTTTGCAATACCGATTTGTGTTAAAACGTTCATGCCTCTGTCACATTCCAGAGGTTTTTAATGCGCAATATTAGAGAAGACCAGGCAGGTGAGCCTTCACGTTTAAAGGTCTAGGGTTTTTTGTGTACTCTAGAATATTCCTAGGGATAATATGGGAGTTCGTAGATGTAAAGATAGAATCTCTACCATGAGATTAAGGGAAGATGTAAGAATCACCACCATGAGATTAAGAGTAAATGTACGATTGAAATAAGGGGAGTACTAGTATATATAGGGTTTCCCTCAATTGTATCAACTCACAAGTTATAGAAATCTACGGGTTTTCTCTCAAAGCTTTCCTAAAAAGAAAATCCAATTCATTTCTATCAAAGCATTAGAAGCTTTAATCACAAACTGGATCTTTTTTCAAATGTGATTAGTTCTATAGAAGTGTTAAACACTTTCTCTTGCTCCTAATTTTCATATATGAATACTTAATATCGAAGATCTCTGAGCTCACAAAGGTAGCATCGCAACCCAATTCTACCTAATTTTACGAGGAGTAACACATCATCCACGGTTGCTATCCTCCCCGCAAAAGCCGGGACCAGAAGAGGATATAAAGGTGCCCGTCCTTACCGAGAACTCAAAGCCTTAACAGATCATGTCTATTTGTACAAAAGGGTCATTCATTTCTTCAGCCATCAAACCACTAAGATACCAAAAAAGAGCATCAGCTCCAAACCAAGCGTAATCTATTAGCAACTCGATTATTTTAACTCTCCCCTAAAGAGAAAAGGAAAACCCAACAACTGTATCTGCTAAATCGGAAGCTTTTCATGCAGAAATGCTCAAATCTGATCATCTGAATTTTTGGGTGGATAGTGTGTAGCAAAGACACGAAAGATGAGGAAATGGAAGAGGCGTGGGTTATTACCAAATGGGGTTCATCAAGAAATCACTTTTTTCTGCTTTTCACCATGCAAATATAATGAGAGAAAAATAAGTTTATCTAATTCACCAATCTGTTCATCATAATTATTGCCTAGTTGTTGTCATTCAAGAGCATCAATCCATGAAAGAGTACAAGGAAACAGGCACTGACAGGGTAGATTAAGACTAACCAACCCTACCCAGAATAGAACCTGATCAAACACGTCGAAATAGTAAAGATGACTATTCATTTGTACAATCACCAAAATGTTCTAACCTTTTATCAAATTCTACATGTCCTTCTCTATATGTAGTGATCCAGCGCCACTGACATGATACATTTGTTATTTAGCAGAGCACTGGAAGTGAAAAGATGTGATTAGTACCCTCAGCTTCTATAGGAGTCAAGCCCCTCTACAATGCTCCTCATTTCCAGGTAAGGATACTTGGTATCAAAGATTTTGGACCCCACAAATACCTCGTCGTAGCCCAAATCCACGAGTGGCAAAGCATCATCGACAGTCGCGATTCCTCCCCTTGCAAGAGCCGGTACCGAAAGCCTCCCTAATCTCCGAGTCTCCTCCACACAATCAAGAGGTGTGCCGATCCTTGTCGAGAAGTCGCCGAGCTCCTGCTCATCCATGGCTTTCAGACCCCAAACATCCTACAATACTCACCTCAGATTCTTTACCGTCTTGCTAATATCCCCAGACCTCGATGTCTCCCCCTATATCCTAATTATCAGAGCACCTTCCCCAACCCTCTTTAGTGCCTTGCCAAGGTTCTGGCAACCACAATAGCAAGCAATCTCAAGCTCGTGCTTGTTGATGAAGTAATCCTCGTTGGCGATATTGAGGAGCTAGAATCTCCACCGTGAGATGTAAAGATAGAAATGAATATGAGAGTTTGTAGATGTAAATATAGAATCTCTACCGTAAGATTAAGGGGAGATGTAAGAACCACCACCATGAGATTAAGACGATTGAAATAAGGGGTGTACTAGTATATATAGGGCTTCCCTCAATTATATCAACTCACAAGTAATAGAATTCTACGGGTTCTCTTTCAAAGCTTTCCTAAAATGAAGATCCAATTCATTTCTATCAAAGCATTAGAGGCCTTAATCACGAACTGGATCTTTTTTCAAATGTGATTAGTTCTATAGAAGGGTTAAACTCTTTATTTTGCTCCTAATTTTCACATACGAATACTTAGTATCGAAGATCTCTGAGCTCACAAAGACAGTATCGCAACCTAATTCCACCCAATTTCACGAGGAGTAACACATCATCCACTGTTGCTATCCTCCCCGCAAAAGCCGGGACCGGAAGAGGATATTGAGAACTCAAAGCCTTAATAGATCCTGTCTATTTGTACAAAAGGGTCATTCATTTCTTCAGCCATCAAACCACTAAGATACCAAAAAAGAGCATCAGCTCCAAACCAAGCGTAATCTATCAGCAACTTGATTATTTTAACTCTCTCCTAAAGAGAAAAGGAAAACCAACAACTGTATCTGCTAAATTGGAAGCTTTTCACGTAAAAATGCTCAAATCTGATCATCTGAGCTTCTGGGTGGATCGTGTGTAGCAAATACAGGAAAGATGAGGAAATGGAAGAGGCGTAGGTTATTACCAAATGGGGTTCATCAAGAAATCACTTTTTTCTGCTTTTCATCATGCAAATATACGGAGAGGAAAATAAGTTTATCTAATTCACCAATCTGTTCATCATAATTATTGCCTAGTTGTTGTCATTCAAGAGCATCACTCCATGAAAGAGTACAAGGAAATGGGTACTGACAGGGTAGATCAAGACTGACCAACCCCACCCAGAACAGAACCTGATCAAACACGTCGAAAAAATAAAGATGACTATTCATTTGTACAATCACCAAAATGTTCTAACATTTTATCAAATTCTACCTGTCCTACTCTATATGTAGTGATCCAACGCCGCTGACGTGATACATTTGTTATTCCGTAGAGTATTGAAAGTGGGAAGATGTGATTAGTACCCTCGACTTCTGTAGGAATCAAGCCCCTCTACAATGCTCCTCATTTCCAGGTAAGGAGACTTGGTATCAAAGATTTTGGACCCTACAAATCCACAATTGGCAAACCATCATCGACAGTCGCGATTCCTCCCCCTGCAAGAGCCGATATAGGAAGCTTCCCCAATCTCCGGGTCTCCTCCACACAATCAAGAGGTGCGCCGGTCCTTGCTGAGAAGTCACCGAGCTCCTACTCATCCATGGCTTTCAGAGCCCAAACATCCTACGATACTCACCTCAGATTCTTTACCGTCCTGCTAATATCCCCAAACCTCGATGTCTCCCCCTTGTATCTTAATTATTGCAGCACCTTCCCCAACCCTCTTTAGTGCCTCGCCAAGGTTTTGGCAACCACAACAGCAAGGAATCCTGAGCTTGTGCTTGTTGAGAAAGTAATCCTCGTTGGCGACATTGAGAAGCTAGAATCTCTACTGTGAGATGTAAAGAATGAAATGAATATGAGAGTTCGTAGATGTAAAGATAGAATCTCTACCGTGAGATTAAGAAAAGATGTAAGAACCACCACCGTGAGATTAAGAGGAGATGTACGATTGAAATAGGGGCAGTACAAGTATATATAGGGCTTCCTTTAATTGTATCAACTCACAAGTAATAGAAATCTACGGGTTCTCTATCAAAGTTTTCCTAAAATGAAGATCCAATTCATTTCTATCAAAGCATTAGAGGCCTTAATCACATCTTTTTTCAAATGTGACTAGCTCTATAGAAGTGTTAAACACTTTATTTTGCTCCTAATTTTCATATACGAATACTTAGTATCGAAGATTTCTAAGCCCACAAAGATAGTATCGCAACCCAATTCCACCCAATTTCATGAGGAGTAACACATCATCCACGGTTGCTATCCTCCCGGCAAAAACCGAGACTGTAAGAGGATATAAAGGTGCTCGTCCTTACCGAGAACTCAAAACCTTAACAATCCTGTCTATTTGTACAAAAGGGTTATTCATTTATTCAGCCATCAAACCACTAAGATACCAAAAAAGAGCATCAGCTCCAAACCAAACGTAATCTATCGGTAACTCGATTATTCTAACTCTCCCCCAAAGAGAAAAGGAAAACCCAATAACTGTATCTGCTAAATCGGAAGCTTTTCATGCAGAAATGCTCAAATTTGGGTGGATCGTGTGTAGCAAAGACAGGAAAGATGAGAAGATGGAAGAGGCGTGGGTTATTACCAAATGGGATTCATCAAGAAATCACTTTTTTCTGCTTTCCACCATGCAAATGTACTGAGAGGAAAATAAGTTTATCTAATTCACCAATCTATTCATCATAATTATTGCCTTGTTGTTATCATTCAAGAGCATCAATCCATGAAAGAGTACAAGGAAATGGGCATTGAAAGGGTAGATCAAGACTGACCAACCCACCCAGAACAAAACCTGATCAAACACGTCGAAAAAATAAAGATGACTATTCATTTATACAATCATCAAAATGTTCTAACATTTTATCAAATTCTACATGTCTTGCTCTATATGTAGTGATCCAGCGCCGCTGACATGATACATTTGTTATTCTGCAGAGTACTGGAAGTGGAAAGATGTGATTAGTACCCTCGGCTTCTGTAGGAGTTAAGCCCCTCTACAATGCTCCTCATTTACAGGTAAGGAGACTTGGTATCAAAAATTTTGGACCCCACAAACACCCTGTCGCAGCCCAAATCCACAAGTGGCAAAGCATCATCGACAGTCGCGATTCCTCCCCCTACAAGAGCCGGTACCGGAAGCCTCCCCAATCTTCGAGTCTCCTCCACACAATCAAGAGGTGTGTTGGTCCTTACCGAGAAGTCGCCGAGCTCCTGCTCATCCATGGCTTTCAGACCCCAAACATCCTATAATAATGACCTCAGATTCTTCACCGTCTTGCTAATATCTATAGACCTCGATTTCTCCCCCTGTATCTGTTGGGAATTTTGGCACAAAATCCCATAAAATTGAATGAGAAGTGTGTGGGTGAAAGTGTCCCACATAGGGTAGAAGAGAGATGGGAGATGGGTTCAAATAGTTGAGCTTCACAAATGGGTTTGGGCCCCAAGGGGTACCCCACTTTTGTGGAAGAGAGAGGACCTACGTCAAGCTAGGTCGGTCCACTCCCCGCGCGCGCGCCGCCGCCGTCCGTCCGGCCGGCTCGGCTCGGTTCGGTTCCGGGTCCGGGTTCACCCTTCGGTTTTTTATTTTTCCGAACAAACGTGTTGTTTAGAATTTAATATTATTATTATTTTTTGGACAAACAAACATGTCTGTTCGAGGTTCGGTACCGGAAAAACCGAAGCCCTTCGCGCCTGTTCACGAACCGAACCGGTTCAAGGCTCGGCTCGTGACTGTTCACGTAGAACCAAACCGAAATTGTTCGGTTGGTGACTCTTCAGTTTCGTCCTTCTATATCCGAAATTCCTTGGTGACTATTCACACACATGACCGAATAGTTAAGTTCGGAATAGTGACTTTTCGTGTCATTGGCATTTTCGCACTACATTTTTTCCCGACGCACTCTACGCATATTCACTTCATCAGAGTCTCGTGTCGTGCGATTGTTCTGCAAAATTGCGTTCGTAGGGGTCCTCCGGAAACGTACCGCTTCGAAGGAACGAGATCCGTTCTATCCTGGGAGACGATTGTCCAATATCCTCGGGTACTGATTGAGGGGCCAAATTCGTCTTAAGGACACGACGTCATTTCGTTGGGCTCGGATCAACATTCCATTTATTTGGTTGTGCTGTTTTCAGGTTTGTTTTCTTAACGTTTGTTTTTTCATTTCTTGTATACGAACTTAGCCGAATTAGAATATAACCACCTACAATCTTAAGACGAATTTGTTTTCGGTTCTGTTCGTATGGTTGCTTAGTATTTGACGAATTTCTATCGCGTCAAACAATTCTGTTTGTAGTCATATATTACCGTTTGTTTCCGTGAATATATATTCTGTTTTCATGTTTTCAGAAATGGCTTCGGCTTCGACTCCGGTTAACCCTATTCCGAATCATGGAGAAAAGCCAGAAAAGTTTAATGGTACGGATTTCAAGAGATGGCAACAAAAGATGTTGTTCTATCTCACGACCTTGAACTTGGCTAGATTCCTCAATGAGGATGGTCCTAAATTGGACGTTGGAGAGACTAATAAAGAAAAGGTTGCTGCTGTTGATGCATGGAATCATTCTGACTTCCTGTGTCGCAACTATGTCCTCAACGGTCTGGACAATACTCTCTATAACGTCTATAGTCCGCTAAAAACGGCTAAGGAGTTATGGAATAGTCTGGACAAGAAATACAAAACTGAAGATGCCGGATTGAAGAAATTCATTGTCGGTAAATTTCTGGACTTCAAGATGGTTGATTCAAGGACCGTCTTAAGTCAGGTTCAAGAGCTTCAAGTGATTATGCATGATATTCATGCTGAAGGAATGACTCTAAGTGAGACATTTCAAGTGGCTGCCTTCATTGAAAAACTGCCACCATCCTGGAGAGATTTCAAAAATTATCTCAAACACAAAAGAAAGGAGTTGTCACTTGAAGACTTGATTGTTCGGTTGAGGATTGAGGAAGACAATAGGAATTCCGAGAAGAAAGTTGGCAGCAATCTGGCGGTTTCAAAGGCCAATGTTGTTGAAGAATGATCGAAACCCAACAGGAAGAGGAAAATGCCTGGCAAGTCTGGAGAGGGATTCACCCAAGGCTTGAAGAAGTTCGTTGGCAAGTGCTTCAACTGTAGCAAGTCTGGACATCGAGCTAAAGACTGCAGAGCCAAGAAAAGACAGAAAACTCAGGCTAATGTGGTGGAAGAGATTTCCAATGGTGTTGATGATATCAATCTGACTGCTATGATATCCGAGTGTAATATGGTGGGAAACCCCAAGGAGTGGTGGATTGATACTGGAGCAACTCGTCATATCTGTGCAAATAGATCGATGTTCTCATCTTACATGCCTTTGGAAGGTGATGAAAAACTCTATATGGGTAATTCATCGACCTCTAAGGTTGAAGGTGTTGGAAAGGTTGCTCTCAAGATGACATCTGGGAAAGTTGTGATACTAAACAATGTGCTACATGTGCCAGACATACGCAAGAATTTAGTGTCCGGATCTCTTCTTAGCAAGAATGGCTTCAAGTTGGTTTTTGTATCCGACAAGTTTGTACTCTCCAAGAATGAGATGTATGTAGGAAAGGGTTACCTTAGTGATGGTTTGTTTAAGCTGAATGTAATGACTGTTGTACCCAATGATGTTATGAATAAAGTTGTTTCTGCTTATGTGCTTGAGTCTCCTAATTTATGGCATGCTAGATTAGGACACGTTAACTATAAGTCGATAAAGAAATTAATGAACATGGGATTATTGCCAAAATTTGATTGTTCAAGTGATAAATGCCAAGTTTGTGTTGAATCTAAATTTTCTAAGCCTCCTTTTCATTCTGTAGACAATAGAGTCTCAGAACCTTTAGATTTAATACACACAGATATATGCGATATGAAATCAATACCGTCAAGAGGTGGTAATAAATATTTTATTACTTTTATAGATGACTGCTCGAGGTATTGTTATGTTTATTTACTTAGTAGCAAAGATGAGGCTGTGATTGCTTTTAAAACTTATAAGTCCGAAGTTGAAACTCAGTTGAACAAGAAAATTAAAATCATAAGGAGTGACAGAGGAGGTGAATATGAATTTCCTTTTGAGGAAGTTTGTACCGAGTTTGGTATTGTTCACCAAATGACTGCTCCTTATACACCACAATCTAATGGAGTGGCGGAAAGGAAAAACCGGTCCTTAAAGGAAACAATGAATGCATTGTTGAATAGTTCCGGTTTACCACAGAATTTATGGGGGGAAGCTGTTTTGACGGCGAATTTTATCTTAAATAGAGTACCCCACAGAAAAACACAACAAACTCCCTATGAGAAATGGAAAGGCAGAATGCCTAACTTGAATTATCTCAAAGTGTGGGGGTGTTTGGCTAAGGTTGCGGTTCCTAAGCCTAAAAAGGTTAAGATAGGACCAAAGACTGTTGATTGTGTTTTTATTTGATATGCTCAGAACAGCAATGCATATCGTTTTCTTGTTCACAAGTCAGAGATCCCAGATATACATGTTAATACGATCATTGAATCAAGGGACGCTTCGTTCTTTGAAAATATATTTCCGTATAACATAGTATATGAGCCAATTGATAATAATAAGAGGTCTCGAGATACTATATCTAGAAGTAATCCAATGGAGGATGAACCTAGACGTAGTAAAAGACAAAGGACTTCCACGTCTTTTGGACCTGATTTCTTAACGTATCTGTTAGAGAATGAGCCTCGGACATTCAAAGAAGCTGTGACTTCGCCAGAAGCCCCGTTCTGGAAAGAAGCTATCAATAGTGAAGTTGAATCCATCTTGTCAAACCATACATGGGAATTGGTTGACCTTCCTCCTGGTAACAAACCACTACAATGTAAGTGGATTTTCAAGAGGAAAATGAAAGCGGATGGTACTATTGATAAATATAAGGCTAGGCTTGTAGTAAAAGGATACAAGCAACGAGAAGGTCTTGATTATTTTGATACTTATTCACCTGTTACTAGAATTACATCTATAAGGATGCTAATTGCTATAGCAGCGGTGTATAAGCTTGAAATCCATCAAATGGATGTGAAAACGGCCTTCTTAAACGGGGATTTGGAAGAAGAAATATATTTGGAACAACCCGAAGGGTTCATTGTTCCGGGACAAGAGCAGAAAGTATGTCGACTTATCAAGTCACTCTATGGATTGAAACAAGCACCAAAACAATGGCATGCTAAATTCGACGAAGTCATGTTGTCGAATGGTTTCAAGATTAATGAGTGTGATAAATGTGTATATAAGACCACTCATAATGGTTTTGCCATTTTGTGCTTATATGTAGACGACATGCTTATAATGGGCAGCGATAGTGAGGTTGTTAAGGCGACCAAACGCATGCTCACAAGTAAATTTGATATGAAGGATATGGGGATTGCAAATGTTATTTTAGGAGTTAAAATCCATAAGACATCTGGAGGATTAGCTCTATCACAATCCCATTATATTGAGACGATTCTTGGAAAGTGCAAGAATCTAGATATTGTACCAGTAAAGACTCCGATAGATGTTAATTTACATCTTTCAAAGAATACTGGTGAAAGTAAGGCTCAAAATGAGTATGCTAGTATACTAGGCAGTTTAATGTATGTCATGAACTGTACTAGGCCGGACATAGCTTGTGCTGTGAGCAAGCTAAGTCGATTTACAATTAGTCCAAATGAAAATCATTGGAAAGCAATGAAACGTTTATTGGGCTACTTAAAGTATACTCAAGATTATGCTTTGCATTACACAGAATATCCAGCGGTACTTGAAGGATATTGTGATGCAAATTGGATAACCGGCACTAAAGACACAAAATCGACAAGTGGATATGTATTCACACTTGGGGGAGCGGCAGTATCTTGGAAATCATCCAAACAAACTTGTATTGCTAGATCCACAATGGAATCAGAATTTATTGCTTTGGATAAAGCCGGTGAAGAAGCCGAGTGGCTTCGAAATTTCTTGGAAGATATTCCTATTTGGCCTAAACCAGTGCCCGCTGTATGTATACATTGTGATAGTCAAGCGGCAATAGGAAGGGCAAGGAATGTCATGTATAACGGTAAGTCTCGACACATACGTCGAAGACATGACACAGTAAGACAACTTCTTTCTAGTGGAATTATCACCATTGACTATGTGAAGTCAAAAGATAATATTGCGGATCCATTGACAAAAGGCCTAACTAGAGAGATGGTTGCGAAAACATCAAGAGGAATGGGTTTAAGGCCTATAAACAAGTCATCATAGCGGAAACCCTACCTTGTTGACTGGAGATCCCAAGATCTAGGTTCAAAGGGACAACTAAGTTATGAAGACAGTGTAGAGTACTGTCAAATTTTTACTCATTCCCGGATGAAGACAGTAACAATATATGAAGGTTAAGCAAAAGCTTTTAATGATTCTGAATTGAGTATGTGATATACTATATGTTCAGAAATCACCTATGTGAGTGTGAAGTGAGGGCCGCTTCTGTGAGAATTGAAAAGGCCGAATTCTCTAAAACACTCATGAGACCAGGCGGTGTTCATGGCCAAAACGAACACAACAGTGAGAACCAATTTTGTTCGAGAAACAGTTGTGTGATTTCTATTGTCTAGGCTTACACAAAAGGTCGACAGTTCAAAGACATCAAGTCTACTGATTGACCGAGTAAGTCCGATAGGTCTCACTAGGGAAAGTTCAAAGTCTCAGACTACTTATCCTGATGCAACGTTTTCTCATGGAATAATCGCACATTGCATCTCATGCATACACGAAGAGTCATGATATCTGAACTTCTCATTCATGTGGGGGATTGTTGGGAATTTTGGCACAAAATCCCATAAAATTGAATGAGAAGTGTGTGGGTGAAAGTGTCCCACATAGGGTAGAAGAGAGATGGGAGATGGGTTCAAATAGTTGAGCTTCACAAATGGGTTTGGGCCCCAAGGGGTACCCCACTTTTGTGGAAGAGAGAGGACCTATGTCAAGCTAGGTCGGTCCACTCCCCGCGCGCGCGCCGCCGCCGCCGTCCGTCCGGCCGGCTCGGCTCGGTTCAGTTCCGGGTCCGGGTTCACCCTTCGGTTTTTTATTTTTCCGAACAAACGTGCCGGGTTCACCCTTCGGTTTTTTATTTTTCCGAACAAACGTGTTGTTTAGAATTTAATATTATTATTATTTTTTGGACAAACAAACATGTCTGTTCGAGGTTCGGTTTGCCCGAACGAAAACCGGAAAAACCGAAGCCCTTCGCGCCTGTTCACGAACCGAACCGGTTCAAGGCTCGGCTCGTGACTGTTCACGTAGAACCAAACCGAAATTGTTCGGTTGGTGACTCTTCAGTTTCGTCCTTCTATATCCGAAATTCCTTGGTGACTATTCACACACATGACCGAATAGTTAAGTTCGGAATAGTGACTTTTCGTGTCATTGGCATTTTCGCACTACATTTTTTCCCGACGCACTCTACGCATATTCACTTCATCAGAGTCTCGTGTCGTGCGATTGTTCTACAAAATTGCGTTCGTAGGGGTCCTCCGGAAACGTACCGCTTCGGAGGAACGAGATCCGTTCTATCCTGGGAGACGATTGTCCAATATCCTCGGGTACTGATTGATGGGCCAAATTCGTCTTAAGGACACGACGTCATTTCGTTGGGCTCGGATCAACATTCCATTTATTTGGTTGTGCTGTTTTCAGGTTTGTTTTCTTAACGTTTGTTTTTTCATTTCTTGTATACGAACTTAGCCGAATTAGAATATAACCACCTACAGTATCCTAATTATCGCAGCACCTTCCCAACCCTCTTTAGTGCCTCGCTAAGGTTTTGGCAACCACAACAGCAAGGAATCCCGAGCTCATGATTGTTGAGGAAGTAATTCTCGTTGGCGACATTGAGGAGCTAGAATCTCTATCGTGAGATGTAAAGATAGAGATGAATATGGGAGTTCGTAGAGGTAAATATAGAATCTCCATCGTGATATTAAGGGAAGATGTAAGAACCACTACCGTGAGATTAAGAGGAGATGTACGATTGAAATAAGGGAAGTACTAATATATATAGGGCTTCCCTCAATTGTATCAACTCACAAGTAATAGAAATCTACGGGTTCTCTCTCAAAGCTTTCCTAAAATGAAGATCCAATTCATTTATATGAAAGCATTAGAGGCCTTAATCACGAATTGGATCTTTTTTCAAAGGGATATATGCACTATAAGTCCTAAAACTTGTCACAAAAGTGCAATTGAGTTCTAAAACTTTCAAAAAGTGTAAACAAGTTTTAAAACTTATCACGAAAGTGCACTTGAGTCGTAAAACTTTCAAAAAGTGCAAATAAATCCTAAAACTTGTCATGAAAGTGCAAACAAGTCCTAAAACTTGTCACGAAAGTGTAAACAAGTCCTAAAACTTTCAAAAAGTACAATCAATGGAAGGACTTGATTGAATCAATTTGATAAATTTTAGGACTTGTTTGTACTTTCGTGATAAGTTTTAGGACTTGTTTGCACTTTTTTAAAGTTTTGGGACTCAAGTGCACTTTTGGGATAAGTTTTAGGACTTATTTGCATTTTTTGAAAGTTTTAGGACTCAATTACACTTTCGTGACAAGTTTTAGGACTTTGAATGCACTTATCTCTTTTTCAAATGTGACTATAGAGTGTTAAACACTTTATTTTGCTCCTAATTTTCATATACGAATACTTAGTATCGAAGATCTCCGAGCCCACAAAGACAGTATCGCAACCCAATTCCACCCAATTTCACGAGAAGTAACACATCATCCACGGTTGCTATCCTCCCCGCAAAAGCCGGGACCAGAAGAGGATATAAAGGTGCCCGTCCTTACCGAGAACTCAAAGCCTTAACAGATCATGTCTATTTGTACAAAAGGGTCATTCATTTCTTCAGCCATCAAACCACTAAGATACCAAAAAAGAGCCTCAGCTCCAAACCAAGCGTAATCTATTAGCAACTCGATTATTTTATCTCTCCCCTAAAGAGAAAAGGAAAACCCAACAACTGTATTTGCTAAATCGGAAGCTTTTCACGCAGAAATGCTCAAATCTAATCATCTGAATTTTTGGGTGGATAGTGTGTAGCAAAGATAGGAAAGATGAGGAAATGGAAGAGGCGTGGGCTATTACCTAATGGGATTCATTAAGAAATCACTTTTTTCTGTTTTTCACCATGCAAATGTACTGAGAGGAAAATAAGTTTATCTAATTCACCAATCTATTCATCAGAATTATTGCCTAGTTGTTATCATTCAAGAGCATCAATCCATGAAAGGGTACAAGAAAATGGGCACTGACAGGGTAGATCAAGACTGACCAACCCCACCCAGAACAGAACCTGATCAAACACGTTGAAAAAATAAAGATGACTATTCATTTGTACAATCACCAACATGTTCTAACCTTATATCAAATTCTACCTGTCCTGCTCTATATGTAGTGATCCAACATTGCTGACGTGATACATTTATTATTCTGCAGAGTATTGGAAGTGTAAATCTGTGATTAGTACCATCGGCTTCTATAGGAGTCAAGCCCCTCCTCATTTCCAAGTAAGGATACTTGGTAGTAAAGATTTTGGACCCCATAAACACCCCGTCGTAGCCCAAATCCACAATTGGCAAAGCATCATCGACAGTCGCGATTCCTCCCCTGCAACAGCCAGTATCGAAAGCCTCCCCAACCTCCGGGTCTCCTCCACACAATCAAGAGGTGCGCCGGTCCTTACCGAGAAGTCGCCAGGCTCCTGCTCATCCATGGCTTTCAGAGCCCAAACATCCTACGATACTGACCTCATATTCTTCATCGTCTTGCTAATATCCCCAGACCTCGATGTCTCCCTCTGTATCCTAATTATCGCAGCATCTTCCCCAACCCTCTTTAATGCCTCGCCAAGGTTTTGGCAACCACAACAGCAAGGAATCCCAAGCTCGTGCTTGTTAAGGAAGTAATCCTCGTTGGCAACATTGAGGAGCTCGCTCTCGTCAAGGAACTGATAGCCGATCGATACCAATGCCTTTGCCTCTTTAGTATGCCTGACGCGAGTCCTCGCCATCACCAGGATTGAGAGGTGACACTTGATTTCCTCGATCGGCCCGTTGAACGGAATACAACGGCTACAAGCGGGAGAATGAGTTGCCACGAGCACACAGCATGCCCCAGCAGATTCGACAAGGATGGCCTCTTGGAGATTCCTCACCTCCATAACGGCCCCTCTGCAAAGTATTGATTGAGCATATGCTAACTTGGACTCGAAGGTAGGCTTGGGAAAAAGGTAGTGAAAAATGTGTTGAGCTGACAAGACATGGTTGCACCCCACAACTTCACTAGAAGGGAAAAAAATAATAATAATAACCCATAGAATAATCTAGTGGAAGTCCCGAAACCAAAACTGGGTTATGGAGTATGACATTAAAATGAATAAGAATATGATAGTGATAACCATGAATCATAAGAATAGTGATTTAGGGCGCGCATGGTAACATTTATATTCCAGAAATCAATTTATGGTCATAAATAGATTTTTCTATTTCTATTCCGTGGACGAGTTTTAGAGCAAAAATATGTGTTTGATAACGACATAAAATTCTGTTTTCGAAATAAAAATTCGTTTGATAACGACACAAAATTTCTCCTTTCCAGGCGATCGGCGGAGGACGGTGGGTGGCGACAAGGGGCAGAGGACAGTGGCCGGCGATGGGAGGCAGCCGGCTGGCAGCTAGCGATGGGATGTGGAGGAAGGCGATCGGTGCTGGGCAACGGCTGGCGTCGGGTGGTGGAGCACGGTGGCAGGCGGTAGATAACTGCGGCGATTGCCGAGGGCGGAGGGCGGTCGAAGGTAGCCGGCGTTAGGCGGTGGAGCACAGCAACTAGTGGTGGAAGAGGCGGTCGGTGGTGGGTTACCGGCGGCGGAGGGCAGCCGGCGTTGAGTAGTGGAGCATGGCGACCGGCGGTGGAGAATGTTGGCTGGTTGCGGGTGGTGGCCGGCGTCGAGCGGCAAAAGACGGTGTTCGACAGCAAGAGGCGTCCAGCGGGCGGGTGGCGACCGGCAGAGGACGGTGAGTGGCAGCAAGAGGCGGCCGATGGGCGGGCGGGAGGCGACCAGCGGGAAATGGCGAGAGTCAGCCGGTAGGTGGCGACGAAGGAAGACGGGAGGTGGCAGTGGGCGGGTTGCAGCTAACGTTGGGCGATGGCGAATGACAGAGAAGGCGTTCGGCGAAGGGCGTCGGTGGTAGGCAGCTAACGGTGGCAGGAGGCGGCCGGCGCAATGGCGAGTGGCAAGGGAGTGACCGGCTAGTAGCGAAGGCGAGCGATAAGAAGAGTTTTTATTTCTCATTTCTGTTCCAGAAATAGAAAAGTAATTTTTTTCTACTTCTGATTTTTGTTCCAAATCTATTTCTGGAATAGAAATTTGTTCCAGAAATAGAAAAATGAAATTGCCTTATCAATTAGATTTCTGTTCCAACCTTGTTCATGGGAATAGAAAAATAGAGAAATAAAAATAATTTCATGCACGCCCTTAGTAACCACAAACTTCAAGTCAATCGATCGAACAAGGAGAAGTACTCTCCATAAGTATATTTTTATGATTGCCTGAAGTTACCAACAACAGGATTCTTAAACAATGGGACATGTTCACCTTATACATTTCTTGAAAGCCTCGTTCACTCCCTTCAATTACATGTGTTTCAACAGGAATGCTTCCAAGAGGCAAGTCAGTGATCTGTTTGAGCAAGCAAAAGATGGCGGTTAGGGCCAGAAAGAATACATTAATAGATGCACTGGAAAATCAAGTGTAGAACATCATATTAATTTTGAAAACCAAAAAGAAGAGAGTTTCGAGCTCGATGATATAGATCTTAGCGTACAAATGACATGTGACAAATGTATTCTAATTAGGTAATACAATTGATGTAACTACAATGAGCAAACGTATTCTAATTATGGAACGAGTTGATTTGACACAGACAAGTGAAAATGAAGTAAATCCCACTTACTTGCTTAAAAGATAATCAAAACAAGATGAAGATTTACTTTCTATTACAAATACCTCACTTCGAGACAATCTACAATCTATATATTCACATAATTTCTTTTTTTTTTCTTTACATCAAGCAGCCTTCAAGGTAGTGTACATTTAGTTAAAATCCTTTCGTGATGCATTGACAGAACAATACATAGTTAGAATAATGGCAAATCCCAATGCACCGCCGCCTTAGCCAGCTTCTCGAATAACTTTTCCCATCCCCCATCCACAAGCACAGTTTCACAAGACTCAACACAAAACCACCAAGCCAAAGGCATCGAGAATTAGCCAACCGGATTAAAAGCAAGCAGTTTCAGCGCTCAACAAATTAGGTTTTTCACACACTCAAGAGCTCCATTGCGAGCAGATTTTCTTGCGATTTGACACCATTATGTCACGTCACGTCACATCGCATCACATTTTCCTTCCTTTTGGCATTTCACCGGAATCAACACAGACGAGGAAGATGAAGAAACATAAACCTCGCAACCCTACCAACGAAGGGCTTGACTCGAGAGAACGATTGACTCTCGAAATCGACATGAAGTGTTCAGCCAGACAGACACTTTTGCAAGAACGGCAGAATTCGGAGTATGATCGAAAAGTGAGCTTACTGGGGTCTGGTGGTAGAGGGACTTGTGTCTGGGCCGGCGGAGGAGGAGGTGTGGAAGACCCCAGCTCGCTCTCTCTCTCTCTCTCTCTCTCTCTCTCTCTCTCTCTCTCTCTCTCTCTCTCTCTCTCTCTCTAGCAAAGCTGATCAAATCTCTTGCTTCGAAGTGAGAAATGAGCTGGTGACAATGCAATTGCTTTTGAAGCTCGGCTAGCTACTTGTTCCAATTGGGCGTTGGGTCGTACAGGGGTGAGTAGCTAACCCTACAAGTGTAAAATGGGTTGGGTCCAAGTCTTGGCAAGGGCCAGCCAAGGCGTCGAGGACAGCGACGACGTTGACAGGGAGTTCGACTTCACCTCTCCTCTGGGTCGTCCGGCTAAAACCACGACTCGCGTCTGTCTCTCTCTCCGATGACCTTTTCTTTAGAGGGAAGCTTGTGCCATCAGCCCTTCGGCCCCAACTCCACTCCACCAAGCCTTCATCATATTCCAGCAGCGCGTTTGGCAATGGTCATCTAGAGATGATCCTTAGATTTTGCAAGACGGAGAGAGGGAAGTGTGAAGCATGAGGCCTGAAATTTTGAAATAAAAAAAGAGAGAGGGTGGGGGAGAAGATGCTGGAAAGGAAAAGAGAAAGAGAGCGCGTGTTTGAAAACTTCCAATTTTTCTTCTTCTTTTTTCCACGTCACCTGACACATGTCATTTTCTTAATGGAACAGATACGCCACATAGGACAATGACACGACAGTATGATACTAGTGAATATTTTCTCCCGCCGATGGTCCTCTAGTCAAAGGTTGGCGAGTAGCCCTTACGAGCTCATTGATGTGTTAATAGGACGAAATTCTTTTGTGAGTTGGAAAGCACATATCGAGTGGGGATTTGCTCACGATGTTATATGATTGTGTATTATTTTACTGTAGGAATCGATTTTCTAAATTGATTTTCGTATCACTGAGATATATTTACCATACGATATTAGAGGGTAAAAGTACCAAAAAAGTCTTAAGCATATTACATTGATACTAATTGAGTCCTAAATCTTTTAATTGTGCCATTTTAGTTCTAAATATTTTTATATTGATACCAATTAAGTCCGTTCGGACAATTTATTCAGGAAATTGCTGACATGGATATCGATCGTTCATGTGGCACGGTTGGTACTAACATTAACATTTTTTTAATGTAAAATATTTTTTTGAATTTTTGAATTAATTTTCCCTTTTTTTTTCCTTCTCTTTGCTCTTCCTTTTTTTTCTTTTTTCCTTATTTCCTTCCGCCGGTCGCCAGCCTTAGCGAGGGCGAGGCCACCTGTCGACAGATCAAGCAAGGGGCGGCCTCACCCAGACTACAATGGGCCTCGCCGGCCTTTAGCGATGGCGAGGGCTGGGCAAGGTCCCCTCATCGAATCTGATGACAAGCAGCCTTACCTAGATAGCGAGGGGCCTTGCCTAGGCTAAGGTGGAGATGGTGTCTCGGCGCTCGCTCCGCTAGCGGCCAATGACCTCCGCAGGCCATTGCGGAGGTTGGTGATTGAAATAAAGAAAAAAGAGAAAGGAAAGAAGGAAAAGAAAACAAAAAAAGAAATGAAAAACTAGCAAAAAATTCAAAAAAATATTTAAAAAGTTTATGTTAGTACTGACCGTGCCATGTAGAACGGTCAGTCTTCACATCAACAATTTATATCTTAAATTTATTGGATGGACTTAATTGGTACAAATGTGAAAATATTTAAAACTAAATTGATCAATGGAAATGTTTAGAATTGAATTGCAATCAATGCAATATGTTTATGACTTTTTTAATATTTTTCCCGGTATTAGAGTGGAGTAGTTATTCCAAGACACATCCCGAGACCTTGCTTGTCATGGACGGAGCAAGCATTTGCCGATTGCCTCACTTACCATGTCCAGACCCGATCTATCAAGTAGCAAGCGAACTTCAACTGCCAATTCACGAATTCTGTTTCATCTAATGGCTGGGATCAAGTGATCGAGGGTTCTTGTTATGAGGGTTTTTGCACTGCCGGACTTGGCAAAAGCTCCAAATGGTGACGATGACGACAAGGATCATCCTATACGGTAGCGACACGTGTCAGCCCCGCCTCACTCCCTCCGAGCCACAAGATTTGAATCCCCCAACTAGGGCCCAACACCCATGAATTAGGGCTGTAAGCGGTTCGATTCGGTTTTCTTGAAAAACCGAACCTAACTGTTAAGAGTGCCTCCTTGAACCGAGCCAAATTAAAACCAAACTGATAAGTTGATTTGGTTCAGTTCGATTTTCGGTTTCTTCTTCTTTTTTGTTTTTTTTTTGCTTTTTTATTCATGACTCAGTTTTCTGTTTTTATTAAAAAAATTTCATGATAATTTTTTTAAAATCCCTACATCGGCAAAATAAAAAAAAAAGAAACATTGTTAAGATTTCCGGATAAAAAAGGCACAACCCAAAAAAATAGAAAATTTTCAGGAATTAAACAGATTAAAAAATAATAACAGTAACAATCGAATAATATAAAAAAATGCAACCGCACCACAAAATGACATTTTTTTCATTCTCGGTGAATTCCACCCGTAGAAAATTCACAAAAAGAGAAAAAAAAAATAGAAAGAACACGACGCACACACACCCCTCTCTTTCTCTCTCTTCTTCTCTCCGAAAGGCCAAACTCGACCCCCAAATCCTCTCTCTCTCTCTCGATCTTCTTCTTCTTCTTGCCTACGTGCTCTCGGCTTCTTCGACCACCGCATCCGCAAATTGAGTCGCCGTTCGCCGCCGATCAATTTGGAAACCCTCCCTGCCGGAGCGATCGCCGCAGCCGCCGCGTCAGCCATTTCGAGCCTTTTTTTCCCGATGTAATTTATCATTTTTTTTTTGGGAGATTTTTTTTCGGGGAGTTTCTTCGAGGGGGAGTTTCTTGGAGAGCCATGGATGCTGATTCATGGGGTTTGATGATTTGGGGGGGTTTTCCGCGTTTAGGGTTCGAGAGAGATGAGTGTCGTCACTGACAACAGCGGCGGCGGGGGCAAGGGCAGGGGCGGCAATGGCAAGGTCGAGGCTTGCGACTCTAGCGAGTCGATGGGGAGGAAGAAAAAGAAGAGCAAGGACGGCGGCGAGAGAAAGAGTGTGGAGGGCCGTGAGGATGGTCTCGGCGAGAGGAAGAGTGGTTATTTCAGTTCGGTTCGATCCGAACTGATCCGAACCGAACTGAAAAAAAAAATTAGTTAATTTTGATGATTCGAACCGAAATCGAATTGAAATGCACGAAATTTTCAGTTCGGTTCGTATCTCGGTTCGATTTTCCGGTTCGGTTAAGACATCCCTACCATGAATGACACAAAACGCCCGCCCTAGTCCACGAAAAACGCGCACGGCCCATTTTTTCATAAGAATAGTTAAAAAAAGAAAAAATTGAAGAAAAATTCAAAGGAAAAAACACACGCGCATCTCAAAACGACGCGTCGTGCTCGTCCCCACCACGTGGGACGGTGGCGGAACATCTTATTCCCGGTCCTCCCAAAAACAAAAAAAGAAATTTCAAAAAAACGCCCCCAAGAATTCGCGGGGCCAGCCAGCCCCAAAACGCCGTCGCACCATCGCCCCTCTTCCCAGCCGATCCAACAGCGACAGCCGCTCGCACGTGCACGCGCCCCGGGCCGCACGTGCCGGCCCTCGTCCCCTCACTAACTTCAAAATTCGAAAACCCCGGAAGCGAAAGGGGAGGGGGGGGGGGCATCTCATCTCCTCCAGTCCTTCTCCTTCTCCTTTCTTTACCAAGTCGTCGTTTTTACTCGTCCTCCTCACGTTGGTGTCTCTCTCTCTCTCTCGCTTTTCTCACTGTTCACTTCTTCCTCCGTGCCCGTGGTGTAGACCCGTCGCTCCCCGTAAAAGGAAGAGCAGAGAGCGCTGCGAGAACGGCACCCTCCTCCCATGTGAAAGAGATCCTTCACCGCATCATTCGATCCCCCCCTCCCTCTCCCCCTCCCTCTCTCTCTAGCTAGCTCTCTCACTTTCTCTCTCTAAAACCTGCGAGCTTTCTCCGGCGGCGAGCCGCTGACGTTTTCCTGGTTCTTTTCCCGGTGAGGGAGCGGGTTCCGCGAGCTGTGTTCCGATCGGATTCGAGGGGACGGCCGGCCGGTGGTTCCCTCCTGTCGTCGTCGTCGCCGGCGGAGTGCATTGATCTTTTCTTTTTTCTCTTCTCTTTTTCTTTTTTTTTTTTCAAGAGAGGGATGAGTACAATGGGGAGGCAGGTGCAGAGATCTGGCGCGACGGCGGTGCACCACCAGCGGCAGTACTCGGACAACTTCTTCGAGAGCTCCTCCAATGGGAGGTGGCTCCAGTCCGCTGGTCTCCAGCACCTGCAGTCCTCCAACCCGTCCGGCCCTCCTCCGCTTCAGGTACTCCTCCCTTTTTTTTTTTTTGTTGGAGTTCCGTATCGATTTTTCGTTCCCCGTTTTTCGGGTTCGCCGGATCGAATGCTGTTGTGTTGAAAAACGAAGGAAATGGGAGAGGGGGCGGTTCAGAACGAATTCGTCGTGGTGGAGGATAAGGATGACTGCAATGCCCGCAAGTGTGTGGATCTCGATAGATCTGACTCTAATTTGTGACTGAGCAGCTGTTTCTTGGTGATGCTTATGGTTGTTAAACTGTGGAGCTGCCTTTACTGTTTGAGAGGGCGTTTATGTATGTCTGAATGTATTTTATGCAATGGGATATTACGATGACCAAGGGAGGTCTGTAGTGGCTTAGATTCTGCTAAGGACAAGGGAACATTAAGAGCAGAGTTGTCGACAAATTGGGGTCATTTTGAGAGGCATTTAGAGGCACGGCGATTTTGTTCTCTTCTGTCCTTGATGAATGCTTGATTTTCGAATTAAAGCTGGGAGTGTTTCCCCAAAATGCTAGTGGAATGGTGAAAAAGAACATATTCAATTGCTTTTCTCTTTTCTTTCTGGAGATTTCCCGGCTGCCTTATCCGGGAAAGCAAGAGCATTTGCTGTTTCTGGTTTTGGAAGAGCTCTCTTTAGTTAGAGGCTCACGTGCAGTTGTGTGGACTTAGATTATTCATGCCTTTTACTTCGCTTTTGTCTTGGCAACTTGATTAGGACTTTGGTTACTATGGCGGCGGCGGCGGCGGCGGAGGCCAGGGATCACGAATGTATCGGAATGCCCAGAGGGGCTTTAATGGAGGGAATGAGTTCTACATGGAGCCTTCGACACCTCCCACAAATTCAAGGTCATCTAGCCAGAGAAAGAATGGGGAGGATTCCCCAAGCGAGTTCAGTCCTGGGCTCCTGGATCTACACTCTTTTGATACCGAACTTCTTCCTGAGGTGGGCTTTTCATCTTCTGAAGAAATGTTGCACTTTATTGGGAACTTTGATGTTTGCTAAAGATTTTCGTTACATCGTGCATCATTAGTCATTACGATAAGTTTGAGGTGCTCTTTTCTAAGATATTTGCTTGTAACCTGCTTTTACATTGTACTGGCAGAAATTGCTTGACTAGTGAGATATGAATGGTTTCTTTCGCATCCAACCTGTATGAAATACCAAATGTGGTGCCATGATGATGTAAAACTTTTTGAACTAGGAGATTATACTGGGAAGACTATCATTTCAAATTAACAATTCTTTTGTGTGTTTATCATTGGAACAGATGCCACTTGCTAGCTTCCAGGATGGCCCTTCTATATATCATCCCCGTGGTCGAAGCTTTGATGATTCTGAACCATTCATGCGAAACAACAAACAGGCTGGTAGAGCTCGTGCCCCGCCCGAGAATAACCTGTTGAAAAGCTTTGCTGCAGACAAGGATAAAACTAGTTCTGTTGCAAAGATCAAAGTTGTGGTGTGTCTTCGACTCCTTTTATCTATTTCATCTATTTGGAGCCAAACCAGTTTGTAGTGCCCGTCAATACAATATTTGCTAGCCGATGGCTTATTTTGAGTTGACAATGTTTATATTTGCTTTGCTAGGCTAGAACACTTTTCTTTCTTCGTCTTTTTTTCCAATCTGAGTAACTCCCTTTGGCTCCGGTGCTTATAATATTTCTTTCCTATGCACAGGTGCGAAAGAGGCCACTCAACAAGAAGGAATTGGCTAAAAATGAAGAAGACATAATAGAGACACATTCTAATGCCCTTACCGTCCATGAGACTAAACTCAAGGTGATTGTTACTCGTTATTAGATACATAAGTAATCTTACATGTAAAAATCATGAACACGTTGTAATTGAAGTTTACATCTTATAGGCGGGTAATGGGAATTCCTTTTCGTTTTTGTTTCTTCTTTTTTTCCCCAATATTTATTATTTGGGGGGGGGGGGGAGGTCGTCATTCATTTTTTCATGTGTGTATTCTTCTTCATATTGAACTTTTGACTGAAACACAGCTGTCATATTGCTGAGAACTGACCTTACTGGATTATATGTTCAGGTTGACTTGACCGAGTACATGGAAAAACATGAATTTGTTTTTGATGCTGTACTAAATGAGGAGGTGTCAAATGATGAAGTGAGCATAGTACATTGTCGAAGTATTGCCAAGAGATACAGATGAAATTGCGATCTTTCGCTTATGCTCTCTGGCTTTCTATTTTGGTTATGCAGGTTTACCATGAGACTGTGGAGCCTATAGTTCCTATAATTTTTCAACGAACTAAGGCTACTTGCTTTGCATATGGACAGACAGGTAAACCGTGGTTTTGGACATCTTAATGGACTTGGTCACGTTTCAGAATTCAGATCATCACATGCTACATTCCATTCAAGAAATCACTTCTTTCTGCTTTTCACTATGTAAATGTACTGAGAGTAAAACAAGTTTCTCTCATTCACCTATCTGTTCATCAGAAGTATTGCCATGTGTCGCTTCCCTTGTTCATTTGCTGACAGAATGTGCATCTTGCTAGTTGTTTTTGTTCAAGAGCATTTTGGTTTCCCTCTAGAATCTGGATATAATTCAACTGTAAATAAAAGATATTCGATTTGCTATAATTGTGAAATTCATGTGTTTTGAATAATAGATCTCAATTGCAGATAACACCCGAGTGTTATTCGTGTAATTCTTACTGTATCTTGTTCGTGTAATATTTTCTTCAGGAAGCGGAAAAACTTACACAATGAAACCATTGCCCCTTAAAGCATCACGTGACATTTTGAGGTTGATGAACCACACTTACCGCAACCAAGCCTTTCAACTATTTTTCAGCTTCTTTGAAATATACGGAGGAAAACTATATGATCTTCTGAGCGATCGGAAGTAAGCTGCATCGGTTCTTCTGATTATTTATCTAGCATTTTTGGCATAAAAATATGCTAGAGTTTCGAAGCTTTGGTTATACATTTGCAGGAAACTCTGTATGAGAGAGGATGGCAAGCAGCAAGTATGCATTGTGGGTTTACAGGAGTATAGAGTATCTGATGTGGAGACAATTAAAGAACTGATTGAGAAAGGAAGTGCAACTAGAAGTACCGGCACAACTGGTGCCAATGAAGAATCGTCCCGATCTCATGCCATACTTCAGCTTGCCATCAAGAGGTCAATTGATGGCAGTGAGTCAAAGCCTCCCCGTGTTGTGGGCAAGCTCTCCTTCATTGATCTCGCAGGAAGTGAACGTGGTGCCGATACTACCGACAATGACAAACAGACAAGGTCATTTACCCTCTGTTTCATGCCACGTGTTAAGATGTCCTCTCCTTTAGACAATTATTATCAGGTCATTGTGCATGTATGGACAAGGAAAAGTGACAACGCTCAACTAGTCTATCGCATTAAAACAATTTATGTGATTTTCAGATGGTATGAAATGATGATTGAAATGATTTACTGTCGGCAATGGAAAAGTGCTTATGTTATATTCTTAGCCATGATATTTTGAGATAAAAAGTACTGCCTGTTTATAACACTATCCATGTGCCAATTGTGGATAACTTTTCTGATGCGATAATTGTACTAGAGAATGTTGTTTCATTTCGTTGTTGTATTGACTGCTTTAATGGTATGAGCAGAATGGAAGGTGCAGAAATCAATAAGAGTCTACTTGCGCTCAAGGAGTGCATTAGAGCTCTGGACAATGACCAGGGTCATATTCCTTTCAGAGGCAGCAAATTAACCGAAGTTCTCAGAGATTCTTTTGTCGGCAACTCTCGCACTGTCATGATATCCTGCATTTCTCCAAGTTCCGGTTCTTGTGAGCATACTCTCAATACCTTAAGATATGCCGACAGGTAAAATACCTAAGCAGAGAATTGCAGCTTGTAAAGGTTATGTGGTTGTTTTCAATCGATTATAGCTTCCTACAAATTGTTCTCCAGGGTGAAGAGCCTCTCAAAAGGAAACAATCCTAAGAAGGATGTACTGTCTTCAACTATGAATCTAAAAGAATCAACTACCTTACCTTTGTCATCTGTTGCATCAAATGCTTCCAACTTTGAGGAAGATATAACCACCTCTTGGCCAGAACAGACAGGTGGAGATGATTATGATGTGTCAGAAGAAGTTTATGAACCAGAGAGAGCACAGTGGAAGAGGAACAATGGGAAACTCGAGTCTTTGAATTTCGTCACTTCAGAAGAAAAATTACAGAAATCTAATTTCACCCAGACAAAGTGGAAGGACCAGCAGAGATCAGATGCTAATAACTCTCAATTTAGCGATGATTTAGATGCTCTTTTACGGGTAAGTGCACTGTGACAGTTATGCTTGACTAATAATAGAAGTTTGTCCGGTTCAAAAGCTTCTGTACATGCTTTCAGGAAGAGGAAGATCTGGTGAATGCTCACCGTAAACAAGTGGAAGACACAATGAATATCGTCAGAGAGGTATTATTTTATTGATTTAGCAATTTTCACAAGCTCAGTGAATGCTGAGATTGATACTCACTGCATTTGTCTAGTGCACTTTCAGCATGGAGTAGCTAATCCAAAGACGGAGTTTGTGATGTAACCAGATGTTTTAACGCCTTTAATTACGTTACTGGAAGGCTCAATATTCTCGTGTTGTCATTTGGAAATATGTCGCAATTTCCACCATCTGATTTTCCTTATTATGCATGTACTGTTGGTGATTCTTGCTAGATACGTGGAGCATGTACCCTCCAATATATATTAAGTATGTGAATGCATGGATAATTTAATATATCAAATGAATGACCATTGATAGTAATTATTTTTTCAGGAGATGGACTTACTAGTGGAAGCAGACCAACCTGGTAATCAGCTAGATGATTACATCACTAAATTGAATGCCCTCCTTGCTCAGAAGGCCGCGGGCATCCGTCAACTGCAAACCCGCTTGACCCATTTTCAAAAGCGTTTAAAGGATCACAATGTCTTGGTTTCTTCTTCTGGTTACTAGTTTCCTGTGGAAATCACCCAGCCCATTGTTCCTACGAAGGTATCTAAGGCAGGATATTGGCTCGACTGATGGTTTGGTCGTCCAATGTTTGGTCAATACTCACAACGTGGGTAGGAAGTTGGGAGACCTTTTCTTTTATTGGTCTCTCCTGCAGTTCATTGCTGCCCGGATTGGATTTCTGTATCTCTGATGTTCTTCAACCGGATTTGAGGTTGGAGCATCTTTCAGGGTTAAGCATTTGATAATTCTGTATCTGATTTACAGGGAGTTTGACCATGTCCTAATGTGCTGGAGGTATGGCGTGCTCTGTAAAGATTATCATTTCTCTTATTTGATTATCAAATGATTTTTTTGTAGCATTCGCAAATTGATTTGAGAGGTGTCTGCATTTTAATGCCAATGATATGGCTTGTTTAGCATTCATTTAGTTCCTTAAAAACCATTAATACCTATGCAGTAAGCGTCGAGCGCCAGTTACGCATATAACAAAACCTCAACAAGCTGATGGGTCGTGATGTGATGAGATCAGATGAAATTGTAACAGGCTTGTTATCATATGTTAAATTCTTCTGTTTCATCGTCATAAAACTATGCCTTCGTATCCATGCCTTGAAGCTGAATGAGCCAATGGATCTATTGACTATCATACGCTATTTATGCAGTCGATCTAGCCCGACTTGCAATGTCAAAATGGTCTCATATAATTATAAGCCGTTGGCTCTTACTTCCGTGATGAGCTCAGCAGTTCAAGAAATGGATGGTTTAAGTGCACGAAACTGGTTTGATAAACTCTTATGTTCAACAATGAACTCGTCGATTTCATATTAAGTTCATCTTTTTGCATTACCAGAGACTAATCACGTTGAAAAGTGACTAGGCTATATGGAAAATTCACTTTCTACTATCATGGGTTTTCTAAACGTACCTTTTTATATAAGATTAACCAATCCAATCTAAAATTACAGACTTTTAAGCATGATTGTCTGAAATTCCAAAGATGCCTTGAAAACTAGAAGATCACATAGGCCACAAGGGAGAAACTTCTTTTTCTAGTGTAGATGCAAGACTGAAGCAATAAAAATTTGTAAAGAGTAGAGATCTAAAAGTGCCAGATGACAATACATATTTCATGGTACGCAAATCCCGCATTCAAATGATAAGATAAAATCCAAAAAGAAAAAAAGAAGGATAAATCAAAATCCTATGCACAAGAAAGGAAAGGGCCTATCGTGATACAACGAGTCCAATCTAGAACCTCACAGACCCAAGTCTCTTTTTGGATTTGGTGGTGCGGCGAGAGGGTTGTTGTGGAGTGGGAGAGAAATCAGAGTACATGTCCATGAAGAACTTGTCAACTATCTCCACATAGACAGGGCTCTTGAGGCGCGAGTAATAGTGCAGTGCCTCCTCTATGTCCAACACATGATCCATGTCACTCGTGTCCATCATCTCCAACTCTTTCATTCTCTTTGCCAACACTAACCCTCCTGCATTCACTCCATTTGTTTCCTCTGTTTTCACAGATTTGGAACCACCCACTTTCTTCTTCATCTTCTTCTCTGTCTTTCCTCTCTCTCCTTCCACTTCTTGTTGCTTGTTCTTGACAGGACTCTGGTGGTTCACATGCCTCACAGCTGTCTCACTGCATGGATCTTCACAATCCCTCACCTGCTCTTCGGCATCCTTCTGAATTCTGGCCCTGCCTTTGCCAAGATCACACTCCCACTCATTGCAGAAATCAGCACAGAACTTTTCTATCTGGGGGTCTTTCTGTCTGCTGCTACCACAAGAAAATGGGTGGAAAGAGGGTGGTTTGGGCAGCTTTTGGTAGCCTCCAAATAAGATAGACTTGAGATTCACAAGGGTCTTGTTGAAGAAGTTCTTGGTTTTCTCAATGGAGTCTCTTAGCAACATTTCTACACAGAACTGAGGGGTTTCTTCTTTTCGCTTCTGTTTTTTTTTTTCCAGTGTTTTATATGAGTATAGTGATAAGGGGGAGAGCAGAAATGAGAGTTGATGACAGATAAAAGTTTCTCGGGGTTACCTGGAAACAGAGGCAATAGGAGCCTTCCAGAGATTTTTCTTTTCTGGGCTCTCTTGTTTGTCTCCACACAAGAATTTTGTCCGTTTGCTTTCTCATTCTCTCTGTCTAGAAAATGCCCCTTCTTAAATTGGAATTTTGTCCGTTTGCTTTCTCATTCTCTCTATCTAGAAAATGCCCCTTCTTAAATTGTTGGTGACCGTCTGATCAATTTGATCAGACGTCACAGTACCACATTTACGAAGGCTTAAAGGCCTTAGCAGAACAGTCCACCAGGCAGAAGATTGCTTTAGTAAATGTTATGGACATTGTAATATTTTTTAGCAAAAAGATACATGAAATTTAGTGTTAAAGAGGCTCGCGACGTCTCCAGCGGTAATCATAACATCTTTTGTTTTTGACTGCTGGTTTGTCTAAAGCTCAGCGGCATTGATTAAGATGCAAAGATAAAGGCAACAGGTTTGGTAAAAGCTAATTATTCAAAAGCATGGTCTTTATTTTAAATAAATGCAACCATGCATACATATATTCAAGCACTTCAGTGCTGGGATCCATTTTTGGACCCAAAACTCACTGAATGGTCATCATCAAGAATTAAATAGGCCTATCTTTTGCTGATACGGAACTTGGCCCGAGGGACAGCCTTGAAGTTATTGAGCTACACTTACAAGTCAGAGCAATGGAATACTTCGAAGATAAAGATATGATTTTTCATCTACAAAACAACACATAACATGAGATAATCATCAGGTCAGTAGGGAAAACTCAGTTGCTAAAAATAATTTATGTTCTTCCCCCTTCAGGCTAAACAATTATGAGGAGGTGGTGATGAGTTCCAAACCAAGAACCTCTTGGGACTTGGTGGTAAGAATGGGCACTATATTTCTTAGTTGCTCCGTCTAAGGGAAAAGCGATGAAAGTGAAAATTACCGCACTTTATAGTAGTGAAGGTCCATGAACCCTAGTTGGGGACCAAATCTTAGGCGTTTGAGGATAAACCCATTACTACTATCCTGCATAAGGGTCACTTTCTCACCAGTTGCCGTGCTAAAAGTTCTCTACCAAGCTCACACAGGCTAGGAAATATGTAAACAATGATCTTGAGACCTCTTTTTGGAAGTTGGACACGATGATCAAGCTTGTATCCTAAATCTTTTCCATAGTGGAATTATTTTGCTAGCCAGACTCAAGTTGCGTAGACCCAATTTATCAATTACAGTTGTCTGGGATAGCTTTATGTTAATCCCATATGACCCAACTGTGCCGGACGAAGTTCATGCTTGAATCAAGCTGCTTTCTTCGATTAAATGGCACATCTTGATCGTGTACCAAAGAAAAAGGCCAATGGTGTTGCAGTAAATGCGCTATTAATGCGCCTTTAATGAGGAAGCAAGAAAACCCAGAGAAAACACTGAGTTGGCCGATATCTGCAACCAAAGACAGCAAGCCTTTATTTATTCTGCAGTTTTTTCATCTTGACAATTTTACTTTTCCTTTCCAGGCTAAAGCTTCAGAGAATGCACGTGCAGTGATGGACACAACACTTTCTCATTCATTTATGTTCACTATCGATAAATAAACAATTCACGTTATATTTACCATCGCATTGACATCAGATAAGCAAAATAAGTGAAGTAAGGTAGGGTATACGCGATAAATAATGACAACACATACTCTCTGACAAGCTTTGTAGCCGCAGAAGTCAATCCACTAGAGCCAGCCTATTATCTCTAGCATTACATGGCTCTTGGAGGAAGTTGGCGTTATGGCCAAAGAGAACGATTTGATGGGGCCATATTTTTCTGAACAAATTAAAGTACAAATTAAGAACGAGGCAGAGCGACCAAACATTGCATGGTACTGGCCTTAATGACACAGTAGACAATCTCAATCCTCAGTAGTTAATCATACTTGGATTGGAAAGTTCCTTACACTAGATCAGTAGCTCCTTGACTACAGTGGCCTTATGTTTTGAGAGGAGAAAGAAAGAGCTTCTCTACCGCTCTATTTAACGAAATGAATTATTATCTGTGACTATAATCAGTGTGAGAGATGCATTGCCACTGGGATTTTCTTTCCATCAACCGCATCATCCAAGAATTGCCAAAGTCGCTGGCAGAATCATGTCGTAGCAGCCAAAACCCAACAGATGCAAGATATCCGGAGTATATGCTATGTACACTCCATCAAGTCAAGGCAGCATTTGAAAAAGTCAGAGACAGCAGCATCTCATTTATTCTTATGACCACCTCTTCTCCTGTTGAACTTGAAAAACTGATGTAGCAACCTATGAACTTCACCATAGTTGTTTGTCCTTGGGACAAGACTGTCCTTGATCCATTTTGGAAGCTTGTCAGTTGGGCATGGATTACTTCTTTTTGAGGGATTCGACACATATCGTTTGTCAACCAACAAAATTGCTGCATAGTCATCTGCATGTCGGATGGCTCTACCTAAAAGACAGTGAACAAAGAAGTAGAGTGAGTTCTGGATAGAATTTCTCAGAGGTGTATAAGTAAACAAAAGAGGTTTGTTTTTTCCATCACCAAGTAAAAACCAGGAGATTGGTATGATACTTCAAAAGAATTTGCTAAAGGGGGCGATGTGAAGCAGTGCAACTTCATCGAGGACCAGAAAATGCAAGCAGAATCATCTTAGATGGTCTGTGACATAGAGTCATAGACATAAAGCAAGACCCTTTAATAAGTATAATAGAATCTAGAATGAAGATGAATATTATCTGAACATCTATATTACTAAAATAATATCTCTGACGTGAAATGAAGAGTACAGTCTATAAAACTTCTTCAATCTAAAAATACAAGAAAGGACCATGAAGCTCACTTAGACATCATTGCAGTTCAGCAATTGAGCAATTTTTAGAACATAGAGGAGTTAGAACATACCAATTGATTGATTCACAGCTTTGAAACAAAGATTTTCATAGTACTCCTTTCCTCTGTGGCCACAGCTTCTCAGAATGTTGAATCCAGCTTGAACATCTCCCATGTAAAGCTCATCACTGGACAAGCTGAGATTTGAAATAGCATTGCCGTCTCCTAGACCCTCAATATGTTTCACCCTCTCCATTAATTCTATGTCGGATGGGTTAGGGTAAGGCAATCCAACCATAACAATGCATCGACCCATCCCATCACTGAAGTTGATGCCCTCTGATACCTTTCCACCAACTACGGCTAAGAATAGTGCACCATTTTGAGGAGCTGCATCTACCAAATTGCACTGAGCTAAATTATTAATACTCCCCTTGTATTTTTGGAGAACCAATTCTACATCTGTGTTTTTCCTAGGCTCCCTAAATACCCACTTTTTCTTCTGTATCCTGTCAAGAATGCCAGAACCCTTCCATGCATTATACACCTGTTCTTCATATTCAAATGAAGAGAAGAACACGACAATTCCTTCAGGAACTACAGAGACCAAATTGCAGAGTAACAGCCCCAGCTCCTCCATCTGAAAATTAGAAGTCATCAACACATTTTTTAACAGCAGCCACTAAGAGCACCTTCCAGGAACTAAGCAGTCAGATAACTGCAAATAGACTGTAAATTCCTAAGCACCATGATGTTTTTGCCAACTCAGGACAAAGTTCGAATACCACTGATTTATTAGGAAACAGGAGAATGATAACGGTATCTCCTTCAACTAATTGACGGAGATACTTAGATCACTAGCACATGAAACCAGTTTCATTGTGAATGACTGACGGAAAGGATGAAGTTTACTTACCATGGCCAAGGAGCTTCTTGTGCTGTAGCTGAAATCCAAAACCCGACCAGAAGGACCACGAGCGACTGCAACTGGTAAAATGCTTTCTGGAGGAACAATATGACTGCAAGAAAAGAAGTTCAACTTCTCCAAGGATAACCATGGAAACAGGCGTTCTCTTGTTTCTTCTATAGGTTGCAAGGTACCTCCAGCCAATATGACAGCATGGGCCTGATCTACAATCTACAAAGGTAATAAGTTCAGCTTTGTGGCTTCTAAATGTTCACCAGGAAAATCAGGCATGTGAAGTGAGCAATTTATAGCAGACCTCAGAGAATATCTTCTCTCCAGTGAGCATCACATATTTGACATATCCACCTTGTCGCCCAGAGAGTGTTTTTCTAGCCTTCGACACAATTATCCTTCCATCGGTGTTCTTATTGGTAAGAGATAACAACATATCTGCAAATGCTCGGAAATTGGATAAAGTGCTCATATCCTCTCCATAAGACTCACTATCATCAAAGGTGGAGCTTGCTCGCAGAGTTGACATTCTATTGCCATACCCACAGACCTAGGATAATATAAGAATGAAATACTAGAAAAATCTATTAGAGAACAAGGAAAAAGAAAGGCACTAGGAAAGCAAAACAATAAGCTAGGGACAACTTTTCACCTTGTGAATGATATTGCTTTCCTTTAAATAATGCTGCAACTTAACAAAATTTATGTTGTCTATATTTAGAGTGAATAGAAAATCATTGATGGCCATAGAAGAGGCAATGGAAATTTTTCCTGCAGAAAGATTATCTGCATTTTCGGATGTATTCAAATTATCTCTATTCTTCTCGTTTAGAGCTCCCAAGAAAGCCCGAGAAATGACCATCAGTGTTTGGATATATCTCCGATTACCAGGACCCAAGAGATTGAAGAATCTTTCTAGGTACATCTCTAGATGGCAATGCACATCCTCCAGCTGTAAAAGACAATGAAATGAGTATAATTAAGTTGCTATGCAGGTAAAAGAATAGCCATGAAAAGCTTCCTACGAAAAAAGTTCCACTAAGACTATTTTGGCTTCGGTATTAGATGCCTAGTCTATGTTTGCATATGTAAGTTGTTGATCTCCACATATGCATACTGATAAGCAAGGCTGTTCATTAACCTATCACTATAAAGCAAGGTTGATTGTTGCCTTAAGGTTGATAAGAAAATGATGGTCAATCTATGTAGAAACAATCAACATTTACTCATGACCTGTTGGTAGAACTAGAACACATGTTGATTAATTGAACTTGCACAGTAACAGCCAAGATTCTTTATTCACTCACCTGTGACAAGGTCATTTTTGCATCATACATGCTGATGAGTGAATCAGCCAAATTGTGAGCCTCATCAATAATAACAACATTATTCTTCAAGTTTAGTCCAAGAGACTCTCGAGAAGATTTTGATAGAAGAGACTGATATGGGAGAACCACAAGATCAGCAGCAGGGACCATGCTTCTGGCACCATAGTATGGACAAGTCCCCAGAGAACTCCCAAGGTGAACTAGTTCTTCAATGTCTAAGGCCCCTTGTTGAGACAACTGTTCCCTGAATTGCCTCTGTAGTTTGTGTTTCCTAAGCATCGGGCATCCAGAAACTGCCTTTGTCCGCCTCATTCGTCCTTCGCCTAAGTTCTGAAATGTTATAAAAAAAAAAGCAATGTTGTGGCTCAGAGTGCTGGTATAGTTTATACCATGTTGAAATAATAGCTGAAAAAGAAATGGACACACAACAGAAGTGGTGATGGCTCTCAAACTGGGGGAAAGTATGGTCAAAGAAATTCTGGCTTTTGACAACTGTAGCTTTTGGAAAGGTGATGCAGAGATTCAAAGCTTAGCAGGAAATATGCATATTTTTTTCTTCCTTTGTTTAGAATCTCAAGTTGTGCAATGTAGCTAATTTGATGGATGAGCTAGATCCAAAAACATCAATATGAAAATAAAAGTACAACAATTTACAAACATATGATACCTTGATTTTAGAGACATCATTTTTCTTTTTCTTTTGAAGCTCCAAGCACCGTTCATTGATACGAGTAGAGTTCCTGAGTTTTAAAACATCTGAAAGACCCTCCATCAGATAAGTATACAGTACAAAGCACAAAATGGTCTACTCCATATATTATCATGCTAAGTACCTTCATTGATGCAGAAGTTCTTCCTGGAGCCTAAGCACACAGCACTTATCTCATCTGCAAAAGCAGTCTTTCTTAGCTCTTTTACAAACTGTGAGAGCTGAGAATGCGTCCGACTACAAAAGTAAATCTTGAGACCCTCTTCCTCCTCATCATCAGAACCTTTTGCCGCTTCATCCTCATCACTTGAGGAAGTAATAGAAACCCCACCAACCTTTCTCTTTGATCTTCCACCAATAACGCTCTCTCCCTCTTCACTTTCGTATTCCTCCAACAAAAACTCGTTATCATTTGATTCCGCTGCAACTTTCTTACTTTGAATTTTCTCACACCTTTTCATGGTCTCAAATCTTTCCTTCTCGGCACTCTTAGAGATAAACTCTCCACAGCTTTCACCATTCCCTCTCTTACCATCTCTGGAGAGTAAGTCTCTGTTACTTTCTCCCTTCCCTCTTTCACCTTTTTTGCGGAATCCCCCTCCAAACTTCACTTTCTTCTTATCCACGCCTTGGTTTTCCTTATCGTTGACAAAATTTCTCATCCAATCGGGTTCATCATCAGAACCAAGATTGGACGCAGACTGCACACCATCATTATCAGATCCAACTTTAACTTTGGACTTCTGCTTTTCTTTCTGATCGACTAGCCACTGCAATGCACTGCAAATGATGCTTAAGGTTTTACCAGTTCCTACAAGCACCAAAAATTCTTATCAGCAACCCAAAACTGTGAGCAGAAAATGAAGTTAGAAAAGATAGCACTAGACCCATAAGTATCACTACCATCACAGACATAGGCCAGTAAATTCTTGAAAAACACCCATCAAAAGAAGATAAGTCCACTGTCTAACCTAACTAGCTGCAGGTTTAACCAGCAGAAAGAAGAAGATAATAAAAAAGGTAAAAATAAGATCTTGAACGTGCTTTCAGATATTACATCTCGTACTCAGGAAAAATGCGAACACCGCAAACCCGTCCAGGCCAACTTCATGAGAACGGTCAAGATTCAGCATTCCTTTCCTATTGATGCCAGAGGTACGAGGCAAGCGAAACGACATTTCACAAAACAATCAGCTCATCACGATGTCTATTCGCAATCCTAAAATCGGAAATCAGCACAACAACCTCAGCTCACGCGCGAATCCCTCGCCCGAACAACGAATGACGCCCTCGCTCGCAATTAAACATCGGCTGAGATGAGTAATCATCGCGCCAGCTCCAATTCGAATGACCCGCACCAAACAACAGCAAGCACATAACTCACTCGAAGTCGAAGATCACGGAACGAGGAGGAAGAGAGAGCGATACCCGTGGGGCTCTCGAGCATGGCGATGCCGCCTCGCTCGAGAGAAGAGTAGAGCGCGTCCATGAAATCGACCTGAATCGAGTACGGCTCGTACGGGAACGCCGGAAACTTCCCACCTCCTCCTCCTCCTCCTCCCTTTCGCATCTCCTCCTCCTCCGCCACCTCCACCGGCTGCTCAGCTTCCGCCGCCGGCGAACTCATCGATCCCGAACAAAACCGTAAAGTGGATACGGCGGCGACGGTGACAGAATCGCGCGCGCTTTGAGTTGGGGGGGGAGACGTTTGTCTTCCCGCCAGAGCGAGAGAGTGGGCCGAGCGAACGCAACAATGGGCCAAACCCAGGCCCAAATAAACACATGGGCTTGGAGACGGCCCAATTGTAGGCCCATTGTCTGCTCGTAGTCTCTTTCCTCTCCGCTGCAAACCCTAGAGACCTCCACTTTCGCTCTCGACGAAATCTTCTGAGATATAAAACCTTCTGCGCCCGCCGCTCTGCATTTCTTCATTAGACGGCTTAGGGTTTCTCTTTCGTCCTCCTCCGCAGCGCCATGGTAAGATCTTCTGGCTCTTCCATCTCTCTCTCTCTCTCTAGCTTGTGCATGAAATGAGATCTTCCTTTGGCTGATGGCGAATTCACTGAGAAAGACGATGTTGCGAATGCTTGTCTATGCAGGGTAAGGGAACGGGGAGCTTCGGTAAGAGAAGGAACAAGACGCACACGCTGTGCGTCAGGTGTGGACGGCGCAGCTTCCACCTCCAGAAGAGCCGCTGCGGTGCCTGCGGCTTCCCCTCCGCCCGCAAGAGGAAGTGTATGTATATGCTCTGTGTTTTGTCTCTTTAGAATTTGATTGGAGCAAATGGGGGGGCGCTTGTGATGGGTGTTCGCGCATCTTACCGTTCTTCATGTCGTGCCCGTTAGTGCGCGTAGAGCTCGAGCTGTGTCTGATCTAGTTGCTTATCGATGTATGGGGAGACATGGAAGGAGGGAAGTTCGAGTGTAAGGAAGCCAATGAGGGAATTAGTCCAGTGATTGAGTCCATTCGTTTTGCGCGAAGTATCTGATTCTTCATGCGTATAGGCTTATTTTAGTTTGCTTGCAAGGGTGAAGGAACATTTGGTGGGTGAATTTGTGTATGAATAGAGATCTTGTCATAATTATAGTTGTAGGAAAATTGAAGTGATAGCAAACATCAGTGCTCTCATACCGAAAAGAAAAACATCAGTGCTCAAGAAAGAAGAAGTATGAAATTATTGGTGGGTTATATATCTTTACATGGCGAATGGACTCAGAACTTTTTGTTTGCAATGTAGTGAAGAGCTGTCTTAACTGAGATTGCATTAGTCAATTGTGTTGCTTCATTGTGATTCTAGTTTCATCTCTGACTTCCCGATGAAGAAATCTTGCTTCACCTCAATGTATTCTCTCTTTTTGGGGGTGGGGGAAGAACAAAAGGGAATTGACTTTCGGCTGGGTTTTGCACAAATAGAAGAGAGATTGTGCTCTAAAGATGGTTCTCTGAAAAGGAAATTATGAATATAGAAATTGTCATGTACAAATTCTTTGATATAGGTTAGGTTCTGCTGTTTGCTCTATGTCCCTGCTTTTGCTTTCTCTTTGCGCCATAGATGTTGTGAGCTTGTGATGAGGTTGCTTATTGTTTACTTTCTTGTGATAGCTTATAGCAAGTGCAAATCTTCTTTTCTCACCTTGAGTTGTTTTTAATCATTGTTTTTAGATAATTGGAGTGTGAAGGCAATCCGAAGGAAGACCACAGGGACTGGTAGAATGAGGTATCTCCGCAATGTTCCTCGCAGGTTCAAGAGTGGCTTCAGAGAAGGTAATGGGCTTCGCTATTACGTTATTTGATTGTCTTTGCAGATAATGCTATTTTTTGTGCTCGGTGATGGTTTTGTTTTTTTTGGCTTTTTTGCTGACTTGTGGAGCTGATGGTTATAATGCAGGTACTGAAGCTGCGCCAAGGAAGCACACAGCAGCAGCTACTGCTTAATTGTTGTGATGGTTTTGGGGCACAATCATGTTATTCCGAAGGATTTAGTTATTGATATCTGGACACAGGGAACTTTTGGCATATACAGTTGCCCTTTTAATTTGCTTTGTTTTTGTTACTGTGGCGTTGTTTACAATTTTGAATGAGCAGAGATCAAGCCTACTGTGGTTCTAGAACTCAGTTTAGTGTTTGTTCAGTTGAAGTTCCTATTATTATTTTCTTATTTTTGTGCTAATGATAGGATTTCGAAATCAAAATACTAGAGTGACAGTATAAGCCAATGTTCGTTTTTGCAAGAATTGTCACATCAGTAATTGGGCCGCCTCTCATAACAGATCACATATGTTATTGGCGAATGCCTCTTTGGTTTAGCTTATCATTAGCAAATATGTATAATTTTGGGAGGTACAGTTGCATATCATGGTGTGCAAGCTTTGAGGTCAAGTCTGTGGAGCGGCCTGTGGCCAACAACAATGGACATTTTCGGTTGGTGGTTGTGGATTATTAGTGGCCCTTGCTTGGAAGCTTTTTGTAGTTTGTGTTGAGTTTGTATGAGATTCATATTAAGCTGGTCGGATTTAGTGCTTGGTGTTGCCCCTTTGTAGGTTTTGCTAGAAGGTGATAAAAGAATCGTGTCGTGTGATGAAAGAAAGATGAATTTGAGAGGTATCCATGACCTTGACCTCTTAGCTTCTTTTTACCTAGGTGGCCTATGCAGAATCTGTCTTTAATGGCGGTTTTACTTTTGTTTGTTAAGAGGCTAGTGTTTGTTCCTATGCGCAATTATCATATTACCCATTACTCAAAAGATGTGGACAGTGTACTCATTTGTGCTCTCTGGGTCATATCCTGTACTTAAACAAGTTGCAGAAACATAGGCTTTGCTGCCGTTGCCTTGAGATGTAAATGATCGTGCGAGAGCTACTTCAGCATTGTTCCTCATTCTTTGTCGACCAGACAGTAGCTTTGGTTCATTCGTGTTTCGGAGCATGAATTTGATTGGTCGTTACTATACTGAATCGTGATAGTGTTTCTTAAGGCCCATCGTAGGTCCGGGAGCACATGGAATGATCGATCTTTCAAGAGGTTTGATCGTGGAGACGAGTTGAAACATGTGCAGCAAGTCCAGAGGGCAATTCGGGGATGACGACAGTGGAAAACTTTCGTAAGCACTTAGCTCAGCCACGAGTCCAGATATTTGAGTACACTTGATCCTGCTCTGTACGACCCTAGTATAACAGCAGTTTATAACTTTATATAAAGGTTGTCCATGAGAGCCTGAAGACGACTAGATTATAGTGGTCCAGTAGAAATTTGTCCAAAAGTTCTAAATCAATAGAAAATTGTCCAAAAAGTTCTAATTCTATATTATGACGATCAATTCAGTTCTAAAATTTTCAATCTGATTAATTTAATTTTAAACATTTTAACGATTTGTCAATTTTGATAGAAAATCGCTAATGACTATGACAATTTTTGTGATTTTTAAGATTTTCTTTTTTTTTTCTTTTTTCCTTATTTCCCTCTATTGGGCACAGGCAAGGCCCCGGCAAGAGTCTCTCGAGTGACTGTGGGCAAGTTGACCTCACCAGCCACACCTCGCCTAGATCTGGCGAGGGTGTCACAGCCATCGCTGACACCTAGCGACCAACGGAGGAAATATGAAAAGAAAAGAAATGAAAAAATAATTAAACATTTTGTAGAAAATGCAATTTATGATCAAATTGACAAATCATCAAAAGGTTATGAACTGACCACCGTAAGATAGGATTAAGACTTTTAGGCTGCGTTTGGTCGTCCGGATTTCTAAATAGGATAGGACTGGATAGGATAGGATAAGAAATCCTGGGATTTCTTCATATCATGTCCACTGTTTGGTGGACTACAGATTTAAAGTCGAATAGGATAATTTTATTTTATTTTTTTGCTATTCATGGGTCCGGAGGAGCCGGTAAAGGAAAAAAAGCCAAGAAAATTTTTTAGTTAAAGCGCACAAGGTGTGGGGATGAAGATGACGATGAGTGGAGCGTAGGATTTCTGGAAAAATAGGCATTAGAAATCCTATCCGGGTCTATCCTACCCCTCCCTCCAGGATTTTTTTTTTCCGGGCTATATCCGATCTATATCCGACTTTATCCTATCCTGGACCACCAGCAAACACAGAATAGGATAAAACATATCCTATCCTGATTTTTATACGGTCGACCAAACGCAGCCTTAGACAATTTTCTTGGTGATCCAATCATATCATAAAATGTTAGGCTATTGGATTACCAGTGAATGACCCAAATAATTTGACTTGAAAATGAAGCAAAATATTGAAAAGCACCTAAGTATTGACGTCATGGATGTTTGAATTCACTTTTCTAAAATCACGATTGAGATGTGGCTAGGGTTTCAATCTATAGAAAGTCCCATTTGTCGAGTGCCTTTGGTCACATATAACAAATGAAATATATTCTTTGGCTAATAACGTGTATCAAAACAACATGTGTGAATGCAATAAAGTCAAGATATGATAAGATTCTCCATCACTTAGCCCTAATGTATTTCTTTTTGCCAAATTTAGCTCTAATGAAGATGATGCATAATGAGCAACCGATGCATAGTGTTGCATCCAAGGAGAAAGGGATTGAATCTCGGTGGAAATTACATACCACTCTTACATTTGTTACCATCGCAAAACATAAATCAACTCCGCTTTTTAAATGATAAATTCAGAAAATTTTTAAAAAATTACAAAGGTTTCATGCGAAGCTAAAACAGATCATTTGACTGGGACACTCGTTAGGGTTTTGGTAAGATTCATGTATTTTTCAAAATTTCCCTTCTTTTTAGCAGCATTTAAAAATCTGATTTTTTTTTACCTCAGCGTCGAACACTCGAAAATAAGCTGCCTGATTTTTTTCTGATTGCTGAAATGAAATATCCGAAAGAAAATATTTTTCCACGCGATAGAATAGAAGAATGATTTATTTGGGCGCACTGGGATTCAAATCGGACAGGATGTCAGACAAAAGTCCGTGCGTCCACGTGGATGTGGCCCATTCCCTGCCCCCCCTCCCTACTTTTCTTCTCTTCCAGCCAGACAAAAGGCTTCACGAGACTCGTCGTACGATGTAATCTCCGGACATCACACGCCGCCGTTTTCTCCCGTTAGCGCGTCAAATTGTTGGACATCTCTCTCTTGTGGCCAAAAAGATGGAATGCTCCTCCTTCCATTAGAAATTGTCCGCTATTATATATATATATATATATATATATATATATATATATATATACACACCTATAGAAACGTCGGATGAAAATCGCGAATTTAACTCTCACCGAATTTTACAGATGTTATTTTTCTTTTTTTTCTCCTCTTAATGCTTACTGACGATGCCGAATAAATTTTTTTTTGTTAACTTAGATTCCGTTTATCTCGCGAAAAATGGATGATTCGAAAAATGCTTTTTTAAAAAATGATCGCTCGTATTTTTTACATAAATGATTGAATGAAAAATATTTTTATCATTCGCGAAAATATATAGATATAAATTTTTATTTGATGATAAAAATATTTTTTATCGGTTAATTATTAAGACATAAATTTTTCTCGAAACAAATGGAATTTTCAATTTTCAAGCGTTGGTATTTATTAATTTAATAAGGCTACATCGTTGCGGAATGTGATGGAAGAGTGGATGCTAAGCTCAGCGCTGGGACCCACTTCTTGCCTTCTTTTTTTTTAAATCCTCACAACCAAAAAATATTCTCTCTTAGCTTTTCAGCTCTCACTCATTCCCACACCAAACGCGACCGTCCTACACTTTCCTTAAGCCGACGACAGAGAAATTAAGGAAACCCCGCGCAACATCGTACGCATCGAGCTCCCCCCGGCCCGCCTCCGATGTCGTCATCGCCGCCGGCTTCCGCTCCGGCGGCGGCTAACGGCTCCTTCACCCCCCCGCCTCCCCCGCCGGCGAGCACGGTGCCCTCCACGAGCGCCGCCGCCGCCCCGTCGACGAACTCCACCTCTCCTCCGCCTCCCCCTCCGCCGGCGGCGACCCCGCCGGCGTCTTCGAACGGGTTGCCGGCGGGGGCGATGGCGGCGCTGATAGTGGGGATCGGGATTGGGGGGCTGATTGTGCTGATTGGGGTGGGCATTTTCGTGATCTTTTATCGGAGGAGGAAGAGAGGACGGCTTGAGCTGGGGAGTTACCCTGCACAAGGGCCTAAAGGTGAGTTTTTATTCTCGAATGCGAGCTTTTGAAGTTCGTAATTTGTTCTTAATTTTATGGTTCTTCAGCTAGCTAGAAATGAACTTGGTTCTGAAATGAGGATTAGTCATGGGGCTGGAAAAAGTTAGATCTTTTGTTGTTTTCAAGACCCTGAGTTGTGTATCCTACGCTTTGATTGTGTCGATCGCTTGTATGCTTCTATGAGTTCATTCTAGGATCTTAAAGTTGTAAATTTTGGGAGTGCTACTCGGGTCTCTCTCTGAATTTCTTGTTTGCCGGTGTGATAATTGATGCATTCTATATATTGCTTGTTGGGAGGATTAAACTATCACTACAATGTTGTCTATCGGGTCAGACAATTTTCCATAATTCCAAGAATGCTTTTTCAATATTGTTAAGCCTGGTAGAGCAGGGCAAAATGAGTCAAACCTACATAGAACATAGTAGTTGGCTCCTTGGATGATACAAGAGAGCTTTGTGGCAACGGGCGTGGAATTTCTTTCATGTGGCTGTTCGTGCATTCTCATTCCCCTTTCTAGCTTCCTTCTTAGTGCTTTTCACATTACTAATATCTGTAAAGACGAAGCACTCATTTCCCATCAAATAATTAATGAGGAATGCAGTAGCTGAGGGCTGAAGCTCTATACATGCTGCTTCCTATAATTCTCCGACAACTCAAATGCTTAGTTTTGCTTTTGTACATTAATCTCTTGAATATCTATATTTCTTCCAGGATAATGTGATACCAATTTCTTTTCGGATAATGATTTTTAAGTGCCTATAAGTTATCGGGTTAAAAGTATGTTATCTTCCATGCAGATGACCCTTCTGCTAGCCCAGCTCAGCCTTTTCAACCTAATGTTGCTCCATCATTTGACAAAGTTACAAATTGGCCAAAGCCTACTCCTCCGCCACGAATTTTGTCTAGTTCACAAGGTCCGACTTCTTCTGAACAATTCTCAACAACAGATTTGGGTTCGGTACCATCTCCAGGCATGGCATTAGGTCTTTCACAGAGCACATTCTCGTACGAAGAGCTAAACATAGCAACAGATGGTTTCTCTAATTTCAACTTACTTGGCCAAGGTGGTTTTGGCTATGTTCATAAGGGAGTGCTTTCAAGTGGGAAAGTAGTTGCAATCAAGAAATTAAAAGCTGGGAGTGGACAAGGGGAGAGGGAATTTCAAGCAGAGGTTGAGATCATCAGCCGCATCCATCACAGACACCTTGTAACCCTTGTGGGTTACTGCATTTCTGGTGCTCAAAGAATTCTTGTATATGAGTTTGTTCCAAATAACACGTTGGAATTTCATTTGCATGGTGAGTATGACTTTAGAGGAAAAGATGTATGTCTTTCATTTGATGATGCCTTTCTAGTATCAATCACCTCTCTCTCTCTCTGTTACATTCTTTCCAAGTTCGCACTTTAATTTTCTTGATATGTATGGATTCTAGCTACCATACAACTTTGATATTCTATGGTCAATCCCTTTTTTAAGTGCTGTTGGAATAGTGGGACGTGTTTATAGGTTCCCTCCATTCTAGAACAAGGGATTCATATATCAAAGCCGTTTATCTAACAAACTAGCAATACACTAGGATTTTTTTTATTTTCATTTTCCATTTAATTAAATTGTGTTTGTCATATCCAAACAGCCTTTACCCTGTAAGCGGCAAAAATTACCTACAATGAAAATAAAGGGGAAAAATCTCAAGTAGTTTTGGTGAAATGGATGACAAACCATGACAATGCAGCCAGCTAACACTTTTATAGCCATCTCATAATAATAAGCTAACTTGATCTCCACTAGGATATGCATGCATAGGCAACATAGGATGCTTAGTTATTTTGGAGCTCAAAATTTGATTGAGAACATTATAGTTATTATAATTGCAATTGCAGGAAAGGATCGCCCAACTATGGCTTGGCCTATGAGGATGAAGATTGCTTTAGGTTCTGCAAGAGGGTTGGCATATCTGCATGAGGACTGTAAGTATCTTTTTTTTAACCTTATCACTATGATGAGTTTCACGGTTCATCTTTATTGTATTCACTTCTCAGGTAGTCCGAAAATCATTCACCGTGACATCAAGGCTTCTAATATTCTTCTAGACTTCAATTTTGAGGCAAAGGTATGATGAGAAATTGTTTAATCATTACATGATAATATTGGTTATCTAGGCTGTTTATTGAATTTGCTACCACATTATCTAGTTAGTTCCTTAAGTTATTGATTTACTTTAAATCTTGAAAAGCAATTTGCATCCCTCCAAGGTCCTTAGTATAAGCTGAAGATAAGAGAAATGGCAAATGGGCTACAAAAGTTGGTTTCTTGATATAATCATTAGGAGAACGAAATGATAGACTTTTCGTCCTGCAACTATTTTTGGAGTTGTGATGAACTTTTTAATGCAAGATTTAATACTATCATGTGAAGTTATTTGGATGTGGATTATAAAAGATGATACTGATTCCAGGTTGCAGATTTTGGACTTGCAAAGTCTGCTTTTGATACAGATACTCATATATCCACTCGAGTAATGGGAACTTTTGGGTAAGGCCATTTCTCACGCATGCGGTTTGTCTAATTTGGTACCACTTATGGTTAAGTTCATTTATTTCCTCTCTAAGCATATATTTGTTTTGTCATCTTTTGCTGATCTAAGTCTACCGAATGCAGCTACCTAGCTCCAGAGTATGCGTCTAGTGGGAAGCTCACCGAGAAATCGGATGTCTTTTCTTTTGGTGTCGTGCTTCTAGAGTTGATAACCGGGCGTCGTCCGGTTGACAAAACTCGACCCTTTGTTGAGGATAGCATGGTTGATTGGGTCAGTAGTCTTTCCACAGTATACTTACTTGAGGCGTGTTATCGTTAGTGATCTTATCTGATAGGAAAAAGAACCAACTTTAGGACTTTGAGCATCTATGCCCCACTTCTCCCCCTCCCCTTCATGTATTTATTCTTTCCCTCCATTCCATCTCTCCACCTTGAATGTGGTCATAGAATTGACTCCTCTAATGAAATGCCAGGCAAGGCCTTTGCTGACACAAGCATTAGAAGATGGCAAATTTGATGCCATTGTTGATCCAAAACTGCACAAGGACTACGCATTCGAGGAAATGACTCGGATGATTGCTTGTGCTGCTGCTTGCGTTCGTCATTCTGCACGACACCGTCCACGAATGACACAGGTACATTGCCTAGTTGAAAAGCCTTTGTTTCAATATGAGACCGAGTGTTTCTTTTTTTTGTCCCCACGTTGTAGACATAATTATATGCTCTATATAGTGGTTCTACTCCTACAAATGAAAAGTCATGGGTTATCACTTCATTCGAGCCTGAAAAAAGGAAATGTGTGTTAGTTTCCTACAACTCACTTCCGGCATGACCGGTCGATGCAAACTGGTACACAAGCGTGGAATAAGATTTGAGCTTCGTGTAATCAGGTAGTCCGAGCATTGGAAGGAAACCTTTCTCTGAGCGATTTAAATGAAGGAATTGTGCCCGGACATAGCAGAGCATATAGTCCTTATGGAAGCACAGACTATGATTCTAGCCAATACCAGGAGGATTTAAAGAAATTCAGGATGATGGCCCTGGAAAGCCAAGAACAAGCTACAAGTGAGTTCAGTGGCCCCACTAGTGAGTATGGCGTTCAACCATCCAGCTCAAGCAGTGGGGTACAACAGACTACCCAAGAGACGGACTTAGGTAAAATGGCAGAGGATGGTTATCATGCTAGCAAAGACACTTAATATTAATATGAACCGAGAGGCTAGACCCTACTTCCACAGTTCCATGGGTATGTCTGCAAGATCCATGCTCTGATGAGAAACATCATCTGGAAGAAAAAGTTCATGCTGCGCTTTGGCCTGTGGCTGCATTTGTGACTTGTTACTTATAGATTGAAATGGATTAGATTTGGGAAAGGCAAAAAGTACATAAGGTGTCGGTATGTCTATATTGCTGATTGGACTAGTATGTTTGAGGTATTCTAAAAATTGTCATTGCTGCTAGAGGAATGTATACGACAGGAATGACGAGACTCAAAGTGGAAGGGATTGTCTCCTCATGATCTTATAGGAGCAGTGGGTTGCTGCAATTTTTGGCTGAAAAGTTGGGAAGCAACGTGGGTTCTGATTCAATACATTATGCTCAAAAGAGTTTCTGTCATAATCTTGTCCAGGTGCAGTCAGTGTGCATGATTGTAATCATCCTGTACTCTTCCCATCACTTTCTCGAAGGATGAATCTGCAAAATCTGTTTAATCCAAATTGCTGTAGTTGCTCAAGTTCTTCACGTACTGGTCCAAATCAATGTAGTAATTTATCTGGAGTTGTGTTCCTGAACTGCTTATGAAGTCGGCTGAGGTCGCCATGGTTTTTACATGTAGAGTTTCTTATTTAAAAGTTTCTTGAAAGTTCTGTTTTTGACGAAATTAATGCGGAGGGCCTGCAAAATTTTGTGAAAAGAGATCCATGTCCTCCGTTTGAAAAGAAAATTATTTCCCCGTGTTCTTTTAGAAAAAGAAAATCGGATGCTGCTTGATTTGGCATACTCTGAATTATGGTTCGGTCAGACTGTGAAAGCAATAAGCACCAAAGCCAAGTGCAAGTGGCGAAAATTCTTTCAATTCATTATTCAAGCCAAAACCCAAAAAAAAAAGGAGAAAAGAATGCGCGCCCTCGAGCACACAAGTATCATATTGTATTATTGACATTGACCTGGATCTTTATACGTCTCGAATTGGAGGGATGGATTTAGGGCCTGTTTGGTTCAACTTTGAAAATGCTACTTGGGGAAATGCAAATACCTTTGGGTGAAAGCCCATTGGGGAAAGGCAGATGGTGTTTGGTACAAATATTTTGTAAAGCTACTTTGGCCAAAATATAGTGTTTGGTGAATTTTTTTTGCAAATGGACTTTGAGAATTATCTTATTTATAAAAAAAAAAACAAAACTTACCCATCGCCGGAGCCGGCCGCCGGAGCCCGAGGTCAGGCGACCCCCGGCGAGCCAGATCCGCCGCCGCCGGCGGTCGCCCAAGGCCAGGCGACCCTCGGCGGGGGTCGCGCGACCTCAGGCGGCCGTCGCCTGGGTCGCGCGACCCCAGGCGACGGCCGCCTGAGGTCGCGCGACCCAGGCGACGGCCGCCTGGGTCGCGCGACCCAGGCGACGGCCGCCTGGGGTCGCGCGACCCAGGCGACGGCCGCCTGGGTCGCACCGGCCGGCTGGGGTTGCGCGACCCAGGCGACGGCCGCCTGGGGTCGCGCGACCCAGGCGGCCGTCGCCTGGGTCGCGCCACCCCAGGCGGTCGTGCGACCCCCGCCGAGGGTCGCCTGGCCTCGGGCGACCGCCGGCGGCGGCGGATCTGGCTCGCCGGCCGTTCTCCCTCGCCGGCGGCAGTCGTTGCCCGAAGAAGACGACTAAAAAAAAAAAAAAAATAGGAACAGTAGCATTCGTGGAATGCTAGCATTTGGCCAATGCTAGGCCGAATGCTCAACCAAACAGTCTAGCATTTTGGGAATGAACGGATTAGAATTGAAAAAGTCAAAAAATATATCAGATGTCTATATGTCTGTGTGGCTAATTTGAGTAGTATAGCTTGAGGTATTCTAAACATTGTCATCGCTGCTAGAGGAATGAACAAGACAGGAATGACGAAACTCAAAGTAGGAGGGATCTTTTTCTCATGATCTTATACGAGCAGTGGGTTGCTGCAAGTTTTGGCCGGAAAGTTGGGAAGCAATGGTGGTTCTGATTCAATTCATCACACTCGGAAGAGTTTCTCTCCTAATCTTTTCCATCCTGTACTCTTCCCATTACTTTTTCTTTAAGGATGAATCTGCAACATTTGTTTTATCCAAATTACTGACAGTTGCTCAGATTCTTCACATACCGATCCAAATCAATGCAGTGATTTATGTGGACTTGTGTACCTGAACTTCTTATGAAGTTGATTGAGGACACGTCGGTTTATACATGAAGAGGGTCTCACGTAAAAGTGTTGGGATTTTTGCACCAAAATCCCATAGAATTGAATGAGAAGTGTGTAGGTAAAAGTGTCCCACATAGGGTAGAAGAGAAATGGGAGATGGGTTCAAATAATTGAGCCTCACAAATGGATTTGAGCCCCAAGGGGTACCCCACTTTTGTGGAAGAGAGAGGACCTACGCCGCCGCCGTTCGTCCGTCCGGCTCGGCTCGGTTCCGGGTCCAGGTTCACCCTCTATCGGTTTTTATTTTTCCCGAACAGACGTGTTGTTTAGAATTTATTTATTATTATTATTTTTTGGACATACAAATATGTCTATTCGAGGTTCGGTTCGCCCGAACGAAGAACCGAATCCCTTCGTGACTGTTCACGAACCGAACCGGTTCGAACCTTTGCTACTGTTCACGAACTTGGAACCGCCGGCGCTCTCGCAACTCTTCATTTTTCGCCACTTTCATATAACCGAACGGTTGAGTTCGGGAAGAGACACTTCGTGACATTTTGCATTCCCAGAGACATTTTCCCGAGACACTTGCGCATATTCACTTTATCATTATCATTTCTTGTGCGATTGTTCTGCGAAATTGCGCTCGAAGGAGTCCTCTGAGTACGTACCGCTTCGGAGGAACGAGATCCGTTCTATCCTGGGAGACGATTGTCCGATATCCTCGGGTACTGATTGAGGGGCCAAATTCGTCTTAAGGACACGACGTTATTTCGTCGGGCTCGGATCAACATTCTGCTTTACTTTTTTGTGCTGCTTTCAGGTTAGTCTTCTAGTATTTGATTTCGATTTCTGGTATACGAACTTAGCCGAACATAACCAACTGCAATCTTAAGACGAATTTGTTTTCGGTTCTGTTCGTATGGTTGCTTAGTTTTTGACGAATTTCTATCGCGTCAAACAATTCTGTTTGTAGTCATATATTACCGATTCTTTCCGTGAATATATATTCTGTTTTCATATTTCAGAAATGGCTTCGGCTTCGACTCCGGTTAACCCTATTCCGAATCATGGAGAAAAGCCAGAAAAGTTTAATGGTACGGATTTCAAGAGATGGCAACAAAAGATGTTGTTCTATCTCACGACCTTAAACTTGGCTAGATTCCTCAATGAGGATGGTCCTAAATTGGACGTTGGAGAGACAAACAAAGAAAAGTTGGCTGCTGTGGATGCATGGAAGCATTCTGACTTCCTATGTCGCAACTATGTCCTCAACGGTCTAGACAATACTCTCTATAACGTCTATAGTCCGCTAAAAACGGCTAAGGAGTTATGGGATAGTCTGGACAAGAAATACAAAATCGAAGATGCCGGATTGAAGAAATTCATTGTCGGTAAATTTCTGGACTTCAAGATGGTTGACTCAAAGACCGTCTTAAGTCAGGTTCAAGAGCTTCAAGTGATTATGCATGATATTCATGCTGAAGGAATGACTCTAAGTGAGACATTTCAAGTGGCTGCATTCATTGAAAAACTGCCACCATCCTGGAGAGATTTCAAAAATTATCTCAAACACAAGAGAAAGGAGTTGTCACTTGAAGACTTGATTGTTCGGTTGAGGATCGAGGAAGACAATAGGCTATCCGAGAAGAAAGTTGGGAAGAACCTAGAGGTCTCAAAGGCCAATGTTGTTGAAGAAGGATCGAAACCCAACAAGAAGAGGAAAATGCCTAGCAAGTCTGGAGAGGGATTCACCCAAGGCCCGAAGAAGTTCGTTGGCAAGTGCTTCAACTGTGGCAAGTCTGGACATCGAGCCAAAGACTGCAGAGCCAAGAAAAGACAGAAAACTCAAGCTAATGTGGTGGAAGAAATTTCCAATGGTGTTGATGATATCAATCTAACTGCTATGATATCCGAGTGTAATATGGTGGGAAACCCCAAGGAGTGGTGGATTGATACTGGAGCAACTCGTCATATCTGTGCAAACAGATCGATGTTATCGTCCTACACAACTGTAGGGGGTGATGAAAAACTTTATATGGGTAATTCATCAACCTCTAAGGTTGAAGGTGTCGGAAAGATTGCTCTAAAGATGACATCGGGGAAAGTTGTGACACTAAACAATGTGCTACATGTGCCAGACATCCGCAAGAATTTAGTGTCCGGATCTCTTCTTAGCAAGAATGGTTTCAAGCTGGTGTTTGTGTCTGACAAGTTTGTACTTTCCAAGAATGAGATGTATGTAGGAAAGGGTTACCTTAGTGATGGTTTGTTCAAGCTGAATGTAATGACTGTTGTACCCAATGATGTTATGAATAAAGTTGTTTCTGCTTATGTGCTTGAGTCTCCTAATTTATGGCATGCTAGATTAGGACACGTTAACTATAAGTCGATAAAGAAATTAATGAATATGGGACTGTTGCCGAATTTTGACTGTCCAAGTGAGAAATGCCAAGTTTGTGTTGAATCTAAATTTTCTAAGCCTCCTTTTCATTCTGTAGACAATAGAGTCTCAGAACCTTTAGATTTAATACACACAGATATATGCGATATGAAATCAATACCGTCAAGAGGTGATAATAAATATTTTATTACTTTTATAGATGACTGCTCGAGGTATTGTTATGTTTATTTACTTAGTAGCAAAGATGAGGCTGTGAATGCTTTTAAAACTTATAAGTCCGAAGTTGAAACTCAGTTGAACAAGAAAATTAAAATCATAAGGAGTGACAGAGAAGGTGAATATGAATTTCCTTTTGAGGAAGTTTGTACCGAGTTTGGTATTGTTCACCAAATGACTGCTCCTTATACACCACAATCTAATGGAGTGGCGGAAAGGAAGAATCGGTCCTTAAAGGAAATAATGAATGCATTGTTGAATAGTTCCGGTTTACCACAGAATTTATGGGGGGAAGCTGTTTTGACGGCGAATTTTATTTTAAATAGAGTACCCCACAGAAAAACACAACAAACTCCGTATGAGAAATGGAAAGGCAGAATGCCTAACTTGAATTATCTCAAAGTGTGGGGGTGTTTGGCTAAAGTTGCGGTTCCTAAGCCTAAAAAGGTTAAGATAGGACCAAAGACTGTTGACTGTGTTTTTCTCGGATATGCTCAGAACAGCAATGCATATCGTTTTCTTGTTCACAAGTCAGAGATCCCAGATATACATGTTAATACGATCATTGAATCAAGGGACGCTTCGTTCTTTGAAAATATATTTCCGTATAACATAGTATATGAGTCAATTGATAATAATAAGAGGTCTCGAGATACTGTATCTAGAAGTGATCCAATGGAGGATGAACCTAGACGTAGTAAAAGACAAAGGACTTCCACGTCTTTTGGACCTGATTTCTTAACGTATCTGTTAGAGAATGAGCCTCGAACATTCAAAGAAGCTGTGACTTCGTCAGAAGCCCCGTTCTGGAAAGAAGCTATCAATAGCGAAGTTGAATCCATCTTGTCAAACCATACATGGGAATTGGTTGACCTTCCTCCTGGTAATAAACCACTATAATGTAAGTGGATTTTCAAGAGGAAAATGAAAGCGGATGGTACTATTGATAAATATAAGGCTAGGCTTGTAGTAAAAGGATACAAGCAACGAGAAGGTCTTGATTATTTTGATACTTATTCACCTGTTACTAGAATTACATCTATAAGGATGCTAATTGCTATAGCAGCGGTGTATAAGCTTGAAATCCATCAAATGGATGTAAAAACGGCCTTCTTAAACGGGGATTTGGAAGAAGAAATATATTTGGAACAACCCGAAGGGTTCATTGTTCCGGGACAAGAGCAGAAAGTATGTCGACTTATCAAGTCACTCTATGGATTGAAACAAGCACCAAAACAATGGCATGCTAAATTCGACGAAGTCATGTTGTCGAATGGTTTCAAGATTAATGAGTGTGATAAATGTGTATATATTAAGACCACTCATAATGGTTTTGCCATTTTGTGCTTATATGTAGACGACATGCTTATAATGGGCAGCGATAGTGAGGTTGTTAAGGCGACCAAACGCATGCTCACAAGTAAATTTGATATGAAGGATATGGGGATTGCAAATGTTATTTTAGGAGTTAAAATCCATAAGACATCTGGAGGATTAGCTCTATCACAATCCCATTATATTGAGACGATTCTTGGAAAGTGCAAGAATCTAGATATTGTACCAGTAAAGACTCCGATAGATGTTAATTTACATCTTTCAAAGAATACTGGTGAAAGTAAAGCTCAAAATGAGTATGCTAGTATACTAGGCAGTTTAATGTATGCCATGAACTGTACTAGGCCGGACATAGCTTGTGCTGTGAGCAAGCTAAGTCGATTTACAGTTAGTCCAAATGAAAATCATTGGAAAGCAATGAAACGTTTATTGGGCTACTTAAAGTATACTCAAGATTATGCTTTGCATTACACAGAATATCCAGCGGTACTTGAAGGATATTGTGATGCAAATTGGATAACCGGCACTAAAGACACAAAATCGACAAGTGGATATGTATTCACACTTGGGGGAGCGGCAGTGTCTTGGAAATCATCCAAACAAACTTGTATTGCTAGATCCATAATGGAATCAGAATTTATTGCTTTGGATAAAGCCGGTGAAGAAGCCGAGTGACTTCGAAATTTCTTGGAAGATATTCCTAATTGGCCTAAACCAGTGCCCGCTGTATGTATATATTGTGATAGTCAAGCGGCAATAGGAAGGGCAAGGAATGTCATGTATAACGGTAAGTCTCGACACATACGTCGAAGACATGACACAGTAAGACAACTTCTTTCTAGTGGAATTATCACCATTGACTATGTGAAGTCAAAAGATAATGTTGCGGATCCATTGACAAAAGGCCTAACTAGAGAGATGGTTGCGAAAACATCAAGAGGAATGGGTTTAAGGCCTATAAACAAGTCATCATAGCGGAAACCCTATCTAGTTGACTGGAGATCCCAAGATCTAGGTTCAAAGGGACAACTAAGTTATGAAGACAGTGTAGAGTACTGTCAAATTTTTTACTCATTCCCGGATGAAGACAGTACTAATATGTGAAGGTTAAGCAAAAGCTTTTAATGATTCTGAATTGAGTATGTGATATACTATATGTTCAGAAATCACCTATGTGAGTGTGAAGTGAGGGCCGCTTCTGTGAGAATTGAAAAGGCCGAATTCTCTAAAACACTCATGAGACCAGGTGGTGTTCATGGCCAAAACGAACACAACAGTGAGAATCAATTTTGTTCGAGAAAAAGTTGTGTGATTTCTATTGTCTAGGCTTACACGAAAGGTTGACAGTTCAAAGACATCAAGTCTACTGATTGACCGAGTAAGTCCGATAGGTTTCACTAAGGAAAGTTCAAAGTCTCAGACTACTTATCCTGATGCAACGTTTTCTCATGGAATAATCGCACATTGCATCTCATGCATACACGAAGAGTCATGATATCTGAACTTCTCATTCATGTGGGGGATTGTTGGGATTTTTGCACCAAAATCCCATAGAATTGAATGAGAAGTGTGTGGGTGAAAGTGTCTCACATAGGGTAGAAGAGAAATGGGAGATGGGTTCAAATAGTTGAGCCTCACAAATGGGTTTGGGCCCCAAGGGGTACCCCACTTTTGTGGAAGAGAGAGGACCTACGCCGCAGCCGCCGTCCGTCCGTCCGGCTCGGCTCGGTTCCGGGTCCGGGTTCACCCTCTATCGGTTTTTATTTTTCTCGAACAGACGTGTTGTTTAGAATTTATTTATTATTATTATTTTTTGGACATACAAACATGTCTGTTCGAGGTTCGGTTCGCCCGAACGAAGAACCGAATCCCTTCGTGACTGTTCACGAACCGAACCGGTTCGAACCTTTGCTATTGTTCACGAACTTGGAACCGCCGGCGCTCTCGCAACTCTTCATTTTTCGCCACTTTCATATAACCGAACGGTTGAGTTCGGGAAGAGACACTTTGTGACATTTTGCATTCCCAGAGACATTTTCCCGAGACACTTGCGCATATTCACTTCATCATTATCATTTCTTGTGCGATTGTTCTGCGAAATTGCGTTCGAAGGAGTCCTCCGAGTACGTACCGCTTCGGAGGAACGAGATCCGTTCTATCCTGGGAGACGATTGTCCGATATCCTCAGGTACTGATTGAGGGGCCAAATTCGTCTTAAGGACACGACGTTATTTCGTCGGGCTCGGATCAACATTCTGCTTTACTTTTTTGTGCTGCTTTCAGGTTAGTCTTCTAGTATTTGATTTCGATTTCTGGTATACGAACTTAGCCGAACATAACCAACTACAAAAAGTTCATTGAAACTCCTGTATTTTGTGAAATTTATGTGAAGGGCCTGCATAATTATGTGAAAAGAGATTCATGCTCTCCTTTCCGAAAGAAGATCATTTCCGTTTGATTCTTTGGGAAAAGAAAAAAAATCGGATGCTGCGTGATTTGGCATACTTTGTAATTTGGTACAGTCAGACTATGCCCATAAATCTGCTTCATGCCTGAATATGCCAATTTTTACAGGACAAGACTTGGAGAAACGGTCTTGAGGATCACCAAGTAATCAAGTATGATTTTGAAAACGTTAAAATACTGAAACAATCACACTTCATCAAATATAGATTATTCCAAATAGCATCCTTTATGTCTGTTGAAGACACTATAATAAAGCAAAGCACGAAATTAGATACATGTCATGGTCGGTGAATGTGACGGATAGCAATGAGCTCATGTGAAAGTCTCATCCCTAACATACCAACAACAAGAGGTATAAGCAAACATACTGAGTGCACCATGTGGTCATCGGACCGCTGAAAATCGCTCTAATTGTTAGGCACGCCCGTGTGTTAACACTTTGTCTTAACATTAAGGAAAAATGACATAAATGGTTCTCCGACTTTAGCTCAATATGTAATATTATTCCTTACCTTTTAAATTATTCGATGTGGTCCTTGAACTTTAGTGCCATGTAGAATGTTACCCCTGAACTTTTAATTTGTTCAATACAATTCTCGAAATTTTGGTACATATTTAATTTAAAACACGGTGTCTTCAAGTTCGATATTGCAACACTCATCCCCAAACTTTCTTTCAATGTTTGATATTGTCCTTCAATTTATTCAAGTTCATTGTACGACGTTGAATATTTTCATATAGTTAAGGGACCAGATTGAATATGTACTAAAAGTTCACGGGTCATATTGAACAAACTAAAAGTTCAGAATAAGATTGCACATTAGACTAAAGTTTAAGACCGTATCAAACGAATTAAAAATTTAGGGATATATGTTGCACATTGAAATCAAACTAGCATTAAATTAGAGGGAGCATTTCAACTCAGCAAGATTGTCCATTTGAATATTACTTTTGGCTACTAACCCCACAAAAACAAAGGAAAAAATCAACTAAACAAAAAGTTTATAATATACAAATCAGTTAAAAAAAAATCTGGGTTTTACTCGTGTCCACCTACAAGTCAAGTCAAATTCCTCTTCGATTGTCCGGTCCGATTCGACGACCCTGAGGAACATCAAAAGTTACAAAGCCAGCTTTTGCCTCAGAGCTCGCTTTTCCATTTCACGAGCCAGCTGTTCGCCCCCCCTCTTCGAGAGCTCCGATCATCATCGTCCATGGCTTCTCGCCGGCGCATGCTCCTCAAAGTCATCATTCTCGGCGATAGCGGGTAAAATGCGCGCCGCCCTTGTTCCCGCTTCCGTTGATCTTGCAGGTCTCCGTGCGATCTTTTGCTTCGATTGACTTTTTGCTAGTCTTTGTTTTCGTTTTTCAGGGTTGGGAAGACTTCTCTGATGAATCAGTATCCTTCTGACACCCAGATCTCCTTTTTCATTTTGGGCTTGATTGATTGGTGTTTTTGACGGTGGGGGGACCGCTGATTGTGCTGTATAGGTATGTGAATCGCAAGTTCAGCAATCAGTATAAGGCGACGATCGGAGCTGATTTCTTGACGAAGGAAGTTCAGTTTGAGGACAGGTTGTTCACATTGCAGGTGAGCCCCAAAAAGAAAAGGGAGAATTCTTCGCATGGTTCCTAGTTTCTTTTCCGTGTAAATTGTATCATTTGAGCATGGATTTTAAATTGCTGCTGCTGTGCTCATCGGTTTCTGCGAATTTCGTGACACCCTTTGGCTTTCCTGCTCTGAAAAATTTCCCATGAATGCTCTGTTACTGGGTTTTGGCTATGACGCATATGACTCAAGCTTAATGACCCACGGACTGCGTAAATCTCTGTATCCCTTTTTTTTTCCTGCTAAATCTGGTTTCCGGGAATGCAAGAACTCACCATTAAGCTGCTTAAGAGACCTTTTGTTTATGCAAATATATGTCGTCCAGATTGGTTGAGCCAATGCCAACACAATCAAATTGCTTAGGTGATTTATTACAAACTATTTGGTCTAACAGTTGGTCTGCTGTTTTCAACATGGAATGCTAGTATCAATCTCACGTAGACGTTAGCAACAGCATAACAACTTATCACCATTAGCATGGTGGCTGCATTCCCTTTGGGATTTTGTTAATTATAAGGCGTATTTGAATCTTAACTGATTATGCAAAATATTACTAGGAAGATATGGTTTCCCTTCTGGGTCAAACTTGGTGAGAATTCAGCTATGCAAAGTTCAGACCTAAATCTCTAAAAAGTCAAAACATGGAGTATAAGTGAAAATTAGGCTGTTGACTCGATAATTTCTCTATACTTCTCCAACTTTTGTTTCAAAATGGAGGAGGACAGGAGTTGATGGTCAGTTAGTGTTAAGGTTTGATGCATGAATGTGATGTGGTTATATGCAAAAATATATTTAGTTGGTTTATTCTACCAACTTCTTTGAATTCTGGTATAGGTCCTTACTAGTTGATGTTGGCCAGTTCAGTTTTATTCTATCATCTCTCTGTAGATCTAAAGTAGGCAGGCTCTGGCGTCTTTTTTAATCTCCTCGAGACTCCTAAATAGTCTCGTATCCTATGGAAAAATACAAACTTTTGGGCAATCACCTAATTATGCTTACTATGCATTTTTCTATGCTAGCTTGTGTTCGAAACTCGTGTTAGCGTCCCCTTCAATGAAGAGAAGGTAAAAATGTCAATTTTTCTTCCCTAAGAGAATGAAAAACTTGCTTACTTGCAGATTTGGGATACAGCTGGCCAAGAAAGGTTTCAAAGTCTTGGTGTGGCTTTTTACAGAGGTGCTGACTGCTGTGTTCTTGTGTACGATGTGAATGTGATGAAATCATTTGACAATCTAAACAACTGGCGGGAGGAGTTTTTGATTCAGGTAACCCTTACTAACAAGATGATGAATGAATTATGACTTAGAGCTTACAAGGTTATTGAGCCTAAAATTTGTTTTGATGACTTGGTAACCAGGCCGGTCCATCTGACCCTGAAAACTTCCCATTTGTTGTTTTGGGTAACAAGGTGGATGTCGATAGTGGCAATGGTCGTGTGGTGAGTATTCTTTCCTCAGTCTTTTGTCCCTCGCTTTTATGTTATGTACATTGCTTACGCTAGTAAGAGACCTGCTCAAGGGAACTTCTTTTCTCATGTGACGTATTTGTAAAGATCTTTCCGCTGTTGAACTGCGTGACATGGCATCTTCTTGGTTCTCCACTTCCTGATTCAGGTTTCTGAGAAGAAAGCGAGGGCTTGGTGTGCTTCCAAAGGAAACATTCCTTATTTCGAGACCTCTGCCAAAGAAGGATTTAACGTGGAAGCTGCTTTTGAGTGTATAGCCAAAAATGCTTTGAAGAATGAACCAGAAGAAGAAATGTGAGTCCTTTGAATCGAAATCGTAGATAGTGTTGACTATTGAGAGAGTGTGTTCTTCCCTAATTAGATGAGACCCTCATCTTTGTGATTTATCAGATGGGGATATAGAGTTATAATATGCTTAAACTTAGATAACAACGGAGAATGAACGTTAGTTATCACACTGATTCAACACATAATTGCATCGGCCATACTTTGCTATATTTGGGTGCAGTATATTTTGCTAACCTAGTGCTTTGAACTTGTCTTTGTCGAAGATATCTTCCGGACACCATTGATGTCACGGGTGGAGGACGGCAGCAGAGATCCACTGGTTGCGAGTGCTGAGGAGTCCCGCAGTACATCATTTACCTTGGGATGCATGTATGATGCAGCTCAAGATGTATCAATTCACGGTACAGAAATTATTCTCTTATGTTTTGTCAAAAGGAGAGTAAAAAAGAATTGTTCGTAAGGACTTATGGAGAGAATTGTTGAATTTCCCAATGTGTATCTGTATCATATAAGCCAAATCAGGGAGACATTGTTTGTTTTTTCTCTTTTCACGCCTATTTGGGTCCTAGCATCTTTGGTCCCACTAAATTCTTCATCTTCTTTCCCCTGATATACTGTCAATCTGAGTCCTGGCGCTCGTTAATAGTGGGTATATGGTGCAGTTTTTCCCCTAATACTGACTCCTTGTCAATTCCTACTGAGAAACCAAATGGGCGTTCCTTCCTTCTTCTCTCTTTGGGCTTGTCGGGAAATGGGTTAGGATTACCTCTTCCGTCTTAGAAGAAAGCAAGAAGACATGTCCCCTGTGATAATCCATGCGGTCAAGACACGTCACCGTTGGACGTGCCACGTGTCGAGCTTGAAGATGCGATGTGTACGTGTGTGATCACAAATGGGCTTCTCTCAAATCCTTGAAACAATGTATATCGCTCTAGGGAGAGAGAGCGAATTGGAGAGCCTCCATTTCTGCAACGGCAATCTTTACACGCCATAACCTTATTCTGAACCTTAAAGCCACGAGAGGCCGACAACGCCAAGAGAAGGAGGAGAATCCATGGAAGCCGCGAAGGAATCGGAGCCATCGAGAATTCTGGATGTCATCCTCCCTGCGCGCCTTGAAGTCGACGGCCGTGAAGGCTCGGCGCTTCCTCCTGAATCCTTCCAGGACGCCTTAGCCAGGGCCGCCGCCACCGTGAAGTCACATGCTGCCTCGATCTTCACCCCCGACCACAGGGATGACTGCGTGGACGACCCGTGGCCCGTTGCCGAGGGCCCGGCCGACGTCATAACTGGGGAGCCGCTAGGAGGCCACGAGCCCGATCAGCCGTGCACGACGGAGAAAGGCAGCAGCGGAGGAAGAGGACAGGTCGGTGGGGACGTGGTGGTCCCGGGCGAGAGCGGCGAGGGAGATGAGGTGGTGGTGGTGGTGGGCAAAGGGGCGGAGGAGGACGACAGAGGAGCTTGCGTGGACGGCCTCCAAGGGCTGGAGATCGGGGAGAGAGGCCAGAACGGCGGCGGCGACAATGGTGACGAGGAAGGCGGTGATGAGGAGCCGATACTAGTCTTAGGCGTTGTGTAATGAAACTCCAGCCGCGAAGTTCCCATGATCTAACGATTCAATTTAGATGAACAAGCCTTTGTATCTTCAGCACGCATGTACATGCAACGCATGATTTAGAATTTCAATAAATTGTCAAATCTTTCATCTTTCGTGCACATGAATAGAGAAAAAGATCTCAAATTTCGACTTGGTTGGCTGCCAAAAAAGAAAAATAATGCAGTTCTTTATCATATAGCAGATCCGTTCTTGCCAAAAAAAAAAAAATTACCAGAAACCAATTGGGCTACAGGGCGGATTTCTCTCAAGCGAGAAGAAGTCCAGCATAAGATGCTAGGAAAAATAGGACTTTTAACCAGTGGAAAATTCCGATCCTCCCATGAATCATATGACCGGAGTCGGCAGCGGATTTCCGGTGAAGTGCGCCTCCAGGTTCGCCAGCACGAGATCCGCCATCACCGTGCTGGTCTCCACGGTGTCGCTCCCCACGTGGGGCAGGAGAACCACATTGTCCATCCGGAGCAATTCCTCCGCCACCTCGGGCTCGTTCTCGAACACGTCGAGGCCCGCCCCGCCGAGCCGGCCCTCGAGCAGGGCCGACACGAGCTCGGGCTCGTCCACGTGCGCGCCCCGCCCGATGTTTATCAGGACCCCCTCGGGGCCCAGCGCGTCCAGGACTTCCCGGCCGATGATGTGGCGGGTCTCCTCCGTCAGCGCGCACGCCACGACGAGGATCCGGCAGTGGCGGGCCAGCTCCACGGCGCTCGGGTAGTACTTGTAGCTCACGCGCGGCTTCTCCGACCGGGAGTGGTAGCTGATCGGGCAGCCGAACGCTTCGGCTCGTTTCGCGATGGCGGAGCCGATCCTGCCCAGCCCAACTATGCCGATCGACTGGCCGCTGAACTGAAAACGAAAGGCAGAGAAGGCAGAGAGAAAGCAGAGGCGCAGAGCTTCTAATTTTGTCAAAATGGCACCAGACACGAGCAAACTGGAAATGAATCTACAGACACGACCCAGATGAAATCTAAACAGCCCATCTCCTCCCACAAACGAAAGATCAGGTTATCGCCAATGCGTGCACGAAATTGGGAACAGGGGAATCAGCAGTTCGAGGAACAGACCTTGGTGGTGAATCCAAAATCCCGACTTTTCCACTTCCCACTCCTCACGAACGCGTCGCACACGCAGACCTTCCTCAGCACGCCCAGCATCAGAGCAATGGCGACGTCGGCCACGTCGTCGGTCAGGACATCGGGGGTGTTGGCGACCCGGATCCCCTTCTCCCGGCACTTGCCCAGATCGATCTTGTCCAGCCCCACGCTGTACGTCGCCACCATCTCCAGCCGCGGCAGCGCGCGGATCAGCTCCGCGTCGGCGCCCACCTTGGTGTTACCCACGACGGCCCGGATCGAGCCCGAGTGGGTCTCGAAGAACCGGCGCGGCGAAGGGTAATCCCAGAGCCGGTAAAGTTTGAACCTTTTCGCGAGTTCTTGCTCGAGGTGGGCGAACATGGGGCATGTCATCAAGACGCCAATCCCTTCCATTTTGCAAGAAATCTCTACCGCTTGAGAGTTCTTGGGAGCCTTTCAACAGCACTCTTCTCTTTACCCTCCCTCTTTTTTTTTATCCCGTTTGCTAAACCTAATAGTATTTATGCAAACTACCGAATATTTTCACTATGATAAGCTTATATAAATTGCAATATGTTAAATAAGCCTGGCGTGACCGGCCGGTGCAGGCTCGGCTTGCTCGGGCCTAACTTTTCTTTTCCATTATCCTACCTTAGGGGAATAGCCGAATGCCAGATGAGTTGCGAGTTGCATTTCATCGAGCACATCTAGACCATCGATCTTGTGATTTTCGTAGCTGAGATTCACATAATTAATGATTGGGGTGATATTTGGTTAACATGCTTCCAAATCAGTGCAAGAACGGCGAGAGAAAGGGAGAGATATTGATTGATTTTGGGTGGTCGAGCATGCATTTCTCACTCGGCTTTTGTTTTTCTTCAAAATAAAGCTGTACAACATGGAACAAGAGCACAGCAGTGAACACTAAACATGCACCCCACGTTCACAACAGCAACAGCCTCCAGAATTAGAAATCGCCTAAAATTCCCACCAACTGAGAGAGAAAGAGAGAAAGAAAACCAACATTAGCCTTCACGATCTTGTCTATCTCACTAGATTCTATTGACATTCTTTTCTCTCTCTCTCCCTGTCACACTTTGGAGTTGGCTTCTTCCCTTCTTTTCTTCCTCCCTCGCTCCCGTTGCCCAGCAGCTAGCTCAAACCACACATATCAATCATGTCTCTCCCTCTTCCTTGCTGAAGCTTTAACGATATCGCGTCGGGGTCGATTCTATTCGGTACCCCGAATACATATGCTCTTGCGGCCGTGTGTTGTTGTCGGCTCATCAGACTGGTATAATCTGTTCTGACCAAATGATGGTCCGGGCCCTGGAACAAGAGCAAGAGGACTACAGGTCTAGGCTCTTCCATTTCCAGGGTATGCACGACAACGCAGGGCATCATGTCAAGAGCTTGAGTGCTGAGCAGAGCATGTTCGTTGAAGAGCTCTCGGGCGATGATGCGACAATGTCAAGAAGCTACGGAGCGAAGCCTCAGAATGAGAAACCGATGGAGCAACAACAGATTGGTTGGTCGCTCCATAAATCTACCGCCAAGGCCCCTAAATCGCGCCTAGCCCGTGACGAAGCTAAAGATAAGCTACCTACAGGCAAGCTGTGTTGAATGTTCCTCAATAGGACCAGGATAAGCTCTGCGATAAGATGCTAGCGTTGTATTGGTTTGGTGACCAATCTTGGTATAACGATTGACTATTGTAATTCCTTTTCTCGGTTTTATTTCAGACACGGATTTGATGAAGGAAAGGTTTGCAAAGCTGCTTTTGGGTGAGGATATGTCTGGTGGAGGAAAAGGTGTTTCCTCGGCTTTGGCCTTATCGAATGCCATCACAAATCTGGCCGGTACATTCATCTTTCTCATTGATTCCCTTTTCCAATAGATAGTCAAGAGTAAACTTTGTAGAACCAGCGAGACAAGATGTGCTTGAACGGCCGAGAGATGGATCTATCTTAGTTCGTCTAGACTACTATGATTCTCTAGTTTTCATCCTAAATCACATATGCCATGACTTTTTTCGCGACAAGTTTTGTGAAGATCTGTGTATTTGCCTAATCTGATCGTTATAAGCACAATGCAGCTTCTGCATTTGGCGAGCAAAAGCGGCTAGAACCCATGGCCCCAGAAATGAGAGCGAAGTGGAAAAAGGAGATCGACTGGCTCTTATCTGTCACGGACCACATTGTTGAATTCGTTCCTTCTCAACAGAAAACTAATGGGGTGAACATGGAGGTAAAAATGAACATTCCTTTCCCCTTGGAAATTTCCTAATCTCTCCGTCGCATTTCTTGGTCTATTTATCTCTCAGTCAATTTAATAGATTATGACAACGAAGCAACGCACCGATCTCCACATGAACATCCCTGCTTTGCGAAAGCTAGATGCAATGCTCATCGTGAGTATCTGTAACATTTCATCTTTCCTATAAACCATGCCTAACAAGTGATTATCAGTCATGACTTGCAACAAATTTCTACTCTATCAGGATTGTTTGGATAACTTCAAAGACCAAAATGAATTCTTCTATGTAAAGGATGACAAGGACTCGGAGAAAGGAAATTCGAAGAGAAAAGATGACAAGTGGTGGTTGCCCACGGTAAAAGTGCCGCCGAATGGTCTCTCGGAAATGTCAAGGAAATGGCTCCAGTTTCAGAAGGATTCTGTCAACCAGGTCCTGAAAGCGGCTATGGCGATAAATGCGCAAGTCTTATCAGAAATGGAGATACCCGAAAATTACATTGAATCTCTACCTAAGGTAATGAAAAGGACGAGTCCTGCGAAACCATAGCTTGAAAGTCGTCTCTCTCTCTCTTTTTTTAAACAGCTTCCAATTCTTGACCTGCAATTTTCCTCCGGTCATTAGAATGGAAGAGCAAGCCTTGGAGACTCCCTCTACAAGAACATAACGGATGAATACTTCGATCCAGATCAATTCCTCTGCGCAGTGGACATGTCGTCCGAACACAAAATCCTAGACCTCAAGAACAAGATCGAGGCCTCGATCGTAATATGGAAGAGGAAGATGCACAATAAGGATAGTAAATCATCTTGGGGATCCGCTGTGAGCATGGAGAAGAGGGAGCTTTTCGAAGAGAGAGCGGAGACAATTTTGCTCCTCCTTAAGCAACAGTTTCCAGGAATATCTCAATCAGCACTGGACATTAGCAAAATCCAATACAACCGGGTAAGTGATCTTCCACCTTAAGCATAAATTCACCTATCTTCTCGAAACAGACTCCATGAGCTTACACATCAGGAAGTCTTTTAAGTATCAACACAAATCAGACTTATCAAGTCCTTTGCTTGCCATTTGCATTGTTACTCATCCTTTAGCTTGCTGTTTTCTGTATGTTGTGTATAGTTGTGAGAGCGAAATAAGGCACTAGAATTATTGACTGTTCTGAAACTAATCTGTAACCCCGTTGCTCTGTAGGATGTTGGACAGGCTATCCTAGAGAGCTATTCAAGGATACTAGAGAGCCTGGCCTTCACAGTGTTGTCCAGAATCGAAGATGTCCTCCATGCCGATTATATTGCGCAGAATCCATCGCAAGTATCACATAAGAGAAACCCTCTAAGAGATTGTCCATCACTGACAGGGACACAGAAGTTCAACGCTCGAGAGGAGATAGAGAAGCTAAATTTGTCAGAAGCACCCAGTTCAATGACATTATCGGACTTCATGGGGTGGAACTTGGATCAACAAGAGGCCGAGGAAAAGAAAGACAGAGCTGCTGATGATTTGCTTAAAGACAGTGACGGGAAGCACATGGATAAGCTCTCCTACGTAAGGACCACCGACAAGAAGGTTTCATATCTCGAGAACTTGGGCGGTGTAAGAAGCCCCACTTCACGCCATTAGTGGTAGTTTCATAGAGGAGGAAAGGTTAGGAAGGACGGCAAGCGCAAGAGAAGATTTATGGGAGGAAAATGCTAATCTTTTCCTTCTGTAATTGAGGAGGATTAGGAGGATGAAGAAAGCTAATAATCTGAGTGTCTTGTACATGCTAACTTCAGCGCAAGCAAAGCTTTGGTCCGCCAATCTGTCTTTCCTTCTCATTTGTTTATTGCCTTCATAAAGATTTGCATAGGTCAGAATCATCTCTGTGATCGCAATGAACAAGAGTCTATAAATAGATTGCTGAACTGCCAAGTTAGGACCTCAAAGAACATGCCTAACATGTTTTTCATGAGAGCTACGGTGCGATTCTTCTGAAGATCACACTTATGCCATACATATTTCACTAGTAAACACCTACTAAGGCTTTCAGAATAAAGCGACGCCCAAAAAAATGACAGTCCGATCTCAATCACGCAATTACCATATAAAAAGTCAACAAATAAAAGCTTATGCATTTGCCTGAGTTTAAGCACCATAGCCAAATAAACCAAATTGGAAGAGAAACCTCGGATTGATTTCAATGCAGTTACTATTTTCTCAATGTACTTAACAACCTTCAAAGCCAGAGAATGACATATTTACTAAAGATTGTTCCAGGATAATTTCTGAGCTGAATTAGATCTTGCCACGAGGACCCAACTTTGGCGGAAGTTGAGGACCCTTCTTGATTGGCAGAATGTCGCCAGAAGCCGTGGCGCTGAAATAAGCAAGAGTTGAACCCCCTCCCAATATCAAGAACTTGAGCAATAACCCTCTCTTTGTGAAAGGACCTACGAATGTCTCGAAGAATTTGCTCTGCAGTATCATATTTCACAGATAATACATATCATTCTCTATCCGCGCAAAAAAGGCTAATAAATCACAAATTGGTATAAAGGTCAAATTACCCTTGGCACAGGAACTGTCTTACTTAAACCAATGCTCCAAAATATGCGCTTGCATATCCTGATCAGGTTCCTTAACATGTGTGGTAAGTTTGAGACAATTTCCATCTACTTCTATAGACAGGTTACTTTGGGTACTCAGATTCTTATAATAAACTTGCTTTCTTCCGAAGCATGTCACTATTCATTGACACTTCTAAATATCACGAGCAAATCAAAACCAGAAGATATTCTTTTTTAACTTTTTTGAACTCATCCTTCAACTGATGCATGACTTGGTCAAGAAATACAGACCTGAAGGGAGTTGTACGGTGAAGGTGCATCTGATCCGTACAAGTCCCATTGCCCAGTGGTGTTACCCAAATCTTCCAAATCAAAGTAGACACTCTTGTCCCCATATTTTGCCACCACAGCACCACTCCTACTCAAACAAAGCCCCTCAGTTATCAGCAATCACAGTTCACACTTGTCTCCTTACGATACCGCAGCTCATTACTAATACTGAAACGTAAGACTGTAGGATGACCCAAGTCCTTATGAATAACTTGTTATCTGATGCACTCATTGCAACCATCAACGATCCTAATCTAAGCCGTACGCTAATTGACTTATCTTTATGCACACCTTAAAGTTTTGGGTCCCAAGCTCTGGGTAGTGGGCTTGAGGTGGAGCTTTTTCCCGGCAAACGAGCTTCCAAGGCCCTTGATGGCGGACGGCGGTGCGGCGGCAACGGCTGCTAGAGATGCCATTGTCAAATTGGTCCTTCGCTCCTAATTGGTATGATTGACTTTCCTGTTTCGGTTGCCTCCAAAGAGCTTAAGTAATCTTTTACAAGGTTTTCGAGAGGGACACGTGGTGCAATGGGTTTTCTCGAGCAGAAATTTGGAGTCCCATTTATGAGGTGACACGCGTGTCTAAGTAGGATAGGCCTATCCTTTCATGAAATCTAGTTAAAACCAGTAAAAAGCAATGAAATCTTTGTCAGTAGCAAGCCACTCGTAACGCACACATACTAGAAGTTGAGCCACTGGAGCGAGACTTCAGCATGTTCGCACCATTTTATTCACGTCAACCGTTTTGGATGCGTCTCAACATGTAATCTCGAGAGAAAAATTGCCCCAGATTTCAATATCCGAGAGATGATTTACAAGAAATTACACTTACTTGAGCATCTCTTCGTATTATCTAAGTTGAAATTTCTAGCTTACCGAAAGATATTTTCATGTTTGCAAGAAATTACCTTCGGGGACAATAACGATGAATGCGCAGCCTTTGAATTCAAAAGAGTGTAAAAAAGTTTAAAAAACGTCCATGGTATGCATGAGAGGCCATGTGAAATGTCTTACGGTAAGTACATTCTATGGAGGATCAAATAGAGTGGTGAGCTTGAACTTATACTTTTTTAAACCTTTCTTTCGTTATTCAATAGATGAACATGACTGACAAATTTGAATTGGAGAGAGTTATATGGCTCGTCTAACTTGAACAAGAAAACTATTTGAGAGTGGAATGTTGGACGCAAATTTGACAATTTACAAGAATAGTATCTCGAGATGAATATAAATTTGCATTATTAGGAGAAACTAATCTTGCATTTTGTGATTAGTCAAAAAAGAATTAAGTATATTGGCTAAGCCAAAAAAATTATAAGGTAGCAGTACATGTCTATTATACACCTCTTTCCTTTTTAGGGGCTCAAGCGCCTCCAAAACTTTCCCTTCCATCTGCGCACTAGGCTAGCGACCACGGAACAGGCTCACCCATTTCTGTGATGCTGTTAACTCTCTCTCTCTCTCTCTCTTTCTCTACAGTAGCATCAGAAAAAGCCAGAAGCTTTGTGTCTAATTCTTGATCATTTGCCACTGCCAATTGTGAACTACACGAGAGAGAAGATTCTTCAAGTTCTTTCTCAGTGTTTTGAGGTGATTCTTGTCGGAGTTGCGTATGGCTTCCATTCTAGCGAACTTACCCGCAGCATCGCTCGTCCACCGTAAGCCGCAGCCCCTTTTGACAACCGTGGGCACATTCTCAGTTGCCACACCTAAAGGTGCGAGATGTTCTAGGCCTATCGAGAATTCTCACTGCGTGTGGTGCTATTATCGTGGATTGATTGATTGTAAAGTTTTAAACTTTTGAGTCTTATTTCGCTATTTGAGTGTCAGAACTTGCGAGGAAAGAAGGGTCGAATGCAAAAACTTGAATTTTTTTTCTGAAAGGTTTGCGGATGGGAATGGAGTCCGTATTGGTAGTAAAACTATAGCTCATATGATCGCATGCCGTTCTTGCCTATTTTAGCAAAAGCCCACCCATTTTGGCTGCAAAGTTTATGGGCTAAGACTACAAGCTACAACTGGAAAAGAAGGTTCATGATGGAATTGCAAGTGTGCTGCAACACCCAGTTAAAACTGGGCGTAGGCTTTTGAGGGGGGAGGGGGGTAGAGGTTTAGGTTGTGTGCAGATGAATTTGCTCCCTCACATTTATAAACCTCATATTTGGTAGGTAGATACAATCAGTGATGCTGGAACTTAGTGTATGTTTGTGCTTTTCTGCAGAAAGAGGAAATCGTCTTGCTGTTGTAGTGAAGGCTATGGGCGAAAGCTCCGATTCGTCCACTTCCCTAAGCGTTGTCAAGTCTGTGCAAAATATTGTGAGTTACTCCTCCCCCTTTTGTTTTATACAGTGGACATTGTTTAAGCCAAATTATGGGTGCCCTGTACAATGATGCAATTTAATGTAGTTTTCTACTGGTTTTATAGTTATGTCCTTAGTTAGAAGTGTAAGTGCGACCTTTATACGAGCAAACATAGGGCTTTCTCACAAAATAAATTGCATCTCCAAGGTATTATTTGCCCATTTTCGAAACTTTTGTCCAACTTGTTATTTCCATCAGCATTTCTGTTTGGAGTCTTAGTCGATACCTGGTTCCATCAGCATTTCTTCTGGTAGATTCTTTTCGTCAGCACCTGGAATTTCTAACATTCTACTTCCGCATTTCCAAGGCCACTGGACAAAATGTGATCATCTTTTCATTTCTGACTTGATATTTATTTGTCTGGACAGTGGGATAAATCTGAGGATCGCGTGGCTATTGTTGGCTTGGGGTTTGCAGGCATAGTGGCTCTCTGGGCAACTGCAAATCTTGTAACGGTACTCTACGCTGCTTTGGTTATTAAATCCAATTGATGTCATTCTCTCTGGTCGAAAAAATAAATAAAAATAAATAAACAAGGTCATTGCCCTGGCTTTGATGTAATTTGGACAGTGTCGTCCTTTAACATCACGACTACTGATTATTGTTCACCCGTGGAAGAAAATGCATAGAGTTTGAAAATCCACAAAGGAGGACCTCCTCTTTGTTTTTCCGTAGGTGCACAATCTCAGTTTCAAATATGCTGTGGGTATTGAACTAGAGTATCTAATTATGTTCTTATGTTTATACACAAAAGATTCTTTTAAAAGATTTATATTACATGATGCAATGTACTCAGATTCATACATACACTATACGCTTCATTGACTTATCAGATACTCAAACTCTTTATTCTTGACTTGATATATGTGCACTCTGCAGGCTATTGACAAGTTGCCTGTTATACCAAGTGCACTGGAATTCATTGGGATAGTGTTTTCTGCGGTGAGTTTTAGAATATATATTGTCATTGGATGATGCAATTTGATGATGAAGAGATGGTTTTGAATTTTTCAACCATTACTTGATTCCAAATTTGTCGTGAACTTCAAATTTTTCCTTTGCTTTTCCTTGCTGCCTTGGCAACTATGGGGAGTAACACATCTAGTTATTGGTTTATCGCTTTGGTCAAGTTCTATCTCCTGTGTACGTTCTAACTAAAACTTCGTCTCTGTTTGTTTCAGTGGTTTACATATCGCTATCTCTTATTCAAACCTGACCGGTAAGCCCATTTCCAGCTACTGCTATCTGTTTGCCTGTCATTCAATGCCAAGATCCTCTTTCCCATTTTCCATTTTTTCTCGATATATGTCAATAAATCTGAAGGAAAACTCATCACGAAATGGGTGGCATCTTACTTCTCAATTTGATTGCTATATTTTTAACAGGGAAGAGCTTTTCCAAAGCATCAAGAAGTCCGTCTCAGATACCTTGGGACAGTAAACTGTACCATCCTGTGCTGGACGATGATCGAAAGGTCTCATAAATAGAAACTTTCTTTGGCTGTATCCCTATTTCACTGGTTACGCGAGCCTTATGACCTGTCATTTGTTGTAAAAGTTGATGGTGAAGAAGTAACAATTTCAAGTGGAGCATGAAAACTGTATAGTTTCCTGAAGGTTTCTGGTTCCTTTGGAAGCCTGTATCGGTATTCTGCTCACGTTTTTCTCGATGGTCTCTCTCTCTCAGAGATCATTTAATCTTTTCATTTAGTTTGAACTGGTTGTGCTTGTCTGTGTTTGAGACCTGGGCACAAATGTAATATCGTTTTGTCGGTGATCGAGTTTCAGACAAAGCTGAAGCACGCAGTTGTGATTTTGCTGAGAAAAATGCTGAAATGTGGTGCTGCAAGTAGTTCTGCATATTTTTCCATTCTCTACTCTGGTACTGAAAGAACAATTGGACCTGAGTCCTGTATCATGTCATGGATGGAGAAGAATAACCAGCCTTTTAACACTAATGAATGCCGCACCCCCAATCCCATCGCTCATTGCCTTGTGCGACGGTGTAGGACAGAGGACCATGAGATCTCCAGTTTGATGTAAAATTTGCGAAAACTGAAGATTCCGACGATGAGTTTCGAACTTGTTCTCTCTATCGCTGTATTCTCAAAGTGAAAAGTGTAACCGAGGAGAAATTTGGATACCGCGCATGGTTGTTTTGGTTTTTTGGCCGTTTGTCATTTGGTGAGCAATCAATTTGTTTTATCAAGGTTTAGGAGTGCAAAGATCGATTTACATTGCTATGATAAAAAAATATTTGGGCGAATATTTGGAACACCTGAGTTATGAAAATTATCAAAAAGAAGTCATAGACTTATTGCATTTATATCAATTCAATTCTAAACCTTCAATTTGGCCAATTTAATCATAAATTTTTTGACAATTTGCCAATTTAATTTTTTCGGTTAATTTTGACTGAAAATTGCTAAGCTGGACCCTAACCATGTTATGTGACACGATCGATGTTGGCGAGGACAATATTTGTAATTTCAGCAATTTTATATTTCTTTTTTCTTTGCTTATTTTTTTCATTATGGTTAATAAGGGTCACCGGCGATCCTCGCTAGTCACTGGGTAACAGGCGAGGCCTTCAAAGGCCTTGCCTAGATTGAGCAATGGCTTCCTCGCTTACGACCAGCGAGTGTTGCCAGTGACCCTCGTTACCACAATAACAAAAATAAAAAATTGCAAAAATTACAAATTTGTTTTTGTAGGATGCCTAGTATCCACATTAATGATTTCGGACTAATCTCAATGGGTTAAATTGGCCAAATTGAAAGGTTTAAGATTAAATTGGAACAAATACCATATGTTTATTATTTTTTCAGTAATTTCTTCCGTGAGTGATATTCAACTATTGAATAATAAGTCATTCAGTTTATAAGTTCGTTTTGTATGGCGTTAGTTTTTCCCCGACAAACATGGCTGCCTCGCGAATTTCAGTTGAGAATCTTTCCCGCCAAGAACCGAGCTGTCCATTCTTGAAAACTTTAGTCGAGTTCTCGCCGTTGATGTCCGGAGGCAACAGCTTCTTTGTCGGTTCATCATCCCCCTGTCCGTAATCGTCAAAACCCGATCACTATCTATCGAAAGTTCCAAGCTTTTTCGTCTCCCGTTTCCTTTTTCGGCATCAAATGGGAAGGAAGAGCATGGCGAGCTTGAAGAGAACCTCATCTTCGGTCGCTTCTCTGGTCCAATTCGCCTTCTTGAGCTCGCTCCCTGCTCTCGAAATTCAACCATCGAATGGCTCAAATCCCTCCTCAATGTCTCCGCGAAAGCCGAGCCCGAAAACCTGGAACGCGCAGAAGGGTTCGGTCAGTGGCTCGACCTATTCGTGTTACACTGATCTCTTGAAGTCTTGCATCGCTCGAAAAGCGTTGGGTCTCGGCAAACAACTGCATGCCCGCCTGTGCTTGCTCGGGCTGGGGTTTGATCCCAGCATAGCGACCAGATTGGTCCATCTTTACTGTGATTGCGACTCCTTGCGGCATGCCCACCTCCTGTTTGATAGAATTCCCAAGAGAAATAATTTTCTTTGGAATGTCTTGATTAGGGGCTACGCGTGGAATGGGCCTTACGAGGCTGCAATAACGCTTTACTACCGAATGCTCGAGCACGCGCTCTTGCCCGATAACTATACATTTCCCTTTGTGCTCAAAGCATGCTCAGCACTTTCTGCAATTGGACAGGGGAGAGAGATTCATGAGCATGTTAAGAATACTGCCTGGGAAAAGGATGCTTTTGTGGGTGCAGCACTGATTGACATGTATGCAAAGTGTGGTTGTGTGGACGATGCTTGTGCAGTTTTCGACGTGATTCACGAAAGAGATGTGATATTGTGGAATTCGATGCTTGCAGCCTACTCCCGAAATGGTTGCTCATATAAGTCACTTACTTTGTGCCGTGAAATGGCATTGGCAGGTATAAGCGCAAGTGAAGGCACATTTCTCACTACAATTTCAGCTTCAGCTGACATTGCTGTTCTTCCCCAAGGAAGGGAGCTGCACGGTTTAAGTTGGAGATGTGGGTTTGACTCTAATGACAGGGTGAAAACTGCTTTGGTAGATATGTATGCTAAGTGTGGTTCAGTCAAGGTAGCCGGGACTTTGTTTGGGCTTCTTAAAGGTAGAGACGTCGTCTCGTGGAATGCCATGATTAGTGGGTACGCGATGCATGGTTATGCTGCAGAAGCATTGAATTTATTTGAAGAAATGCGGGAACAATCTGTCCCTGATCACATTACTTTTGTTGGTGTACTATCTGCTTGCAGCCATGGTGGCTTGCTCAATGAAGGTTGGAAGTTCTTTGAATTGATGGAGAGGTATTATAATATAGTACCCACAGTTCAGCATTACACTTGCATGGTTGATCTCCTTGGTCACTGCGGTCAATTGGATGAAGCATGGAACCTGATAAGGCGAATGAAAGTTGTTCCTGATTCTGGTGTCTGGGGTGCTCTACTGAATTCATGTAAAATCCACGGTGAAATGGAGTTAGCTGAACTAGCTCTAGAAAAGCTGATCGAACTGGAACCTGATGATGCTGGCAACTATGTGATTTTATCTAATATATATGCTCAGGCAGGGAAATGGGAAAAAGTATCAAAACTCAGAAACTCAATGACAAACAGGGGAATAAAGAAAACTGTCGCATATAGTTGGATTGAAGTGAAAAACCAAGTCCACACGTTTCTTACAGGAGACACTTCCCATCCCATGTATGATGAAATTTATGCTGAACTGAAGAGGGTAGAAGGATTGATTAAAGAAGCTGGCTACGTCCCAGATACTGGATCTGTTTTCCATGATGTAGAGGATGATGAGAAAACTCATATGATATGTAGTCACAGCGAGAGGCTAGCAATTGCCTTTGGACTTATTACTACTCCACCTGGGTCTAGGCTTCTAATAACCAAGAATCTCCGAGTGTGCGAGGACTGCCATGTCGCCATTAAATTTATCTCGAAAGTTACGGATAGGGAGATCACCATTAGAGATGTCAATCGCTACCATCATTTCAAGAATGGAAGTTGTTCCTGTGGTGACTACTGGTAAATAACACAGCCAGAGGTCTGTTGACAATTTCATGCGCGACATTTGTTGCCTAGAAGAGTATCACTCAAATCGGGAATCAAGTATTGGATCATGGAAGACTGTGATGGACCAAATTTGCGGGATACTGGTATTATCCTGCCAGTAGAATTCAAAAATATCGAGGGAAAAATGAGATGGTCATCGGGAGCAATTCCAGAAAATTCACTTGAAGCACTGGAGCCAAAGATAATCATTGTTTCTGTGGGTGCATGTTTATATCCCACACATCCATTTTGCTGATATCTCTAATTTGGGGAACAAACGTAGATTTTCTAGTGAATTTGGGGAATGGCATTCAGCAAGAATTCGCCTATGGCCTGGTGATGGTAATTCTTTAGTCATGTGGAGGAAGTATCTTCGGGAAAGTGATTTATATGTTTATTCAAGGTAATTGCTAATTGCTAGTCAACTGCAAATCAAAGCGTCACAAGTTGCCTTCCTTTCAGGTTCAAGAAGAATAAAAGATATCCACTATCTGTTAGATCTTTCATATGGATTGGCAAACGAGAGCATCTTTAGGGTAACGATTCCTGAATCTTGTGAGGCCCGAGAACTGATTGTGTTGGATAGGCGTATGAGAAATGGCGTTGGAGACATGAATTTTTCCCAACTTCTTTTTTCTTAATTGGCTTGGCTCTCAACCCGACAGCTCATAAAATTTGTATGGGTATCTGCTATTTTGGCGGGGTTTGTCTGGTCAGGCAAGTCGTGTGACTTCTGATCAGGTTTATGGTGAGCACTTGCATCGCAACTACATACTGATTTATAGTCTAACTTCTCAGAAATACAATATTTAAGGGACCAAAGGTGAAGATGTACGAAGTTTGTACCTGTACCCTGTATTGTGACTCCATATATTACTAACTGTTGTAAAGGATGTCAAACATCAGTTGCTTGACTAATTGGAGGTAATTCTTATCGTCTTTGAATGATGGCCCTTTTTTTTCAATCAATCATACAATCAACACGCAAGGCTTTTCTATGATGGGATTGGAAAACATAAAGTAATGAGTTAGTCAAAGATGGCTGGTAGAAAATGGTAGCAGAGAGTTCCACTGGTTTGTGGTTCACATTAAAGAGGAGGTTGACTCTAGAGAGTTGGGCGTTTCCATCAACAGGTGAGAACAAATGTTGCCTGGTGGAATGGGCAAGGATGGAACGGCTGAGAATGAAGGCGATCCTAAAGCTGGCGAGCTTATTTGCACAAATTCGTCAAACCTTCAAGCAGATGACAACGGAAATCCATGGAGCACAGGCTTATTCGACTGCCACGAGAACAAGACGAATGGTAATAACATTAACCGGTTCTAATTAGTGAAGTCCGTACATACTTCATCTACCGAAAGTTTTTGAAGAAGACAACTTCTCTGGTAATTTTTTAAGCACTTCAAAATCTTCACATCCCAGTCATAGTTGATATAAATAAAGTTCTTGAAGAAGGAAGGTGTGATTGGCATTCTAAACTTGTGCTGGAGCTTGTGCTTCAGTAATCAAATGGGTAGGCTAGGGGAGTCCATGCAAGTTGGATCTGTACAGCAGTTGGCTCAGCCTCAACAGTTGTACTTCAAGATACAGTAGCAACTCTATCTGGCCTTTCTCAAGATAAGTCGGCAATTCAAATGTTAGAAGGTATTGCTATTGGACATGTGTGGGCCATGGGATTATTTGATTGCAATGAACATCCTATGGAAAACAAATCAGACATCAAAAAAATTTTAGTGTCCTTTGACAGCTTCATTTTTTGTGGTAGAGAAACCATCTTCTCTGATGGCATGATTATGATTACATAGCTCTCGCTGAATAAATCATGAAAGTTGCTTAGATAATAAAAGCTGGAAAATTTTCTCCTATCATCATCTGTAATCTCCATGTGTGTCTTAAAGGAGTACTTCCATTTGATGAAGTCAGAACATAGGCCGTTAACCAAACTATTAGAGGATAGAAGAAATTTATAATAAGTTATGAGGGAAAAAGAAACTCTGACCGGTCAATTAGGTACGAGGCTTTGCAGAAGTAGCAGCTGAGAATTGTATTGCCATTAAAAACATGAAGAACAGCTTATTCACATTCTTTTTGCACGAGACTCTCACTGACTTGCATTGGAGTGATGGCGAATCATCATCAGAAAGAAAAACTTGACTCCAACCTAACCCAATATCTAATCAACTCTTTGCAGCTCTTATGACAGTATGTTTCCCTTATGTGACCTTTGGGCAGATCTCGGAAGTACTAGATGCTGGAGAAATGAGTAAGCCCTCCTTTCTTTTTCATAGCAATTCCTTGTTAATCTTCTATTCCTCGGATCACCGGTATATGCAACATCATCTTGTCATATAATAGTCACTTCTATGTTGAAGATGTGAAATTTTTTATGTCTCCCTCCATTCTCTTCTCCTGTTTCTCTCCTATGTAATATGTTGTTGGTCAAAACATGTGCAATATAAGCCTTATTCAACAATTAGTTTCTGGTAATTGCAGCTTGTCCTCTGGGAAGTTACATTTACCTACTCATGATGTCAGCTCTGTGCACTCAGTGGCTTATGGGCTCAAATTATAGAAGGAAACTGAGGAGGAGATACAATTTAGTTGAAGCTCCATACAGTGATGTGATTTCTCATATCTTCTGTCCATATTGTGCCCTGTGCCAGGAATTCAGAGAACTGAAGAATAGAGGATTTGATCCTTCTCTTGGTACCTGTCAACTCCATTGTTGTTTCTCTGCCACGTGTTCTCCTCACACATTTATATGCATCTTGGCATCATGAATTTGGATAGTTATTTTTCACTACTATATAAAAATATAAAAGTCATGGTTTGAATCTCAGTCCAGAATAAAGCTTTATGTGGGGGATGATTATAGTATTAAAGGTGTATTTTAATTTAATTTTATGTGATTGCACCTCATTAAATGAGAAAAAATTTGAGGAAATTACTGAGAAAGAGATATTTTTACCATCATATATTTCTGCCTAGAACAAACTCTAAACTTGCTTATATGGCTTTTTACTCCATATCAAGTCAACTAATGCTTAGTAGAAAATCATCTTTAGGCTTTTAGAGTTAAATTTCTTTAATTTGCACGAAAACGATAGGCTTGAAATTAGAATTTTTGTATTAGTCACCTGATGCTGATTTAGATCTTTCCATTCATAGCTTGGGATAAGAGCAGCATGTATTTTTCGATGCTTTTAGAACTGAACTTGGACATCATTACTGGCAGAGACTATTCCAAAGTAGAAATTACAAATGACAAATTGAAACAGGGTTCCTTTGAGTTAGACATGCTTAGTCAATTTGGTCCACGGCTGCAAAGCTGAGTGATGGATATTAGAAATTGAATAATAGACATTAACAAGCTAGGATCAAGTTTCATAGGTTCATTGCTATTGAACTCATGTCAAAACTAGAACATGATCTCAGTTGGATTTTGCGAATTGTATTTGCAGGATGGAATGGTATCCTTGCCGAGCAAAGGGTAACTCATTACACTGATCAGCAAATGAAGATTCGCCCTCCATATCAAGCCATGAAGAAGTGAAGAATGTAAAGCCAGAACAGAGCTAGTTCCCAATATTTTCCTTGTTCTATTATGATTTATGGTGTGGTCACGTCTGGAATTTGAAGATTGAGCATTGTGAACAGTACATCCCAACTCTTCCCGTCTTTGGAAAGTAATGGGTATAGATCAGTAGGCATTCCCTTCCACTACAAGCAGTGTCGAGTTAGATTATCCTTTTGATTCGTTGGCCGAGAATACCAGAAGAGGAATTATAAACCCGCTTAGATATGGAGCATGTGGATCTAGCAACTGGCCAACGCAAACAGAAAGCAGGGGCTCCAGCTTGAGAGCCCTTGTAGGACCACCGACGATTCTGACATGTTCCATGAAAGCCCATATAATCCAAGAAAGCAGGGGCTCCAGCTTTTCACTCTCAAACAGAAACTTCCTAGGAAGTCCTCCAAAGCGACTTTTTCGGCGCAACTTTTACCGTACGTCCAATTTCAGCCATGTCATCCTAACTTGATACAGTGCTCGTCCAATCAACAAACTCATTGGTAAAACAATTAGCACATTACGACTTCGAGTGCGATTCGATTTTTATCGCCACAGTTCATTTCAATCAAGTCACAAGGAATTTTCGCAAATTTTCAACATTTTTATATTCTTGACATCGATGGGTGCGTCTTTGATCGGACAGGAGATGAATTTAATCTAATGCACAAAACCGGCCTCGGACTGGCCGCAGCACCCGGCATATAGTTTTAGCGAAAAAGGGGAAGAAAATCAATCGACCCGCGCAAGCAAGAGCCTGTATCTGCTGCTAGACTTCCCATCTCGAACGCTCCATCGCCACCCGCAAATCCAAAAAAGCATTTGCGGACTTCAAAGCTCGTGCCTTTATAGAATTCAGACGCACCATATACTGTCTTCCCTCTTATAAGCGAAGAAACAGAGCTTTTTTTTATACTCTTGTGGTTCGTTTTCATGCATGAGAGTAAAGACTAGAAGCAAAGATCGCCTGACTAGAATACACGCCATCACAAGAACCCACCTGCACTCCCCCATTAATTGGATTCGGTCATACCTACCTAGATGAGCTCCCCATTAAAGACTCTCAACCACCACTTCCTGAAACGCATTCAAGCCTGTCGCTTATGCCACCCATGTTGGGCTTCTTCTTCTTCTTCATCATTTAAGGCGTTGGGGCTGTCTCATCGTTGGTATCGGTATTCTGGTTTCTCTCAGTCTCGCTTTGCCTCAAGTGAGTGACTTTTCGATCGTTGTTTTCTGGGTTTATTTGTTTGCTTATAGAATTTGATTGTCCGCGACTGGATAGCTGGAAAGATGGCGGGTACGGGATGGATTTGAAAAAAAAGAACAGAGAAGATTCGGTTTCTGGGTCGTCTGGTGTTTGATGAAACGAGAATGCGGGTGTGACGTTTAATATTGCATGTTCAAGTGATGCTATCTGTCATTTTGTGGTGCACTAGGGGCTGAGATGTAATAGATTCAATTGTGCCTTGATTCGGAGATGCATGTAGATCACAATGGCTGGTGTTGGTAAATGAAATTGTCGCCATTTGATGAGATGGCGATAATTGTGATTCATGGGAAACGGTCTTTCTTGTTTCATCTGGTGTCTTAAGGTCAGTGTTGACGAGTGAAATCGAGGGGAGCTGGGATGAAAAGAAGTCTTATTTTACTTTTGTTGATGTCTTGTCCGTTAGTCCCTTTTTTGTCACATTGATCACATTACTTAACCTGTTGAAGCCTTGATCTCGTTGCCTGCTGTAGTTTTTCTATTTAGATTCCTCGGTTCCTTGTTGGACCTTAAAATCCTTCATATCCAATTTATCTATGACATGAAGACCATAATCTGCTCACGAGGAAATTGAATTATCTCTAAAAGTTCGGTACTTGGACAAAAGTTATTGGGCATGCTGAGAAATTTGATTTGCATCCGGTAGTTATTCGCCTCTATCAAGAATGGAAGATGCGACGTATATTGTTGTTGGTATAAGGGTTCATATTTCCCAGCATCAGTAATTTTAGACCTATGCTTGTGTTCTTCATTATTATAGTGTCAGGGTGGCCAATATGATCTTATGTCATTTCCAGGAATCATATCACATATCCATGGCAAATAAATTGATTTATTTGTTTGTCTTTGCTTGCTGTATTCCATCCTTCCTGGTCTTAATGAACAGTTTTGCTTGTGTTTCCCATCCAGCAGCACATTCCCGTTCATTTATGGAGGTAGTCAAAGCAGCTGTCCAGCAGGGATCTACAGCTCGTGATAGTGTTGCCATTAGAGCCGACCAGAAGAGCTACAGTTACTTACAACTCATATCATCTGCATTCGATATCTCTAAACTGTTGTGTAGTGAGGATTTGAAAACTGTGAGTACTTGTTTTCATGGCTTATGGATTTTGCTTTCCTAATTCATGACCTCGCACTACATTATCAGTTCTGAAGCACCAGGATTTGTACGCTAGGTCAATTCCCTTTGTTTGTTGCTCATTGGAATTTTGTATAATATTCTTCCAAGAACCTTGCTAGTATGTTTTTACAGTCGCTAATTGTCAATGAAGCAGCAGAAAAAACAAATATTTATGAAGCAATTCACCAAAAGTGTGATTCTCTTGCTGTTCCGGCTTCTTTGATGTGACAATATGCTGTATTTTTTTCTCATGTAATTTTACTTTGGTCATCAGATTGATGGTCTAAGGAGAAATGGTTGTCTTAATGGGGCTCGAATTGGAGTTGTAGCGAGACCTTCAGCAGAATTTGTTGCTGGAGTGCTAGGAACTTGGCTTAGTGGAGGTGTGGCAGTTCCGCTGGCACTCAGCTACCCCGAAGCCGAGCTTTTGCATGTGCTAAATGATTCGGTATGAGTTCAATCCCTCTATTCCATAACTGGACATCTGAAGGGGCAATAGGAGTTGCTTGTACTTTAGGTGCAACAATATTTCCTCTATAAAATATGCGTTCATGCTTTTCAGCTTAAGACTTTTGCAATCAAGACCCTAATTGCCAATTCGAAGTAGCATCAACAACGATGTTAAAAAGCAGTAATTGTTTCCTTAGGTTCATTTTAAAACATCTTCAAATTGATTTACTTATCATCTGCCATTATAGTAAAACGTGTACGTAAGCATGTTGTTTCTTGTGTTAACCTTGCAGAAGTATCTGATGGCTCTGTGATTTATAGGATGTTTGTATGATATTAAGTACTGAGCATCACCACAATTTGATGCAAAATGTTGCTGCTAAAGCTGCTGCCAAGTGTTCCCTCATTCCTCCTGTAGGCAGTTCATCTAAGACAAGCACACATGAGACTTTCCAGGAAAATTTTCGGTCTCGTGAGAGAGAAGGTGCTTTAGCTGTTAGAGTTAATTACTTTCACTGTATATTCAGTGATATGGGTGGTTAGTCCTGAACTCTGTTGTTCCCAATGGTTCAGATGAGGATCCAGCTTTAATCATATATACAAGTGGTACAACGGGAAAACCTAAAGGAGTTGTACATACACACAAAAGCATCTCCGCACAGGTTATTATCCCTCTGTCATACATCATATGACATATAAAGTTCCCCATAGAACACTGTCTTTCAGTTCTCAAATAAATATTCAAGTAGATTTTGATTTCACATTTGTATGGATGTTGCAAGTGTGCTCTGTTTGGTTGCATAAGATAATTTTGTTATCAAGAACAATGAAGTCTATCCAGATTTTTGAAGAAGCGTGTACGTCTTTTTCCTATTTAAATTGTTAATCACAAAAGGATACTCAGCTCTTCTTGCATTTTCTCAACCGTAAATGGAGAAGTGCCGATGACACTAAATCAAAGCAAGAATTTAGTTTCTTTCAGTTAGTAATCGAAGCTATATTATACCACCATAATTCTTATGTCATCAAGATATAAATACATAAAAAAAATCCTTCAGAGAGGAATGGTTTATGTATTTTTGGAAAAGACTGTTTGTTTGAGCCATTTATGATCATATTTCAGGTCAAAACTTTGGCGGAAGCATGGGAATATACGTCTACAGATCAGTTTCTGCATTGTCTACCTCTACATCATATCCAACAAATGCCTTCTAAAGTTGCTTTTTAGAGAAACCAGTACTGATATATTTATTACCTTCTCTATTATTTATGATCTATCGAATGACTGTGATCTATCTTTTTGAGTGTTTTCTCTTAACTTTCAATACATGTTCATGGACTCTTCAACGCTTTACTTGCGCCTCTCTATGCTGGCTCCTCGGTAATATATTCTTATCTTAAATACTTGTTTTAGTTTTGGAGTCCTTAGAGGAAACTTTTTTGTTTATGAAAGCACTTCTTTTGATTTGCTTTACCAACTCAAATTATTTGAATTTGGCTGCACTTTGAAGGTGGAATTTATGCCAAAATTCAGTGTGAGGGGAATTTGGCAGAGATGGCGTGAATCATATCCAGATGGAAGTAAAGCTGCAGATGCTATAACAGTGTTTAGCGGGGTAAGCCTGCCTCATGTTTGCAATGAAATACTATCTTCCCCTACACTCAGAATAGAAAGTGAAATATTGTGGATTCCTAGTTTTACGTATTCTTAGCAAGTGGGACTCGATTTATGTTTGTCGATTTATTTCTCCTATCCATGTTCTCTCTCTCTCTCTGGTTTACTGTTGAAAAAAACTATATGTCAGTCTGTGCAGTATACTGGATGCAGATTCCAGTAATTCGAGTAAAATGGCAGCATGTGTCATAATCTTTCAATTTCCTGATCAGTTATTTCATGAAGAATTCTTTTCTATTAGCACTAATACACGGTCAACACCAATAAGTTATGTCGCTACTGTAGCATTAATCAAGATGCTTAGAGAAATGGTTGAACTGGCCAATTATTTGTAGCATAATTCCTCACGTCTCAAAAATGGGAAAATATGATAATTGTATGCTTTTAGTTTTCAAATTCTTGCTGTTATATTATTACTGCAACTCTTTTAATTCATAGGTCCCAACTATGTACACCCGATTGATACAAGGTTATGAAGCTATGGACCCAGATTTACAAGCTCAGTCTGCTTCAGCTGCAAGCCATTTGCGTCTTATGGTAGGTGGTAAAAAATTCATTCACAAATCTGAGATTGGTTGGTTGGCTATTTTATGTTCCGGTGATTTTTTCTCAAGTTAATAGAGAGATGACTAGTATGGCTATTGGTGCCTGTTATTAGACCTTTTCTTTTAGATGTATATGCTATCCTTTTCGCTTATTTTCTCTTAAGTACTTGAAATTTGCTGATTCTGCTTTCCCCTTTGTGATGTCAGATGTGTGGTTCCTCTGCATTACCATATCCCGTCATGCAACAATGGGAAACTATAACAGGACATCGCCTTTTGGAGCGCTATGGCATGACTGAGGTAAGCAATATTCTATGTCTCCTTTCCCCATGCTATCTATTTGTTCTTGCAAAGTAGAAATAACCAATCAAAATGTGTTGTCACATAAACATACATGTGGATTGGTATTTGCAGTTTGTCATGGCAATATCTAATCCTTTGAAAGGCATTCGAAAGGGAGGCACTGTTGGCAAACCTTTTCCTGGAATAGAGGTTAGTCAGCAACGTGGCTCGTTTAATGTGGTAGTGGAGATCATGTGATGATTTAAGTTGAACCTATTAATTTGGAAGGTGTAAGCTAAAGATCTTTAAAATGGTAGAAATGTCGAAGGTTTGTCACCATAGCCAACAGCAAAGTTTTCGATCGAAAGATGGTAGTAAAACAGTGCTAACAGCATGTCCTACAGTTTGAGAGAGCCATTTAATCTCATGCTAACTGGTAATTATGAAAGTGTGAAAATTCTATGCTTTGATATTGATCTCGAGGGGAATTTTGCAATTATGATAGGTCAAGATCATTGCAGAAGATGAAAGTGGAAATGAAACACCTGGTGTAGGTGAGTTATGCGTCAGAAGCCCTTCATTGTTCAAGGAATACTGGAAGCTCCCTCAGGTATATCTATGAAATTCTAAATTTTTATCTAAGGGAAACTAGATTGCCTGAAAAGGCTTTATTTATTAAGAATAGGCTCAGCATTTCTATCAGTAGAACCCTACTATTGAGTGAGTATATATTCCTGTCTTACTTAAACAAAATATTGACTAAAATTAGCTTTGGGAGACTACCACTTCCCCAAAATGAGGATTTTCCTGAATGAATCCTATAAAAGTGTCCTTTTTTCTGATACATATATGTTATCCTTGTTAGGTAACTAAGGAATCATTCATCAATGGTGGATTTTTCAAAACTGGAGATGCTGTCAGAATGGATGAAGATGGGTACTACATCATTTTGGGACGTAAGTACATTTATATCTAGAAGTTGTTTCCCTTGTGTTTACAACAACTGTCTCATCTTGGAAATTTTTTACTATTGGCTGGAGTTTTCAGTTATTGAAGTCCTGTTGATGTGTTATTTCATCATTGTAGAAGTCATTTTGCATTCAATTAATGGTGCCAACTCATATCGATTTCTGACTTGAGAAAATTTTATGCTAACTCTGTTTAAATTATTTTATAATTGTGAACTTTTGTCAGGAACCAGCGCAGATATTATGAAGGTCGGGGGATACAAATTATCAGCATTAGAAATTGAAGCGGTTCTTTTGGAGGCAAGCTAGCGTTCCTTCTGGTAGTTTTCTCTCACATCCGTAACGTTTGGACTCTGATTCTAATATCCAGGTGGTGCACCTTTCTGTTTGTGCAGCATCCTATTGTAGCAGAGTGCTGTGTGTTGGGGTTACCAGACAGAGATTATGGAGAAGCCGTATGTGCAATAATTGTGCCAGAGTCAGAACTGAAGCAAAACAGTGGGGAAGAGTTGAAGCCTGCTTTAACACTGAATGAACTTACTACGTGGGCAAAGGATAAGCTTGCACCATACAAGGTTTGTCCATTCAATGCGCAGACATTATTTGTTGAATTCAACTGGTACTTGATTGTTAAAATTGGAGAAGATTCTTCATCTAGCTGTCTAGAATTCTTATGAGTCAACTTTGCTTTGTATGCCAAGTCTATTTAAACCAAAAGGCCGCTTTAGAAAATGTTTTGCTGGTGCATCTGGGGTCAAAGTAATGTGTGCACTTTCAAGTCTCACACCACACAAACTTGTAATTATAAGGTAAAAGACTTATGACTACCTTTTTAGTGGTTCGTCGTCTTAACAGAAGACAGTTCACAAGTCATAATTATATTTCCTCAAGTTTCTGGCAGTTTGAGTTTCATGCCACCTTGCTTGTCTTTTTACAATCTATTGTCAAAGCCGAAAGTTTCCAAATGCTTGAACTTTATGAAGTTTTATGACGGGATCATTGCTTTGCAGCATCCACTTTTAGTTCCAAAGCACTGCACAAGTGTTGCAGAAGATTAAATCAATGAGAAGGGAATGGGAATGACAGATTTATTGAGACTTGTCATTGAGTTAAGAGACACTTTCTTTGGTTGGATGTACTAAACCAATGCACTTGAATGACCCTCATATTAAAATTATTGAAGTTGCAGGAAGCGATTTTAATGTAACTTCGACTATTTCTAGCTCGAAAATATTAGTTGGAATCTTGATTTTTAGTTTGACCGGAATCTTGATTGTTTATTTCAGCTACCAACCAGAATGTTCCTGTGGGACACCCTTCCTCGCAATGCAATGGGAAAGGTGAATTTTTTAACTGCTCTTTTGGTGCCAGAGTCAGATGCATGGCTTTTCTGTTATTCTGTGCTCATCTTGAAGAAGGTAGTAGTAAATGTTTGTCTATCAATATTTCACGCGTAACTGTAGGTGAATAAAAAGGAGTTGAAGAAGAAGCTGGCCTCTGAAGGATAATCAGTTCATGTTGCTCAATAAGCGGCATGACTCCGGAAAGAGTCAACTGGGTGACAAGGTGGTGTCATCTCTTCCTCTTCCCTTTTTGTTTTGGTTGATTTCTGGTTGAAGACTATCATTCCATCGGTTCATTTTTGTGCCTTGTAAAAGAATGACATTTGATTCTTATTCTTGGATTTTCAGGGCATCATGCGTGTTGAATAATTGAAGAAGATGGCTGGAGATACGTCATCGCTGCACTGCTGCACGCCGAGTTTTAGGAGATGATTTTTTGTTTTGCTTTTTGAATTTCTTTTAATTGTCATTGCTGGATTTTGACGTGGTATATCCAATGCTTTGAGACCGCTCTGCACAAGAGAAAAAGCTTCGTTATGCTATGATCAAATCATCTACAATAACATGATTTTTTCTGTAAATTTGCGGCACAGCTTCTTTGATTAGCAGTCATGCGCAGGCGGGTAATAACTTGTCTGACGGAAAACTATTGTTTAAACTTTCACTTGTGTGCAGCATAAATAATTGCAGTTGAATTCACTCGATTTACATTAGTCTTTATTTAGATCTACTGCATCAATCCCGACAAGCAATTGGCATTCCTCAGCTTTCGCAACGGCGGAGAAGGCACATACTCAAACGAATTTGTTGAAAGGGAAAATAGTTCTTTGTTTCAATGTTCTATTGGAATCATTGAAGATACCGAGTAAATTCATACAATTGAAAACGTGAATGATTGGCATGAGTTGTCAAATAATTGGTTGGAGAAGTACAAGTACTTTTGGTAAAACTGGAATGAGAGAAGAACAAGTACTTAAACCATGGATCAAATTCATCAAAATTCAGATAAAACTTCTGAAAAATGGGAAAGACTGTAATGTTTAGCAACTAATGGTACAACATGAGCATTCGAATTTTCTTTTGTTGCTGCAACTTAACAAATGGTACAACATGACCATCCAGTTGCTCTGCCTTCGGATGATCCTGTCTTATCTGTCTAGTCCATCAGATTGCTCAAGTGCAAGAAACGGACTGCCGCCACTCCTGCAATGTGGGCGTAGAAACTCCAACATTCTTCATGTCAAAGATATTCGCTGTCCCAGAAGAAAAAAGAGAAATTTTGAATCAATCGTGGGACTATAGCAATCAAAGCATGAGCTAACAACTGAATATAAACATTGCAGTCGAATAAGATGAAGAACTTTTCACAAGAAAAAGAAAGAAAAAAAGAGGGTCAATGACCTAAAATATTTTATCCTGAGGCTCACAAGACATCAGGGCAACACTTACCCATGTGAAAGACCATCAGGGCAGTGATCATGAAAATGAGGCTAACGAGGTTATTCTAGATAATCCAACAATGATTATAGGTTAAGCTTCATCTATATCTGCCTACTGCTATCATTTCTTTCAAAGGAAGTATAGATAAAAGGAAATGTTTTCTTTTTAACATCATACCATGATGAACCTCAGGAGTAGCAGCAGCGGTGGCATCGACAAGTACAGTAACAGAACGGTAATCAAGTGCCACTGCATCAAAGACCGTCTGCCTAACGCAGTTTGGAGTTTGAACACCTGCAAATGTCGAGACCAAGATATTAATAATCTGCCACTGCCAATACATTACTTCAGATCAGTTCTTCCAAGACAGTGGCTGGAAAATTGACTTGACTCACCAGCCACGACTAAACTATCTATTTTAGCACCCTGAAGGACCGAATGAAGATGTGTTGCAAAGAACGCGCTGAAACGCGTCTTCACCAATTTATAATCTCCTTCTCTAATCACCAAGCCATCGACCAATTCAGCGCCCGCACTACCCTTGCTCGTTGGACCCAACTTTCCAGACGAGTAGAAATGTCGACGAAAGAGTTCAACATCTCTTCCTTGAGAATCGTGCTCCCGAACCACCTAAAAGGGTACCAATAATTACGATCACCATCGAGCATGAGAAAGCATACAAGTAAGACAACCAAGGATTCCTGCAAGTATGCTGTTGTCGAGTTCTTTAAAATCACTCTCGCATTCTAAGGTATTAGAAAGGGTAAAAGAAAGCATGTTGTCCACATTCGCGGTCACTGAAGGTTCACTATATTCAGATGAAGCGATTAACAGCTTCAGGTTGAACAAAATGGTGGGGGGGGGGGGGGGGGGTGTGTGGGTGTGAATTATCGCTTTTTAGAATCTTGTCCATCAAGGCATCACTGCTGGCTTCATCAGAACGTTTCCCTTTCTCTGTTTATAACAAGCTTACAACAAAAGTCCCAACTTTCGTTTTAAGCTCAGCATTTCAAGAACCACACTAAACAGCATCACAACATCATCTTTTTTTGAAGAGAGAACCGTTGTGATCCCAAGATTTCGGCAGATTTAAACTGGGAAAAGGGGGGACAAATCGGTACAAGAGCGAAAAGGGTGAGTACCCAAACCACAAGAATGCCGCGACGCCGAGCTAATTCAACAGCCTCCATTACATTGGGGACAATGGCTTTCCCACCTTTGACCCTTATCACGCTTCCCTCTTCTATAAATTCTTTCTGCCCAAAAACGAAAGGGAAAAAAACAGAGATTCTCGGGTTAGCGAACAAGTAACACGCACCCACTTACAACGTTCGGACAGAATCGTACAAAATCAGTGCAGTTGAGACAGAGGGAGAGGAAGAGACCTGCATGTCGATGACTAGCAGAGCCGTGCGCTTCCATTGATCTTCCATGTGTGACAAAGGCAAGCTGAAGAACCGGAGCTCGGAGGCAGTTTTGCTGAACTTGTTGCAGAGGTGGTGGGTGTTGAATTGATCTTATGATGGAGGAGATCAATGGAAGCGGGTGGTCCTTATATTACCGCTTTTCGAGGAAGTATATCCACCAACGAGAAATGGATTTAAGAAAATTGGAAAATGCGTACCAAAAATTTTGCATTCGGAATAATTATCCAAAAAATCAAAAAATTATCATGCGGTAATCAATTTAGTTATAAACTTTTCAGTTAGAACAATTTAATCATAAAATTTTCGATAATTTGCCAATGCATTCCTCTCGCTTAAAGTTGATTGGAAATCAATGACGTGACCGGCACTGACGCTGGTAGCCTAGCGAAGACCGTATCTATTGTCTACGTGTGTCAAGATTTGCAACGGACCATCATCCACCATCTTTTTTTTTAATCCCAAAACATTTAATTTGTTTATCTCGGCATTCCTTGGTCAAATGAGGGACAATACATCAACATTATCTATATGTTGCCATCACCGCCCCCTATCCATATGCTTATTTTTAAATCACACAGATTAATCTTAGATTATATGGTGCCGCCTTAGTCTACTCTATGCATACATAAAAATAGCTAAATTCTCAATTATATGTGGAGCTGCTAGAAAATATTAATCTATCGTCATTATTTTACCCGGTCCCTGTCAATACCGGATGAAGAAGAGGAAGAACACAATCCTTTGGAAGATCGACTCAAGGTCCATATGACAGCTTATGGACATTTCTTTCATTTTTGTTTTGACTGCGTTCCTTTTTTACTTTGCATAGACACGACCGGTTAAGATTCTATACATGTTCTGTGTTTTTCTTTTCACCGTGTGATCCGGATAAGAATTAACATCTTTATTTGAGTTGAGAATTTTAATTCTTCTGCCAAATACAATCGTATCGTGTATTTTCTCTTTGGCCAACCCTGGATTTCCAGAATTCACGGACAGAAACTAATGTAACAGACCTTACCCATTCCCCACTCCAATCTGGATTAAATTTAATCCCCAGCAAACCAATTAATACCACCAAAAAAAAAAAAAAAAAACCCTCCTCCACTTTTCCCTCTCTTTGTACATCCAGAAGAGGGTAAATAATGGTTTCGCTTATAATGTGGGGCGCTTTATGGCTCTGAAACGCATTCTTCGGTGCGTCAGTTAAAGCTGCTGCAATGCACCCTTGCTCCCGCTGGCGTAATCATTTTCCAGAGCTTGTACTTCCAACCGATTCGCTGTACCGTTGCATCGCAACAACAGGTTCACCACATCGGGAACATCGGAACGAAGGAGCTGCTGCACATCGAGTTCTCAGACAGTAATAGCAGTACCTGCCATCAGTTAAACCGAAAATTATGTAAATTCAATGCCCCTTGATACGTTGGAGGCCTGTTTAAAACAGGCTGGACAAATTCGATTTGACCTGTCTAAAGTTTGTGGATGAGAAAAGAGCTGAATGCAATGCAAAAGTGAGGAGGATGTGCATTTGGGTTTTTCTACCTGTGTCGACATGGGAGAGCAAGAAAGGGAATGCTTGGGCTATTTTGGCAAATGGGGCATGCAGAGTCATCTACGGCAGAGTCTGCATCCTTGTCCTTTGAAAATGGGTGGAGGAGATTTTTTACAGTCGAGGAATTCAAAAGAGGAAGAAGCAATAGCAACATTTCCTGCACATACGAGAGTTCACGTTTAGACCAACAGATACTTATTAGAACAGCAAAGCGTATTGCGCTACTTTCAAAATAGAGTTGCCACAGAAAGCAGCGAAGTCGTATTAGTGCCTCTTCTCTCCTGAAATGCTAACTTTTCCTCAGTATCTCACTTCACATGTATTACTGGAAATCGCTTGTAAAGGCTGACTGCTTGTTTATGCACACCCACTTTGTACATAACCACAATATAATATAGCATAGCATATGTACTCTGTTAATATGAGGGGCAGATATTGCAATTAAAACAACAGCTTCATATCACCACCACAAGAACAACAAGAAGACCAAGGCCTTTGGCCACCAAGTTGGGGAAGGGATTAATAAATATTTAAAAATTAGCAAAAAGAAAAGAATGAGAAGGATCATAAAAGAGCTTTCCTATTAAATTACTGAAGCAATGAATGAGGTCCTTGTGCATTTCCTAGACTGTGTTGATGTATCCCTTTCCCCCTTAATTAATAGATATCAACTTTAGCCAAAACAAGGAAGAAATATTACCGAAAATTCATTCCAGACTAGTTGGCGATTCATGTACTCAAAGCTTACGGCTCGATTCATGTTTGGGCTACCATAGACAAGCCTTGCTTTCAAAGCTCTCTCAATAAGAGTCCTATACCTGTAATTTAACAAAACATGAAGATTATTATTCCAACAGGTAATATTGTGAGAAATATTTCCGCATCCTGAAATTAACTGTGCCAGTATATTGCAATCAGACCTTTTTTCTTGGGGGGGGGGGGGGGAGGGGGCGGGCGCGGCAATCAGACTTGCAATGCAAAAAATCTACATAAAAGAACATATGACTACGAAAGAAAAGAAGGAAAGAAAATTACCCCAAACACCCTAAATTACAGATGCACACCCAACGAAAAACAATCCTTCCCATGAAAAATCGTTAATGCTTCACAGTGCTCATCGTAGCCATCATCATGGTCATTTTTCATACCATTCTACATGTTCGGGTAATGAAAAACCGGAGGAAGCTATTCTGATTTCTGGCATGCTTACTAATGTCTTAATAGTCACAAATCTTCAGCATCATATCTACTCCATATTTATCCTTCAAGTTTTATATGAGCTCAAGTTTGCAGCCAAAATGCCGCATCCCATGTTTGCAAATGAGTTGCCTACAAAAGAGATGTCAATGCCCGTGGAAAGCTAGAACTTCATGGGATTTTATGACTTTCTCATCCCAATGCACAGCAAGGCCTACATTTCTTGAAATTAGGACAGGGAGAGTCAGTGGATTTCTTCAGGAAGACTTCACACTGTATCTTTAAACCAGTGTAACTAATCATTCCAACAGGTAACTACCATCAACTTATTCATGCCATTACCCATAGCTAGTTCTTGCAGGATGTGTACCAGTGATGAAAACCATTGGACTCTAGCTTTTAGAACTTAGCAGCAAAAGAGTGTTTGCAGCCCAAGAACTTACCTTCCAGTGTAAAGAAAAATAAGTAGGTTGCCAAATGAGGCAGCTTTATAAAATCCTTCCACTCGTTGTACCAAAACCCATGCCCACCGCAACAATGACCTCTGTAGATATGAGAGAGACATCTTAAACTCAATTGAATGAATTAATACACAAGGAATAAATAAAGATATATTAATAGATATCATACCTGCTCAGAATTACCCCATCTACGAAAAGCAGAGAATGACTGTAAGCGGGCCCAGATGTATTGACCACCAACACTGGCAACGCAATACCAAATCTTCTGAGCAACAGTAAGGCCAGGTCCTTCCAGGCCTGTTCTCACTGCGAGAAAGTTTGCCAAAGTTCAATAGTGTGTCCAAACATATAGGTTAAACTGATCTACATGTGTCATTCTTACCTATTCATAGACTAATTAGAGAAAAGATAGTTTAAAATTAAATTGGATGAAGAAAAACTAGAAAGTTGGCGAGATAAGTATTCACTGGAAGTTGTGACATCTTGCAACTAAAGTCGGACAGTAGCAAGGAAATTATATGCTAACTCCTGTTGCTCACAGGTATAATCCCAAGTGAGTGTCAAGGCTGTCAAGTAGGAGCAAAATGGTAGAGCCTATGATGACTCGATGATATATAAAAGAGTGTTCTCTTCCTTGAGTATTAGTACGCAGCAGAACAACAATGTCTTTTCAACACTATGATTATTGCTCCTTAAGTAGATTCGCAATGAATGTCAAGAAACCATATTGATCAAGCATGGATCATAGGGAAAGACATAGCAACTTACGCTTTCCTCTTGCTTCGGTTGCACGTTCATCTCGATATCTCAAATTCATCAAGGCAATTCCAGGAGTGGGCTTATCTACCCAAATAGAGAATCTCCATATGAGGAATTCAAGAAAGGCATCAAGTTCGGGTTCATATTGAAATAACATCCCTGGCTAAACCGACAAAGGGGGCAATTAGTTCAAGATGCATATTACACAACCTCAAGCAGATGGGGGGAAACTACAAAAAAAGCAGCGGGTACCTTCATCAAGGAGAAGACTTTCACTAACTGCTCTTTCAACATTGCTGACATTTCTACATCGAGTCTTGCAGCATCAAATTGATTAACTCGCGATATGGAAATCGGAATCAATGCCTGCAGCATTATTTATGTGCAAACTATATAAGATCGCGAGGAGCATGCCAGAAGGTCGGGCATCTTATGCTTCTCTGGCATATGGCAAATAGAAAGTACACAGAATAATCCTCCAAAAAAAACTAGCACCACATATAAAAGAGAAGCGAAAAAGGAATGCCATCATAATCTTGCTGTTGGATGAGAGACAATCTATTAACACTTCAATTCTAAGCCTATTGCCCCAAGAATTCAACCACTAGACCAAGTTGGAAAAATGAACTTTGAGTACGCTGAGCTCGGACTTGAGCTCACCCAGAATCAACACGACCACAATTCCCAAGATTCTAACTTTTTGTCTCTCAGGCTTTCAGCACAGAGGGGGAGAGAAGTCACGAGAAGCGTCAATTTATTCAAATCGAACCCCAGCACAAAGCTTCGGAGCACGAAACTCCCCGCGCGCATCCGCCGTTTTTCGCGACAAAAGTAGAGCCGTGAAAAAAAGGGAAGGAAAAGGGCAACGACGGAAAGAAACCTCGTGGTACTTGCTGACGGGTTGCCACTGAGGTTGCAATCTCCGGTAAGTGCCGACCCAAGCATCTTCCGGCGGCGGCGGCAAACTGCCGCTGCCGCTGCTGCCGCTGCTGCTCATTCGAAGCTCTTCGCCGCCGCTTCTGCTGCTGTTAGCAGCAGCAGTAGCGGTGGTAGGGTTCGTCTCCGTTCCGATTGCTCAGACGACGACGACGACGACGACGAAGAAGATGAAGATGCCGAGAGAGAGAGAGAGAGAGAGGGGTGGAATCAGCTCCGAAATATGGCGGAAAATGAAAGATGACGATGACGATGCTTTGCTTTGGGCGGCCCCTCGAAGGAAGAAAAGGCGAGAAAGGATCCCAAAAATATTTTGGGGGGGTAAATTTAGCTGAACCGCTTTTGCTGGTGAGGAAGGCACCTTCGCTTCTCGACGAGCTTCTTTCTTAGGCTGTGTATTGGTCTTTCAAGAATTTAAGGATTAATAAACATTAACTTTAATGTGGGAAAAGAAGCGGATCCAATTTAATGACATGCTATTCACACTTTGGATATCAACGTTTTAGGATAAATACTTATAGGTAAGCAAATTTATTTTAAAGACCATGTTATAATCAAAATTATGGTATTTGCGCTCAATTCACATGCTTTTTTTTTTTCTCTCGTCGATTTTATTCTCTTTGATCCTAGTTCATTTCTTAAAATTGACTTTAAAAGCAAAGGTCGGCCTAGTGGCAAAGGGATCGCAAGTTCAATTTACTTCGGAAACAAATCTCCAAAAGACTCTTGCTGTATTGTCTAAACTTGCGACCTATCTCATGTGAAAATACTTCCTAACCAATAGCATCTTAGTTGGGTTATATTGAGAATCTCAGGGCTTCGAATCGTGACTGCCGTTAGTTATTGATTCAGATAAAACATTCTATGGATCTTTACCGTATTTTAATTTACCGATTTGACTGTTATCCATAAAACATCAAGAGCCACAAAACACTAACATAGATTCTCGTGACCAAGAAGGTTCAAGATTCCAGTCATTCGACTAGCGTATAAATCAAGAATTCAAATATATCATCACTTTACAAAACAATACGATAAAGCTAGACTCTCGACACCTCCCTCTCTTCTTGATTGGCTCCACCGTCGCGATGGCCGCCGACGGCGAGGCCGAACTCCCCGTCGATCTCGTCGGCCAACCCCACCTCCCCCATCCTCCGCAGCCCCCGGCTCAAAACCTTGGCCGCGTGATCCTCCACCTTCGCCCCCGGTCCCCACCCGCCGCTCCCCCTCATCAGCCCGTACATCCTGACCGCCGATTCCCTCCTCCCCGCGCCGATCACCGCCTTCAGCAGCCTCGGCACCGCCTTGTCGCCGCCCCAGTCGACGGGGCCTTCCTGCTCCAGCTCCACCACCAGCGCGTCGATCTTCTCCCCCATCCCCTGCCTCGCCAGCGCCGACGCCACGTCGGCGTAGAGGGCGAGCTCGACGGGCCCGTACTCGGACCGGACGACGGCGAGGACCTGGAGGGCGAGGGCGCACCGGTCCTGCCGGAGGAGCTCGCGGAGGGCGGCGAGGAGGTCGGACTTGAGGAGGCGCGTGAGGGAGCGGCGGAGGTGGGAGGGGAGGGCCGTGGCGGCAGCGGGGGCGGCGGGGTCGGCCCGGTGCGCGCGCTTGAGGGACTGGACGGCCTGGATCGCCTCAGTGCTGAGGGTGCGGCCCTTCACGAGGGGCCCGCGCTTGTCTCTGGGGCCGCACCGTATGGGAAGATGGCCGGCGGCGGCGGAAGGGGGTTTGCGCGGTGCCGGGATGAGGGAAGTTGAGGGGATCGAGTGGAGAGAGAAGGTCGCGGTCATGGTGGTGTGCGGTGGTGATGGAAGCCTTGGAAGGGACCGGGGGGCTTTCGTATGGGGATGGGGTTTAGATATTAATGTGCGAAGTGACGCTTTTGCCGCTGGGAAGTTAGAAACTTAGAACTGTTAAGGCGAGGAGGTAAGGACAGAAATGGGAAAGGAAAAGATTGAAAATTGGGAAAAAAATAAAATAAAAAAGCGTCGACAGCAGGATTCGAACCTGCGCAGGCAAAGCCCAACAGATTTCGAGTCTGTCTCCTTAACCACTCGGACATATCGACATTCATGCTGTAAGCGCCAATTATTAAACATATATTTAATAAAAAATTTGCCTTTTCTTATTTTTCACACGTAAGTTATGCTACACGTAGAAATTTGTTTGCACGATTGATTTACGGCATTGATACGGACTATAATAATTCATATTCTGCACACAATAACAAATCATCAATATAAATTGATTCTATAGCCCGATATTTTATTTTAAAGTGCCACATTACTTTAGGTGATTTTTTAGAAAGTTAGTTTTATCTATCAATGTCATGATATATATTGTAATTGGTATTGACTATCACCATCAATGCTCTTATTGTTGCCGACGATGGAGGCATACTTTTTCATTGCCTCTGGCAATAGGACTTCTGGCTCTCACTAGGCATGGCGACCGTGGACAATTTCTTAGTTACCAAGTCGACAGACTCAACTAGTTGGGTTTGGGCACGAGGCCAAGATTGCCAACACTGTTGCCCGGCAATCCTAGTGGGCCACGGCATTGTGGAGGATCAACGTCATCGTCCTTCGATAGGGCTGAGGGAATGACCAATTAAGTGGATAACAATATTGGATGATCCTGGATCTCTCTCCCAAAATGGTGAGGTTTTTCATTAAACTTATAAAACTAACCAACTAGCTCTTGCACAACGGATATAGAATAACCCTAACATGGAAGGTGACTAGTAGTGCGAATAGCAGTGCAAGAGATTGTTCGCCGATTACTTTGAACTTTGAAGGTAGCAATTTTCACTGTCTTGCATTGGAAAGTTATTAATGTGGCAGATTTGTACGGTACAACGCTCCTAATGCGCAATTTATCGAACGGTATTTCCTTATCAAGTTTTTACATAGAAGACGACATATCTTTATTGAGGTCCTGCGAAGTCGAGCTCCTGTTCCTAGAAAGACGTTGCCAGAAGCCGACACCGAAGAAGAAATCTAACTGTAAAGAATCAAAGATTCAAAGCGACATATAATTAACTAGACTTACGAAATGGTTTGGAATCGAATTACTTGTCCATCAGGTATGCTTGCATTGCCAAAACCAGTCGCTTATCTTCTCCAACAAGTGAGTGAATCGCTTGTGCACGGCCTTTGTCTCTTCAGGCTGCTGGAGGTTGCATCTCCATCATCGTACCAGAATCGCTCGAGTAACTAGTTCTTCCATGCCGAGACCCCGACGCCCTCTTCAAGCACCGGTACATGGCGAACAGAATCAGCTTAAGACCCAAGATTATGCACAAGATGACCAGAGCGGAGACCACGTGATCTTTGAAAGAGCGGTAATGCTTGCACCCGAAAAAGACTCCCAAACACACCATAGCTACGATGAAACGAGGTTCCTCACGTACGAGAAAACTCGAGCTCATGATGACTCGTGCAAGATATTGCCTCGTGGCTATAAGAGGAGGATGTTTGTTGGGGGGGCTGTATTCTTGCCTTGGATTTGCGACAACTGTTTGATCAATTCTCTGTCAAGTTTGGTATCGTTCAACATATGCAGGTGAGAAGGTTAAATTGGAAAGTTTGGAGAGATGGAGAGAGCGATGATCATACGTACCTCTGAGGATTGAATCTCTTTAGCTTTTCTTGAACCTTTTAGTTGCTTCAGGCCTTCAACCTCTTTGGACTTTCCTTTATCAGTATCTTCGAGTGTATCGTTTACACACAAGGAAAAGGGATCATAAGTCTAATTTGTGGTCCTATGTATTGGAGCATCTCTTTTGATTTCTGCTCGGTACTCTATGCATTTCTCTTTTTGCAATCCATCTCTATCTCATTTGATCTGTATTGTTCTTTTGACAAGCTTCTTTTTATTGGTAATTTTGGTTATTTTGCCACTAAATACACTAAAAGACCCATCGAAAATGCTAACTTGATATGGCTAATCTCGTGATTTTGACATGTTTTGCTGATGTTGCACTATTATCTATGCAATAAGGAAAAATGACAAAAATGATCCTTAAATTTTGGTTCAATATGTAACGTCGCCTCCGAATTTTAACTTGTTTAAAATGATCAATGAACTTTGACTCAACGGGCAATATCGCCCTTGAACTTTTAATTTGTTCAAAGTGACTATTATTAAGTATCTTCGAGTGTATCATTTACACACAAGGAAAAAGGATCATAAGTCTAATTGTGGTCCTACGTATTGGAGGCTTGGAGCATATCTCTTTTGAGTTCTACTCGGTGCTCTTTACATTTCTCTGTTTTGCAATCCATCTCTATCTCATTGGATTTGTATTGTTCTTTTGACAAGCTTCGTTTGATTGGTAATATTGGCTATTTTTGCACTTATACACCATAAGAGCCACCGAAATGCTAACTTGATATAGCTAATATTGCGAATTTGACATGTAATGCTGATTTTGCACTATTATGTTGTTACTTACCACAGGATAATTATCAAAAAAGTCTTAAAGCATATTATATGAATGCCAATTCAATCTTAAACTTTTTAATTTTACCAATTTAATCATAAACCTTTTGGTAATTAGCCAATGTAGTCCTTCTGACCAATTCTGGTCAAAAATTGCCTATATAAACGCCAACCATCCTTCATGACACGACCAACGCTGATGTTAATAATATTTTTTTTCAATTTTTGAATTTTTCCTTTTCTTTTTTATTTTTTCGATATGACTGACAAGGGTTGCTGGAGCTCGCCCCCTTCTTTTTTTTTTTTCTCTATGGCTAGAGAGGATTGCCAAGGCTTGCCTAGGAAAAAAAAAAGAAAAGAAACAAATAATTTAGATTTAAAAAAAAACATAAAAATTTTGTTCATACCGTTGTCGGCTATGTTGTGTTAAACAATCGGCATCCGCATCACCAATTTCCAGTCAAAATTGACCGAAAGAATTGTATTGGCAAATTGTTAAAAGATTGGCATCCGTACAATAAATTTAGAATTTCTTTTATAATTTATCCCTACTTGCTACATTTGCATCTCATGAGAAAATAATTGTAATTTTCTTTTTTTTTTAAACAAATTCTTCGTTCACACCAAGTTGGAGACATTTGACGCATTCATATTGCTCATAGGCCGGGGGGAATCTTCATGTTTGATTTCAAGTAAAAAGCTATTCCTTACCTTCCCTAGCTAAGTATATCCTTTATTTTTTTTTATCTCTAAACTCTTAGAAAAAGATGTCAAATTATTTCAAGTGAAGGTTTTAAATATCCATTAAAGATCTATTTGTTTTGCAAAAAATAAATAATTTGAAAAATATCTTCCTAAAAATAATAGCTTGTATAGCTTGAAATAATTAATTAATGAAAATATTCTTTAAAAAATGAAAAATGTTGTCATTATCACAACAATTTATGTTTAAATATTTTCATGAACAATGAAAATATTTTCTAAATCATTTATTTTCTGCAAAATAAATTTTGTTTCATTGAAAACTTCATGATATAAGAAAATATTTTCCATAAAAATCATTTCTAAAGAAAATTTAGTTTTCATTTGTTTAGTAGTTTAGAAATAGTGAATTCTCTATTGCCAAAACGATAAGTTGTTTCCCCCGATTTAAGTTTTGTCATTTTCAATTCATGAAAATGTTTTCCATACATCAATTAATTTTCTTCATTCAAATATCGAAAAGTCAAAAAATAATTTCTCAAAAACAGTCTCCTTTGTTCCTTCAATTTCGCAGAAAATATTTTCCAGAAAAACATTCTCATTTTTCAACATTTAGTTCACTTAGAAAAATGAGTTAATGAAAAATATTTTCCTCATCAATGAAAAAAGTTCTCCGATTTATGCTTAAATCCACAAAAATTATTTCCTCTTTAAAAAATAAGAAATCATTTTCAAAAATATGACTGAATATCGGCACTTGAACTTGAAATTTTATGCTTGGGCATGAAAACTCTAACGCTGCATCTTGGGTTCTTAGCGTCTATAACCAGGTCTCTGGTGTTCGGGCCCGAGTCCATCGAGGCCCATGATCCCATAACTCATGCCTGGGTTCCCGACGTCCACGCCCAAGTCCATCGACGCTGAGCTTAAGAACTTAATGCTTGTGCTTAGTTCCATCGAGGCGGGCCCAAGACCCAGGTTCCCATGCCTCGATCTCAGCACTCAAGTTGGGGCCCATTGAGATCGGACCATAACTCTAGTATTCGTACCATGTTACCCAACTGTCCATGAGAAAGTTATCAGCATCCGAATAATGTATGTATATTTAGGGAAATTAAATCAGATTTTTCATACTAAACGATAGAAAATATTTTCTTTCTCATTATCAGATTTCAGTAAAATACCGGAAAATATTATCATTTATCTAGATAATGACTTTCTAAAAAATATTTTTTAAAAATGTCATATTTTTCGCGAAATAGACTAAGTTTGGAAAATCAAATTTCAAATGGTCGAATTGTATAATTTCCTCTTCGAGCCCGGGCCGCTCTCTCTACTCATCATCGCTCTCTAGAACCCTTAAAAACAGAGGAGGTTCTGCGGTTACCACCTTGAGATGCCATGCATGGTCTCCAACCTCCGCCTCCTCTTCTCTTCCTCCGCCACCGCCGCCGCCCCCTTTCTCTCTCCCCTCAAGCTCAAGCTCAGGCGGCCGCCCTCTTCCCCCCTTCTCCCCCTCGCTCCCCTCTCTAGCCCCCTGTCCAGGCCCCTCTTCACCGTCTTCTCCGCCGTCGAGCGCCGCCGCCGCCCCCTCCGGCATTCCCCGGACTTTGCTCGCGGAAGGAGCAGGAGGACCTTCGGGGACGATCCGGGGAGGGATACGGAGGGGGCTTCGATGGAGGAACCCGGGTTCAATCGCCGGAGGGCCGAGGGTCGAGACCGGCGCGAGGGTTCCAGGAAGGAGCTTCAGCTCAAGAAGAGGGCTAGGGCCAATCCTGTCAGCACCATCTCTTATGTACAGGTGAAGTTCTCTTCTCTTCTTGGCCTTTTCTATGAATCTCTTGTTCACTTCCGTGTAATTGGATGGATAAGGCATGGCTTTTTACTTGTGCACTGATGAGACCTTGAACTTGTCTCTGTCCGCGGTTCTTGTTTTTCATCTTTTGGGTGAATGAAATTTGCATAATCGGGTTACTCGGGTTTGTGCGGAAGCTTCTAAGCATTTAGTACCGTATTACTTGGTTGTAGTTTTCTTTGGCTTTGGATTAACTGGATGTCTTGTATGAAATCAGCTCATTTCTATAGTCTAGTTAGCTTCCACGGTGTCTGTCTTGAAGTGCTTTAACCAACGTCTGTTTAGGTTTTTCTGACTTTATGGCGGAGCTGAAGTAATAAGGTTACAATTGCCCGTGCATTGTCTTCGTGGGAATCGTGATTCAAAATTTTGAGGTGTTTATTGATTGGCTATGTTCCTTAATTTTGTTGCAGATATTGGGAACTGGAATGGATACTCAGGATACGTCGCCATCGGTCCTGCTTTTCTTTGATCACCAGAGATTTATTTTTAATGCTGGAGAGGTAAGGCCAGAAGCAACACTATTTAAAAGCTTCATGCATTGATTTGTCTGGTTTGATTTTTCTTTAATACGATCCATTACTGTAACTTTTGTATCTTTGTTTAGCAGTGTGATTTTTTCAACTGTACGTTGACCATTTACACATCTCCCAGTTAAATTGTTCAATATCAACAGGCACCTTAAGATTATTATGGTACTTAACATGTCAGAGCCTTTGCAGGGGTTGCAAAGGTTTTGCACAGAGCATAAGATTAAGCTGTCAAAGGTATGTTAAAGTCTCAGATAATTTCACCCTTATGCTCTCGGTGGGCTTTGCAATTAAGGAAAATCTGATTCCGTCTCTGATTTTCAGATAGATCATATATTTCTCTCTCGCGTGTGCTCTGAGACTTCAGGCGGACTTCCAGGTTTGCATCTTTATTAATTATGATAGGACATAGCTTTCGTGCAATTATTCTTATATATCAGAGACGTAATGAGTTCATTCCGTAGTTAATCATATTACATCTGGCTTTCATCCAAAGAACCACTGACTTTTGATTGTGCAACAGGGTTGCTATTAACACTGGCTGGGATTGGAGACGAAGGAATGTCGGTAAGTGTGAAATTGGCTTTACAGTATCAATGTTCTTCTCAAATATCAATCTTTAGTAAGAAGAGAACTTTGTTTCATGTTTTGAAGGTTAATGTTTGGGGTCCGTCAGATCTTAAATATTTAGTTGATGCTATGAAGTCTTTCATCCCAAATGCAGCAATGGTTCACACAAAAAGCTTTGGCCCTGCTCCAATTTCTGATGCGGCTGCTATTCCTGATTTAAATCAATTTGCTGACCCTATCATTCTTGTTGATGATGATGTTGTCAAAATATCGGCTGTTCTCCTGTGGCCAGAAGAGTCTGGTCAAAATAATGGTGTTTACTCTGCAATGAGGCCAGGTGACATGTCTGTTGTCTATGCTTGTGAGTTGCCTGAACTTAAGGGGAGGTTTCATCCAGAGAGAGCAAAGGAGAAGGGCCTGAGACCTGGGCCAGAATACCGGGAGCTGCAACTGGGGCAGTCTGTTTTCTCAAAACGGCTAAATATCACGGTGGGGTTCAAAAGGAATGAAAGAATAGCTATCACGTATCCTTCGAGTGTAATTGAAGTTTGCGACTTTTTTGTGTAATGATTCTTTTTGCTAATCCTGTAGGTTCATCCCAGTGATGTGATGGATCCTTCTATCCCTGGTCCTGTCGTGCTCATTGTTGATTGCCCAACTCAATCTCATTTACAGAGATTATCTTCCTTAGGTTCCCTCAATGATTACTATGCTGACTTCTTGGGCAAAGAGACTCAAAAGACTGTGACATGTGTCATCCATTTGAGTCCAGCCTCGATTGTGAGTAGTCCAGATTATAAGAATTGGATGAAGAGGTTTGGTTCAGCGCAACATATTATTGCTGGACATGAGATGTGAGCATTTATCACACATCCACTCTTTGGAGAAATCATGTTGCTTTTATTTTATGAGTTAATAAATTACTCTCTATTCGTCTTCCATTCTTTGCAGGAAGAATATAGAGATTCCAATCCTGTGTTCTAGTTCGAGGATTGCTGCACGACTTAATTATTTGTGTCCTCAGTTGTTTCCAGCTTCAGGTTTTTGGTCTCTCGAGCAATCCTATTTGTCGGCACCTGACTCTGTCCATTTAAGTGAGGTGTGCAGTTACATCTAAGGGGCAACTTTTTATTTCGATTCTTGGCATTTGGACGTTGGGATTACATTTTATCCGGAGGATGCTAAGAAGACATTTCTGGTTTTTCTTCTGACAGGGTACTTCTCTCTCTTGTCAATGCATTTCTGCTGAAAATCTCCTCAAGGTATAAAAGGCTATCATCATAAGACCTTCAATTCTTTGCACTTTATACTTTATTGTTGGCATGGTCTTCTTTCCTTCATTTGAAATCTCTGAGCTATTTCTCATGAGTAATCAGCTTTTACTTAATCTGCTCAGCTTCAGTGGAATCGACTCTATCTTCCCTCTTGTCTAGTGTCGAAAGTAGTCGTCTGATACTTGAGATGTAGGTGGTAATGTAATTTTTTTTTTTTTTGGTGGAGATTTTATCAGAATCATTGCTGAGTTATCATGCAACCATGATGGGAACACAAATAGTCATAATAGATATTATCACGAGTTTTGATGGGCATGACCATCTTCAAGGGAACATTGGTATCAAGTTCCTTAGGTCAAGAATCGTTAGAACTCTCTAATAATCTGACAGATAGACAATTTACCATGGTGTTGGCAGCACTTGGATGGGTCAGTGTCATAGACTTTCTTAATGAGAATTTCCCCCTGTTTTCAATATTGTCAATTGATAACTCTCTCTCTCTCTCTCTCTCTCTCTCTGTCTCTCTCTCTCTCCTCTGAACAGTTCACGTTGCGCCCCAGAGATAAGATTGGATTAGACAGATCCTATGTTCCGAATAAGATGGTTCACTCAAACATAATGGATGAGTTACACACTGAGATCCCAGACATTGCGGAGGCTGCACAGCACGTCCACGATTTTTGGAATGAGGCTGGTGAAATAGGGGAGGAGAGAAGGTTTATGCAAGAGGAGCCATGGTTGAGTGAGAATAACCTTCCCAATTGTTTGGAAAATATAAGGAGAGATGACTTGGAGATTGTTCTTTTGGGGACCGGTTCATCACAGCCATCTAAATATAGGAATGTCAGTTCAATTTATATCAATCTTTTCGCCAAAGGAGGTTTGCTTCTGGATTGCGGGGAGGGAACCTTGGGGCAAATGAAACGAAGGTACATACTAGTTACTTCATCTTATTGAGTTGCTATGTTCATTTTGAAGGATTTGGATTTCTTGCTTATGGTGATGTTAATTTCCTTGAAAAATAGGTTTGGAGTGGGGGGTGCTGACGATGCCATGAAAGGTCTTAGATGCATTTGGATCTCTCACATTCATGCTGATCACCATTCTGGTTTGGCTAGAATACTTGCTCAACGACGTGATCTGTTGAAAGGAGTGCCTCACGAGCCATTGCTTGTGATTGGGCCTAGGCAACTCAAGAGATATCTCGATGCGTACCAAAGACTTGAAGATCTGGACATGCAGTTCCTGGATTGTAGGAACACCACGGAAACGTCTTCAAATATTTTTGAGGAAGCTAGTGAGTCAAGCATGGACCAGTCTTCTGCAGAAAGTCCAAATTCACACGATGGCTCGAGAGAAATTACAAATAGGTCAAGGACAAATGGTGCTGATTCAACATTGTTTGCGAGGGGAGCTCCTATGCAGAGTTTTTGGAAAAGACCTGGTAGTCCACCAGACATTAGTGTCGCTTTTCCAGTTTTGCAGAATATGAAGAAGATGCTCAAAGAAGCGGGTTTGGAGGCCTTGGTTAGTTTTCCTGTTGTGCACTGTCCACAGGCATTTGGTGTTGTCCTGAAGGCGTCAGAGAGACTAAATTCTGATGGGAAGTTGATAGAAGGGTGGAAGATTGTGTATTCCGGTGACACAAGACCCTGCCCTGAATTAACAGAGGCATCTAGGGGAGCCACTGTCCTAATACATGAGGTAAATTTGATATGATCTTTTTGCACCTTTTCGGGGGTCTTATTAGAATTGCTCTTCGTAGTAGTTTTTCCCTCGTATTGCTTCAAGATGATGGGTGTGGATCTATGTGATGTCTGTCTCGATTTTAAGAGATCTGAATGTTGATTTGAGTGCTTCTGGTACAGACTAAGTCAACTTGGTAAGGAACATTACGAACCAAAAATGATAGGTTTCAAACCTTCAGTTCTATGTCGTACACATGAGCCTTCTAAAATCTAAACTCGACGAGGCAACCTTAGCGTTACCCTGTTCATTTAATGCTTGGAAAATGGTTCCTGTAAAAAGTCACTCACGATGATGCTGTACTCTAGAGGAATGGTGCGTGCTGGTGGATCCCTCTCTCATTTGAAAGATGATGAAATCGTTGGTGCTCTTCATTGCAGGCAACTTTTGAGGATAGCATGGTGGATGAGGCCATTGCGAGGAACCACAGCACGACGGAGGAGGCCATCCAGGTGGGCGCCTCGGCGGGCGTGTACCGCATCGTCCTCACCCACTTCAGCCAAAGATACCCGAAGATCCCCGTGTTCGACGAGGCGTACATGCACAAAACCTGCATCGCCTTCGACCTGATGAGCATAAACATCGCGGATCTGCCCGTGCTCCCAAGAGTCCTCCCCTACTTGAAAATGCTGTTTCGGAACGAGATGATTGTCGACGAGTCAGACGATACTAGAGATTCTGTTAGCTTAGCTCCGTGATGGCAGTGATAGGAGCCACCGTGCCACTCTTTCGCAGTTGCACTGGCAGTGCCGTGCGAGTCTCTTGCAAATTGTATCTGTACCCTCAAATCAATAATACCATAGCAGCACAAAACATGCTCCAAACTGTTCCTTGCTTTGTCTTCTTTTTTTCACCTTCCCACATGGAGTTGTTCTTGAGAGGGCCTGGCGATTTAGCCCTTGGATCATTTGTTTGAACTAACAATTCGATATAAATTTTTTGAAATATTTTATTAATTTGATCTGCAAACGAGATCCTGAGGCGGGAGCCGAGAACCCGGACCACCCGGGATCTGGACCGGGTCATACCCGGGTCGAACCGGTTCGGAGTAATAATAAGACGGTAATGTACCGGGATTTCCCCCTTGTTCAGTTGTTCTCGTCCTAGTTCATCTGCAGCTGCAAAATCTGGCACCGGTGAATTAAAAGACCGAACTTTCAACGCAAAACCAAACCCTTCTCTCTCTCTCTCTCTCTCTCTCTCTATCTCTGTCTGATCGCCCCACCAGCATTCGATTCTTCCCTTCGACGAAAACCCTAGAATTCGAGCTCTCGAACCATCGAATTCGTCGAGGCTCGGGCTCTGCTCAGCTCCTCGGCTTCGCTTCGATCCGTCCTCGGGGCTTTCTACGTTCTTCGCGGCGGCCCCGCGCCCCCCACGGTCCGGCGATGGATTCGAGCAGAAGGGCGGTGGAATCGTACTGGAGGTCGCGGATCATCGATGCCGCCACCTCCAACGAGGACAAGGTCGCGCCCGTCTACAAATTGGAGGAAATCTGCGAGCTCTTGCGGTCCTCTCACGCCAGCATCGTCAAGGAGGTGTCGGAGTTCGTACTCAAGCGGCTCGATCACAAGAGCCCCATCGTTAAGCAGAAGGTAGGGTTTGGAATAAAGTTTCCGCGCCTCTCTCTCTCGCTCTCTCATTTCTAATTTCTTTTGGCGAGTTGGAGCTGCTGAAGAAGCTTGTGAGAACCGTTGATCAGTATTTTGATTGGTTTTTGCCTTCCGCTTATGCTACTACCACAATTAAAGATCGAATTTTTGGTTTAAGCTAGTTCGACCCGGTCTTGTTCCATTTCTTTGTAGCTGATCAGGCTAAAGATTTAGCGGTGTGATTGTATGTTATTTGGGTGCACTTTGAAGATATTGGAATGCGGTTGATTTGCAACTGCTGCCAACTCTATCTATAGCTTTCTCTTTTGATCAGTGAAAGTATAATATCATTCCAGAGCATCAAGGGAGCAACCCCTTTTTCAAGTTTAGTGTAAAGTCTGCCTGTTAATCAAATTGCGGGTCGTATCAGTATCATCGGGGTCAGCAATGGGATGTTCTCATTTATAGACGAGTAGTGAGAATTGGTGGGATCAAGGTCATTTGGTTAGTAATCCTAACTTGATTATGCATTAGTAGGCCATGGATTTAGATAATCTATGTAAAGTCACTTTGTGCTCATGCAGTACTTTAAAGGAAGCGTAGTTTTAGCTCTTGGTGCTTGGTTGTTCATGTTGTCTAGGGGGGATCTCAATTTTGATTGTGCAGATTGATCCTGGTTCTTTGATACTCCAGCATACAAATTCTGCGTATGTGAAGCTTTCTGTTGAGGAGTATCTGGCATATTAAATGGATATGTAGAGGTCTCATTTTGTCAGCAACTGATGCTTATGTATAAATGCTGTCTATCATTCTAGAAAATTCCCACCGTATGTCTACAGCAATTGTACTATATGGAGTTCATGCTACTCCAAGTTGTGGCATTCATTTATTTAGTCCAATGTTGGGCTTCCCAGAGACAGAAGTATAGAGATCCGACATGTGTATAATGCTAGAACCACTCTTGGTTTGTCAGATGAGTGTTCGCTTTTTTCCAAGTTTATATGTTAGGACATTGTGATACTAGTGTGAGATTGTTTTCAGGCTCTTAGGTTGATCAAGTATGCTGTTGGAAAGTCTGGTGTGGAGTTTCGGAGGGAAATGCAAAGACAGTCTGTGGCTGTTCGGCAGTTGATTCATTACAAGGGTCAGCCAGATCCTTTGAAGGGGGATGCTTTGAATAAAGCTGTGCGTGACATGGCTCAGGAGGCTCTAGCTGCCATCTTCAGTGAGCAGGAAAATAAACCAGCTCCAGCTGAAAGTGTCAACAGAAGAATAGAAGGATTTGGGAATACAAGAATAGAAGGATTTGGGAGTACAAATTTTGCAATGCCGTCAGAAGATAAAAAATCATTTCTTAGTGAGGTAGTTGGCTTAGGGAGTGCTTCTATTAAGCAGGGACTCAGTAGCTTCACTCAAAGTCACTCGTTCGGAAGGAATGACAGTGGAAGCTACAAGAGTCCCAACCTCCATAGGTCTTTGACAATAGAAAGTGGCGACTCTAATGTTTATGAACCAGTTCAAATTCATGGTGAAAACTCAATTACTTTTGGGATATCAAATAGTCAGCCCGGCGGATCCTCAAAGTTAGATTCAAGAGGAGCAAAAACAGAACTAGCGACTGGAGATTCCAGTTCGAATCATACAGAGAAGACACGTGAGGGACGCTTGCTAGACACCATTGTGACATCAGGTGGAGTACGTCTACAACCAACTCGAGATGCCATTCAGGCATTCCTTGTGGAGGCTGCAAAGTTGGATGCAATGGCTTTAAGCTGGGCCCTTGAATCAAAGCTGCAGTCCCCACAGTGGCAGGTATGATCCTTCAGACTTCAATATTTCAGATTGGAAGAGATGACTGCCCAATACGATGTAGGGGTGGATGCCTTCGAATTTTACTTTTACTCCATGTAATTATAGAGGTACTTTGGTTACGATCGACCCAACAGAACATGTGGCCTCTGGCAGTATCTTTTTCTTATCTTTTCCATCCATCAGTCACGGACAAAACAATAGTGTCCAAAAATTCCTGTCTCCTTGATTCAGTGAGGAGATCTACCACTTGGCTGTTCATGCGTGTTTATTGTGTGAGTTTAATACGATGCTTCTTATTCCCTTTTCAGTTTCCTCATAATTAAATATTCTTTTGTCAGGTCCGAATGAAGGCTCTCTGTGTGCTAGATTCAATTTTAAGGAAAAAGAATGATGAGCACTTCTCGGTTATAGCATCTTATTTTTGCGAGAATGTTGATGTTCTGGTGAGATGTTCCGAGTCTCCGCAAGCTTCATTGAGAGATAAATCTATGAAGGTATGCCCCCTTAGTCCTTTGAACATGTATCCAAGGAAATCTACTGAGGAATGATCCTTTCCTTTGATACAGGTGAAGTAAAAATTAGCTTCAGCCTTGTATATATAGTGGTTTACTTGGTGATCCTTGCAGCTCCTATTAATATAGGTCTAACTATTGACTGGGAGATAATAGTTTGAGAACATAGGTTATAGGTTTATCACGAGTCTTAATTATTTCTCCTTTGTCTATGACAAATTTGTCTAGGGGAGCTTGGTGACCTGTTTAACCTTAATGTAATCTTTTCTGCTTTCTACTCTGAGAAATGGAGTGTTTCTCCTAACACTACAGATGTGGTCATCTGCGATATGTTTGCTTGATGAAGTGTATAAGATCTTTTCTTGTGATATTGATAGGTCTTAGGCCTTCTGGATAGAGAACAGACCCTTGGTACCGGAGCTGATTCACAAAAATTTGTTAAATCTGAGACAGATAATGTTATTCAGATGCCTGACCTGATAGACACGGGTGATGCCGATGAATCTGGTGGGGCAAATGACTACTCAGGGAAGCAAAGTGAGCAGAAGGCTGGCAATCTGACATCGCATACAGGACCTCTTATTGATAATTTGCTTGGAGATGACATGGGCTCTGGCGGGAGCGCAAGTGATATAAAAACTAATGATGATCCTTTTGCTGATGTTTTGTTCCATACTGTTAAGGGTGGTGAACCTGCAGACGACATTTTTGCTGGTATGACTGTTAGTGATAAGAATGATGTTAAAGGAGATCCTACGAAGGCAAATAGATATGGATCTGAGTTGATTGATATTTTTCAACCCAGTTCTGGAGGTTCTCAAGGAAATGAAAATCCTACAGATCGTGTCAATGATATAATGGCTGGCTTGTCCATTAATGGTAATGACTCCAATATTCAGGAGAATGCAACCATAACCGGGGCAGCTTTGCTAGATGTTTTGTCAGTAAGTGATAGATATCCTGCTCATCAATCTTCTAATGGTGCTGTAAGCAATGTGCTTAATTACCAAAACACAGGAATGGGTGGAAGTGCCATGTTTCCTTTTAACGGCATGCCAAATAATGTACCTCCAAGCATGTTGTTCAATATGCCATCTCAGTCCTTAGGTTACAGCAACATGGCAAATATGTTTGTTGCTCAGCAGCAATATCTGGCAACCATGTCAAACTTGCAACACCTTGGAAACCTCAATTCTCAGAATGGTGGTATTACTTATGTTACTGGAGATAAAGGTAGTCATCCGTCTCCTTTTCCTGATGTATTCCAGCCGAACTTTCTGAATCAGTCTCCAACTTCGGTGGTGAACAATTCCAAGAAAGAGGAAACCAGAGCATTTGATTTCATCTCTGTAAGTCCAGACTTTCAAACATTGAGTGATTTAACTTTTTGCATTCATGATTTTTACTGGCTTTCTGTCGTTCATCACTGATGAACTCGGATAGGAAATGCTGTCACGATTAGTACTCACTTTGACTGCCATTGTGTTGCAGGACCATCTTGCAGCTTCTCGTGATCCAAAGAGGGTAGTGTAGATCTTTTCAGCTCATGATTTACCTTTTATGTGGGATATAACCATAGCAAGTCTACACAAACAAAGAAACAGATGTTTGGACTGAAGATGGTTCCTGGAATAAACATTGGGCAAGAAAAGCGGACGCCATCATCTATCAAAGCTGCAGCTCATTGATAAGTATAATTTTCATGCTCGTGATTGTAGAGACCAGATTGGAGAGTGGATGGGATCTGTCAGTTTCCAAAGCTGTAAAGCGGTTAATAATTGCAGCTTCATTTATACAGCATACTCAGCGAGTAAATTGTTTTATTTATCTCCTTCCCTCCGGCTTTCTTTTTTGCCTTATATTCTTGTCATCTCTATACTTTTTCTCTTCATTTTCGTATTCTTGTATCTTCACCAGAATTGCGGTATATATGTAATTTGAGTATGGCAGTCAATAAAGACATCTTCTCATCCTTGATTGATCCACACCTGTGATTCCATGTTAAGCCACAACATATGCAGAATTTAGGTACATGTGCAACCATCTTTTCGATTGCTTGGAAATTTAGACTTGTTCTTCATAGCGAGAAATACAGGGTCACGCTTACCAGTTACCACCTTTTACTTGTGATGCCTATGTGTAGATCTTTTAATTTGGAATCACAATCTGTGACGTTTACTTTGTGGTTACCATAGGCTGAGATCTCATTTATTCATTACTAGTTTATTGACATTGGCATCTAAAAAGTGTTTCGACTGTATCTTCCCATCTGAAGCAATCTTTGCAGCGCATCCATGAACATGCTTGTTCATGAAATTTTGCACCTGTTTAAACAAAAGTTGGTATTGGTGAGTCTATAAATTTGTAAAAGACATGATCCTGTCAATCTTGATGCAAAAGGTTCTTATGTCGAAATTGCATATATTCCTTTGGAATGTCCAAGAGAGTAAAAACCCTTCAATATCTGCTAATAACAATGGCATATAGGTAGAGGCTTCCACAATGTAAAGGGAGGTACAATAGAACATTGTCCATGTTCTGTATCTTCTGATTGCCTCCAATTAAAGAACCAAACCTCGTTCGACCTTTGGCTCGCAGCTCTGCAGTATACAGGCACATTCACCGAAAAAGCAATAATAGAAAAGGAGAAAAAGAAAGTAAAAAATTCAAAATCTCTTCCCAGATGAATGGATCACTCAAACTGTTCACAGGTTGCAGCCTAGACCATTCGAGTGAGCCGTGTTGCTTGCCTAAACCCCAAACATCAAATCCATTATTTTGGAAACCACAGACTTGGCAGGCGAAGCAATGGCACCTCCCGACTGATTCTTGCTAGAAGCACCATTTTGGAGATAGTATGGGTGAGGAGATGATCTATGAGGAACCAAATCTGTACTTCTACTAGTTGGTGGAGGCAATGGCATGAAGCCTTGATTGTTGAGTCTCTCATTCAGAGCTTGCCGTTGCATAGGGTCGACAGGCTTCACACCAACAATAAGTATACCATTTATTTGCATCCCATTCTTGTTGAGTGCCTTCTGAGCATCAGCATGGTTCTGCACAGGAGAAAAGCAAGCATCACAACTGCAATAAAAACATCACTGGCAGAGCTACCAATACATGAGTTGATAGGGAAACCAACCTGATAAAGAATATGCATCCAGTTTGCATCTCTTGGGCCAGGAATATGTTTCAATATTACACCGCATTTTTCAAACTCTCTCAGTACTGAATTGGTATCACCTGGAGAAAATCTGAAAACAAAAATTATCTCTTATAATGTACCCGAGAATACCCTTTAAGAAAAGGAAAGAGGAAACTCGGGACCACTAGTTTTCGAGCAATATGCTGCTAGCATTTGAAGCGCATGTATGACAATTTCATTATGCAAGTCTCCAGCAAAAAGCAGGGGCATAGCCTAATTGCTACCATCCACAAATGAATCCCTATCCGAAGCAAGTACCAAGGCTTGCAACTTGAACCAAGAGTAATCATGAAACAGATTAAAATTGATTCTCAGATCATGCACCTGCACAAGACACCACATGGAACAATCCTGAAAATCTGGAGTCTCATTGGTCTCTTCTTTAACAATTCCTTTATATTCATATTCCAGCAGTCCCGAACACACACAAGCTTTCCTATCTTCTCAAGAATTCCTCACTTTATTGGTTCTCATTGATCTTTACTTTTAAACATCAGAATCCATGGAGAGCAATGACGATAGGATCTACCTACATCCACAGTCCTTTCTATTCTCTTATTCCCAAACTTACTTCGGAAAAGCTCCGCAAAAAGATTCTAGTTCTGACTTCTCTCATTTTACTGTATAGTAATCTAGCAGCCACTCTGTCTCTTCTACACTTTTGCAACCGGATAACACTTGCAGTCTCTGCTGGCTCAACAAAAACATCATATGCATCTAAGTTAAGACCACCCTTCAAGCCAATTCAGTTTATGCTCAATTCCATATTTCAAGTAAAATACTGGAAAAAGGATAGAAGTGTATTATGCCATTTCTTCACAGACGGCAACAACAGGAACAAATTGCCTAAAACATCTACTCTGCTCATGGCAGCAAATCTAGCGAACAAGCTTGACGATGCAATGATACTTTGGAGAGATTATATGACACTTACTAGTAACTACTCTTGGATGGTAGAAAAAAAATGAACTTCAAGATTGCGAGCTAGAGCAAATGAAAATTCTCGAAGGAGTTTCATGACATTGGAAGTGGATCATGTAAAGCTTCAATAATTGGAGTTTCAGAATGATTTTTGCACTACATATTTTGATTCAATCCGATCATTGACTGGTGACTGCAAAACTACCAAAAGCTCAATGAATTGGAAAAAAGATCATACATAGGTGCATAAAAACGAGGCAATAATAACCAAATAAGAGCCAAAGCCCACATATAATTCGAGTAAATGCAAAAAGAAATGCGGCACCACACACCAGATCATTTACAAAGATGGACCTAAGGAATTCGAAAGTACTTCAAATTCACTCCCAGTGCCATTTACCATCAGGTTCTCAAACAACAAGGCAACTATAGCACACAAAGACATAAGACTGACAAACAGCAGCAAGCCACAATAAGATTAGGCAACTGTAAGTAATATGTGATATACAAAGACAAAATCAAGGCAGTTATCCAATCCCTAGAAATTAAATGAAATTTATTTCAAAAAAGAAGGAAATGAGAACATTACCCATAAACAGTAACCCACTCTTCCTCATCGAGGTTCCCTGCAGGCAAGCAATTTCTCTGCATCTCTGGCCTAGCAACTTCCCTTGGAGGTGGAAGAGTGATGAGTGCACCAGGCTGAACAACACCCTCAACCGGTGAACCTTTCCCTTTATCCTCCGGCTCACTAGGACTCTTTGCAGGCGACCACCAATTCATATTCCCCGAACCCTGTTGGTTTTGCTGCCCACTCTTGAGAGCATACGAAGTGCTTGCCTCAGATTTATTTTTAAGAGGAGTGGAGAAATCCCGGCCAGAGCTCTGAGCTGGGGTTCTCGGGTCTGACTTGATCTCTGGGGAGATTGGATAGTCGGGAATGCCAGATTCTGGCGAGAAATCAGAGCGATCTTCCAAGGTGTAAATGGGAGGGGGGGGAAGATCTGAAGCCCCAAAATTTTCTCGCCAGAGAGCAGACACCGCAGCAGCCTGGCCAGGGGTCGAAAACTTTCCCCTCCTGGCAGAAACAGGAGTCGCTAAATCTTGAAAAAACAACGATCGTCCACCCGACCTGGGAGTTCTCTGTGCTGTACTGCTCATCTTGTGGTGCCTCTGGGAAATTTCCCTGAGCATTACCAGCAAGTTATTCAGTCCAACGTCTAGCTCGCATCCCAAAATAACCAAAAAGAAATTACCCACTAGAACAAGAACGCTAACACATCAGCTCCACCCACGAGAGCTAGGGTCTAGAATCTTGCTATTGCCAAACGAAAAGGTCAAAGAAGCTAGGGTCTCTTGAATTGAGGATACTTTCACTTCACTCGCTGAAATGGGTCGCTTGGAAACGACCGGCATCTTCCCATTAAGGCGTTACGCGACACGGAAAGATCAAACTCAGCTTATGAAAGCAATCAGATAGCAGTTGACATATGTTCTTCCTTGCAAAGTACTAGGCTAAAGAACTCATGGCGAATCATCGCGCAGAGCCCTTAAGGTGCGCCATGGATGAGCAACAACGACCGTGCACACGTGGTATCAGGCGGAAGCGGTGACCGGGGATTACCTGAATTGCGCGTTGGGCGGCGGTCTGGGTCGCCGGAGTGGCGACTCTCCGGCAATCCTCTCGTCGAGTGAAGAGGAGGAATTCGAAACCCTAGCTCGAGGAAGAGGACGACGCGTTCGGACGCATAAATTTTCTTATTATTCTTTCATTTGAAAAAAAGCGGGCCTTTTTTGCCTAGAAATTTAAAGGAAAAATCCACGCTTTTTCTAATTAATTACTTATACTTTTAAATTTGTCTTTTTTTTATGACCATACTTTTAAATTTGTCTGAACATTCAAATTTCATAAATTTTCTCATTAAGTCTTTTCGCTACCAAATACGGACAAATTCAACTGAAATAACCTCGTAATTTAACATGGATAAAATTTTCTCAATGTGGACGTCCACATAGGCATCAATATTATACTTCAAAGTTATCTTTATTGGCTAAATTTTTCCACACACGTCCACATAGGGTTCCACATATTTTACGCGCTCTGTACCTTGTCATCGTGTGATGATTATATTAGTTGAATTTGGATGAACATTTTTTAAAAGTGTAGCGATAGTCTTAACTCTTATCGTGAAGGTGAACAGTAAAACTTACAAAATGTACAATTGAATCATCAAACTTGACAAATTAGTATAATTAAGTCTTTTCATTAGCTCTATCCAACTTTTATTTTAGTCTATCTTTCATATTTTAGCAATGTCATAAAGGAGGGAGAAAATAAAAAATAAAAAAATCATATCAGCATTTTTCCTCAATCAAATTAGACGAAGAACTTGATTGCACTAATTTGATAAGTTTTATGACTCGATTGCACTTTTTGTAGGTTTTAGAACTCAATTGCACATTTGCAAAAAGTTCTAAGACTTCCAGTTTAAAGGCTAAAAAATTGGTAATATTGGCATGGCAAATTAAGGTAGGCTAAAATTCGGTAATATTTGGAGAATAAACTCGAATTATTATCATCTTTATTGAAATAGTCTAATTTCTTTTTGCCCCTTCTACTCAGCAAATTTTCTCTGCCATGGGAAACTTCCACAATGTGAAGAACCCACATAGTCATTATTACAGCTCTTTTCAACAGCCAAATGGGCATCACAGTCAATTGCATCGGCTGAAACAATAACATGTCCGACAAGATCCTCGTTACATACAAAAAAGGCACTCATTATTCAAGTTACAGAAATGGCTAGTGCAGCAGAAAGAAAGGAGGACTGTTCAAGTGCATCAGAATGGCGCTGAAAGAGGCTCCTTGAGCATGAGTTGGTCCGGAGATTCGCTCAACGCCGATGCGCACGAGCACTGGCAAGGTTTCTCCATACATTCCGCCCCCTGCTTTCGTGGCTCGATCAGCTCGCCGTCGACTTCCTCTCCGTCCTCAGCTGATCGCCGCGTGTCCTTTGTGGGTTCAACTGCCTTCGATCCCTATGAGGGTCGAACATTTCATGTCATTTCCATTGGATGAGATTTAGAGAAAAAAAAAAGAGCATAGAAGTCCCGACGCCAATCGCCACCTCGTTCAGACATTCTATTTGAGACCGGACAGTCAGAATGCTCCTCGACACATTTTAGAGCAAGTATTGAATAAGTATAGCATGTATGCTAAACTGAATATGGACCGTTGAATCTGGTGGTTCCACGTGATTATGATACACATTCAATATGCACCAAATAATTTCTCTCACTATTTGTGCTAGATTGAATGCAAGTGATTTAGTGTTCGAGACTTGCCTCGGTGAATATGGACGTGGCTTTATTTGGTTCCATCTTTTGAATTACGTCCGCGGCAACTTCCTGCTCAATTAAAAGAGAGCCATCAACAGACCGTATTCCATTATCAAACAAAAGAAGACACCCATGCGGTGTTAACCAAATAATAGACAGAAACATGACTCTTTATGCAAGAAAGACTATCTCAATCTAGGCGGGATCGGCTCAGTCGGCACTCAAGTTCTCTCTATAGGGGCTCGCACGCAAAGTGTATTGGCTCGAACCTCGAACGAGGTAGCGATGGGCGTGAGAGTTTGCACGAGCTGCTGAACAAGCACGTGTATATATGATGAAGTGAACTTGAACTGAAAAGAGGCGGGAGAGAAGTACCCGGGCATGGTTGAGCTGGCCTTGCCTCAAGGTGCGAGGCTCCATCTCGATGGGGCAACAAGGGCTGGCCATGTCAGCGAAATCACAAGCCCGCCAAGACCCTCGATTGGCATTAAGAGCGGGTCACTGTAGCCCATCACACACCCAAAACCCTAGAGGCTTCTTCCACTATATGTAGGACTTTGCTGCAATAACTTCTTAGGATGGATGCAAGGGTTTCTATTTGCTGATGATGTTCACGGGCCAATTTGACTTTAGGTGATGAGGAAATTGAGGTTGAGAAGCCGATAAGAACTGGCCTGTCACTTGCATCCCGTGCCTCTCTCTCTTTGCACCTCTCCCCAACCACTTCCATCTTCGCCATCATCTTCATTGACCCTGTGAAGGGTCATAGCTCATAAAGTAAACTCATCCCACGCCATGCCTTTTCAAGTCCATTACATTAACTTGTGGCTGGTTTTGCTTGAGTACCTTGAACCAAAAAAAACGTACAAGTAGTCAATGATGTCTATATGTCGTCGACAAGTCGCGGGTATATATGAATGGATGATGTTTGTTTTGGTCCGAACTAGGTCTCAGTAATGAGATATGCTCTTATTTGAATTGCGATATGACACAAGGATTTATTGAAGATTGAGAAGGAAATTCGAATACGACAACATATATGCTCATCACCCTGGGAATCCACTCTAGGCTACGGGCCATATAAAATCACTACTCAATGAAGTTTGCCAAAGAGATGCAGAATCTAGAAATACTCTAATCCAAGAGGTCAAATCTAGTATCTTATTAATCAAAACACTCTAACCCTCAAGAAGGCCCGGGATAGACTCAACTTGGAACAACGTCCCTCCAAGCTAGGCAACTTTCAAGACACTTCATCTTTTATTTTCCAAGACAAGACCCACATTTCCTAGACAAAACATACATAAGAACACCGACTCTCGACTCAAATGGCACTACAAACAAAACCTGACGCATATGACTTCACAAACACGTAGAAATACTAAAAGACTCGTTCTCGAGTAAAATTGAGCAGCACTGAATAATTTGACCGTTACTTCTTGAATTGAATAATGTTTTTCTCCTATTAATAACGATTCGTTGCATGGAGAGAGACAACACAAAAATAATGGCAATCATTGATAGCACGAAGGAAATATATCATTCCTCATTATCGCATGGGCTAGTATATAAGCAGCAACTGTGCACAGAGGTGGTCAAAGGAAGCAACATGCATTTGACTGATTCCAAGGTGGTCAAAACACACAGCAAATCAACGAGACTAGACAAAGGAATACGAAGGGAAGCCTATGAGACAACTAACACTGTAGCCCCAACTGGCTTTTTGCTTAGCCATGTGCTTCTTTAGCTAATCCTGAGGTGGTTGCTGAACTTTGCTTTTCAACTTGCAAAGTTGCAATTAACTTATCGGATGCTTTTCTAACAAACGCGCACGCAGCCTACATAGAATTTTACAAACTTTTGCTATTCCTATCTTCTGCAGTGGTTGAATGTAATTTAGGCGTTTCCAGATTTCCTTTCTTTGGATCAAATTTACAACAAAAGATGAAATTGAAATATCTCACGTTACTGGATAATGGGATTTATATGCTCTTTTTATACACGTGGTCTCTCTCTACCTATCAGTTTATTTGAACTTTCTAATATGATATCAAAGCAAAGTTCTGCCCCGATTTATTTCGCTTGTGCATCCACCCTGTTCATCTTTCTCCCCTATCAACTTAACATTTGAGTTAGGCGTTTCCAGATTTCCTTTCTTTGGATCAAATTTACAACAAAAGATGAAATTGAAATATCTCACGTTACTGGATAATGGGATTTATATGCTCTTTTTATACACGTGGTCTCTCTCTACCTATCAGTTTATTTGAACTTTCTAATATGATATCAAAGCAAAGTTCTGCCCCGATTTATTTCGCTTGTGCATCCACCCTGTTCATCTTTCTCCCCTATCAACTTAACATTTGAGTTAGACTTTCTAACAAACTATAAGTTTATTGGCCCTAATCTACCCTAATTTGACTTCTATAAGTATTCCGATAAAAAAAACTCATACATGTATAATGTATAATATAGGAATTGGGCAGATGAATTGATTTTCTACCAACTCCACCAGGAGAACCTAATCCTATGTGCAATGTTTACCTGTGTGCATAGCCCACGTGAAGGGAGGACAGTAAATGGGCTCATATGGGAATGCAACTTTTTCCCAAGCCAACTGTTATATTATTGTAATCTTTTGGGGCCAAAGTTATAAACGATAACAAGAAAAAGATAGACAAAGAATTGGGGCATTGGCCATTCGGGTCTCTTTGCCATTACTTGCCCATTACAATCATTTTAGTATTCTTTTTCTTTCTTCTGATGTACTCTACTTCATGCATATGCTCAGTTCAGTGGATGCTCAACACCCACTCAGAGGCATGTGGGTGTTCTTTCACCTCTCATTTATAGCTATCTCCATCTACCTCCTCTTTTTGCTCCCTTTTGGACTTTGCAACTTATTTGGATCTCATTTTGATGCTTTCAAGTTTCAATTTTCCGATTGAGGAAACTCCAGCAAGTTCCTTTTCTTATTCTCTTTTTCTTTTTTTTGGGCACATGCAAAAGTATGTTTTACTTCTCTAGAAATATATCCTCATTGCTTATATATTCTTCCTTTTCACTAAATATTTGAAAAAAGGGGGTTATGGCCTTCCAAAATAGGCATATATAAATTAAATCGGGCTTTTAGTTTGCTTAACTTACGAGGAGAATTTGCTCTCATAGAGAACGAAAGATGTATATTGCTTCATCAAACAAGATGAAAAACATACATGTAAATGTCATGTGGCGATCAAGTCATTCCTCAATATCGCGACTTTTTTATTTATCAACTTCATCATGAAACCTACCTTTGGAGTTTTTGTTGTTGTCAATTAAATTTATAGATGTTCTTACAAAAAGCTCATATGTTATATTGTTGTGCTATTTCATCTTTGAGTTAGAAATTTCTCTAGTAGGTAGTATGCTCAGAATCAATGACCCACCAGGCCAATAGCTCCAATCATGTGAAATACTATATGCTCATTCCTTACCCCCTCTTCCAATTCTCTGTCAGATGCCAATGAGAAGTTCCCATCACCAATGAGTAAGTAACTAAAAGAAGAGGGTCCTATCAAAAAGAATAAAGCAAACTATTTGAAAATAGAAGAACTGTTAAGCTTTATTTAAGGGGGAAGAGAAAGCAAATATACCATCGAGTGCAGAGGAGAAAGGGAGGGAACAAGACAAGAATCGTTGCATCTTCTGATCAAAACCTAGCATGGATGATAGAAAGACAGATAGATAATAGTCATATGGACAATGGAGACAACACATCCATGGTTTTCTGTCTATTTTGCTGATGAAAATTGTCTGAAACAAAGCTGCGAGACAAAAGAAAAGGAGCAGCCATGCATGTCGACTAGCGAAGCGTAAGTACGTACTGCCACGAGTCCCCATCTCATGATCTCTCCCACCACTAGGTCTATCTATGCATGGGAACATGTACTTTGTTAGTGAGTGGCTGCTTTTTCTGGCTTTTCTTTCTTCTTTTCCTTTCTTTTTTGTTCAAAAGAAGGCCTTCTTTTTCTTGATAATTACACTCCAGGGTCGAAATTCACTGATAATTCGAATTTGAGGAGCGTCCTAAGCCCTCTTCCCATCCCACCAACTTCATTTGCCCTTCACCCATGAGGCTTACCAAATCGCAATCTCGATTAGAAAATTGATGTTGAGAATAAGAAATGTTTTCATGTGGGCAAGGTCCGATGTTCATGAGGATGGAAAGTGTTATAATGGTCTATTTCCCGACTATTTGAGCTCTAGGTTTGACCTAATTATTTTTTTCGCGTAACTTACCGAAGCCGTCTTGATATTACAGATATCCCGCATCTCTTATTTAAAAAATGCATGATGTATATTATGATTTTATATGCACTTAGTCCCCCATCCGAAAGATTTAGGGTCCGGTTGGAGATATTTCTTTTTACTCCAATCCTCATTTAATCTTGCTAAACGTGACATGAGCATAGCTAATGGATTTTCAAGGTCTCTAATGACGGTTTTCTAAGGTTCATTTCGATTTGTCTAGGTCAGTAGAGCCGTAGAATAAGATGAAAAAAGAAAAAGGCTATTGACAGGTCAGAATGTACTTGAGATCTATACTAGGTCCCATGCAAGAGTACCACTTTTTTTTTTCGACCAAAAAAAAATGTAGGCACAATTAGCTTTTGTCACCCCTCCTTTTAGGAATTAAATACTAGAGAGAGGAACTTAATATAACGGAGTTTTTATATTTATCTTTGTGTGGCTTGGCAAATGAAACATCTCCTTTGCTTTAGGGTTTATGTTACGAAGCAAGTACATTGAGATACAAAATACTTAATATCAAAATTATGAGGCATATAGCTTGTGAAGAGAGGGTAAGAAATAGAAAGAGATCTTTAGCGAAATCGCTAGAGCGAACCTAAACATTTGTGACTTTCTTGTAAAGTGTTGATTATAGCCAAATAAATCGTGAAAATAAAGATCGCTACACCTTGCATTAGCACACAGTTTGACACGAGAACCGCAGCTCGCCCATGCACATATAATACGAGAGATGTTTGACCCCACGATAATCTCCTTGATTAAATACTAAATAGCTCATCGGTATTAGAAAAAGGCCCCCCCCCTTGATCACATAACCGAGGAACAATACACATTGCATTGAATCAAGGTCAATACAATAGCAATGATAAATAATAATAATAATAATAATAATAATAATAATGAAGTGGCCCAACATTATATGAAAAAAATAAGGGAAAAAAATGAAATGAAAGGTCACATAATGAAGTTGGTCCATGAGGGAGGAGGCAAATGTCGAGGATCGGGTGGACAATTCGATATCAACCCCGATGCAAGTACCAAATTTTCAATTGTATTTGTCATTCCCACATGGCCCTCTCTGCGTGCACCATTTTGCAAGCCAAGCAGCCAAAGTTTCCGCAATAAAAAAAAAGTATATATTTTTATATATATTATATATGTATATATTCTTAATTAATTATTGATTCTATCGACCCTTTTTCTCGATTTGTTCCCACATTGTTTTCACAAAACTTCAACTCGTTCGACATCAAATGGTAACGTTCAGATGTCACTGAAATCCATGCTTCTTCTATTATCTTGACGAAGGAGTTGATTTTTCTCTTTAAAAGAAGAAAAGAGAGACAAAAAGGCCATGCTCCTCCTAGTTTAACTTCCTCATTGTCCATGTACAAAAAAAAAAGAAAAAGAAAAATTGTTCATTGCCCCTTTATATCGAAAAGGGGGCACCCTATCGCGATCTTGAATTTAGACCAGTGTAGCTATTTACATTCTCGAGCGAAGATCATATTCATACGTACCTCGTTGTTAACTGTCGTTTACAGACTCTTATTATAAATGAATTAGATACTCTATCATATTAATATCATCGAGAGATAATCCCTACTGCATACACGTTGTATCGATCTAGTCGATTCGATAGTATCGTATCGTACTTCTCGCCGCTCCGTCTTTTCTCTTTTACTATAAAAAATTCCGTATGAAGAAAATACTCGCCTCCTTATGCGTAACTTGTGCTGTCTTCGTAAGTGTTCGTCGGTGTCGTTTCGCGATAGAACTTAAGCGATTCATTCAATGTCTAAGGGACTAGTAACCTGGCATGGGTATCACAAAAGCCACGCGACACCGGTCCAAATTCCCCCACCACCTGCTCTGCCAATTAGGTGTATCAATTTCCAACCATTGTATGAGAAAAATAGGAAGAGTTATCTCAAGAGGATTGATGCCCAACTTTGCCAATTTCGGCAAGAATGTCAACGCAAAAATTTTAAAAAAAAAAAATCAAAATTTCAGCCTCGAGATCAAAAGTACATTTTTTTTTGCCCCTCCCCCATTTTTCCCTCTCATTATGAATCTACATCTAAAAGGCCAAAATTGAACAGAAACTAAGAACTGATTTAAGTTAGCATTAGCAAGCTACAAGTTTTTTGCCCTTTTTCAGGTGAGATTATTTTCTAATTGATGGCATACTACATCATATGCCGGTACGCGGGTCCGCCGCAGTGGTTGATCAAGAACTCGTCGGCCCCGCTCGACATGCCGAAGATGGGGCTTTGGCCGAAGTACGGTTGCTGCTGATGATGCGCCCTGTGGACGTCCTTCTGCCTCCGGAGCTCCAGGACCTTGCGGTGCGAGTTCGAGTGCTTGGTGGAAATGAAGGTCGGGCTCGCGGCGGGCCGGTACTCGGGCACCAGGCGGCCCGACTTGAACCGGACCCCGCAGGCATTGCACAGCGTCTTCGGCCCCATCGGGCCGGTCCTCCACTGGGGGGTCTTCTCGGACGCGCAGTGGAGGCATCTCCGGGGCGCCGAGTCCAGGCTCGCCACGTCCGGGAGGCCCTCCCGTTTCTTCGCGGACGGGGCAGTCTTGGGCCGCTTGACAGGGGAGAGGTGGAGGAGGCGGGTGGTCCAGTTGCAAGGGGCCGCGCGGGACCGCTTGCTCCGGGACTTGGAGGGGAGGGGCGTCTCCGGGAGGAAAATCGGGGGGCCGGCGTCGGCGTCGGCATTGGCGGCGGGCTTGAGGTCGAGGAGCTCGGGCCGGGCCAGGGCGTCGGAGCAGGACGATTCCGGCGTGGGCGGTTTGGATCCGGGAATGAAGTGGAGGGGCTGTTGGAGGTTCTGCTTAGTCGAGAACGAGTCCTCCACGAAATTCGACAGCCATTCAAGCTCCGCCAGGTCGTCGTACTGCAACAACGACAAGATCGTTAAGAAAAGAAGCTCGATCCACCGCTGTTTCGGTTCTTTCAGGCAATGTTCTTACAATTACAATTCGTAGATTTCCGAATTGCAACGACAGGATCGTGTCGCATTTGTTAATCTATTTGCAAAAAGCCAACTTTTTTTCATTTCAAAATCGGAAGAAGGTTGCAATTCTGATTGTTCTTCTTCTTTTTTTGGGCCTAATTTCGGCCATAATGAAGACGTGAATCCCTGCACAATGCAAGCTCAATTCAAATAGAATCAAGATGCAGAGCACGGCGACAATCCCGGCTCGTGAATTCAAACGAAAGGAAGGAAATTGTTACGTAAAGGTTGCATATTTTTTTCTCAAAATTCGTCTGAATTCGCGAATGGGGCAATGCGATTCGCGATTTCGCGCAAAAAGCTCGAGGCTTTTCCCCCGTACCGGAACGCAGAGCTCGCCGGCGAAGCCGGAGTCGCCGAAGCTCCGGGACCCGAAGCTGCCGGAGAGGTTGTTGTCGCCGCAGGAGACGGAGGAGTTGCAGCTGTCGACGGCGGTGGTGACGGTGGAGGAATCCGCCGAGCTGGCGCCGACATTGCCGAAGAAGCCGTCGGCGGCGGCCGCCATCGCGGCGGCGGCGTCGTCCTCCTCGTTGGAGAAGTCGAGGAGGTCGTCGACGGCGAACTGCTCCCCGCCCTTCCTCTCCGGGGAGAACTCGCCGGGGTAGCCCCCGCCGACGAAGCACTCCGACACCTCCATCTTCATCTTCCCGCGGGCGAAAAGCGCGTCGTTCCTCCGGAGGGGGCAGCGGGGGGCGCTCGAATGTAGAGAGAGAAAGGGAGGTGGGCCTGCGAGTCTTTTTAGAGAGAGAAAGGAGGGAGGGAGGGAAGGAGGAGAACGAAGGTGAGCTGTGATGGGGAGTGATGGCGGAGGACGAGGAGGAGGGGGTTGGGTTTTGAGGAGGGGGAGGGAGGGGCGAAAGTGTAAATAACGAGAAAACGAGGGGCCATCTTCTTGAATGGCGGAGGCATAGGGGGTGAATATGAATATGTTTAATTAGGGGGGGTGGGGGGAGAGGGAGTGACTTGCAGGTTTCTGTAAAAGTTTAATTAAAGAAACTGTTTGCCCTTTTTTGGGCAAGTGAAAAAATCATTATTGAGACAGGCTTTATTTGAATAATAAAAATTATAAAAAAAATCAATTTTTTTCTTCCTTTTTTTTTTGTGGGGGTGGGGATTTGTTGGGTTAAATGTGGTTGGAGTTCATTCTGTCACAAGTTGGCAAAAGGGAGGGTAAGGGGAGAGATATTCTGAGGTGGAATCCCTACTTAGGTGATTAGGCCAATTAATTCACCAAAAGTCAAATGGGTTAAATGCATTTTAAACCATAGCAAATGCCTCTCTTATCTATTCTACTCTTACCATAATTGATCCGGTAGCCATCGTCACGAGTCGTTCATAATTAGGGAAGCGATCTATTCAATCTAACCCTAATTAATACGAAACGAAGTACTCGTTCATGGATTCGATCCATTGGATCTAGTATGTTTGATCCTCAAAAATAGCGACATCAGGCTCGCCGGTCAATTAAATTACAAAAAACTCATGAACCTAAACAATGGAAATTTTAAATTCATTCATTTAGAGCGAAGTCTTATTAGAATGCATTTTATTTACGATTCCAGTGTTCACGACATACATTAACCGAGTGAAAAAGCAAAGATACTTTGAGAATCATAATCTCGGACAATATGATTTCCATGTAATTATCGTTTTTTGGAAGGCCCTTTTTGGCCGAAGATATGCGTAAGCAGTTGAGGAGGTTTAAATTTAGCCCGCCAACTTTTTTTTTTGTGGGGGTGGTTTAAAAGGTGATTAATTTTAGCTGGCTCTCATTTAGCAAAGCTGTCACCATACAATAATAGCCCGCAGCAGCAGCAGCAGCTATCTCCGTGAAAGGGCTGCAGAGCAACGCAGCTAAACAAAAAGGCTACAGATATGAATGGGAGAGTCTTGGGGCTGTAGGCGTCATCATCATCATCAACCTCCAGTAAAGCTAGCCATTGATGATGTGATTAAGAGTTAATGCAGGGCTAATTAGTCACAGATTATTCACGAATATTTATAAATGTGAGGAAAAAAAAAAAAGAAAAAGGAGTGGTGGGTTTCAAATTCAACCCCTAAAGAATCGATCCAGCAGGTTTTGTCGCTAGGGGGGTTCCTCCTCCTCCATTTGCGTCCAAGTTTACAGCCGGATTCCTCTGCTGCTCCCACGAATTTAGAAAAGAATTTTCCGTCTCGGGGCTCGTGCGCTAATTATTTATTTATTTTTTTTATAAAATTCGCCACTGTCTCTGATAAATATTTATTATAATAAATAATAAATGGGGAGAAAATAATTACTTTTTTTTAATAATAATTACTTGATTAACTGTACCTCTTCAGGCCCTTCTGACCCCCTTTGGCCCAATCATGTCGCTTATTATATTCTCTTGCCCACGTTTAGGCACGATACTTACAGCTCGACTCGGTTAATTAACAGGCAAAAACAAAAAAATTAGTTCAAAACAACGGTCATGATCTCATCCACGTGGCTCCGTGGGTGTGTGGAGATTCTTAATCTCTTTTCCGTTTTTTTTTTCTTTTTTTTTCGCGCTCTTGCGAGAATTACTCATCGATAATCCTAGGAATCTTCGCTTTTGGGATGAGCGAAAAAATGGAGTGAAAAAGAAAAAAAGAAAAAAAATTTGGGTGCAACTTTCGTGATTTTAGTTTTAGAGTGCGTGAAAAATCCAGGTGAATGTACTTACCAAAAAAAAAAAAATCCAGGTGAATGTTTAGATTTTGATGTCGAATGGTTATTAATATTGATAAATTTCAAACTATAGTAAATGTTTTGTCCTTCCTTGTGATAAAGTATAAGAAATGACAATGAATAATGGGACATAACAAGAAATTCATGGTATATGTGGGGAAATATACTGTTTCTTTGGATTAATATAGCTCAAATAATTTCTTATCTTGTTAATTCACTGCACGTGCAACATTGTTCTTCGTGGACAATATAGATGAAGCTAACACGACAACCATAACTCGCAATTTATTTCTCCTTACAAGTCTGTTTGATCAATTTATCAGAGGTACTGATTGAATCAAGAAAGCATTTCTATTTCGATGCATTTACAATTAAATGCTCCATGTGGGGAGAGATTTAGATGTCTTTGAAACCAATCTTTCGCATGTTCACGGTAAAGTTTCTCTACTACAAAATATATATTAAAAAATATGCGGTTGTTATGAGTGAACATATACCATTGGCATTGTCTCGATTTGTACCCATTGACATTGTCTTGCTCCAATGAGAAAGAGATGTAAAGTGAATGACCAAGCTTATCTTTATACCGTAGTAGTTATGGTCAATATTATAATTTAATTTCGTATTATTCGAATTGAACCGCAAGATGAGGGCTGTGTGTGATGGGGGCCAATCATAGGAGGAAGAGCTAACACATGCGTTGATCCCGAGGTTTAATTGACTCCCGGTAATTGGATAATGTTATTTTAGAATTAAAATTTCACTCATTACCCTAATCAACCGCCCGTTAATTATTATATTAATTTCTTAATTTCCGGAGTGAAGGTAGAAGGAAAGTCGCCCAAACATGATAACTTTTTTTTTTTAAATAATTCTTTTTTCCCGGCATTCATTAACTTTTCCCGTGGAAATATTTCGTTCGAAAGGGCCACGCCCGGGGGGGAGGGGGGGGGCGTCGTGGGGCCCACCCAGCACGTGACGAAGGTGGAGGTGGTGTCAGCGATCATGTGATTTTTAGGTTCGTTTTGTTTTTTTTTAAGCGCTCAAAAAGGAAAGGGGAAAATAAAAAAGCCGAAAAAGGAAAAAAAATAATCAAGGGAGCTGAAAAGACCGAAAAGCCCCCCCGCGGGGGGTCCGGTCAATTCCGCGTGTCGGCGGCCCGATTGTGGCGGGGTTGCCCGCTTTCCGTTCGTGGTTCCTCGCACGTGCGTTGTGCTCCCCCATGTTTTGCTCGAACGTGGGCGCACGTGCTCGGGGCTCACGTGACCATCACGTGATATCGTTATCGTTATTTTTGTTTTTGTTTTTTTTTTTTTGTTTTTTGGTCATGGAGATATCGTGAGTCGCCCGGTGTGCAATGCACTCTCTCAGTAGACCGAGCCCGGTCCGAGCTACTAGCGCTCTAGATAATTAAAGTCAAGAACTACTTAAGTTTTTTTCTTTCTTTTTATTAGGCGTGAAGAGCTACTTAAGTTGTTTAGGTCCTCGGAAATATCTAATATGATTAGGCAGGCACGAGTGAGAATTAGTGGAAAGCATAACGATTCTACAGTGAATTGAAAAAGTTTTTTTCTTGAACAAAAAAAAAATTGATAGACATACTTCCCATATTCCGAACTATATACCAGACTATTACGAGCTCGACCTCTGATGAGTTCAAGCTGTGGGTGGGCTACGGGCCCCTCCTCATTATTGATGCAAAATTTTCATCATAAAAATATAGCTATTTGATATACATGGAATTTCAGAGAAAATATCTCTTCTCATGTCTTGGATCCTAAATTTCGCGCCTTAATGTCAATTCTATGTAAACTAATCAAGCTTCGACGAGATATTAGACACTTTCAGATGTAATCAAGCTTCGACGATCGCTTTGACTAACATATAACTGAGGAAACAAAACAATCTAATTTTTGCTCATGAATTCTCCTTCTTCTTATTGAAAGGATTGTTGGACTTGACACATGACATGCACTTAACGTGTTTGGGACCGAGTTCCTATTTTCAACCATGCTATTCGAACAACCTTAGCTGGACATGATTCCGGGGATCGTGTGTGCGCGCACGTTGTGTGTCCAGTGGACTTGCCCCAAGTTTCAATGACCAAATGGAAACACTTTTACAATTATTTACTCATTTCGGATTTACCCCAAAAAAAAAAATTAAAAAAAAAGAAAACCGGAAAATTAATATCGGGCCGGGTTGACCCGATCAATCTTCGGGATATGAGAATTGGTTTTCTCAAAGAAGGCGGCCCGGTTTCAAGCCGGTGCCGGGCTCTTTATGACTCTAGGCCCAATTGAAATTCCACATGATCATCATGATGCATAATTTTCAGGAAGCAACTCCACGTTCAGAAAGAATTGCAGAGGCCGGCCATGTTCAATAGTAGGGTGTCTGACTGATTATTAGCCCTTCTTCGAGTCATTTCCGTTGTGTTCGGCTCGCAGTAACGTGGCTGACTTAAATTATGATTTGTTTATAGCCGGATCGGTTTCGAGCTCTATGTGCATCCCCTGCTGTATTCATATGTTGGTGTCATTTGAATTGATCTGGACGCTTTCGAGTTTGCACATGTATGCTTATTTCTTCCATTACAGTCTCCATATATTCACAGCACAACTTCCATAATGTCAAAAAGAAGAAGGTTGCGGTGGGAGGGAGCTTTTGGCCGTTCGAGTTACAACCTCTCTATCTCTAAAAACTTCTCATTACAATACCGACTTATCGAGACGCATCCCCGTTAGAGATTATTTTCGGCATCTGGAGATATCGCGAAGATCATCTCCGGAGTCCGTTGTTTGTTTCTGCGATGAATCGTCTCGTTTCAGCCGATTTCTCGTGGCGAGATGTCATAGCGTACCTAGTCTTGCAGACGCATTTTGAATGTCGTCTTCAGATTTCATCAGATACACACCGCTCGCGTCGGGCGGTACCCCATTCTCATCTTCAAACACATTGCCTTCATAAGTCACCACCCCTCCATCTTGAACTTTGCCATCGCCGGTTTTTTCTACAATCAACGCAAAACCGACGCTGTCTTCACCAATCAGACCCTCCTTGGCCTCTCCCATCAGCTTCTCTGTCTTTTCACTATAGCCAGCTCTATCATTGTCGCCGTGGTAAGAGCGCTCCTCTTTATACTGTACAAGACCTCCCGCCATGAAACCCAGATTCACCTTACGGCCTAAGAGAAGCGCGCCCGAGTCCTGGATGCTTATGTTCTCCTCCTTCTGGTGATGTCTTTGATTGTCGAATTGATGATTGATCTGAAACAGCAGCCAGATGCTAAATGCCATGGCCGAAGCGAATTGGAATACTCTCATAGACCGTGTCGTCCTTTGTCCGTGATTGTTGCCGCCGGATTGGTTAGCCATCGTGTTCCGTTCCTTCGAATTTGAATCGGATCACTGGAAATAGAGGCATATTCCAGGCAAATTGAAGTCATACATGACTTGATGGGCAGAAAAAAGAGAGTTGATAAACAGATGAGTCAAAAAACAATCACAAACATGGCTTCTTAATCTCATTTGAACATTAATTGTATCAACTGAATTCATCACTAGGACACTAGCCAAAACTTGTCGTGCCTACCATAAGATAAATCTGTTCCTAGCTTAACAAAAATCGATGCACAACATACTTAACGGGACCTGCTCATACAGTCCTATCTAATGCTCTGACCTAGTGATGATGAACTTGATAATACACCGGCATGCTTGAATGCGCTCTCTCTCTCTCTCAAATGGTCATAGCTGATTAGCCATGATATATGATGTTCGAAAGCTAACAGAACAGATAGACTTCAGAGCATATTCTGCCTTTTAAACGCCGGAAAGAGCAAAAAGACAACATGATGAATATGAAATAAACCAGAACCTTATTCTGCAGCGACTGATCTGTCCAATTACAGGCGGGAATTCACCTAAAGAAGGTGACAACTAACATGGGATTACCTGGATACGGATGCCCGTTTTGTCCACAGAAGCGATGAAGCAGAGCTCAAAGAGAAGAACCCTTATGAGAGAAACAAGCAAAGGCTCGGAAAGTTCTCTCCTTTCTGAATATGTGCAGAGGGATATCTGATTCCGAGAGTCGCAGCAACTATTCGTCCGAAGGCAAAGGAGGAGAACTTGTCAAAGGCGTTGAACGTCAAGAACGGGGGATTGAACTTTGGAAACTCCAAAGAGACGGCTCTGTCACGTAACTCCTCCTTACTTCATGCCCGCAACAGTAGTAAAGACCTTTCCTTCTCCCTCTTTTCTAGAAGCTTTGATTCTGATGAAGCAAAGTTCAAAGGCGAAGGGCAACGTATAAATAGGAAAGGCAACCTCTATTTATAGGTTTTGTTCAGTTCTTGACCAGGTGGGATCAAGATAAAAAAGATAACATCGGATGAGATGGGATAAGAACTCCAAATGGCGAATTTTCAGGACAATAGAAAGATTTTCACTTTGTTATTTGACAGGGTGGGTTTTCAGATCAGATGAAACCTCATCCATGTCTGCTGTCATTCAGGGACAATAGCTATAATCCTCCTGACTTGTAACCGACGCTGAATATGTTTGTGGAGAATGAATATGCTCTGAATAGACTAAAACATGACCAAACGCTGTATTTGTTTATGATTAAGCACGTGAGATTAGCGATCTAATCACTTCCTTGACTTACACAGGTTTGCATCTTCAAGATAAGTTAATATAAGAGTGTCTTTGAATCATCTTTAGAAATTGTCATAAGAAAAAGTGATTAAATTTGCTCAATTGGGTGGTTAACTCCATATCACAGTTACATCGAGCGACAAATGTGTTTATAATCAACTTCTAGAGATATCGCGACCCGTCAACATTTAAAATTTGCACATGTATTGATAGTAAACATGATCTCGGCAAGTTATTTTCTTGGTCGATCAGGTCGTTGCTCACCTCATGTGTTGGAAAACTCGCAAGCTTTGATCCGTGATAATCGTTTCTCAGGACAATCATGTTGCAACAAAAGGCAACGTGATCTACTTTTGAAGATCGATGAAATGAAAACACATGGTCTATCTTGATGTTAGAAATCATTGGTTTTGAGATGCTAGGTTATGTGAAGACAACCTGTCATCCGACGGCCATGAACGGTCCACGTGGACAATTCCCTTAATTTCGACATTCCCTTGTGACTCCAATATGTGAAAAACTAAAATATTCCCTCCCTCCCTCCCTCTCTCTCTCTTTCTCTCTCTCAAAAAGAAAAACAAAAAAGAAATTCTCTCTCTCTCTCTCTCTCTCTCTCTCTCTCCCCTTCGAAAAATCCCAGACAATTCCCAATCTCCGCAGCCCCAATCGACGTTCGAAGCTCTCATAGGCTCCGGATTCCTCCTTCTCCGGCGGGAAAAAGGTAAGCAATCGCCGTGATCGGTCGTCGATTTTGGTTTTCGCGGTACGTCGCCGGTCTGTTTCGCGTCGGAACTCAGTGGTTGTTTGCCTGTTTTCCCCACTTGATTTTGGGTCTCTTCCAGCTCGATCGATTGCCGGGCCGATCGAAAGTTAAGCGCTTTCGACGCGAATTCGCTGTAAAGCCTCTTCCTTTTTCCCCCACCTCCGATTGGCGCTCTTCTGGGTTGTGTCGGTTGTCGAAGGGAGTTGAAAGGTGGAGGGGGGGAGAAAAACCCGAACTTTAGTGCCTTCTTTCAGTTCTTTGTCTTTGGACGAGACCATCGGAGGTATGAGAATCTGAGAATGAAAGATGCCGGTACTGCGTGGCGGCGTGTCCAAGGGCCGGGCAGCGGGGAACCAGCAGAACTTTGAGGCCGACGAGGGGATCGCCACGCGGACGAGGAGGCGGCGGGCGGCGGCGGCGGCGGCTGCGGTCGCGCAACCGAAGAAGAACACCCGGCAGGCGAAGGGAGCTGCTGCCGAGAATTTAGCCACAGCGGTTGCGGAGGAGGGGCAGCATAATAGGTTGTTGGAAGTGGGGTTGAGAACCGCCGGTGGTGGTGGTGGTGGTGGTGGAGAAGAGAAGGAGGAGGTGGGTGAGAAGCCAATGGACGAGTTCAATAGCAGGGGGCGAAGTGCTGGGAAGGCACATGCGGCTGAGGAGGAGGGAAGCACTGCTCCACTTCCCGAGAAGGTATACTTGCGAATTAGCTTTCTATGTGAGATTATCCAGGGCTTTTGTTTTCAGCAGAGTGCCGGTGGTTACCCGTTTCTTATTGCTATGAATGTGATACTTGATACTGTGTCTTCTGCATACGGTCAATGTAGATTGTTGCTGTTGAATGATAGACTGCTAGGTTGATCAAATTTTGCTGGGAATACTTGGTAATTGATGGTGATATCTGATTGTTAATGATATGACTGGTTAATAAATTTTGTTATGTGATAGGATCAACTTTTTATCTGTTCAGCTTGGTGATTAAAATTTGCAAATGGTAGATTGACTACATTTAACACCGTCACTTCCTGATAGTGGACCTTTGTCTATGTATGAGTTGGTAATTTCTATGGCATCAGTTCTAATTCTGGGGAGCACTCGTGCGCATGCACTATTTATGTATTTTCTATTGGAAACATTCATCAATTCTATCTCAGGTCCAAGTTGGTGGTTCCCCAGTATACAGAATAGACAGAAAATTGGGAAAAGGTGGTTTTGGCCAAGTCTATGTTGGCCGACGTGTTTCTGCTGGCAGTTCAAGTGATATTACTACTGGGCCAGGAGCTGTAGAGGTGCGTATGTTGCTCCAGTTTTGATTGCTATTGTGTGCATATCTTCTTCTTATTATTCAGTCAACATTTTTTTTTTCACAGGTGGCATTGAAATTTGAGCATAGAAGCAGCAAAGGATGCAGCTACGGGCCCCCCCATGAATGGCAAGTCTACAAGTAAGTATCCTTGTCCTATTATGTTATTACTCTTTTTCGTCGCATTCTGTTATTAAACTTCACATTTTTTTTTTCTGGCATATTTACACAGCACTCTCGGTGGTAGTCATGGTGTACCAAGAGTACACTACAAGGGTCGACAGGGTGATTTCTATGTCATGGTATGCTGCTATTTCCTTCTTGGTTTGCAGCATCCGATATTTTCTGCTGTCATCTTTTAGGTTGTAATAGTTTGCTAAGCATATTAACGATTGCCTGTAGGTAATGGATATGCTCGGGCCTAGCTTGTGGGACGTGTGGAATAATAATTCTCATTCGTGAGTTTGTTTAAAATTAGCCTACGATCTTATGGTATATATTGTCTTGAATCAATCCTTTTTAATTGCTAATTTGATTGTATCTTTGACTCTAGAATGTCCACTGAAATGGTAGCATGCATAGCCATTGAAGCAATATCCATATTGGAGAAGTTGCACACAAGAGGGTAAGCGTTTTGTCGCCAACATTATGATTGTTGCTTTTAGTATGTATGAATGAGATTTTCTCCTGTGTTAATTGCTCCCATTGACGCTTCATGAGTTCACGTGGACAAGTGATCAAGCATTGCGTATTTGGTTTTGAGTTTCACTCCATTGTCATGAATAGATATTTTTGTCAGCTACTAAATGTGGATAATGTCAGGGATCATTTCCTTTCTCCTGTCTGATCTGATTTAGCCCGTAGAGGATTAACAACAACTTATCCTGAATAATCTGCTGCGAAACACCAGCCTTTTGCCTCTTTAGTTTTGGATTATGTATTTCCGAGAATCTTTTTTTTCCTATTATGGTCTCATATTTTGACTCAAAAGTATTATCTCTCCAACTTCCAGGTACATTCATGGTGATGTAAAGCCTGAGAATTTTCTGCTTGGTACTCCTGGAACTCCTGATGAGAAGAAGCTATTCCTAGTTGATCTTGGATTAGGTACCTTCTTGAATGCTCATTTTCTGAATTTTATCGTTCCATCAGTGTTCTATAACTGGCTAATGTATAATATTATTTTGGTCTATTAGCTACAAGATGGCGCGATAATTCAACTGGTCTGCATGTAGAGTATGACCAAAGACCAGATGTTTTCAGGTACTTGGGGAATAATTGAGTGTGGGGATAAGATGAATTGATGTAGCTTTGTCTATCAAGCCCTTTAGATCTCTAAGTGTGTTCCCAATTGCTACTTACTTCGATGGTGTCTTCTTGGCAGGGGAACTGTGCGCTATGCCAGTGTGCATGCTCATTTAGGTAGAACTGCAAGTAGGAGAGATGATCTTGAATCTCTTGCCTACACTCTGATTTTCCTCCTTAGAGGTCGTTTGCCGTGGCAAGGATATCAGGTTTGTCTTTCTGTTTCTGGCTGATAGCAATTTGCCCCTCTTTGAGTTTGACAATAGAGGTGATTCTGGTGTTGCATTTTAGGGAGAGAATAAAGGCTTCCTTGTTTGCAAGAAGAAGATGGCAACATCTCCAGAGACTCTCTGTTGCTTCTGCCCGGTGCCATTCCGACAGTTTGTTGAACATGTGGTTAACTTGAAGTTTGATGAAGAGCCAAAATATGCTAGATACATTTCTCTCTTCGATGGGATCATTGCACCAAATCCAGATGTCAGACCGATCAATACAGAGGGTGCTCAAAAGGTGGTTAAAGTTCTTCTTGTTTCAACTTAATCCACATATTTTAGCCTGTTCATTGTTCTTTCAAGTGTCTTGTTCAGCTTCTCTCTCTCTCTCTCTCTCTCTCTCTATATATATATATATATATATTATCTGACTTAACTGTCTGTTGTGAAGCTTGTAACTCAAGTGGGTCAGAAGAGAGGACGGTTGACCATGGAGGAGGATGAAGACGAAGATGGACAACCGAAGAAGAAGGTCCGATTGGGTATGCCAGCTACTCAATGGATTAGTGTTTATAATGCGCGGCGTCCTATGAAGCAGAGGTAGTGGATATGCTCACTTAAAAATTTCAACTTTTCCTGTGGCTCGATGTCTCGTTTTAGATTTCTTTGATTGATTCATCTCTGCCCTGTTTCATTTTATTTCTATTTGCTCTAGTTTTTTGTGGAAAACATATTGACCTTTCAAGTAATTGTATTTACATTTTTGAGGTTGAGAGTTTAACCATTCTCTTTAGGTATCACTACAATGTCGCAGACAACAGGCTCAGCCAGCACATTGACAAAGGAAATGAAGATGGCTTATTTATCAGTAGTGTTGCCTCCTGCCAAAACCTCTGGGCCCTAATTATGGATGCCGGCACTGGGTTTACTTCACAAGTTTATGAATTTTCGTCTTTTTTTCTTCACAAGGTATAGCTCTTTCTTGTAGATATTTCTGTCCCTCCCTTTCCCGATATCTGTTCCCATCTCTCTTCATTCTCTTGCACAGAAGTGCAATCTCATTGGTTATCTGAAAAATTTGCTTACCATGCTTTTCTGTTTTAGGAATGGATAATGGAGCAATGGGAAAAGAACTACTATATCAGTGCGATAGGGGGATCTGCCAATGGGAGTTCTTTGGTGGTGATGTCGAAAGGTATATGGTTCTTAATATTAGTCTCGTATGGTCATACCTATTCGAATGTTTGATGAAAGATTTAATTTGCTGGCCCCAGGTACACAGTATCTGCAGCAGTCCTACAAAGTAAGCGATTCATTCCCATTCAAGTGGATCAACAAAAAGTGGAAGGAGGGTTTCTACGTGACATCTATGGGTACAGCTGGTAGTAGATGGGCAATAGTTATGTCTCGCGGTGCCGGATATTCAGATCAGGTCTTTTAAACAGTGAAATATTCTTCTTCTTATTTTACACATGCATAAGTAGCTAATACAGCCATTTTTTATGCAGGTGGTCGAACTAGATTTCCTGTATCCCAGCGAGGGTATTCATCGGCGATGGGACTCTGGATATCGTATAACAGCAACAGCTGCGACGTGGGACCAGGCTGCATTCGTTCTCAGTATACCAAGGAGAAAACCCACAGATGAGACCCAGGAGACTCTTCGAACTTCCGCTTTTCCGAGTACACATGTCAAGGTGCCTTGTCTCGAAACCTTCACATCTCTCGCCATGTTTTAAGACATTCTTCTTTACCCTATTTGCTAACATGATCGAGTGCCCATGCAGGAGAAATGGGCAAAGAATCTCTATTTAGCATCGGTCTGTTATGGGAGGACGGTTTCATGAGCATCCTAAAATTTTGATCAGAGGAGGGTCGAGGGTAAGAAGCTGAAGGATCATCGAAATGAGGTGGGGGAGCGCAGGGCTACGAAAAATTCTCGACGCATTTTACATGTCGTTAAGATGTAGAAAAATTTAGTAAGACTCTTTGATTGTCTGTCAATTGGGAAAACTCTTCTCAATTTTCAAAGTACAAAGAAATAACGAGCATCTGTTCTTGTTGTTGTCAATTTTGTATATAGAGAGTGGAAAAGGCTACAGATCAACTGCGAATTGGAATTATTGTAGCCGGATTTCCTACTTTGATGATACATATCTATTAGTACTGTAGTTGACTTATACTATTTTTCTGGTTCAATCAATGCATAACTGAGACGTTATGACATTTTCATTCCATCATAAAAAATAAGAAAGATAAATGTTTAAGAAAGAAAAAAGGGATTCATCTAATCACTATGGAAAAGAAGATAATGGACTTGAAAGGTTGGGATATAATGTTGTTTGGATATTAGTAAGGGAAAAGAGAGGAAAAGAATATATTATGACATAAATACGTATTATTTTTTGTATAAATTGACATAAGAGATGGTGGTATAAATGATAAATTCATCCAATTTTGATGTGGTAATGAACCCGTTTTCATCAGCCACGCTTATTTTTCCTCAATTGTAAAGTATGACTAGAGGTGAAGGAAGCCAAGAAACAACATATCATCAATCCTTGGACTCCCTGAATAGAAGGAATAATCTATCTAGTATTTCAAGTGTAGATTGACCCAAACTTACTCAAGCTTCAAACTGTGTTTGGATGCATTGGCGTATGTATATCGGCAGCCCATGATATCAATAGTGCATATAATGTTTGATGCATCTAGTTGGCTGGTAAATGGCCATCCATATACGCACCAGCAATTCCCGTGCCTACCTATTCCATTACTGTGCATTACAGTACCATGCATTACGATGCTAAGGCTTTCACCGGTGTTAGTTCAAAATTGATGGACCCACTAAAATTCGATTTGATTTTTTTTTTTTTTTTTTTTTTTTGGTAACCCAGGGAACCCCCGCACGGCCGACAGCCGGAGAGGTAAACCTGGGGTGACGCTAGCGCAGGACCCACCACCACGGCGCCACACTTAAGAATCCCTAACGCCTACGCTGGGGTTCGAACTCCAATCCCTTCGTGGGGGGACAAGAGCGCAAGCCAACGCAGCCGCTGCGGGCGGTGGTTCGATTTGATTCTTTCTAAGCATAAAAGTTCAAAATCGATGGGCTCACTCAAAACTTTTTTTGTTTTGTACATGTGGATTTGGTATTCGCTTAACATAGGGCAAATCACATTAAATTATCACGATGTACGTCCAAACTTTTTTCCCTTAAATTTTTGTCTCGTTTGGCTCTATCGGTTGCTTTGGCGATAAAAAATTTGACGCTTCCCGCCGCTTTTCATCCATGTCCGTTCGCTTTGGTCCATTACGAGGAAATAGAGATTTTGTGGAGGCGCTATTTTTGAAGCCAGAAAGTATCGAAAAGGAGAAGCACGAAGCATCGAAGCTAGCGCAATCGTTCTGTCGACTCCGTTTGTTCATGCTGTGAATCGCACTAGGTGATGCCTCTATATTATTTCATCCTCACTAGACCTCCAAATAAAGAAGGTGTTTATGAAAATGGAAGATTAGTTAGTTCAATAAATTAATTCATTAAAAAATTATGCACATTCATAAACAGTGCTGATAAAGTTTAAAATAAAAAATAACATCTTAATTTTTTTGCTTGTGAGTTCTTTATATCTTTTTTCCAAAATCATCGTATCTATTATTCAAGTAGTCACTTCTTAAATAACTATGCTTTTTTGTTGAATTATTTGAAGACTACACACATTTTTATCTTGAAGACGGAAACATAATATATATATATATATATATATATATATATATCTGCCATGGACCGGTGGTTCTTTGGCCACGGAATAGCCCGTACAGTGTCTAGCTAGTCGTTCACCAACCATTGTACTGCAAATCGTAATATTACCCTCATTCTGTAAATCGTTTTGTAAATTGTAATATTACCTAATTCTATATATATTGATTTTGGAACCTCAATTGCTTAAATTTAAATCCGAATCAATTCCACCATTTCGATTTGTTAGAAATATTCCCTAAATCTATATATCTCCTAAATCGAAATCTCGTGATATGTTACTAAAACAACAATTCTGTAAGTCTTGCTTGACACCCCTTATCACATTGAATTGACTACATCATCTCTTTACTGGCTCCTGACACCCTCTTATCACATTGAATTGACTACATTATCCATTGCGGATCCCACTCTCAATACATTTGTTCGTCTTTTTATTTTGTTTCAATTTTATGAAAAGACAAAATTACCCACTATCTTTCACACAATTTTTTTTCACCCTAGTCGCTTCTTCCACGTTCATTACATTCTAAAATTTTGTTCATGTTTGTCTTCTTCTAAACTTATTCCGCCAATTATTAACTTTATTTTGCCTGATAATCCTCATAATCGTGAATTTTTCAACTTCGATTTTCGGTACAAATTTACGAGAATTTACTCATAAATTGAATATTGTGTTCGATGAATGCATTATACAATATTTACTCATCTTTCATTGTATTGTTTTTATGGAAGACAATATGGAAGAACACCCAAATTGTTTAAATGTATCTATCGATGATGAAACTGTAAATGGAGAATGACAATTAATCATGTCAACAAGTTCATTTGGAGCTTCTCGCACTATAACATTGAAAGATATTCCTTTATATATATATTGTTAAGTGATTAATGACTCTCTTATTGATGTAATTAAAAAAACTTTTATTATCTAATTCAAGTAAAATATTTTTTTTCCGAGAGAGTAACCTTTTTGAGGGGAGCCACACACAATATCTTTTGTTAAGTTGCATTTGCAACTAGTTATTATTGCAGTATATTTGTATTTGGAGGATAATTTTCTTTTCATTGATGATTTTGTGAAAATGCTAATGCATTTGGAATTGACCAAAAAATGTGTTTGCAAATGGTTTGAATGGGTTGTCTTATAATGCCGTTACAATGGCTATAATTTTTTTTCAACAGCTAATTATACCAAGTAAACAAGACAAATATAGTCAGCATTACATGTAATAATATTTTAGGGAGCAATTTCTTTTGCATTTGCATGATAATAATGGATGTTTAGAATTTATTTATGTACTCAACTCTGTCATATTTCTACTTTTTTTTAAAGTATCTTTTAAAACATCATGCTATGATGGCATAAAAATAATTAAACATTGGACTATTAGATTCACTTCATAAAATGAAAGTAGAGCAGTTAAAATACACAAACTACATCATAATGATGCGTATTTAAGTTATAATTAAACGAAATGCGTACTAAAATTGGCAAATGATTCTTTTTATTTGTGCTTATGTTATTTTTTAAATAATAGTATCTTAATACAAAAAAAGAGAATGTACAACTCGTTAACATGATAATTATTTTTTTTGTTGAAAACATAATAATTAGTTTGGTATCTACTCAATAAATTATTTTTTTTGGAAAAGAGTGATACCAATTTTGTTCCAAATGGAGAAAAAAAAAAGAAAAAAACAAAAAAGAAGAAAAGAAGGCAAGAAATAATCTTAAATAAAGACTGGGTTTGCATTTAACCTTAACAAATGTTGTTTGAGAGGAGCAAGGGTACTTCCGTCTCTAGGAAAATTGAAACAAAAGGCAAAAGAAGAAAAGGGGTAAAAAAAATCATTTTAAATCAATAGTAGGACCCACAAAAGATAATGTAGTCAATTTAATATGTAGAGAGTGTCAGGAGCCAATAAAGGATTGGAAGTCGCGTGGATCTTCTGTAAAGCCTATAAGGCTTATGTATATTTCATCAATACCCATGGATTACAATCTGATTCCGTGTATCTCTCAAATGGTAATCTAGTTATCCCGATTAATTGCAATTCCTATTGTAATATTATGTTATCTTAGATAGCCATCCTGAAAAGTCTACAAATTGGCTCGTGTATAATTCATCAATACCCATAGATTTCGATCTGATTCCATGTGTCTCTCAAATGGTAATTTCATGCCCATGATTAATTAGAATTTCTGTTTATGATATTATGTTGTTATATATAGCCATCCTGAAAAGCCTATTGAAATTTCACAGCTTTATTTTCCGCTTTATCCTTATCACGATTGGACGTAGTCTAAGATCCATGCATAAAGAAACATGAATATTTGACTGATTGAGAAGTCTGTGTCAATTTTCGAATTTATATTTCGAAAATTGTCTAGCGATGATATCACGGTCCTACAAGCGCCTGCAATGAACGGAAATAGCCAAGGAGCCATTTGTTGGATCAAGAATATCAACAGAAGTAGCTTGAAGAACCTGCAAGTACACTGGAATGCACTTGACAAGCCAACCAATCGGCCAAGACAAGGCTGCGAGTCCCATGCAAGCACCCCATTGTCCCCAGTCCAGCCTCTCGGTGTCGGCAAACCTGTTCAGAAACTCCACCATCACGACCTGAAGAATTATCGTCGTGCTGACGACGCCCAAGAACAACTTGTTCTCCTGTATGCCTTTGAATACACTCTTGTCCTCCAGCTTCCTGGCGTTCAATACGTCGAAGACCTGGCAGAGGATGAAGCGTTAAATAATCGTGTCCCTCACTTTCTTGTCCACTCCAAGGATGGAACTCCCCTTGGATTGTAGGGTCAGGAGGATGATACCTCGGTACAAGGCCTGGGATGTGAGATTCCTCCACATTGACACTGTTGATAAGCGGCTCGGTTCGTCCAATAGGCGGGGGTTGCTCGGTGGCCAACGCCAAAGCTCCCAGGGTGTCCATACTCGAAGTTCACCCAAAGAAGCTGGACCGCCGTCAAAGGGACATCGCCTTAAGAGACACAGCAGCAACGAGGTTGATGACGAGGGCGGCCCCATTCACCGTGAGCTGAAACTGGATGGACTTTCGAATGTTGCTGTAGGCGCACCGCCCCCACCTCAGCACAGTCGCCACAGAGGCGAAATTGTCATCCAGGACGACGGTCTCTGGGCTCTCCTTTGCAACCTCAGTGCCTTGGATGCCCATGGAGAGGCGATCCAGGCCTTCTAGTTCCTCCTCAAGCGCGCGTACCGGGCCGACCCCGCCGCATCTGCTACGGCCTTTTCCTCCACTCCCACCTCCGCCCGCTCACTCACGCCCCTCCTCAAGTCCGACCTCCTCGCCGCCCTCCGCGAGCTCCTCCGGCAGGTCCGGTGCGCCCTCGCCCTCCACGTCCTGGCCGTTGTCCGATCCGAGTACCGGCCCTTTGAGCTCTCCCTCTGCGCGGACGTGGCGTCGGCGCTGCTGAGGCAGGGGATGGGGGAGGAGATCGACGCGCTGGCGGAGGAGCTGAAGCGGGAGGTATATCGGTCATTGACTCGAGGCAATATGCTAAATACTCGACGTACACGAGAACGTGCATATCAGGAGAGATTGAGATATATCATGCATTTACCATCTTATCTTTCCCGGCGATGTAGCTTCGGACATAGCCCACGGTCTTCGGTATCGTCCCCAGCCGGACATGCTTCGATCTCCCGTCCCAAGCACTCCGCCACACTCGAATCTCGAAGTCGGAAAACGCCTCGTAAACCCAGTCGTTTGACACTGCCGGAACGACCGCCATGGAGGCCTCGGTCTGGTCGCACCCTACAAGCTCCGGCAGCTTCCAGACCCTGATCACGTGCCGCTCGGATCCCATGTAGATCAGGTTACTCGACATGGCGATCGACAGGATCTGGTCGTCTTTCTTGAGGAGGGAGGAGATGCACCTGTTGGAAGTTTGGGCTTTGCTAATTACAAAGATGGAGTAAACAACATTCTTAAAACCACCGTGACCGCAACCTTCTCTCTCCACTCCATCCCCAACTTCCCTCAACTCGCCACCGCGCAAACCCTGTCCTGCCGCCGGCGGCAGCGGCGGCCGTCTTCCCGCAAGGTGCGGCCCCAGAGACAACTGTGGGCGCCTCGTGAAGGGCGCACCCACCCTCAGCACCGAGGCAATCCAGGCCGTCTAGTCCCTCAAGCGCGCGCACTGGGCCGACCCTGCTGCGGCCGCCACGGCCCTCCCCTCCCACCTCCGCCGCTCCCTCCCGCACTGCCTCAAGTCCGACCTCCTCGCCGCCCTCCGCGAGAGCTCCTCCGGCGGGTCCGGTGCGCCCTCGCCCTCCACGTCCTGACCATCGTCCGATCCGAGCACCGGCCCGTCGAGCTCTCCCTCTACGCCTGCTGAGGCAGGGGATGGGGGAGGAGATCGACGCACTGGCGGAGGAGCTGGAGCGGGAGGGCCCCATCGAGTGGGGGCGACAAGAAGGCGGTGCCGAGGCTGCTGAAGGCCGCGATCGGCACGGGGAGGAGGGAATCGGCGGTCCGGATGTACGGGCTGACTAGGAGGAGCGGCTGGGGACCGGGGCCCAAGGTGGAGGATCGCGCGGTCAGGATATTGTTTTGTAAAGAGTGATATTTTTTACCACTCTGAATTACGGCTCTGAATTACGCTAAGTCAAATGACTGGAACCTTGAACCTTTTTATTGTTTTGTGGCTCTCTTTAAGTTTAATGGATAACAATGGAATCGGTAAATTAAGATGGTTTGACAAGTAAAAAAAAGGGCCAAATGGGAGCATGACGATGAAGATCCCTCGCCGGCTACAGAATGTTTGATCTGAACCTCTAATTACTATTCTCCCGACGCTCGTGATTCGAAGTCCGAAAAAATTAGAGATATTGCCGATGCAACCCGACCGAGATGCCGATGGTTAAGAAGTCTCTCCACACAAAGTACGACTCGATTAGGTAAATACAGCACGAGCCTTTCGTAGATTCGTTCGCTACGTAAATTGAACTCGCGACCCTTTTGTCATTGGACAATTTAAGAACCCTTTCTTCTTAAAGTCGATTTCATGAAAAAGAATGGGAAGCAAAGAGAATTCGCCCTCGATTCAAGCCAAGCAAGTCAAGCAAGCGTGTTTCGCTTGTTTAAAAGAAAAAGAGAGAGAGAGAGAGGAAAAAGGTACCCAAAAATCCTTAATTATGCCCGATACAATTACTTTAATTTTTTTATTTGATATAAAAAACTCCAAATTTATATCGGTGGGTGTGTCGGGAAGATGTTATGATTGGTAGCGGAGAGACCTCGCAAGCCTGTTTGCACTAAATTTCATTAATCATTTTGCCAAAAAAAAAAAGAAGAAAATAAAAAAATGTCCGTAACAATTACTAAAGGCTTATGCCCTTAAGCCTTCATAAATGTGGTAAAATGTCACCGTCTGATCAAAATTGATCAGACGGTCACCAACTGTACAATTTTGAGAAGGGCATCTCTCCTCCGGAGAAAATATTCAGTGGTTAGCGCACGCCAGGTCATCCGCCTACGTGGCGCGCATTTGCTTAGTTGGCTCCACTCAACGGGAGACACGTGGCGCTGAGTTGGACTTGCCGAAAAATTAAAAGGAGGATTTCTTTTCAGAGCTGAAAATTTAAGTTGCCGCCTGAAACATGCCCCCTCTCTCTCTCTCTCTTCTTTTCAATTTCCGAGGCCCTTCTTTACCTGCACTCCTGGGGAAGAACAGCCAAAACACTCTCTCTCTCTCTTTCTCCACCGCCTCCGCCTCCGCCTCTCCCAAGAGCCCCGCCGGTCGCTCCGAGCTCAGATTTGCGCCCAAGAGGGAGAGCCCCGCGTCGCTCCGAGCTCGGATCTGCATCTGGCACGTCGCCTCCCCCAAGAGCCCCTCCCTCTCGGCTGCTGGATCCCGAGCCCCTCCGCCTCCGCGGAGCTCAGATCTGCGCTCAAGATGGAGAGCCCGCGTCGCTTTCTTGTTCTTTATCTTGAGTCCCCCATATGCTGAGTTTTCTCTGCTCCCAGCCGATTCTCTCCATCACTGAAAACTTCAAATGCGTTCAAAAAGTCTTTGGGTGACCAAATTTAACCATCTTTTTTTTTGTGGATGTTCTTCATTTGACTGACTGACTGACTACGGTTTGGTTTCTGCAGAGGGGGGAGTAGTAGAAAACTTCACTTGGCGAGCTCACACTCTCGGACTTCGCCGCGAAAGAATCCGCGAGATGGTGTCGTCGAGCGCTTTGATGGCGTCCCTGAAAGCCCCGCTCGTGTCGGCCTGCGCGATGTCCATCGCCGTTGCCGCTCTCGGGGCTGCTGTTCCATCTATCCCCGGCACTCTGGGTCCTCTGCTGCCTCCCGCGCTGGGCTCGCTCCTCTCGTGGTTCAGGCCTCCGTACCCCTTCGTCGTCGTCAATGGCATCATCGCCGCCATTGCCGCCACCTCCAGTGCTTCCGCCGTGCACAGCCGGAGAGGATCGCGATCGCAGTCGCGGAGGAGATAGGGGTCGTGGAGGCAACGCTGGCCGAGCATGCGTCAAGTTTTGCAGTACTTGGAGGGCGATCTTCCGATGCCGGAATTGTCGTCCATCGGCCTTTCCTCCGGTGGGTTAACCTTCGCTCATCGCGAAGGTTTTGATGATTTGGCCATGTCTTATCCGTCCTCCATGTACAAGGCATCTGCGCAGTCGTCTTCTGTCGCAAAATCGCTTCTCTCAGGTGGACGATGAGCTGTTTAGTTTCTAATTTAATTCCATCCTCTGTTTTTGGGGAACATTGACTTGTGTCCACTGGCATTTTCCTTCTCTTGTAGAAATCGATTAGTTGCAAGATGAGATCATGTGCAGATCTAGAATACGTAGGCTGTATGGGTCATTCTGGTAGTAGTCCGTGTAATTATCGCTAAAATACACGTTCTTATATTCGGTTCGGTTTTCGGTTTTTTCTTCACCTTTTTTTCTTTTTTGTCTTTTTTTTTGCTTTTATCCTCCACAGCCCACGGAGATACTCAAATCAAACGACTGCAATAATAAGAACCATAACCAAAATCACGCACGAAGAAACAAAAAGAGCAAAACAACGCATCTCCAAATCGAATTGAAGCTGGGCGCAAAAATGCAAATCCGACAGATTGAGCCCTCCAGATCCAAATCGGTTAAAAGCCAGAAGGAAATCGAAACCCAAGCTCGCCCCGTTTGGGCGAGAACAGAGGGAGTGGCTCCGGCCGCTTGCACAGACGCCACCAAAAGGGGCACGAAGCCTTCACCCCGCTCGCCATCTCTCTCTCTACAAACAGAGAGAACCGTACGCTAGAAGGTGGACCATAACCGACGAGCGCCGCCAGATCCGACCCGAAGCTTGCCTCTCTCTTCAAATCATCAAAGATTCAAAATTAAAATTGTCAAAAGCATGCAAAAGTGATGGTGGTGGTGCAAGTCAGGCCACAGATTTCAAAGTGATCACACACAAGAACAGATGAAACCAAGATAAGAATAGAACAACAGAAGCAAATGTATCATTTCTCAGGTTTATTACACAGAACAAGGAGAGTGCAGGATTAACTCTGCACTCCTCTCTTGTGTTTTTATCAGTATGGGAAGGGCCACAGGACAGCCCATGGCCCTTCAAACAACTCGGAAATCACCTAAAAATCTGTCTCTTTACAATGTACACACAAAAAAAATAAGCTTCTGAAGCCAATCCATCTTCAATGAAACATTTGAAGAAACCGCGGCTCAATGATTCTTTCCACATGTTCATCATAACCCTATTCATCGTCTCCGTCTCTCTCCCCGCCTAATCCGTGTCAACCAATCTACAACAAGAAATTTATCTACACTCTACAGAACCCGGATCTGGAGCACTAAGCTGATTAATTCATATCTCAGTTTCCATGAACAGACCTCTCCGGGTCCACTGCCTTCATCGGGCGAGGCGAACAGCACTGTCGTGACATCCACGAGCTTCCTCCGGCTGATACACGACCTGAAAGTCCTCAACAGGGCGTTCGGGGCTTCAATCTCCTTGCAGTCACTCGAGTTCTGCGGATCGATTGAGTTCCTGAACGTGCGGATCTTCGTGGGCATCGTGTACGCAAAATGCCACTGCTTCGCCACGACAGTCTGCAGCAGAAGAAACGAATCAACCGCCGCCCCGCAAGAAACAAATTGAGCATAGAAAAATTGCAATACTATTACTACAGATGAACTTACAGCTTCTTTGATTGTCTTGGACACGCGAACCAGCTGCTTCAAATCGCCGTGCACGACGTGACCGAGTATCCTAATCCGTTAAACCCAAAATGCTCAATCATTAAAACCCATTATAAATTATCATATCATAATCCAAACCGGGCATTGATTTAAGCAGCATTCGAGCTAATCGAAAGCGCAAGCCAACTCACCAGAATGTCCTGAGGCAGGGCTTCGAGACCGGACTTCTCGGAGCCGTCGAGCAACAGCCTCGCGCTGCACTGCCTCTTCAGCGGAGCTCTGAACTCTGCCGACTCGGCCTGCCACGCCGCCGCATCGGGGCCCTCCGAGATCCCGACCCTCTTCCTCCCGAGACCCCGCGTGCACCTCACGAGCCCGAACCCCAATACCTCCTCCCCATCCCTCACCTCGCTCTGCCCCCCAACTACGCATGCCTTCAAGTCCAACACCATATCGCCGCACAACGCCATTTCTACTACTCCCCCCTCTGCAGAAACCAAACCGTAGTCAGTCAGTCAGTCAAATGAAGAACATCCACAAAAAAAGAAGATGGTTAAATTTGGTCACCCAAAGACTTTTTGAACGCATTTGAAGTTTTCAGTGATGGAGAGAATCGGCTGGGAGCAGAGAAAACTCAGCATATGGGGGACTCAAGATAAAGAACAAGAAAGCGACGCGGGCTCTCCATCTTGAGCGCAGATCTGAGCTCCGCGGAGGCGGAGGGGCTCGGGATCCAGCAGCCGAGAGGGAGGGGCTCTTGGGGGAGGCGACGTGCCAGATGCAGATCCGAGCTCGGAGCGACGCGGGGCTCTCCCTCTTGGGCGCAAATCTGAGCTCGGAGCGACCGGCGGGGCTCTTGGGAGAGGCGGAGGCGGAGGCGGTGGAGAAAGAGAGAGAGAGAGTGTTTTGGCTGTTCTTCCCCAGGAGTGCAGGTAAAGAAGGGCCTCGGAAATTGAAAAGAAGAGAGAGAGAGAGAGGGGGCATGTTTCAGGCGGCAACTTAAATTTTCAGCTCTGAAAAGAAATCCTCCTTTTAATTTTTCGGCAAGTCCAACTCAGCGCCACGTGTCTCCCGTTGAGTGGAGCCAACTAAGCAAATGCGCGCCACGTAGGCGGATGACCTGGCATGCGCTAACCACTGAATATTTTCTCCTCCGACAGAGAGGGTGAGGAAGCAAACGGACGATCATCTCCGGAGTCGGAGGGAAGTTTCTGGAACAAACCAAAATCTGTTACAGACTCCTGTCGTCTCAGCACGACACGTGTGGATGTGAGCTGTCCCACGCGCTCGAAAGTCTTTGTCTTCCTTCTTTCTCTCCCTCCCTCCCTCCTCACTCTACACTCTCCGCACTCCTCCCCGCTCCGCTCTCCCTCCCTCCCGACCGAAGTGCGTTCCGCTCTCTCCGCGACTGAGCAGCCCTCCGCCGTCGCCGGCGCCGCCGCCTCCGCCCTTCGCCGGAGTCGTAGGTAAAGCTCGCTCTGGTGCAGTCTCCTCTTCCCTCTCTGTTTCCTCTTCCCTCAAAAACCGAAGTCTCCTCCCCTAGGTCCGTCCGTCGCCGCCTCCATGGATATCCAAAGGCTCCGTCTCCGTTCCAAGTTCCAAGTGAGGCAGGGGACATTCCGCGGCGCCGCCATTTTCGAAGTCGAGAGTGTGGAGCAGGCGGAGCAAGTGGGACGCGGCAATGCTAGCGCGGTCTTGTTCGCCCCTCCCGTCGCCCACGCGGTGGTCGATTACTCTCTGATCAGCGGCCTCCGGAGCACCATCGCTTCCCTTCCGTTGATGCTGAAGGTCCGCGCGGGCCACTTTGCCGAAGCCGAGGAGATGCAAAAGTTCGGAATGGTTGATTTCCTCGACGAGAACGAGGTCCTCGGCGTCGTCGACGAAACGTTCATCGACAAGCATGCGCTCTCGATTCCATTCGTCTGCGGCTGTAAAAGCCTTGCTGAGGGCTTGAGGAGGGTGGAGGAAGGGGCTCAGATTCTCCGGATGCAGGGAAATCATCTAGGTTTGTCCAGTTCGCAGAGACGGTGAAGATCGTCAGATCGATCTCCCGAGAGATCAGTGATTTGGCCGGCATGAACGAGTCCCAGGTCCGCGCGCACGTGCGGAAGATAGCCGCTCCACCAGATCTCTTGCTGGAGACGAAGCGGCAGGGGAGGCTTCCGGTTCTACAGTTCGCTGCCAGAGGATTGCCACTACGGCCGACGCAGCGCTGATGATCCGCCTGGGCTGCGACGGCGTCTTCATAAACTCGCAGATTCTTAACGAGACGAATGCCTTCGTGGAGGTGGACAAAATCATGGACGCGGTTGAGCTTGCGTAGCAAGCGGGACATGTTGATTGACAGGTATGTTTGGCTCCAAATAGGTTAACATAGTATAGCATGGCTACAAATTTGTTATTTCGCATGTAATGTTCGGGAATCATCGAAGATTCTAGCAAGATGCTCGTGTATTTGGTTGTAGTAATCAGTAAGCTCAGTGTTTTCTCTGGATATTTTATTGCTTCTTCAGTAAAGGCTAGCATTAATACCCCACTTACTGCGACACCGTTGCCCTTTTCTTTGGCACAAGATCAAGATGTGCCATCTAAAATAAGTAAGTTTGATTCAAGCATGATCTTCGTCCTGCACCTTTGGATCATATGGCATTCACATGGAGCCATTCCACGCAACTGTGATGGATAAATTTTTTCTAGGCAATCTATGGTCCTATGTCTAGAAGAACGAAATGGTGAGAAAGTGACAAATGGAAGGAGAGAGAGGAAAGACAGAAGAAGGAGGAGAAGAAGGAGAAGAAAGTGGCTGGTTCATAGTCTGCGAGAACAGAGGAAACAGAGAGAGTAGATGCAGGAGGGTTAGTGTTGGCAAAGAGGATGAAAGAGTTGGAAATGATAAACACGTGATATGGATCATGGGTCGGACCATAGAGGAGGCACTGTTATCAGTAGTCAAGCATAACTGTTACAGTGCACTTACCTGTGACAGAGCGTCTAAGTCATCACTAAAATGAGAGTTATTAGCATCCGATCTCTGCTGGTCCTTCCACTTTGTCGAAATTAGATTTCGGTAGTTTTTATTCAGCCACTTTCTTCTCCTTCTTCTCCTCCTCCTTCTTCTGTCTTTCCTCTCTCTCCTTCCATTTGTCACTTTCTCACCACTTCGTTCTTCTAGCCAGACATAGGACCATAGATTGCCTAGAAAAAATTTATCCATCACAGTTGCGTGGAATGTCTCCATGTGAATGCCATATGATCCAAAGGTGCAAGACGAAGATCATGCTTGAATCAAACTTACTTATTTTAGATGGCACATCTTGATTTTGTGCCAAAGAAAAGGGCAACGGTGTCGCAGTAAGTGGGGTATTAATGCTAGCCTTTACTGAAGAAGCAATAAAATATCCAGAGAAAACACTGAGCTTACTGATTACTGCAACCAAACACACGAGCATCTTGCTAGAATCTTAGATGATTCCCGAACATTACATGCGAAACAACAAATTCGTAGCCGTGCTATACTATGTTAACCTATTTGGAGCCAAACATACCTGTCAATCAACATGTCCCGCTTGCCACGCAAGCTCAACCGCGTCCATGATTTTGTCCACCTCCACGAAGGCATTCGTCTCGTTAAGAATCTGCGAGTTTATGAAGACGCCGTCGCAGCTCAGGCGGATCATCAGCGCTACGTCGGCCGGAGTGGTAATCCTTCTGGCAGCGAACTGTAGAACCGGAAGCCTCCCCTGCCGCTTCATCTCCAGCAAGAGATTTGGTGGAGCGGCTATCTTACGCGCGTGAGCGCGGACCTGGGACTCGTTCATGCCGGCCAAATCACTGATCTCTCGGGAGATCGATCTGACGATCTTCACCGTCTCTGTGAACTGGACAGACCTAGACAATTTTCCCTGCATCCGGAGAATCTGAGCCCCTAGCCCTCAGCAAGGCTTTTACAGCCGCAGATGAATGGAATCGAGAGCGCATGCTTGTCGATGAACGTTTCGTCGACGACGCCGAGCACCTCGTTCTCGTCGAGGAAATCAACCATTCCGAACTTTTGCATCTCCTCGGCTTCGGCAAAGCTCGTACATCTAAAGCAGCCAATACAACAACGAAATGGAACAACATTCTCCAGCACAACAATGACATCAGAAAAGTTCATCCACAATTTGGCAGATGGATAGTGCTAATGAACAGGCCGTATCTTCTTTTTATCTCAAAATAGGATGGCGAGAATATAACATAAGCACTTTTCCATTGATGACAGCGAATCACTTCAATGAGTACTGAAAATAACCTATAGATCTCATGAGCAGAGTCACTTCGACGGGACACAGAAAATTAAACACATATACAACACATGGACCTAAATAATTTGTAGTCAGACAGTCGCCATTCCCATTGGATTTGGTTCTTCGAATGTAATTTGAGATTTTTAGCCACTCTTTAACAATTAGCGCAACGATTCAAATATCGACTTTTGTTCGATCATCATTTCATGCCATCTGAATATCACATATATTGCGTTAATGTGATAGACTAGTTGAGCGATGTCGCTTTTCTGTGTCCATACGCGCTCAATGACTTGATAATAATTGTCTAAAGGAGAGGACATCTTAACATGTGGCACGAAACACAGGGTAAACTACCTTGTCTGTTTGTCGTTGTCGGTAGTATCAGCACCACGTCCACTTCCTGCGAGATCAATGAAGTAGAGCTTGCCCAAAACACGGGGAGGTTTTGACTCGCTGCCATCAATTGACCTCTTGATGGCAAGCTGAAGTATGGCATGAGATCGGGACGATTTTTCTAGTCGTACTTCCTTTCTCAATCAGTTCTTCGATTGTCTCCACATCAGATACTCCATACTCCTGTAAACCTACCATGCATACTCGCTTCCTCCCATCCTCTTTCAACGGAGCTTCCTGCAAAAGTATAAGCAAAGCTATTAAACTCTTAAGGATATTTTTATTCCAGAAATGCAAGATAAATTAGCAGAAGAACAAATGGAGCTTACTTCCGATCGCTCAGAAGATCAAATAGTTTTCCTCCGTATAATCTCCTAGTTCAAAAGTTTTACATCATTATGGCACCACGTCTGAGATAACTGGACTTGTTAATTCAAAAAGGTGCGATGTGAAAGCGTCCAATTCTTATCTCAATACTCTAAGCAATTTCTGAAAATACAATGTCACAAGAGGACACCTGATCCCGCATCGCTCGAAGAACTAGAGACATGTTCTCGTGGTCCCTGGCACACAATCTGGCCTTCTGACAAGAGAATGATATCGCCAAACAAATCGAATATCTCCGGCACAGTTTGCAGCAATGACATCAAGATTGTGGCATTAGTGAGACGTGCCACTTGTTGCGGGCATTTCACAATTTGTTATGCTGTCGAACTGTCAAGGCCGGTTGATATCCCATCCATGAACAATGTTTTTGTAGGCCTAACAATCATCTCTCCTGTATTTACATGAATTTGGGCATATTTGTTACTTCTTCCATAATGATCTTAAAGTTTTGTTGTTTAAGTCTAACATTGCCTCAAGGAAATTTATCTTTTCGCATGGCAGGCCCGCAGTAAAAGTGTCACGACTTCTTATTGAAGCTCTATAAAAATGGACATGAGTTGATATTTACAATGATTTTTACTAAGAGATGCCAAACGTAAAATCTTTTATTACTTTTCTTCTGTCCACCAGATATCCCACCCTGCATTTCGACTCCGACAATCGTATCTTGATATATATTGAGCCCTAAGATCTGTTTCATATATTAACGGAAAAAAGAAACCAAAAAGAAAGAAAAGTTAGATAGACATAGTGAGATTGGAAGAGGCCACTTATATAGAGAAACCGATCAGTACTATTGAGGGTTCATCAATTTTGAACAATTCCTGCGGATAAAGGCTGATTCAGTTTCTGATTGCACATACTATTTTAAAAAAGGTCCAGTGTCTCCTAAGGTATATCATGATGAACATGATCTCGACTACCAATATGCTGGGAATCTTTACAAAAAGGAAAAAGAATCTTCCAAAAGGAAGGTGAGAAAGAGAAAAGGACCTGATTGAATTCTCATTTTAAGTCGTGGCCGAGATCGGGAAACCGTTGCCTTCTCCGGATCCGCAATACTAACATAGCATGCATCCCCTTTTCCTAGTGCTAAGCTTGGAAGAAGAAAAAAACATCCTACTAAAATTGACCAACTCCAAGCCCTCCTCAGTTAAAAAAAGATGGAAGAGACATGTAGATTTATTTACGGATAAGTGCGTCTAAAGAGTATTAAAACTTATTGCAAAAGTTGCAATTGAGTTCTAAAACTTGTCAAGTTGATGCTATCAAGGCACTCCATCAACTCCGTCTAAGTTGGCTAGCAGAACACCTTTATTCCTGGTTAAAGCATACTCTTATTAGAGCTTTATAAATATCATGAATCTATAGCGATTCGCATACACTCATTCACAAGAGGAAATCCGATAGCAGATAATTGCATAGTGAGATCATAAGCCGCTACTCTTTAGGTAAGAGGAGCCATTAGACTTGTCGTTGATGTTACTTTTGACACTGGAAATTGCAAATTCAGCAAGAGAACCCCTTAGAAAGAAGAAGATGGGTTATGTTTGGTCAGTCTCTCACTTAAAAAACACAGAAAGTGGAGGTGTTAATGTCAAATATACATCAGCGTGGGTTTACTTACTCATGATCTTCGAGAAGAGCCTGCAAAGATTGTTAATACCGTTTAGGAGAGTAGGGAATCAATCAATTCAGAAACAACCAATGGGTGCCAACATTTGCCATGGTCATGTTAACTTAGTGCTAGCTTTGATCTCACGTAAGATATGGAAAATAGATAAAGGATTTTTAAACCTCGGAAGTTAGAATTGCACTCGTGCAAGTCTCTTTCTCAACTTCATGTATTTTATAACTAACTTTTATCGTCAATGAAGTTAGACACCATTAGCTTAAGATGATTATTCATGTATAGTATATGCACTCTATAAATGATAGGGCTCATTAAAGTTATGATGTGTTCCAAAACCTATTCATTTGTCGAGGACAAACAACAGTGATCACTTGACGTGTTAGATGAACTCTACCCCGATCAAATGAGTGTACGAAATACACGAATGTTTGCTTTATTCTAGCAATGAATATACGACAATGTGCATGGCACGGGTTTTACTTATTATTAATCCCACTTATCTTGTTTATTAACCCCCCCCCTAATTTGGATGATTTAGAGGATTCTTTAGCTGGGTTCTCTTGTCATTAAGTTGGCCATCTTCGTCCCCATGATCGTTCGGTCATGGGGTGGCCATGATACGTCAGGAGGACCTGGCTTAAACGATGACCTAATTACAGGAATAACTCACTTTTTGCTGGATGATTCATCAGACGGATTTGGAGCATAGCATGTTGATTTCACAATCCATCACCCATCTCTTCATTTTTGTTTTGCGGATTGAACAAATGGGGAGGCAAAACTATATCGATTAGGAACAAAATTCCAACATAAATGTAGGTTTTTACCTAATCATGGAAACATGTTTGACCAAGTAATGTCGTCTCTTATCATGCCACCATATCACCGTCCTCATTCATGAATGATGGCCTAATGAAGTTGGTAAAGATAGAGGCACTTTCTTTATACAGTCTTCTGAATGCAACATTTGACCTTGTCATGGTTATAATATTGTTTTCCCTCTGGCTCACCAAACATCTCCTAGACACATCACGCTTGGACCAAATCAAGTGACATCACATGGTTGGTTTGGCCCAGTAAACCAGGAATATCATTTGAGGACTACTCTACCCCCCCACCTACATTTGGGTCAAAGGATGAAGGATTGACCCGTTTAATAGTTTTAGGAGGCAACATTGCTTGCTAATGCAAGGAATGGACATGGTCTCTCTCGCTAACGGAAATCATTGATCAAGCCAAGGCGTGTAAGTACTGAGTATCACATACTTTCATTGGTCATTTATACATGTGAATGCATAAAGGGCGCCTCTTGCATAATATATAGTCGCATTAGTTTGTAGACCTCCGTCAACTCCATCTCTCTCTCTCCCTCTCTCTCTCCCTCCCTCTCTCTCTCTCTCCCTCCCTCATTCTTTCTCTCTCTAAAGAAGAAGAAGTAGCTTCGTTTTGATCTTTGAGCAGCGCCTTGGCCTCATAAGCTCTTCTCAAGAATTTGAGGTGAAGGTTTCTGTTATTTTATTTACAATGGTTTTGCTGATATGCACGCTTTCTTTCTTTCATGGGCTTCAACTTTGCTCTAGCAGCACTAAGCATGACTCATTTTGTCATATGTGTGTTCATTCAAAATTTAAAGTTAACATGCCAGCTTTCTCTATTAATTAGAATTTGTCCATGAAGATTTTGCTACCATTGACTTGATACAGGACAAGAATAAGAATATAAGAAGAAGAGGAACAGTGCAAGGGAATATGGAGGGATATGAACGGGCGCGGTCGTGGAAGCAAAGGAGCCAAAACATGAGCCGGAGCATAAGTAGGAGCATGAGCAGGACTAACTGGGGCATGGAAGATGTGTTCGCGGGCTCTAGGCAATCGAGACGGACGAGCCGCATCGACGAAGACGAAGAGGCTCTCAAATGGGCTGCGATCGAGAGATTGCCGACGTATGACCGGCTACGGACGAGCATCTTCCAAACTTTTGTCGAGAACGACGAGCAGAACCGTGAACAGAAGATAGTGGTGGATGTGAGGAAGATGGACCTGAATGATAGGCAGCAGTTCATTGATAGGATCTTCCAAGTGGCTGAAGAAGATAATGAGAGGTTCTTGAGGAAGTTCAGAAACAGGATTAATAAGTAAGTTCACTTTCAATTTTAATTGGATGCAAATAAAATGCTTCAAATACTTGCCATTTTACTCTAATTTAAACTTTGCCCTAGTTTTCTCAGCCATTTTTACTAATGATAAATAACAATGTCTGGAAACAATGTCATGCGATTACATGGGTTCTTTCTCATTTTCTTTTTCTTCATTTTTGCCATGAAGATACGTAACCATAGTAGACATTGCATAAAAATTTATCATGATGAATTATAACAATCTTTTATTATTAGTTGGTGATATCTTCCAGCAATGTAGATGAACATGAGCAAAGAAAATGGCCAGCCTCGTGAGCACCACCAACCCTCTGATTCGACAACTCATATCGTTGCTTTGACCAAAGAAAAAATAACTCATATCGTTGACTCGATTTTAGGTTTTTTATTGCCATGTTGTTTGCTTCCATTGTGAATGCATATAGCTCATGTGCGTTTGAGGATTGATGGATCCGGGTAGGAGAGAAAAAGGAAGGAGAAAGTGGCGTGCATAAAAGTGTCCTACGTCGCTTATTTGTAGGCTTTATATACTTTTTATATGTAAGTGATTTACCTCCATCAATTACTATTAGCTTAAACTTTTGGATTAAAAATTCTAACAAGACATCGGAATCCTACTCCGTATCTAACATGGCTTGTCTACGACATTTATATGAGTTAGACAGTCCAACAACATGCATTACATTCTTTATTAATTTCATGTGAATATTTTAAATATTTGCACACTGTCATTTAGGTAAGGCTGAGTCACGCTTCTCCATATCTAACTTGTTGACATATGTGCCGCTGATTAATTTTGTTTATAATTCAATGGTTGACATGCCACCTTGTTGACAAGGTCAGTTAACAAGGAGGGAGGCTCATGAGGACAACAACTAGTCAACTCAACCAATTAATTAATCATGATTTAATGTGAATAATAGTTGAATGTTCTGGTTTGGATGATTATTTGCAGGGTAGGTATCCAACTTCCGAAGGTGGAGGTGAGATTTGACCATCTGTATGTGGAAGCAGATTGTCACACAGGAAGCAGAGCTCTTCCAACACTCACCAATGTTGCCCTAAACGTTGCTGATTCAGTTCTTGGTTTGGTTGGGATTAGCCGGGCCAAAAGGACAAGACTCACTATTCTTAAAGATGTCTCCGGCATTGTCAAGCCATCAAGGTGAACCAAAGACACCCCCCAAAAAAATTTCTTCTTAATTAGGGAGATTATTGTTAGGATTTAATTAATTACTTCGGATTGTGTTTTTAAAACACTAATGTCTTGGTTGGACATTTGTTATGACTTAATTACAGGATGACCCTTCTATTAGGCCCACCATCCTCAGGGAAGACTACCCTTTTGCTGGCTCTCGCAGGAAGATTGGACCCAACCTTGAAGGTCTAGACTGAACTAGGATAAAATTTCTTGACCCTATTAAGGATTTACTAATTAATTAGTATAATAAAGGTGAGGATGAAACGTAATTTGTGAAATTGTCATGATTGAGCAGGTTGCAGGGGAACTATCATACAATGGGTACAAGCTCAATGAATTTGTGCCACAAAAGACATCTGCATATATCAGCCAAAATGATGTGCATTTGGGTGTGTTGACCGTGAAAGAAACCCTAGATTTCTCTGCAAGGTGCCAAGGAGTTGGAACTAGATATGGTAATTTTGATTTTATCAAATAATTGTTGAATTATTGATTTATTCTTTTTTCTTTAAAAAGTATGTTTAAATGCATATGACGCATTATTATATTTTAGTAATCAAACACAAGTATAATTGGTCTTTAATTACTGTCACAGAGCTCCTCTCTGAGCTTGCCAACAGAGAAAAGGATGCTGGGATTTTTCCAGAGCCGGAGGTTGATCTTTTCATGAAGGTAATGAAGTTCAATATCTCAGTTTTTGAACTAATCACGATTTCCTGGTCACTGGATTTTAGTATAAAAAAAATTTCTTGATCCTTGATGATTGAATTATTAATTTCCCTCACAGGCCACGGCCATGAAAGGTGTTGAGAGCAGTATAATTACAGATTACACCTTGAAGGTAAGTGAAACGTTTAGTATGCACGTCACTTTCTGGCAAATTTTGGATTTTAATGCTAGTTGGAAGTAGTCTTCTTTTTTTCCTGAATTTCTTCACTTGGTCGAGTGCTTACTTGCAAGTAGGCTTGTAAATATTCTAGGATTTTCAAAAGAGAGACAGAATCGACAAAGATTACATCTTTACTTAATTAACTTAATAAAAGAGTATTCTATTTATAGAAAAAAAAGATATCTAATGACCCTAATCACCCTATTTATGACCACCTACTAACCACTTGCTGATATTTATAACCATCCTTCAACATGGCCCAGATTGTTTATTTGATTCTAGACCTTTTTGTTGGTTTATACAGACATTTGAACCAACTAGATTATCAATCTGTCCACCAACAAGAAAATAAGTGAATTTATGTCCTTTTCACTTTCTCACCGTGGTTTTGGAAGATTCATTTTCCTGTTAAAATTCCCAGCAAATTGGTAATCATAAACATGTTCAACATGAAATACCTTTGGAGACATTTGACTTAGCGTATGTGCAATCAGAAACCGAATCTGCCTCAATCCGCAGGAATTGTTAAAGTTGATGAACGCTCAATAGTACTCATCAGTTTCTCTACATAAAGTGGTCTCTTCCGATCTCACTATGTCTATCCCTTTTTTTTCTTCTTTCCATTAATATATGAAACAGATCTTAGGGCTTGACATATGTCGAGATACGATTGTCGGAGACGAAATGCAGCGTGGGATATCTGGTGGACAGAAGAAAAGAGTAACAACAGGTTTACTTTTAGCATCTCTTACTAAAAATCCTTCTAATTATCAACTCCATGTCCATATTTATAGAGCTCGAATAAGAAGTCATCACGGTTTTACTGTGAGCGTGCTGGGCGAAAAGATAGACTTTAATGAGGCAATTTTACAGTTAAACGACTAGCCTTGTAAGATCAATATGGAAGAAGTAACAAGTATGCTTAAATTCATGTAAATGCAGGAGAGATGATTGTTGGGCCTACAAAAACATTGTTCATGGATGAGATATCAACTGGCCTTGATAGTTCGACGACATACCAAATTGTGAAATGCCTACAACAAGTGGCACATCTCACTGATGCCACAATCTTAATGTCGTTGCTGCAACCTGCACCGGAGACGTTCGATTTGTTTGACGACATCATTCTATTATCAGAAGGCCAGATTGTGTACCAGGGACCACGAGAACATGTTCTCGAGTTCTTCGAGCGATGTGGTTTCAGGTGCCCTGAGAGAAAGGGTACTGCTGATTTCTTGCAAGAGGTAAAAAAAACAGAAGCAATAATGGGATGCTTAATTTGATAGTTGTGCTGCATTTTGTTCCTACTTTGAGTGTCATTATTTGGTAGAATGCTCATTGGGCAGGTCAGGTCGGATTCTAGGAATTTCATTTAAATTAGAGTTAAACGCATTCAAACTCTGCTAGACTTTAGGCTGCTTTTAAATCTGTATATTTTGTAAACCAATGTTATCACGTCGTGTCTGATATCATCATCCCTATGAATCTGATGGTCTAGCTTGATGTGTGCTACTACAACAGGTTACCTCGAGAAAGGACCAAGAGCAATACTGGGCGGACAAAACCAAACCGTACAGGTACATATCAGTCAGGGAGTTCGCCAATGGATTCAAGCAATTTCATGTGGGCATGAGGCTCGACAATGAACTCTCCATCCCATTTGATAGAAGCAGGAATCACCAAGCGGCTCTAGCCTTCACGAAATACTCTGTCCCTATGATGGAGCTAGTTAAAACCTGTTTTGACAAGGAATGGCTGCTGATAAAGAAAAACGCATTCGTGTACGTTTTCAAGACCGTCCAGATCATTATCATGGCGGTCATTGGATCGACAGTGTTCATCAGGAGCAGGATGCACACTAAGACCGAAATGGATGGGCAACTGTATATCGGCGCTCTCCTGTTCTCAATGATCATCAACATGTTCAATGGTTTTGCTGAGCTGAGCATGGCTATTCAGAGGCTTCCGGTTTTCTACAAGCAGAGAGACCTTCTGTTTCACCCTCCTTGGACCTTCACGTTGCCTAATTTCTTGCTTGCGATTCCCATGTCCGTGATGGAGTCTCTGGTTTGGCTGGTCATTACGTACTATTCCATGGGATTTGCACCTGAAGCTAGCAGGTATGTGAACTGAAGTTGCTGAAACATCCCAAGGATCCTTCAACGATATCACCATAAGTTGCAAGGGTCAATTGCTTGTTGCCCAACCTAAAGTTTTGGCGGAGTTCAATGTCCTTCCTGACTTTGGCTCTTCACAATCTACCCCCAAAAATTCTACAAATCATTCAATCTAATAAGCAAGTTTCTCTCTATGTTTTAGCCCTCCAAGTAATGATATTTCTCAAGAGCTTCTTCTTGATTGACCAAAATAGCTTCGATAACTTAGTTTGGAAGAATCGCTTAGTGTCGCTTTTCCTGCAAGAATGTATTGTTTTAACTAAAATTCCTCACTGTTAATTGATAAAGCAGGAAGACTTTGTATTGGTTTGCAGTTACTCTGGGACGTCATGGCCATATATTGCACAAGTTGAATCATTATTGTAGATAGCTGCAATTCTTTCCTTACTTAAGGCAAAATTACAATTGACCCTGAATGTTGCTGCACAATGATGAACTTCGTTAATCATGGTAGACTCTAAGGAATGACGCTTCAAAGTAATGGACTCAATGATCATTCTGTGGTTTTACTACTTGCAGGTTCTTCAAGCAACTTCTATTGATATTCTTGATCCAACAAATGGCTGCCGGGCTATTTCGATTTATTGCAGGCACTTGTAGGACTGTGATCATTGCTAGTACGGGCGGTGCTTTAATGCTTCTCCTCGTGTTTTTGCTTGGAGGTTTCATTATTCCTCTAAGTAAGTGTTCCATAAAAGGAAAAGGACACATAGACTACTTGTTAAAAGAATAGGTGCTCACTCGTACTTAGCAAGCAAGGTGGAGCAATAGGAGAGAGCTAAAAGCTTGTTTGGATGTGGCAGGTAATATACCTCGTTGGTGGAAGTGGGGTTACTGGGCATCGCCTTTAACTTATGCTTTCAATGCCATAGCTGTGAATGAGATGTTTGCTCCTCGTTGGATGAATGAACCGGTAAATCTCCTATTGTCCCCCTATGTTCTCTTGAATTAGGCCTGCAATGCATCATTACTGCAATTTGACTGAGACATTTTGCTCTACAGATATTTCATTGTTTTAAGCTTTTTGCCTACTTAATTGACTTGTGTTAGAATGAACACAACTAAAGTGTAGCATTTCTAGCCGTCAAACATGTACTATGTATTAGGGGACATACATCTTTTGTTCCTTTTTAATCTTTACAAGAAATAATCGGTTGTCTTACAGGCTACCAGCAGTAATACGACTACGGGTTTGGCAGTGCTCAAGACCTTTGATCTCTCTAATGAGAATTGGTATTGGATTGGTGCATCAGCACTTATTGGATTCATAATTCTCTTGAATGTTCTCTATACGCTTGCACTCACATACCTAAATCGTAAGCTCTAGCTCAATGCATTAAATATTCCAAGTTTTGGTTCCCCGGACATACTTCCTCTGAGGGTGTCGATTTTGTTAGTCTCTTGTTTAATAAGATGCATGAAACTGCAGCACTTGGAAAACCTCAAGCTACAATATCTGAAGAAGCAGACAAAGATGAGGAGGACGAAAAATCAGAATTGAAGGACAAATCTAGAATGAGGAGACTTTCTTCAATTATGAGAGAGTCTTTTAGTGGGCCCTTATCTACATTCGATGGGAACAACACAAGTAAATAAAACTACATAGGACAAATTACTCCTTACAGTGAAAATGTTACCGGTTTTGATATGAGCATTTGCTTCTGAATCTTTCAGGAGGCATGGAGCTCCGAAGGATGAGTAGCCGAACAAATGCCAATGGCCTGAGCAGAAATGCTGATTCCATTCTTGAATCAGCAAGAGGCGTTGCTGCGAAGAGAGGAATGGTTCTGCCTTTCACTCCTCTAGCAATGTCCTTTGATAGCGTAAATTATTATGTAGACATGCCTCCGGTATGTAATCTTTACCTTTTAGTGCTCGTCTTAAGTCAACATCACATAATCTATTGTGATTTGAGATGGTGAGAGCTAGTAAAGAACTCAAATGTTCTGAGCTTTATTCAACAGGAAATGAAGGAACAAGGGGTCACGGATGACAAACTCCAGTTACTCAGGGAAGTAACGGGTGCATTTAGACCTGGAGTGTTGACTGCACTAATGGGAGTAAGCGGAGCTGGAAAGACTACATTAATGGATGTTTTAGCAGGGCGGAAGACGGGTGGCTATGTGGAAGGCGACATCAGGATTTCGGGATTTCCCAAGAAACAAGAAACCTTCGCCAGAATTTCTGGATACTGTGAGCAAAATGATATTCACTCGCCACAAGTCACTGTGAGGGAATCTTTAATCTACTCAGCTTTCCTACGTCTACCAAAAGAAGTTGGGAAAGAAGAAAAAATGGTATGAGTACATTCTATTTTGGCCATTCGCCTATTTATTCAAGTTGTGAGACATTTAGTAATTCTATCTTGAAATTGTTGTGCTGGCAGATTTTTGTCGATGAAGTGATGGAATTGGTAGAATTAGATAATCTCAAGGATGCACTAGTTGGTCTTCCAGGAATTACGGGTTTATCGACAGAACAAAGGAAAAGATTGACTATAGCCGTAGAGCTTGTCGCTAATCCATCCATTATATTCATGGATGAGCCAACATCAGGTCTTGATGCACGAGCTGCTGCTATTGTTATGAGGACAGTGAGAAACACAGTGGATACTGGTCGGACTGTGGTCTGCACGATTCACCAGCCTAGCATTGACATCTTCGAAGCCTTTGATGAGGTAACTAATTTGAAACTTCTGTTCCTTTCATCCTATAAGCAAGCAATGAATAATAAAAGTTCACATATTTAACTGGATTACCTTTGCTTCAGCTGCTGCTAATGAAGAGAGGAGGGCAAGTGATATATTACGGACCACTGGGTCGGAATTCCCACAAGGTCGTCGAATACTTTGAGGTACTAATCTTGTATACTTGCACAAATTTCTTTTTACACATCTGGACTGGTACATATTGACAAGGCAGAAACCTCTGGTCTCATACTCCTTTTTACTAAATTTCAGTCTATTCCTGGAGTCCCGAAAATCAAGGAGAAGTACAATCCCGCAACGTGGATGCTTGAGGTGAGTTCGATAGCAGCTGAAATACGGCTGAAGATGGACTTTGCTGAGCATTACAAATCATCATCCTTGTCCAAGTAAGTGAAGTGCCGAGACTTGAGATCAAACTAAATCCTTTTCATGTTGTTCATTCAAAACTTTGTTGCTGACTGCTAACCTTACATGCGTTTGTGCAGGAGGAACAAGGAACTGGTGAGGGAGCTGAGTACGCCACCTCCAGGAGCGAAGGATCTGTATTTCCCAACGCAATACTCGCAGTCCTCATGGGGACAGTTCAAATCTTGTCTATGGAAACAATGGTGGACTTATTGGAGAAGTCCCGACTATAACCTTGTGAGATACTTCTTCACATTAGCATGTGCCCTAATGGTAGGGACAATTTTCTGGAGGGTCGGCACCAGAAGGTACGTGCCTCCATGTCCTATATGGAGCTGATTTCTGCATTGTGGTTTTTCATAGAACATCGAGGCTAAACTTCAATCTTTCATCCAATTCCAGGGATAATCAGAATGATCTGACCATGATCATTGGAGCTATGTACGCTGCTGTCTTATTTGTCGGCATTAATAATTGTTCGACTGTACAACCCGTGATAGCTGTCGAGAGAACCGTGTTTTATCGAGAAAGAGCTGCTGGAATGTATTCTGCTCTGCCTTACGCACTTGCACAGGTGAGAATAAATTACTTAGTTATTCCTCGGTTCTTTGTCGTGATACGTCTTCCAATTCACTAAACTTTAGCGATTCGCTATGTGCAGGTGATATGCGAAGTGCCATATGTGCTCTTTCAGACCACATATTACACGGTGATAGTGTATGCAATGGTCTGCTTCGAGTGGACAGTGGCAAAATTCTTCTGGTTCTTCTTCATCTGCTTCTTCTCCTTTCTCTACTTCACATACTATGGCATGATGACAGTCTCCCTCACGCCCAACCAGCAAGTAGCCGCCATCTTCGCCGCCGCTTTCTATGGTCTTTTCAATCTTTTCTCCGGATTCTTCATCCCAAGACCAGTGGGTTCCTTTCAGTCCTCAAAGTTTCTAACTCTTTTACGACCATCTGGTCATACTTATCGCACAGGACATAACAATTTGTTCTCCATTCTTTTCAGAGGATACCGAAATGGTGGGTATGGTACTACTGGATCTGTCCCGTGGCATGGACCGTGTACGGATGCATAGTGTCACAGTATGGTGATGTCGAGGACAATATCCAAGTCATTGGCCGAGATGAAATGCCCATCAAGCAATACATTCAAGAAACCTTTGGGTATGACCCAAACTTCATGGGACCTGTTGCTGGAGTCCTGGTTGCTTTCACTTTCTTCTTTGCCTTCATGTTTGCTTATTGCATCAAAGCACTCAACTTCCAAATGAGATGAGACTATGATGATGCTCTTGAAGATGAAGGCAAGCACTTGCTCTGATAATCGGTACATGTAAAAGAATCGGCTCGAAATGCAGCCCGGTAAGGTTCTGCAATGCATTGATTGATTTTGAGAGAGATTAGACAAACGGTATACGGTACAGGCTTCAGATACATAGAAAAACGTAGAAGTTAGCAAGGCTAGAGGATAATGCGCAAATGTAAAGCGACTTGTATTTGGACAAACTTGCATAATTGGTCAAATTTGAAGAGAAGTTACTTTCTAAGCTAGCGAACTTTATAGATGTAGTAGCAACATCTTCTTACTATCATGTTAATGGATTCCCCCACTCTTTTTCCTTTTTGGAAAGGTCAATATTCATGTTCCATGAAAGTTCTGGCATGTAAGAATCAGGAAAATTCAGAGAAACATTTTGATAATTGCAACAAACTTGTGGAAAATTGCATGGTACGCGAATAAAAAAAATTGCTTGCCCCTCTCACATTTTCTTTTCGTTTTTTGCCGTGGAAATCGATCGCAATTCAAAGTAGACTTGAGCAAGATCTATCGAATTGAATAACACAGTGATCATGTTCACCCAATACAAGCTTTAATCTCATACATCTAATTTAAGGGAAATAATTAAAAAAGGTCTGAGCCTATTGCACTTATGCTAATTTAGTCATATACCTTTCAATTTGGCCAATTTAGTTCTAAATCTTTTGACGATTTGCCAATTTTGACCGGAAATCGCTGATGTGGACATTGGCCATCCTTCGTGACATAGGCGTTGATGTGGACAAATTTTTATAATTTGTACAAAACTTTTTACGAATTTTTTATAATTTTTTCTTCTCTAATTTTTTTTTCTTTTCCTTTTTTTTCTTCTACTCCCAACAAGGTTCTCCGGCCAATCCTTGTCGACCACAAGCGAGGGCCGAACCCTCGCTAGATTTGGAAGAGGGCAAAGAACCTTGCTTGCAATCAACGATGGCCAGCTAATGACCCTTGCCAGCCTTTGTAGAAAAAAAAGAAAAGAAAGAAAGAAAAATAAAAATAAAAAATTCATTAAAAAATTATAAAAAAAATTATCCATATCAACATCGGCTATCCTACATAACACTGTTAGCGTCCACATCGGTGATTTCCAGCCAAAATTGACCGGAATGAAAAAATTGACAAATCATCAAAAAGTTAATGACTAAATTGGACAAATTGAAATGTTTGCGATTAAATTGACACGAATACAATAAGTTCAGAATTTTTTTGGTAATTTTCCCTCTCTTTAGGTCGTATTGCATGCATTGCATGTGTGACATCCTCAAATTCGACCCTATTCAGAATGTAATGAAATGACGATTTTAATCGATGCACTATTAGTAATTCTCGCTTTGAATTGATCACTCATGAGAAATTAACCGATTGGGAAAGACTGTTAAGGAATTAAGTACGCAGACCTGAGAACTCGATCATGGATTGACAATTCGACCATAAGGATTGACGAGGGACAATTTTGAGCCATTATAGACCGATCAAGGGATGGTTATAGAATGATTCGCCAATAGCATATAATCGGATCGCGGGTGATTCCGCTTGACCGTTGTATATATTGCGAACGATCCCAAACCCATTGACCGATGATTGCGTACTTCAGAACTAGTAATTGACCCCTCGCAATTACATGATAATCGAGATCATTCATGGTTCGAGAAAACTTAAACGTGGTTTGATACCGAATCAACCACGGGTTGAATACACGTAACTCCTAAAAGCCACCCGTTAGTTTTAGATATACTAAAGTCGCAATTGATTGATTTTTACCATGAATTAGAATCCGAATTTGGATGTCGAATCTTCAACGATTTCAAAACTAAATTATTGGACACCGCCTCATTGATTTGCTCGTTTATCGGTTTGCTTGAAATTCTCGTAAAAGGATTTAACGGGCCGAGAATTTGAGCCCACGAGGAAGTGGGCCGGATGAAGGCACATTGGGCCTCAAGCCCAATGTGATTCGGCCACATGGGCCCAAGGCAAACCCAAGTGGCCCAATTTAGCCCACTGAACCCAATTTCAAGCCCAATTGCAATTCAAGCCCAAGTTTGAGCCCATTAGCATTTTCAAACCCATTCATAATGCGTTTGAGCCCAAATTTGATTATACGAGCCCATACAAAATTCTAGCTCGTATACATATATAAGTATTTTTATACCTTGTGAAGTTATCAAAATGCCCTTCTTACATTTATGACAACAATGGCCGCGTTGGTTTGCGCTCAGTTCCTTTCACGAGAGGTCCTGGGTTCAAAACTCGCCCATCGGTGATTTAAGTGGGGGGTCGTGGCGGTGGGATGCTGCGCTAGCCCCCCTCGAGGACTAGTCGGGCATCACCGCTGGTTTGAGCCCTAGCTCGCCGGCCGCGCGGACACCTCGATTATAAAAAAAAAAAAAACAAAACAAAACAAAAGAAATTAATGAAGAAGACTTTGGGGGCTTTGCCATCATGAAATTAGACTTTGGTGGCTTCTCTTTGTCGAGAAAATATCTCTCTTAGCCCTCTTCTTCCCCCCATCCGTCCACTTCCCCCTCTCTCTCTCTCTCTTTCCTCCCCCCCTCAGTCACGTCCAACTCTCCCTCCTCTTCTTTGGTTCGGCTGAAGCAGCAAGAACAGCCCCATGGCTGCTATTTTTGCCGCCGTGGAGCCAACCGTTGAGGGCTGTGACAAGCCGTGACCGCCCCAGAGCTGAACGCCGCTCATCCAAGCCATTTCCGCCGTTAACCGAGCCTCGCCGAGGCAAAACAGCCGCCCCAAAGCTGCTGTCCAGCCGAGACCTAGCCACCGTCGTCGTTCCGTGTCGTTTTCGGACCGTGGAATGCGTAGCCCTCGCCGCCGCCATGGCGCTCGTGTCGTCAGATTCGCTAATGGGCGAGTTATTGCCTTAATCCCTTGCTTAGTAGGTTAAACTTGATTAGAGCGGATTAGTTTAAGTTAATTATGTTTAGTACTAATTAATTAGGAATTAGTTTTTAAGCTATTGAAATATTATATTAATTTTCGGGAATTAAATAATAATATTTTATTAATTTTCGGAATTAAAAATATTATTATTTTATTAATATTTTTGTGGAAATTCCGAAATTAAATTGTGATTATTTTAGGCTTAAATTGTGATGCCTAAGTTGGATTATGCCTTATATATTGATTTGTATGTTGAATTGAATTGATTGGTATTATTAAATATAGAATTACGGGTATTTAGTTAATAAACCCTGAGGTGTCGGGTTTATTTGTTAAGTTTTATGTGAGAAATATGTTGTGGATACTTGAATATAGAAGCATGCCGAGTTTGGGAATTTATTGAGATGTGCATAATCACGTGTGAATATTTTAGTACATTTTTACGTGTGGAAGTTGCAATATTTCAACGTGTTAGCACGGATCATGTTTGCATCGACTATTGAAAATTATAATGATGGAACCTAAGTGTTGCTATGTGTGCATGATCACCTAAAGGTTCCTCTCGTGCCCGATTATATCGAAAAACCGTATACCGGATGACCGCCAACCTAGGGTTTAGCCGTGGCCCTAATGGGGGTCCCCAATTTGGTAATTGGAAGCCGTCGCTGGTAGCAAGGGAGACGTAGTCATTCGCGAATCGGATTCGGAATGAGCCCATTTATGGGATATGCCGTCATTGAGGTTGGTGAGACGATGCCGTGCTTAATGGAGCGGGACGATGCCCAGATATACCGGAAGACTGCCAATCTGAGGTGAATATCGCGGGTTGTGCCGTAGCCCCTGGTGTGGCTGTAATAATTGGAATACGCGTAAAAGATTGTGGTGGCATTGCGCTTGATTATGGGATGAAATTATTAGGCACGGTATGGAACGGGCCGAAGTGGTTTCACCTTATAATCAGGACACATGTAATGCATTGTGCTTGAGAAATTTGATGCGTATTCTGATTGTATTATATGTTTATTGCATTATTATAGCATACGGTGAATCATAACGTACAGGGCATGTGCATGTGCCCGGGGCAAGGTAAGGTTGCCTGTGACTGTGTGGCGAAATGTTGTGAGTATTATGTTGAGATATCTGCCTTCGATATATCGTTGCATGTTTTAGGTACATCCGAGATGAGTTGACCTTCTAATCGAGGCTTAGATCGTTAACTTACTGAGATTTTATCTCACTCGTTGTTGTTAACCACTTTTCAGGTGCTCAGGTATGAGTACGCATTGCGTTCCAAGGGAACTGACTGTTTCGAGGGGAAACACCTTTTTGAGGTTATCCTCGTAGATAGAGGAGTTAAGTTAACCCCTACCTTTTGTAGTTGCAATCGGATAGGTCTATGTGGCGGACTTGTAATATGCTAACCCTATGTATTGTTGATGTTGTTTAAATTGAGGTGTGTTTTCCTGACTATCCCTATTGTTTTGACTGGGAGTTTTAGTTCGCTTCCGCATGCGTTTATTTGTTAACGATTCGATTGGATCGACGACGTGTCTGAGACGTCGCATTTATAATGATGGTGGGATGTTAGCGTGCTCGAGAGTCGAGTCGTGACAGCGTGGGTATCTACACAAGAAATGAAAAATGGATAAGGATTTTCAAACCTTGGAAGTTAGAATTGCTTCTGTGTAAGTATCTTTTTTTACTTTAATGATTAATGACACAAACAGTCCTTAAACTTTGACTCAATGTGCAATTTGATCCCTGGACTTTTAATTTGTTCAATGTAGTCCTTGAACTTTCGCCTAATGTTCAATTTGGTTCCTAAACTTTTAATTTATTCAATGTGGTTCATGGACTTTTAGTACATGTTCAATTTAGTCCCTGAATTTTATGAAAATATTCAATGTAGTCCCTAAACTTGAATTAATGAAATGATTATATTGAACATTTTCATAGTTCAAGAACTAAATTGAACATGTACTAAAAGTTCATGAACCGCATTGAACAAATTAAAAGTTCAGGAACCATATTGCACATTAAATCAAAGTTCAGGGACTGGTTATGTCATTTTCCCTTAATGATTTACACAATTACGTAACATCATCAATGAAGTTAGACACCATTAGTTTAAGATAATAATTCATTGTATGACATACACACTTCATAAATCTACAGGGCTAACTGGAGTTACCATGTGTTCCAAAACCTATTCATCTCTGTCAAAGACAAACAAGAGAGATATATCCAAAGGCGATGATATACGTATATTTCTTCGTAATGCTTCAGATACACTACCGATCAAATTAGTGTACGAAATACGCAGATATTTGCTTTACTCTACCGACGATTATTTGACTATGCGCAACACATAATTCTAATTAATAAAGATCAAGATGAAATAGGATCCCATGCCCATACATTGCACGATTTTTAGGAGAGTATGCTCTCTCTCTTTCTCTGTATAATTCCATCTACTTAGCATTAGTACTTTCGTCATCTTCAATGAACCAAAAGGTGCATATGATTACCCGAGTACGGCATGATGTCCTCAGCCGTTTTTGCTTTGCTTATGATTGACCTTCCTAATCTTGTTTTACAAGAGAGGTTGGATTATCTAGAGGACTCTTTTGCCGGCTTCACTCGTCACTAAGTCGCCGTCTTCGTTCCCTCCATCGTCCGGTCGTTGGGGGGTGGGTGGTGGCGGGGGCGGGGGCGCGGCCATAACACGTTAGGAAATCTCGGTTTACACGATGATCTAATCACGAGAATAACTAGTCTTTTTGCCGGATACTTTTCGTTCAAATTTTCGGAGGCTGGTAAACCAAGAGACAAATGTCACGGCCCGAAGAATTGGATCGTACAAGAGGTTTCCTGGACGATGGACCGTGACCGAACCTTGAACGAGAAAGCAAGTCCCGAGTGTTCTAGTACTAGGGTTTTCTTGATGTGTTCTAGAATACTCCTGGGGGCAGGCGATGTAATTGTAAACCTCTGTAATTAATGAGGTAGTTGGGTAGTTGGGGAGATACGATCTCCACCGTAAGATCGGGGAGAGATCTACGGATACTATCAGTCCGGTACTTGTATAAGAAGGGGTCTCCTCCCCCTCATTGTATCACCTCATTCTTTCAAGAAGTAATAGAAATCCAGAGCTTCTCTCTCTAGAGTTTCTCTCTCTAAAAGAGTTCTTGTGAGTTGAGTGTGGGAAAGGCTGACTTGGGAAGAAATTCCTAAGGCCGCACGGGTTAGGGAACGCGAGATCGATCGGCCCGTGACAAGTGGTATCAGAGCTAAGATGGCCAAGGGCGCTGCGAAGCCACGATCCGATGTATCGTCACTAACCGAGAAGGGCGTGGGCGATGATCGTGGGAAGGCCACCGAGAGGCAAGGTGCCGAGGCACGGGAAGACCGTGATTGTTCAAGTTCGAGGGATATGGTTGGTGACTTGGAGACCCGCATGGCGAAGGTGGAGATCGCCATGGCTGACGTCCAAGGAATGGTTGAGGATATGTCCGTACGCATCGAAGGAGGCGAGACCGGAATAGGGGAGCTAGAGGCCGAAGTGCTGGAGCTCAAGTCCGGGCTTGGAGAACTCCGAGGGGAGATGCTGGGCAACCTGACGGACACCACCAATGAACTTCAACAACGGGACGATGCCTTGGAGGCCTTGGTGGAGGCCATGCGCGTAGAGATGGCCGAACTAAAGGCGAAGGTCGCCGAAATGGAAGGAGCACGTGTGAACGGGGTAGTCGCCGTGCAAATCGCTCCACGAATGGATGCCCCGAAGCCAAAGGAGTTTAAAGGCTCGCGGACGCCCAAAGACGTGGACAACTTCCTATGGTACATGGAGCAATACTTCCTAGCGATGGGAATCACCGATGGTGCGATCCGGGTAAGTACCGCAGCCATGTACTTAACTGATAATGCGCTATTATGGTGGCGTCGTAGGAGTGATGATCGGAGTGGTGCACCGATCACTACGTGGGAATTGTTCGTCGAGGAATTTCGACGACAATACTATCCCGCTTATGCGGAAGAAGAAGCTCGAGATGAACTCCGGCGCCTTGAACAAAAGGGGGGAGCTCGCGAGTATGTTCGAAAGTTCTCGGAGTTGCTACTCCAAATTCCGTCCATGAATGACACGGAGGCCTACTTCCAATTCATGGGTGGTCTAAAACCGTATGTGAAGCAAGAGCTAAAGCGGTGCAATGCAAGAGATCTTTCGACGGCCATGTCCGTAGCTGAAGCCATGGTGGAGTATAAACCTACTTCCGTAAGCAAGCCGGATACCCGACCAAGGGACAAGAGCGTTGGTGGGGGAGATCGTAACAAATTCCACCGTCCAAGTGGAAGCAAACCATCAACGGCCCATCCAAGGGCGAAGGCGGAGTCGAGCGGAGGAGAACACAAGAAGGGACGTACCTTCAAGTGCTTTTTGTGCGACGGTGCGCACATGGCTCGTGATTGTCCAACTCGAGGCAAACTAGCCGCGATGGTCAAGGCACACGAGGAGGAACGAGAGGAGGCACGACTCGGTACGTTGCGAATCCTAAGTTCCATAAAGTCCAAAAGGGCGAACAAGCCCAAGGGATTGATGTTCGCAGACGTGACGATCGGGAAAACCAAGATGAGTGCGCTCATCGACACGGGAGCATCCGATCTGTTTATCTCGGAAGAGGCTGCGAAGAAACTCAATCTTCGGGTTGAGAAAGGAGCCGGTTGGCTCAAGACGGTGAACTCCAAGGAAATCCCTACCAACGGCTTGGCTAAGGATGTGGAGTTTCAACTCGGACAATGGAAGAGTAAAGAGACGATCGAGGTAATTCCACTTGACGATTATGACTTTGTCATTGGCTTGGGATTCCTTGATAGAATAGATGCTCTTATTGTCCCATTTGCCGATTGTATTTGTATCTTGGACGCACGTTGTCAATGTGTGGTCCCGGTCACCCGAGAGTCGGGTCGTGACCAAAAGATAATATCGGCAATGCAAGTTACTAAGGGAGCAAGGAAGGGGGAAGCTACTTTCTTGGCAACTTTGAAAGTCGAGGATCCAAAGGGTGAAGGGAGTGATGTCCCAACGGAGGTAACCCGAGTCCTCGATTCCTTCAAGGATGTGATGCCCCCCGAACTCCCGAAGAAGCTTCCGCCTCAAAGGGAGGTGGATCATAAGATCGAGCTCGTGTCTGATGCTCGACCACCCGCCATGGCACCCTATCGCATGGCGCCTCCCGAGTTGGAGGAACTAAGAAGACAACTCAAGGAGTTGCTCGATGCAGGGTACATTCAACCATCGAAATCTCCGTTTGGTGCTCCGGTTCTATTCCAAAAGAAGCACGATGGGTCACTCCGGATGTGCATCGACTATCGGTCACTAAACAAGCTGACAATCAAGAACAAGTACCCGATCCCTCTCATTGCGGACTTGTTCGATCAACTTGGAGGAGCACGGTGGTTCACCAAGCTTGATCTTCGATCGGGATACTATCAAGTGCGGATTGCAAAAGGAGACGAGTCAAAGACCGCTTGCGTAACCCGGTATGGATCATATGAGTTCCTCGTCATGCCATTCGGCTTGACAAATGCTCCGGCCACATTTTGCACACTCATGAACAAGGTACTCCACCCGTTCCTAGATCAATTTGTAGTGGTTTATCTTGATGATATCGTGGTGTATAGCCGGACGCTCGAGGAACACATCGAGCATCTCAAGCAAGTCTTTCGAGTTCTACGGGAGAATGACTTATATGTCAAGCGGGAGAAATGTGCCTTCGCACAGCGGGAAGTTCCATTCCTGGGACACATCGTCGGGGGTGGACGTGTGCGGATGGACTCGGCCAAGATCAAGGCCATTGTGGATTGGAAGCCGCCGACCAAGGTGACGGATCTAAGGTCATTCCTTGGCCTCACCAACTACTATCGACGGTTCGTCCGAGGATATTCGAGCATCACCGTGCCACTCACGGATATGTTGAAGAAGGAGAAGCCGTGGGAGTGGACGACCCGATGCCAAAGGGCGTTTGATCGGTTGAAGCAAGCTATGACCGAAGAGCCGGTGCTCGTGCTACCCGATCACGCCAAACCTTACGAGGTAGAGACCGATGCTTCTGATTTCGCTATTGGTGGTGTTCTCATGCAGGATGGTCACCCGGTAGCATTCGAGTCAAGGAAGCTGAACGATACCGAACGACGGTATACGGTCCAAGAGAAGGAAATGACCGCGGTGGTCCATTGTCTTCGTACATGGAGGCATTATCTATTGGGATCCCGGTTCGTCGTAAGGACGGACAACGTGGCCACGAGCTACTTCCAAACCCAGAAGAAGTTGAGCCCGAAGCAAGCTCGTTGGCAAGATTTCCTGGCGGAGTTCGATTATGTGCTCGAGTACAAGCCGGGGAAGGCAAATTCTGTGGCCGATGCGCTTAGCCGAAGAAGTGAGCTAGCATCGTCACTTGTAAGTCGTCCCAAGAATCCATGGGATGAACGGATCAAGGAGGGACTCCAACATGATCCAACGGCCAAGGCACTCATCGACCATGCTCGGGAAGGCAAGACCCGACAATTTTGGTGTGAAGACGACTTGCTTTACACCAAAAGAAGGCGATTGTACGTGCCTCTTCACGGGAAGCTAAGGAAGGAAATCCTACGGGAGTGCCATGATTCCAAGTGGGCGGGTCATCCGGGGATCCACCGCACTATGGCTCTTGTGGAGGATCGATACTTTTGGCCTCACTTGCGCGACGACGTTGAGGCATATGTCCGGACTTGTCTTGTATGCCAACAAGACAAGCTTGAACAAAAGTCATCGGCGGGGCTCTTGGAACCACTTCCCATCCCGGAGCGTCCATGGGAGAGTGTCTCCATGGACTTCATTGTCAACTTGCCAAAGTCCGAAGGGTGTCGGACTCTTATGGTCGTGGTGGACCGATTTTCCAAGTACGCGACGTTCGTGCCCGCGTCGAAAGATTGCCCGGCCGAGGAGGCGGCCAAGCTGTTCTTGAAGCACGTCGTCAAATATTGGGGAGTGCCACAAACGATCGTGAGCGATCGCGACCCTCGATTCACGGGTAGGTTCTGGACTGAACTCTTTAAATTATTGGGGTCGAACCTTAACTTCTCCACGAGCTTGCATCCTCAAACCGACGGACAAACGGAGCGAGTCAATGCACTCTTGGAGTTGTACCTTCGACACTATGTGAGTACGACGCAAGTGAATTGGGCGAAGTTGATCGATGTTGCCCAATTCTCCTACAATCTTCAAAAGAGCGAGTCCACGAATCAAAGTCCGTTCGAAATCGTGACGGGACAACAACCACTCACTCCGAGTACGGTTGCAACGGGTTATAAGGGGAGTAGCCCATCCGCTTTCAAGTTTGCCAAGGAGTGGCATGAGCAAGCGGACTTGGCGCGAACGTGTCTACACAAGGCCTCGAAGCGCATGAAGAAGTGGGCCGATAAGAAGCGACGGCACGTGGAGTTCCAAGCCGGAGACTTGGTGTTGGCCAAGCTACACCTAGTTCTTCGATACAAGGACGTGCATAAAGGGCTTATACGTCGCTACGAGGGGCCATTTCGAGTGTTGCATCGAGTCGGAAAAGTCGCATACAAACTGGAACTGCCACCAAAACTCAAGGTACATCCGGTATTCCATGTGAGTATGCTTAAACCTTTCCGTGTAGACGAGGAGGACCCGGATCGAGGGGAGTCGCAACGAGCGCCGCTTGGAGCAAAAACCTCCTATGATCGAGACGTCGACTTCATCATGGCGGATCGAGTCATACGAAAGAAATATCGTGCGCCGAAGCGAGAATACTTAATCCGATGGAAGGGTCTTCCGGAGAGTGAAGCAAGTTGGGAGCCTGAAGAAGCTCTTTGGCAATTCAAGAAACATATCGATGCTTTCCATGCCAAAGACGCGACGAGGGCGTCGCCCGAATAAGTGGGGGAGAATGTCACGGCCCGAAGAATTGGATCGTACAAGAGGTTTCTTGGACGATGGACCGTGACCGAACCTTGAACGAGAAAGCAAGTCCCGAGTGTTCTAGTACTAGGGTTTTCTTGATGTGTTCTAGAATACTCCTGGGGGCAGGCGATGTAATTGTAAACCTCTGTAATTAATGAGGTAGTTGGGTAGTTGGGGAGATACGATCTCCACCGTAAGATCGGGGAGAGATCTACGGATACTATCAGTCCGGTACTTGTATAAGAAGGGGTCTCCTCCCCCTCATTGTATCACCTCATTCTTTCAAGAAGTAATAGAAATCCAGAGCTTCTCTCTCTAGAGTTTCTCTCTCTAAAAGAGTTCTTGTGAGTTGAGTGTGGGAAAGGCTGACTTGGGAAGAAATTCCTAAGGCCGCACGGGTTAGGGAACGCGAGATCGATCGGCCCGTGACACAAACATTTCAGGGTGGTAGGAGAGAAGGCTGAAGCTCGAGTAGTGGGTTTCATGAAAAAGCTTGACAGCGAAAGGTTGAAGACGATTCAGATCGTAAAGAAGCCAAGACGTGTGAGTGCTAAGGACTAGATATAAAGGATGCCGCTTGCATGTTCATTTGCGTTAGTTCTCTAGACCCCCATCATTTGCTCTCTCTCTCTCTCTCTATAAAGAAGAAGAGGAAGAAGAAGAAGCTTTGTTTTGATTTATGAGAAAGTGCCTTGGCGTCGTAAGCTCTTCTAGAGAATTTGAGGTGAATGTTTTTTCTTGTTTTTCCTTCTCTATTTTCTTTGGGAAACTACTTAATGAAAATGGTTTTGTTAATTTGCATGCTTTCTTTCTCTCACGAGCTTCGACTGAGCACTAGCAGCAATATGCATGACTCATTTGGTCATATGTCTATTCAGTCAAACTTTTGAAATTAGCAAATTGGCTCTTAATTAGAATTTTGCATCAAGATTTTGCTACCATTTACTTGATACAGAACAAGAATAAAAGATAATGAGAGGTTCTTGAGGAAGCTTAAGAAGATAATGAGAGGTTCTTGAGGAAGCTTAGAAACAGGATTGACAGGTAAGTTCACTTTCATTTTCAAATTGGATTCAAATGAAATGCTTCACGAGATATTTTGGCCCTAGTTTTCTCAGCCGGGTTTCACTGATGACAAATGACAATGAGTTTGTCTGGAGCCATGTCTTGCAATGACATGGGTTCAATCTCATTCTCTTTTTTTGTAAGAGATATATCGTGACGAGTCATAACTATATTCTTTTTCATTTAGTGATCTCTTCCAGCAATGCAGATGAACATGTGCAAACGTGCAAAAGAATGGCCAACCTCATGAGCACCACCAACCTCTGATTTGATAGCGCATATCGTTGACTCAAATTTTGGTTTTGTATTGCCATGCTGTTTGTGTTAATTGTGAATGCATGTAGCTCATATACATATCAGGACTACTGGATCTGTGGTGGGGGAAAAACAGGAGAGTGACATGCATTGCCTTCTTTACTAATTCATATGCATATCAGGACTGCTGATCTGTGCAACAGTACTGTTATGCCGGAACTCGATCCCGGACAAAATACTTTTACCGAAATACATTGGTCGATTTTTATTAGAGAAGACTGGTTATGTGGCGATTCTAGACAAAAAATATTATAGGTAGACAAGAGAATCGATAACTTCATTTCAAACAAAACTAATCGTACACAAACTGTGCCGGAATTTAATAGATGACAATGCCCGAAAACGTAAAGATACAACACCCGAAGTTAATCGACGACAAGGCACCCAGGAACTATAGCAAAGTTACACGTCGGAATTTCATCGACAATGCAAATCTAGAAACTATAGCTAAAAAACACGTCAGAATTTAGTCGATGATGCGAATCTAGAAATGCTGTGTAGAAATTGAAAGATAACATATTTGTTTGTTCTACAGTACACAAACACTAGTATTTATATTGTTCACAACATAATTGCCCATCAGCTTCTTCATAAGTTTTAGCCAACCATTCACATCTCTGGAGCTTTCGGTTCCATGTCTTCATATTGTCACAACTTCTCATCTCCACGTGGTTACTAGATTCAAATGAATAATTTCGTCATTTTATCAGCGGTTGTAAGAAGTTACAATATGAAACTCAAATATCCGAAAATATCGCTACTATATAGTTACACGTTAATATCGATGTCGATAACTTCATCCTAGATAAGCGACGTTTGTTGTCGATAACTTCCTTGGTTGTTGATACTCTTCAAATTGTTGACATTTATCTAAAAAAGCTTAAATTTCCTAAAAAGTGTCGCTACTCATCAAGCCATCGAGTGTTTGTTTCATCGATGACTTTTTCTATTCACCAGTCAACTCTCATTGACTAAGTCTCTCACTTGTTCATAATAACTAAAAGTTGATTTTTTTTATGTAAAGAAAGTTTCTTGGCCATATGTCCTTTTGCATTTTCAGCCTGTCTATATTTTCCCCAACAAACCGACAGCGAAATCAACCAAAAAAACAGAAATCAAGCGTTTAATACAAGCACTTCTGTTAGGGTTAAAAAAAGGACGAGAAAGTGACATGCATTGCCTTCTTCGTTAACTCATGTGAATATTTTAAAGATCTGTACATTGTGATTTAGCTAAGTTTGAGTCATGCTTCTCCATACACAACTTATTGATGTATATGTCGCCGATTAATTTGTATATTATTCAATGACTGACATCCCACCACGTTGATAGGTGACAAGGTCAGCTGATAAGGACTAGCCTCCTAGGGACAAGAATTAGTCAACTCAGCCAACTAATTAATCATGAATTGATGTGGATTATAGTTGAATATTTGTCTTGTAATTGAGTTGATTTGGATGATTTTTTGCAGGGTAGTTATCCAACTTCCGACGGTGGAGGTGAGGTTTCAGCATCTAATTGTGGAAGCAGATTGTTACATTGGAAGCAGAGCTCTTCCAACACTCACCAATGTTGCCCTAAACATTGCTGAATCAGCTCTTGGTTTGGCTGGGATTAGACGGGCCAAGAGGAGAAAACTCACCATCCTCAAAGATGTCTCTGGCATTGTCAAGCCATCAAGGTGAACCAAAGACACCCCCCAAAAAAATTTCTTCTTAAGTAGGGAAATTATTATTGGGATTTAATTAATCCGTTCGGATTGTGTTTTTAAAACACTAATGTCTTGGTTGGACATTTTTCATGACTTAATTACAGGATGACCGTTCTGTTAGGCCCACCATCCTCAGGGAAGACTACCCTTTTGCTGGCTCTGACAGGAAGATTGTACCCAACCTTGAAGGTCTATAGGACTGAACTCGGATAAAATTTCATGACCCTATTAAGGATTTACTAAATAATTAGTATAATAAAGGCGAGGCTGAAAAGTAATTTGTGAAATTATCATGATTGAGCAGGTTGCAGGGGAAATATCATACAATGGGTACAGGCTCATTGAATTTGTGCCACAAAAGACATCTGCATATATCAGCCAAAATGATGTGCATTTGGGTGTGTTGACCGTGAAAGAAACCTTAGATTTCTCTGCAAGGTGCCGAGGAGTTGGAACTAGATATGGTAATTTTGATTTTATCAAGTAATTGTTGAATTATTAATGTATTCTTTTTCTTTAAAAGTATGTTTAGATATATCTGACCCATTATTGTATTTTAGTAATCAAACACAGTATAATTGATCTTTACTGTCACACGACTGCTCTCTGAGCTTGCAAAGAGGGAAAAAGATGCTGCGATTTTCCCAGAGCCGGAGGTTGATCTTTTCATGAAGGTAATGAGCTTCAAAATCTCTTTAGTTTTCGAGCTAATTTTAATCCCGCGGTCACCGCATTTTAATATTAAGAAATTCTTGATACTTGATGATTGAATTATTAATTTCACTCACAGGCCACAGCCATGAAAGGTGTTGAGAGCAGTTTAATTACAGATTACACCATGAACGTAAGAGAAACGTTGAGTATGCACGTCACTTTTTGGCAAATTTTGAAATTTTATGCTAGTTGGAAGCAAAGTCTTCTTTTTTTCCTGAATTTCTTCAATTGGTCGAGTGTTTAGTTGTGTTGGAAATAGATGCGGAAAAACAAAAGACAGAACACCGGAATTTACGTGGTTCGATCACAAGGTGATCTACGTCCACGGGCGAGGCAAGACAAAATTCCACTATAATCAAAGATAGTACAGTTTTCAGAAGTCGAAAAAATGACTAAACCTCACGGCTCACAAAACTCTCTAAAAAACAAAATTCTCTCTGTACTTCTATGAGAAAACCTAGCCGCAGTACAAATAGGGCTCCCAAAAATTTTCCTTGGGGGCGTAGCCCCCGAACCCCCCAAAACATTAGTTCGCTTCCTCCAGCTTGGGTGGTCCGCTATGGAGATTTGTTCGCTTGCTACGGGTTGGGCCTATCGGTCCAACCCTTCGCGTCGCGAACCAAATCTCAATTTTCTTTCCACTTTCGGGTCGCACAAAAATATGTCGGGTCGGGTTATGAACTGGACCAAGTATATAAAATTCAAGACATATTTAACAAGTTGCAAGTCGGCCGGTAAATATTCTAGGATCATTAAGAAAGAGGGAGAGAGAATCGGTAAAGATTACACTTTTACGCAATTGACTAAATAAAAGAGTATGTATATGGCTCTATTTATAAAAAATGAAAGACACCCGAAAACCCTAATTACCTTATTTATGACCACCTACTAACTACGTACTCATATTGATAACTATTCTTCAATATGGCCAAACTCTTTTATTTGATTCTAGACCTTTTTGTTGGTTTATAAGACATTTGAACCAACTAGATTATCAATCTGTCCATCCACATGAAAATAAGTGAATTTATGTCCTCTCTCTCACCTTGGTTTTGGAAGGTTCATTTTCCTGTTTGTTAAAATTCATAGCAAATTGCTGACCATGAACGTGTTCATCATGATATACCTTTGGAGACTACTTATTAAGTGCACTCAGAAAAAGACTCTGCCTTAATCCGCAGGAATTGTTAAAGTTGATGAATCCTCAATAATACTGATGAATTTCTACACATAAATGGCCTCTTCCAATCTCACTGTGTCTCTGTTTTTTTTTCTTTTTTCCATTAATATATGAAACAGATCTTAGGGCTCGACATATGTCGAGATATGATTGTCGGGGATGAAATGCAGCGTGGGATATCCGGCGGACAGAAGAAGAGAGTAACGACAGGTTTTACTTTTAGCTTCTCTTAGTAAATATCCTTCTAATTATCGACTCTATGTCCGTGTTTATAGAGCCTGAATAAGAAGTCATGACAATTTTACTGTGGGCGTGCCTGCGAAGAGAGATACTTCCATGAGGCCATGTCAAACTAATGACAAGCCTTGTAAGTTCATTATGGAAGAAGTAACTAATATGCTCAAATTCATGTAAATACAGGAGAGATGATTGTTGGGCCTCCAAAAGCATTGTTCATGGATGAGATATCAACCGGCCTTGACAGTTTGACAACATGCCAAATTGTGAAATGCCCGCAACAAGTGGCACATCTCACTGATGCCACAATCTTGATGTCATTGCTGCAACCAGCACTGGAGACATTCGATTTGTTTGACGGTATCGTTCTCTTATCAGAAGGCCAGATTGTGTACCAAGGACCATGAGAACACGTCATCGAGTTCTTCGAGCAATGCGGGGTCAGTTGCCCTGAGAGAAAGGATACTGCTGATTTCTTGCAAGAGGTAAAAAAAGAAAAAGTCAGCAACAATGGGATGCTTAATATTATAGCTTTTGCTGCATTTTTTGCGGTAGAATGATCATCAGTCAGGCCAGGTCGGTGTCTAGGATCTTCATGTGAATTAGTGTTAAACGTGTTCAAACTGTGCTAGACTTAGGCTGCTTTTAAATCTGTATATTAGGTGACAGCGAAGTTATCAAGTCGTATCTGATACAGTCCCCCCTATGATCTGACAGTCTAGCTTGATGGGTGCTACTACCACAGGTTACCTCGAGAAAGGACCAAGAGCAATACTGGGCAGACAAAACCAAACTGTACAGGCACGTATCAGTCGGTGAGTTCGCCAACAGATTCAAGCAATTTCATGTCGGCATGAGGCTCGACAAGCAGCTCTCCATCCCATATGATCTCTAGTCTTTATGAAATACTCGGTCCCTATGATAGAGCTTGTTAAGGCCTGTTTTGACAAGGAATGGCGGCTGATAAAGAAAAATGCATTTGTGTGCATTTTCAAGACCGTCCAGAGCATTATCTTGGCAGTCATTGGGTCGACGGTGTTCATCAGGAGCAGGATGCACACTCAGAATGAAATGGATGGGCAACTGTATATTGGCGCTCTCCTGTTCTCGATGATCATCAACATGTTCAATGGTTTTCCTGAGCTGAGCATGGCCATTACTAGGCTTCTGGTTTTCTATAAGCAGAGAGACCTTCTGTTTTACCCTCCTTGGACCTTCACATTGCCTAATTTCTTGCTCACGATTCCCATGTCCGTGATTGAGTCCGTCGTTTGGATGGTCATCACGTACTATTCCATGGGATTTGCACCTGAAGCAAGCAGGTATGTGAGCTGAAGTTGCAGAAGCATCACACGGAGCCTTAACGATATCACTATAAGTTGCAAGGGTCAATTACCTCTTGCCCGCTTTAAAGTTTTGGGGGAGTTGGCAATGTCCTTCCTGACTTTGGCTCTTCACAATCTACCCCCAAAAAGTCTACAGATTATTTGATCTAAGAAGCTAGGTTCTCACTCAGTTTTAGCCATCACAGGAATGACAATTCTCAAGAGCTTCTTCTTGATCAAGGAAAATAGCTCAGGTCACTGAGTTTGGAAGAATTGTTCAGTGTCACTTTTCCTGCTAGAATGTATCGTCTTACCTGAAATTCGTTACTGTTAATTAATAAAGCAGATAGACTTTCTATTGGTTTGCAGTTACTCAGGGACGTCGCTGCCATATATAGCTGAAGTTGAATTTTATTGGTGATCGCTGCAATTCTTTCCTTACTTAAGGCAAAATTGCATTTGACCATCTTACCTCACAATGATAAAATTCATTAATCACAGTAGACTTCAAGGAGTGACGCCTCAAAATAATGCACTGAATGACCATACTGTGGTTTTACTACTTGCAGGTTCTTCAAGCAACTCCTATTGATATTCTTAATCCAACAAATGGCTGCTGGGCTATTTCATTTCATATCAGGTGCTTGTAGGACCGTGATCATCGCTAACACAGGTGGTGCTTTAATGCTTCTCCTCGTGTTTTTGCTTGGAGGTTTCATTATTCCTTGAGGTAAGTGTTCCATAAAAGAAAAAGGACTCGTTAAAAGTATAGGTGCTGACTAGTACTTTGCAAGCAAGGTGGAGTAATAGCAGAGAGCTGAGAGCTTGTTCGGATGTTGCAGGTGTCGCGACCTAAATTCCTCAGGCTAATGGATTGTTAAGACTAAGCCTAACTCGAGCCCTCTCAAGCCCTACCAATTCGCAACTTAGGGTTTAAGTTTTTAACATGCAAAAGTTTTCATACTTGGAGTTGCCACTAATCTATTTGTGGTAGGTTGATTAGAAACCTAAATAAAACATAGGGAGATATGCCTTATTTCTACGAACTAGAGATTCTAAGCTCGGGGACTTGATTACGCTAGATCTAGGCTAACGCCCTCTCGGTACCTTTTCTTTTCAAAAAAATGTTTATACATGCAGTCTGGATCCATTTTAATTTAGTCACTAGCATGTGAGGTGATCATGTGGGTGCGCAAACCATCAAAGTAACACCCAATAATCAAAACATTAAATAAATTGCAAGATTGGGAGAATTACTTACCTCGAAGCAACGTAAGCATCTGCATGGTTAGCTAGAAAATCACATCAATAATCCTAATATGATTTCTAATTAACAAGCAGTTTACTCAATATTTTTTAGGATTTTCACTTATTTAAATGAAAGCTAACCTGTATGTAATGACGTGCAAAAATTAACATGCGATTAATGCAGCCTAACATGCAAACTATACGTCATGCGACGACGTGACCTAATTAATGGCGGACAAGCGATTTATTTTTTAATGAAATTCGGAATTTAAAAAAAAATGCCTAAATTAACATGCAATCTATTCTAAAATAATTTAATCTATCCTAAAGTGACTTCTTTTTGGTATTTTTATGAAAATTCGAAATCAAGAATTACCCTAAAATGAACCGTCGAGATCAGGATAATATCTAAATTAAACTAGGAAATAAATTATTCTAATTCCTAATTTAAATTAAAAAGTTATCCTATCGACTTAGTCAAAGAAAATTATTCTAAACCTATCCTAAACATGCATCATTATCTTCTAATAAGATCAATTCAAATCCTAACTAATCTGTTTTGGAATTTTTTTAAAGGAAATAAATCAAATAGATAGATAATCACCATGATCAAAATCAATCCACGCGATCCGCAAGATTTGTTTTATTATCTTTGAATTAGGGAAACGATATAAACCGGCGATCATATCCATGTGGTTATGGCTATTGATGGAAGGCTATTCGTTTGAATTTGGAAACAAAATAAAATCTAATATTGTATCCAAATAGTTATGGACAGGATAACGATTTTCCGTGCCACCGAGTATCGTATCTCATGATTGAGATCTGATAGTCGTCCCGACACGTTGTTAAGTTAGGAATTTCCTAACTTAGTGTATTTTTTGAAATCTTGTGAATATGCCATGCATCATTCAAATATATCTACTAACCAACCAAAGACAACAAAATCACTCGAATTAGGAATTTAAATATTTGAAACGATATTGGATAAAGTTTCTTACCTAATCTATGGATAACTTCCAAATTCGAGCTTGATGCCGGATCGGGTTTGCGGATCACGGGACAGAGCGGCTGACGGTGGATCACAAGCGGCTCGGCCGGCGGGCTACTCGACGGAGGCTGATGTGATGGTGTGGACTTCTCGGCTTGGACCAATCAGTGAAGAGAGATCATCTGTGTGTAGTTGTCTTTGATGATTACTCGTCCGATGATCAACGAAGAACAGCCTCGGGAAAAACCTGCAAATACAAAACCTTTCGCATCGTGGAGAGACAGTTTGCAGTACTCGGCTGGCTATGGGCGACGACGATTTTTGTGGGTTGACTGAGCTAGGTGAGTCGACATTAGATATCCTGCGAATAAGAAACACCAAAACAACAATGGTTTGAACCAATGCAATCTGGACGTCGGGGAGGCCGTAGAGCAGGAGGTCGTGAAGACGCGTGGCAGCGGAAGCACGAGGCACGAACGAGAACTACAAGAACAGAAACCACCACCCTTTTTCTTCCTCGATTCTCACTAAAGTGGGCGTGTGTTCTTTCAATTACAAGCTTGTGGATAGCTTCTGTGTCTTTTTCTGTGGTTCCAGAGAGAAGTCTCCCTTTTTCTCAATTGTCAACGTTTGTCTCCTCCAAGCTTCGAGCTTCAACCCCTCTCCCTTGTCTCTTTGTGACCGTCTTCTCCAAGAACCCTCTCCGGATTTTCTTTTTTCTTCTCTCTGTAAGGTGCTCTCTCGGAATTGTGGCGTGTATTCAATGTGTGGCCTCCTCCCGAGAGAATCCTCAATGAATGTATTTATAGGCAAAGTTTAGGTTTTTTGCTTGCAATTATTTCCTATTTTAATTCAAAGAAAATATTGCAATATCTCTGTGATAATATCAGTTCATTCAATTTGAATCGTGATAATATCAAGATTAACAAATCAATATTTTCCAACTCGACATTTTTCAATGAAAATTTTGGCTCTTATAATGTTCATGGGCTTGGCTAAGAATTTTCTTGAACGCGGGCTTAGTCCAATTTTATTAAGTTCAGAACTGTTCACTCGAGTCCATCGGTCGCCAGTCCAATGCAAATGCAACTATATGAGCCTAAATACAAATTCAAATGCTTCTAATCTATATGCTAATTTTTTGTCTAGGGACTGGGATCGAACCCTAATTTTTATGCAACGAACGACTGACTGGATCATCAAAATTTAGGTGTCAACAGCAGGTAATATACCTAGTTGGTGGAAGTGGGGTTACTGGGTGTGACATCTTGAAAAATCAGTCCATTTGGGATTTATAAAATACTGAATTTTATGAATGTACTCGTAGTTAGTTCTCGCCCGGAACTGATCATTCCTAAAATGCTAACCATTAGGGAAAGGCTAATGGGGAAAATTAAATTCGCTCGACTAAAGGAAATTCGATCGTGAATAGATTTCGATCATTAAATCGCAGAAGTGATATTTTGAGCCATTGTTGGCCGATCCAAGGATAGTTAGGGGTCGGTTCACCACTGTCATAGTAGTGGATCGCGGGTGATTCTGCTGGACCACGAAACGACTTGACGAATAATCCTGAACCTATACCGAACAATCGTACCCTTCGGATCAAGTGATTGAACTTCGCGATTTTAATGATAACCGAGGTCGCCACGTACCGAACGAACTTGCACGTGGCTTGATTCAGTATCAGTCATGAGTCGATTTTGCGAATTTTCCCAGCAAGCCGCCCGTTAGCTCGAGAAACGCTCGAGTTGCGTTTAATAGAATTTAATTATTGAATTTAGCCCAATTTGGACACCGAAAAATTAGGAAGTCACGACGGAATGTTAGGACGACGTTGCAAGAGACACGTGTGATTTTTGGGTGTGCTCAAATCCTTCAGAAAAATTCGATTTAGGTAAGAAACGGAGAAAGTGACCAAAATACCCCTAAGAATTATAAAAGGGTATGTTTTAAGGGTAAAGGGCATTTTGGTAATTTTGCCCTAAAATTTGTTGAGGAAAACTCCTACTGATTTTGAAGTTGACAAAACCTTCCATAAAATTTGTAAATCTGATACTTATTCTGAACCTTCTCATTTCAGGTATATAAGTTTCTGGAAACTTAGAAGGAACTCTTTCAGATTTTTACAAGTTAGAAGAATTATCTAAGTTCTGAGATGTTTTTCAGACGTAGAAATATTTCAAACTTTATAAGTTCTTGAAGACCCACAAAAACTAAAGTTCTGAGATTCAGACTCAAAAACAAGAAATTTTTCAGAAGCAGACGCGTAAGCTGAAATTATTCAGACACAGACGCCGAAGTTCTTCAGACGCAGACGCTGAAATTATTCAGACGCAGACGCAGAAGTTCTTCAGACGCAGACGCTGAAATTTTTCAGAAGAAGATTCAGACGCTAAAATTATTCAAACGCAAAACTCAGAACGAAGAATAACAGCTAGTGATCTGGCATGAATTTCACAGAAGGAAAGTTTTGATTAGATCAATCTTAATCAAATTGATTAACAATCAAATACTAAGATAAGAATGCTTTACAACGGACAAATCTCTACTTATGGAAACCAAGATTCTGATTGTATGGGCGACCAGAATCAGCGGGATTCAGAATTTGTCATCTAACGGCTACTCAATCCTTATTATACAAATCTGTCCAAGGTGAAGATCGGAAGATGATCCTCTGCAAATTATCCAACGGCTAGTGTGGATGTAGAGGAGTATTTAAGGAGATCGCGAGCAGCAAAAGAAGATAGATTCAAGAATCAACAAGTCCAAAGTCTAAGCTTACTTCATTATGTTCTCTTGTCGTTCTATACTTAAGATCAAGATCTTGAGGATTACTTTGTAAAGAGTGATTGTGTGAGATAGAGAGTCCTATCATACACAATAGTTCTGAGACTCAGAATCTGTAAATTCTTCTTGATTACATAGTGAAATCCAGCCGGTAGGTTGTGAGCGTGGGAGAGTGGACGTAGGCTTGCTATAAGCCGAACCACTATAAACTTGTGTGCAGATTCTCTTTTCCTTATCTCTTATTTTACATTCTGCATTTCCCATTTGATCTAACTTGAATCTGAATTTTATTCAGACTCTTTTGTTATTCGTTTTATTTCCGCGCAAATATCAAAGATTTGTTTAGGATCACCTATTCACCCCCCTCTAGGTGACCCGTGCTAGCCACTTCAATTGGTATCAGAGCAGGTTGCTCATTTATTGAAGTGTTTTACTTCTGAGCTAATGATCTTTATGGCTAGCTAAGGTGCTCCAGGGCTCATTGAAGGTCAGAACAACAACAGACCACCATATTTCGATGGCAAGGAATATAGTGTCTGAAAGAATAAGATGAAGGCATTCATTAAGTCAAATGATCATATGCAATGGGATGTCATCATCAATGGAGTCAAACCAAAGACGTCAGATTCAAAAGAAAAGGCAGATGCAAGCAAAGCGACAGATCCTCCACTATCTCAAACTGAGATATCCAAAAGAGAAACTTTTGATTCAAAAGCAATTTATTCTCTCTACTGTGCTTTATCTCCTGTTGAATATAAAAAAATTGCTGCTTGTGAATCTGCTAAGGAAATCTGGGATACTCTCTATATTACTTATGAAGGAACAGATCGAGCCAAGGAAACTCAGATCAATATCTTGCTTGGTCAATATGAATCCTTCAAAATGAAGCATGGAGAACTAATTGCTGATTTTTATGACAGGTTCACTGACATAGTAAATGGTCTTGCCTATCAAGGACAACCAGTCCCAGATGCATTAAAAGTCAACAAGCTTCTGAGAGGACTGACAAATCAGTGGGATAACATCAAAACATCTCTTCATGAGACTCAAAGGATCAAGCCTCTATCAGTGAATGAGTTGATTGGAACTCTTCAATCATATAAGACTGAGAAACGAAATGAGGATATTGAAACCAGAGGTAATAAGTCAATTGCTTTAAAAACTAACATTGATTCTGCTACAGATTTTGAAGATGAAAATGTTGATGATGAAGAACTAGCTCTCTTCATAAAGAAGTATAAGAGAATGAAAATCAAAGGAAGAAACCTCAAAGGGAAGAAGCATTTTGAAAATAAGAAGCCTATTGATGAGACAGAGAGATCAAAGGATATAATATGCTTTCACTGTAGAAAACGTGGACATATAAAGCCTAACTGTCCTCTTCTAAAAAAGAAGACCAAATTTGAGAAAGCAAAGAAGGCCTTAAAGGCAGAAACTTGGAGTGACACAGAGTGCGAAGACAGTGATGAAGATTTCTGTCTAATGGCAAAGTCAGATTCAGACTCAAAGTCTGATTCTAATCCCAAAGTGGAAATCGAGGTAAAACCTTCTGAAATGTCTATTGAAGTATCAAATTATATTGATGAATTATGCTTTGAATTTAAGACTGCTCTTAAAAGAATCTCTTCTCTGAAAGAGGAAATTTCATCACTAAGGCAACAGGATATTTCTCAAAAAGAAAGAATCGATTTCCTTCAAAAAGAATTTCATCAAATCAAGGAGAATCGAGATTTTCTTTCCAAAGAAAATACTGTTTTGAAAAACAAAATTTCAGAAATTACTTTCAAGTTTTCAAAAGGTTCAGATACCTTGAAGCATATCCTTTCCATTCAAATTCCTTACTATAACAAATCTGGTATGGGATTTATAAAGGAAAGTGACAGCTTGATTGATTTTTCAAAAGTCAAGGAGAGATTAAGACAAAGACCTCCTCGACAAGCTTATAAAAACCATTTCAAAAAGAATTTTGTAAAACCCGTTGGCCGAAGTGCTCTCAAATGCTCAAATTGTGGAGATCCACAACATTTTGAGAATGAATGTCTTAAAGTCTGGAGACATATTCGAAGAGATTTTGTTAAGACGGCCTATACTAATGCTCAAGGACCCAAACAAGTTTGGGTACCAAAGAAAACTTGAGATGTTCCAATTTTTGTAGGTAACCACAAAGAGAAAAAGGAAGTGGTACCTAGACAGTGGATGCTGTAGACATATGACAGGAGATCCAAGCATATTCGCTGATCTTCAAAGTCTGAAGGGTGGAAAAGTTTCCTTTGGAGGAAATACCAAAGGACAAATCATTGGCAAAGGAACAGTTGATATTGGAGGACTTAGAATCAATGACGTTTCGTTGGTAAAAGGACTCAACTACAATTTGATTAGCATAAGCCAGCTCTGTGATACAGGTTTCAGAATCAACTTTCAAGAAGATACATGCTCAAGATCAAGCAAAGATTCTTCTCAAACATTCACAGAAAGAAGACATGGCAATATTTATCTTCTGGATGTTAATCCAAACTCCAATCATTGCTTAATCTCAATCAAAGAGGATGAAGATCTTTGGCATAGAAGGTTGGGACATATCAGTATGAAACAAATCTCAAAAATCTCAAACAAGAAACTGGTTCGAGGTTTGCCAGATTTGAAATACAGAAAGACAGACTTATGCAATGTCTGCATGCTAGGAAAACAAGTAAGAAGTTCTTTCAAATCTATATATCATGTTTCTACTGATCGTGCTTTGCAGCTTCTTCATATGGACCTGTTTGGACCAACCAGAACACAAAGTATTGGTGGTAAGAAATATTGTTTAGTTATTGTTGATGACTTCACAAGATTCACTTGGGTGTTCTTTCTTGCACATAAAAATGAAGCATTTTCATATTTTACAAAATTTGCAAAAAGAGTTCAAAATGAAAAAGGCTATGCCATTTCCTGCATTAAAACTGATCATGGGGGAGAATTTGAAAATCAAAGTTTTTCAAACTTTTGTGAGGAAAACGGCTTTCAACATAATTTTTCTTCTCCATACACACCAGAACAAAATGGTGTTGTGGAAAGGAAAAATCGTTCCTTGCAAGAAATGGCAAGAACCTTATTGATTGAAAGCAAGATTCCTTTTCATTTCTGGGCAGATGCAGTTTTTACAGCATGTTATATTATTAACAGAGTTTTTCTCAGACCCATTCTTGAGAAAACCCCCTATGAGCTTTACAAAGGTAGAAAGCCCAGTATCTCATATTTTCGAGTATTTGGTTGTAAATGCTTTATTCTCAAAAATTCAAATGATCGCCTTGGTAAGTTTGATGATAGAGCAGATGAAGGATTCTTACTTGGATATTCCACTACAAGCAAAGCATACAGAGTATTCAACAAAAATTCTCAGACTGTGGAAGAAACAATGAATGTAAGATATGAAGAAAACATTCAGACTCACAAAGATGAATCTGAATCACCTTCCCACATTCAAGTGTCTTCAGAAGGTCATCTAGAATCTCAAAAGATCGAAGATTCTGTGGAAGAAGAAAATAAAGACAATATACAGACTCAACCAGAAAATTTAGAGTCTGCAGATTTTCAAAAGGAAAAATTTGACAAGAACTGGAAACATAAGTCCAGTCATCCGAAAAACCTCATCATTGGAGAAATAGAAGATGGTATCAAGACCAGATCCAAACAAAAGGAGAACATCAGCAACTTGGCATTGATATCTGAAATAGAACCAAAAGATGTTGAAGAAGCTTTATCAGATGAAAGCTGGATAGAAGCTATGCAAGAGGAACTTCAGCAGTTCAGAATCAATGAAGTATGGGAGCTTGTGCCAAGACCCAAAAACCATCCAGTAATTGGAACAAAATGGGTGTTCAGAAACAAACTGGATGACAAAGGGAAGGTCACAAGAAACAAGGTAAGATTGGTTGCAAAAGGCTATTCTCAAGAAGAAGGCATTGATTATGATGAAACATATGCACCAGTTGCAAGGTTAGAAGCAATTCGGCTATTATTAGCTTATGCTTGTTTTCATAACTTTAAACTGTTTCAGATGGACGTGAAAAGTGCCTTCCTGAATGGATACATTAAAGAAGAAGTATATGTGGAACAACCACCTGGTTTTGAAGAACCAAGAAAGACTGATTATGTTTACAGACTCAAAAAGGCCCTTTACGGTCTGAAACAGGCACCCAGAGCTTGGTACGAAAGGTTAAGTAACTTCCTTCTGCAAAATGATTTCACAAAGGGTAAGGTAGATACAACTCTATTTGTTAAGAGAAAGGGTAAGGATTTTCTACTAGTTCAAATCTATGTTGATGATATTATCTTTGGATCTTCTAACGAATTACTTTGCAAGGAATTCTCTATGAATATGCAGAACGAGTTCGAGATGAGCATGATGGGAGAACTAACATTCTTTCTTGGCTTACAAGTGAAACAAATGAAAGATGGTACCTTCATTTGCCAAGAAAAGTATGCCAAGGATATAGTTAAGAAGTTTGGACTGCAAAATTACAAGAAGACAGACACTCCAATGTCTCAATCATCCAAGTTAAACAAAGATGTAAATGGTAAAAAAGTTGATCAGAAGGTATATAGAAGCATGATAGGCTCTCTATTATATCTTACGGCATCTAGACCTGACATACTTTTTAGCATCTGTATGTGTGCGAGATTTCAGTCAAATCCAAAGGAATCGCATCTTTCTGCAGTAAAAAGGATAATCAAATACATTGGAACTTATCCAATGCTAGGTCTTTGGTATTTCAAAGATTCAAATTTTACTCTTACTGGTTATTCAGATGCTGACTTAGCTGGATGTAAAGTGGACAGGAAAAGCACTACAGGTACATGTTAACTGCTTGGAAATATGCTAGTATTCTGGTATTCAAAGAAGCAGAACACAGTCGCACTTTCAACAGCAGAAGCAGAATACGTAGCCTTGGGAAGTTGCTGTGCACAAGAATACCCTTGGATATTTTGGGCAAGATTTGATCTCGGCCGTCGGTTTCAGGATAAGATCGAATCTAGACCGTCTGATTAAAAAGATTAGAGAAAGGGTATTTTGGTAATTAACCAAGTTGGTCAAGAAATTTGACTATTTAAGTCAAAATTTCTCTCTCTCCTCACTCATTTTCTCCTCCCCCACGGTAGCCCCTCTCCACCAAATTCTTCCTCTCTCTCCCTCCCGAACTCTCCCCCACCATGAAGCCCCCATCGCCAGACCGTCGCCGCGCCGTCGCCGCTTGCCTTCGCCACCGCCAAGCCGCGCCGCCGTTCACCGTTGAGCCGATCTTCGCCGTTTGTCACCGCCATCGCTTTCGCTCTAACCGTGATAGTTTAGAGCTTGGTAAGTTGTAATCTAAACCTCGCCTAGGACGTCGGGTATTTTTTTCGGACTTGTTTGGGTGCGGTTTAGGGGATTTAGAGGTTGATTAAGGCGTTGATAATGGTTATTGCTGGTTGATCATGGTTATTGGTGGCTGAGTATGGCTATTAATGGTTGATGCGGGTTGGATTAAACGTCGGGAAATGAGTTTTGGCGGTTGGAATTCGGTAGAAATCGGTTCGGGTTTGAATCCGTGAGAATCGGGGTGAATCGCGGATTCGCGATTACTGTACCCGCCCAGTTTTCTATTTTTGTAGAGAATTTTGTGGGCTGAATTTGAGGAAGGATTCTCATGAAAGTTGTTCCCAACATCTTGAGGTATAACATACTTTAATTTGGGAATTTTTGGAGATCATTTGAGGCCATTCGAAATTCCATCTTTGGACCGAAATAACACTGCCCGATTTACTGTTCACTCGACCTTCTGGTCTGTTCGAATTTTTATAAATTTTTTTAGGCCTATTTTCAAAATAATTCCTTCACAAAAATTGTTGGGGACATTTGTGGCTATAACATATAAAAATTTCAAGGCTTTTCAAGGTAATTTGGGTATTGAAAGAAATATATTTTGAGGACAAAACGGTCTGTTGGAGTGAGTTGATTTTTGTCTGATTTCAAGTGACCAAAAGAGGTGTTTCCAGTTGGAACTGAGTTTTGAGTTTTCACGGAAAATGTTTAGCAAGATGTTTTACGCAACGTGTCCAAATTTCAGAATTTTTGAAGCTCGTTTACTATTTATTTGAAGGGGATTTTGGTCACTATGTAAACTGCCCAATTTTACCCTGATTCTTTGGATATTTGTTTTGATGAGCGGAAAAATGGTGGGGGTGTCGGGGTTGAATAGTTGTTGCCTCGTGACCGGAATTTAGGCTTGAATGTGTGTTATATGAGGTGACTTGAGGATGAAATGAGGATGTTTTGAGGCTGGAGCGAGACTAAATAGAGTGTCGGATGTTGTGGGATGGAATTAGCAAGCTTAGGGCTCGATTTAAGGACAAGTGGTGTCGGTTTGGTGTGTGGTAGTATGGTTGGATTTTGGTGTTTAATAGGCTTGGAAATGTCGAAATTATGCCTATGAACCTGGCTGTGTTTGTGGGCCCATGAGCGGCCTTGTATGTTTATTGAACCGTGATTTGATGGATTGAAATGTGCTTGATTATGTGCACGCGTGGGCCAGATTGAATTAATTGTTGAAATTGGTCATGTTGAATGCTGAGTGAGCATGTTTTACGTGTTAATTGATGCGTGCACGGGCCACGTCTGATGGACCAGTTGAGTGTGGTAAATGCTTGATGAGCATGTGCATGAGTAAGAAAGAAAAGTGGTGTGGCCTGTGTGGAAGTTATGTGAATGTGTGTAAGTGCGAGAATGGGATCTGGCCGAGTATCATAAGCTCGGGCAGCGATCACGTAGGTCTGTTGTATTTGGCACAGGCTAAGGCTTGAAAAAGCAAAAATGATAATCGGTCCGAGGCACGATCAGCTCGGGTGAGATCGGGATTGGACCGAGGCATTATAAGCTCGGGTTACAATCATGTAAGCCTGTCGCATTTGGTGCGGGCTGAGTATTGGGTCGCAATGTACCTGAGGCGTGTATGTTTACGCGGGTCACTAGCAAGTGATGTGGGAAGTGATGAGTGGTCGCAGTGTACCTGAGGCGTATACGTTTACGCGGGTTACTGGCGAGTGATGTGGGAAGTGATGAGTGGTCGCAGTGTACCTGAGGCGTGTACGTTTACGCGGGTCACTGGCGAGTGATGTGGGAAAGAGGAATTGAGAACGGAAAGAATGTGTGCGAAATGAGAATTGTACATGCGTGTGTTTGCATCTGATGTAATTGTGATTGAGTGAGGGTGTGCGCATGATTGAGCCTGACCATATTAATTGATGTACCTGCTAGGGGTGTCAATAAGACCCGGGCCGGCCCGGCCCGACCCGCGCCGACCCGGTCCGGCCTTAAAATTTAGGGTATTTTGGGGTCGGGCCTTAATTTTCTTCGAATATGACCCTAAAATTTGAGGTTTCATTAGGATTGGGTAGGGTCAGGCCGACCCATTAACACTCTGGGCCGGCCCATCCCCCTCTCTCTCTCTCTCTCTCCTCTCTGCCGCGTGCACAGCTGCACGCGTTTTCCACCCCCTGTCAGACTCTCTCTCCTCTCTTTTCTCTCTCTCTTCCTTTCTCTTCCTTCTTCTTTCCCCCCCTCCCCGACGAGTTCTGCTTCTGTTTTCCTCTGCTCGCCCGAGCCCGTCGCCGCCGATCACCCTGTCGCCGGCTTGCCCTCGCCGGCCCAGCCACCGCCGCCTCGCGCCGTCGCGCCACCCCAGCTCCTCCCCGACCGAGCCGTGACCGCCTGTCGCCGGCTTGCCCGCGCGGCGCGCGAGCAGCGCTCTCCGCTGGCCCAGCCGCCGCGACCAAGCTCCGTTCGTCGCCGGAACCAGCCCCGCCGCCTGCGACGCCGCCGTGCCGACCATCGCCGCCGGCTTGAGCTCTCGCCACCCTCCCAGCTCTCTCTCCCTCTCTCTCTCTCCACCACCACCACAAAAGAAAAGCAAAATCCTAAGCAAACTAGCAGCCCTCATCAGCCACGGCAGCGATCGCAATGCCCCGAGATCCGCGTCGAAGTCGACGGGATCGGCCATGGAATCAGAGCACGGAGAAGTGCATCGGCAGCAGAAACGGAGGGGGGAGGGGGGAGGAGGGGGGGGAAGCGAATAAATCAGAACATGCGCGAGAGCCGAGAGGGGGAGATCGCGCGCAGAGAGAGCCGGATCACGAGCACAGAGAACGCGGAGGCGCATAGAAAAACTCACACCAAGGAGCTCCGGGAGCGACGGCTGCATTTCACGCACCTCCGTGCCTTCCGATTCCCTTCGAGCTCACATCAAGGAAACCCCCCCGTCAATCGCTCCCCCAGGATTTCCACCCATTTCTTGATCTCGAACTCCCCACCTCCTCCTCCGCCTCCTCCGTCTCCTTTGATCTCATCAAGAAACAGAGCATTCCCCAATCCATTCTTGCGGCAGTTCTTGCTCGCTGATGACGGCACCAGCAACTGCTTGAAACTTTTTGAGAGCTGGTTAGAGATCTCCTGCGCCAACCTCAGATCCTCCGAAGTGGGTTCTCTTTCTTTCGGCTTTTGGTCCCGGGATTTCCCCATCCGGAGAGGGCAGGGAGATTGGTTCAAGAAACGTTTGATCCGGAGGGGGGGCACCTGTCTTGTCGGAAAGCTTTGCGTTTTCAGTCGCCCCTCCGCCAGGACTTCTTGGCCGCACCATTGCGTCCCCTTTTGCCTTTTCTATCTCGAGTGGATTCCTCCCCCGTCTCCATTGCTCCGAATAAAAAAAAAACCCCATAGCCCGGCCCGACCCGACCCGGCCCGACCCGGGGCCTTGGGGTGTACGGGAAACAGGGTCTTGGGCGGGTCTGGGCGGGTCAAGCATGACCCTGTAGTTTTCGGGTCGGGTCGGGTATTAAGAAAGCCCGACCCGACCCGACCCATTGACACCCCTAGTACCTGCGTTGTGATGATTTGATGTGCGTGAATTTGTGTGTTTGTGCGATTGTCTGGAGGTACGTGATAGCCTAGGTAGGGTTTAGATTGCAACTTATTAAGAAGTGTCTCATGGTTGTTGTTGACACCTATTTTTAATTTGCCCAAAATTAAGTGCACAAAATTTAGGAATTAATTTTTTAGTTCCTAAAACAAAAAAATATTTCTATTTAAATGCATTGCATATAGAAATTAGGCACATTTTGCATTAATATGGCCTATTAGAGTTTTGTAAAAAATAATAATAATAATAATAATAATAATAAATAAGAATAAAATTTCAAAAAAAAAATATATTAATTAACTAATTAATTTTAAAAAAAAAGAAGAAAAAAAATCGAGTTGGGCCGGGTCGGGGCCAGGCCGACCCGGCCCGTTCTTTTCCTCCCCCCGCGCGGGCCTACTTCCCCGGCCCGTTCCTTTCTTTTTCTTCTTTCTTCTCCCCTTGCGCGGCCTAGCCCGCTTCTCTTTTCTTCCCCCCCGCGCGGGCCTCAGCCCATTCTTTTCTTTTTTTTTTTTCTTCTTTTCCCCTTCGCGCGCGACTAGGCCCGGCCCAGCCTCGGCCCGGCTTCTTCCCCTCCGCCGTGTCGCTCTCACTGCCCCTGTTCTCCCCTGTGCGCGACCGAAGCATGACGTCGCTGGAGCCGCCGTGTCATCGTCGTCATCAGCCCAGAAGAGTCCCGGGGGAGCACGCAACTGTGACTGGCCTTAATGGCCAGTCCCATCCCCCCCGGTTTTCCCAGCGCACTTATCCCCTCCTCCCTCTCGGCTCCCTGTGCTCTCCTCTGCATTCCAGAGCTGGCACCCCCTCAGCACCCGCCTATGGCCACGGAATTCGCAGAGCCTAGGCCGGTGCAGGCCGTCGTCAGCCGACGTGGGGGGAGCACAGGATCGTCGTCGCCGGCTATATATAGCCAGAGAGAGAGAGAGAGGCCCGGTCGGCCATCAGAGAGAGAAACAGGGTAGAGAGAGACAGAGAGAGAAAAGAGAGAGAAAGAGTGAGATGAGAGCGTACGGAGGTCACGCCGGAGTGTGGCCGAGAACCAGCAGCGTCGCCGTCGCCCATAGAGCAGCTGAGAAGCCACCCAGACGCGCCGTCGACCGGTGAGCTCTCCTAGCCGAGTCCCCGCCTCCGTTTTCCCCTGTTTCGGTGTCCGGTGTGGCCGGGACTCGTGCCGGCCGTGTCGTGCGAATCCCGGCCCATACCGTCGTCCCCCGCTGTCCGTAGGCCGTCGTTGAAGGTGAGTCAGGTCCCCAGAGTGTGCCGGATTCACGAGGTAGGTCGAAAACCGTTTGTTTTGGTTGCGCATGCCAACTGTTCGACGAAATGTCTCAGTGAGGCCGGTTTTTAATTTGAGTCGCCGGCCGGCGAGCGGCGGTCGGACGGTGACCCTGGTGGCCGGCGAGGTTTGTTGGAGTTCCCAGGGGCCAGATTTTGGTCGGCGCCGGTCTGGGTTGGCCGGCGGACGGCCAATTTTGGCCTCGCCGGCGTTTTCCTCCCTGCGGGTCTGCAAATCGGGTCAGATCCGACCCGAATCAGTAGATCCGACCTGGGTCAACGCCCGGGTCGGATCCGTTGACTCGAATCGGTTCTGACCGACCCGGGTCAACGACCGGGTCGGGCCCGTTGACTCGGGTCGAACCGGGCCGATCCGAATCCGGCGACCCGACCCAACCCGACCGGTTTTATTTTATATTTTTATTTTATTTTATTTTAAAAAATAATAATAATTAAAAAAATTTAAAAACTAAAAAAAATTTAAAAAAAGGTTTTTCTTTTCCTTTTTTTAAAAAAAATTTCAAAAAAAAAAATTTCAAAAAAAAAGTATTTTCTTTTTATTTTATTTTATTTTATTTTATTTGAAAAAAAAATTCGAAATTTTTTTTTTGTATGACTTGTTTTAGTGTTTTAATCCTTTATTATTATGCATGTTATTGTTTATTTAAACAAGCCTGAAGTCGCGCGGTAGTATTTTGCTTGTTTTATTTTATTACCGTTGCATTGTTAGTATGCATGTTTTTTATACAATTGCATGAAGTGCCGTATTTTGAATGTCATCTGACTTAGTAAAGGTTAGAACCTTAAGCTGCATGAATTATTGTGTTTTTTGACTGCTAATCGCTTCTGATTATGCACTCACGTGATCACCTTATATGTTAGGAGAAATGTCCTAAAACCAATCAAAATTGCCTGACAAATGTTTTCAAAAAAAAAATGAATAGGGTAAAATGGTACCGAAAGGGCATTAGTTATCTGACTAGTGTAACCAAGTCCCCGAACCTAGTTAATTTTTGGTTCGTAGGAATAGGGTGATTCTCCCATCACCCTATTTGGGTTTCTAATCGTCCTACTCCAAATCGATTAGTGGCGACTCCTTGGTATAAACCATTTGCATGTTAAATATTTAAACCTTAAGTCGCGATATGGTATGGGCTTGGGAGAGCCCGAGTTAAGTCCTTAACCTAGACTTAGGATGTACCAGGCGAGCCCCCCCTGCTTTTTGCATGTCATCCAAAAAAGGCTCCGGGAGTTCGGTTGCGACAGTTGTATAAACCAAACCATTTCAGATAACCCGCCTGAACAAGGAATCAGTCGCCGCCACCGCCGCCAGAACTTTTGGTACAGTCATGCACACCGAAGATAATTTCGTGGAGTACACTCTAAATGGACGCCGTGTCAAGGACGCAAGGACTAGTGAGGAGGCGATGAGTTAATGTTCGTGTAGTACCGTTTTTGGTAGATAGGGCGTCTACCTTTTTGGTGTATGGTTTTTAAGGTAATCGTAGTGGGTGTACATATAAATTTTATGGACTCAAGGAATGGCGGACGGGTATAGGTGTACTTGCACATGGATGTTGTAAATTTATGTGGTAATGTAAGATTTGTAATTGTTGGCGGTTGGGCGTGCTAGTTTAATTCTGGTGTTTTCCAATTTATTTGTCTGGGTTTAATTATTTGTTTCCGCTACAATTGACTCTGATGCGAAACCGTTGAGTCGGCGACGTACTCCTGGGATGTCGCATCGTTCGACTCATGGAAGTGAGGTGTGGAAAGCATTAGATTTGAGTCAGTGCGTGACACTGGGCATTGCCCTTAACTTATGCTTTCAATGCCATTGCTGTGGATGAGATGTTTTTTTTTTTTTTTGGTAAAGTAAGAATTTTATATACTTTTCAAAGCGAGTCATACAGAGAAAAAAGTCGTACACAAAAACCAACTGTGAATGAGATGTTTGCCCCTCGTTGGATGAATAAACTGGTAAATCTCCTACTGTCCTCTCATGTTCCGTTGAATTAGCATTTCCGGGCCTGCTATCAGTCAAATTGCTGTAATTACACAGAACTAATAGCAGGCCCGGAAATGCTATTAGTTGGTGTAATTACGGCAATTTGACTGAGACATTTTGTTCAACTTATGTTTTATAGTTTTAAGCTTTTTCCGTAGTTAATTCACATATGTTAAAAGAAGCACGACCAAAGTACAGCATTTATCAGCATTTATCACTGTCGAACTTCTTGTCCTGTGAAATAGGGACATGTACATCTTTAATCTCCTTTTTCATCTTTACAAGAAACCAACAAATAATCAGTTGTACCATCCGCCTGGGTGGCGCTGCTGGAGCGCGCACTCTTCCTCTCGCAAAAGGTTGAGTGTTCGAATCTCAGGCGCCGCAGGGTGACTTAACCGGTGGCACGTGTGTGGTGGCTAGCACGTGTCGCCTCCAGGGTTTACTCCCCGGCTGTCGGCCGTGCGGGGGTTCCCTGGGTTATCAAAAAAATAAATAAATAAATAATCAGTTGTCTTGCAGGCTAGCAGTGGTATTTCGACTTTAGGTTTGACAGTGCTCAAGACCTATGGTCTCTCCAATGAGAATTGGTATTGGACTGGTGCATCAGCTCTTATTGGATTCATAATCCTCTTGAATGTGCTCCATACCCTTGCCCTCATGTACCTAAATCGTAAACTCTAGCTCAAAACGTAAAACGTTCTGACTTTCGTTTCCCCTGACATAAATCTCTCAGAGGGTGTCAACTTTTTTAGTCTTTTGTTTAATAAAATACATAATACTGCAGCCCTCGGAAAACCTCAAGCTGCAATATCTGAAGAAACAGACAAAGATGAGGAGGACGAGCAATCAGAATCAAAGGACAACTCTAGGATGAAGAAACTTTCTTCGATTATGAGAGAGTCTTTTAGTGGGCCCTTATCTACATTCGATGGGAGCAATACAAGTAAATAAAACTTTAGACAGAAAAGTACTACTTCCTGAGAAAATGTTACTGGTTGTGATATGAGCATTTGCATCTGAATATTTCAGAAGGCATGGAGCTCGAATGGATGAGCAGCCAAACAAACGCCAATGGCCTGAGCAGAAATGCAGATTCGTGTCTTGGATCGCAAAGATGTGTTGCTGCAAAGAGAGGAATGGTTCTGCCTTTCGCTCCTCTAGCAATGTCCTTTGATAGTGTAAATTATTATGTAGACATGCCTGCAGTATGTAATCTGTACCTTTCGTGCTTGTCTTAAGTCAACATCACATTATCTATAGTGATTTGAGATGGCGAAGCTACTCAAGTACTCAATTTGTGAGCTTTATACAACAGAAAATGAAGGAACAAGGGGTCCTGGATGACAAACTCCAGTTACTCGGGGCTAGACATGGCCACGGGCCGGTTCCGGCCCGGAACCAGACCGGTCAAATCCGGACCCGGCCCGTTGACCGGGCCCGCGGTTCGGAACCGGAACCGGCCCGTGCCCTACGGGCCCGGTTCCGGTTCCTGAAATTTATGCCGGTTCCAAAAAAAAAAAAAAAAACCTGCGGTGCGGCGTCGGGCGAGGCCGGCCTCGCCAGTTGCAGGCGAGGCTCGACCTCGCCGGCGTCGGGCGAGGCCGGCCTCGCCAGTTGCAGGCGAGGTCGAGCCTCGCCGGCGTCGGGCGAGGCCGACCTCGCCGGCGTCGGGCGAGGCCGGCCTCGCCAGTTGCAGGCGAGGTCGAGCCTCGCCGGCGTCGGGCGAGGCCGGCCTCGCCGGTTGCAGGCGAGGCTCGACCTGGCGAGGCTCGACCTCGCCGGCGTCGGGCGAGGCCGGCCCTCGCCTGATGCCGGCGATGGCGGCCGATGGCCTTGGCCAGTTGGCCGCCCCGCCCAACGGAAAAAAAAAAAAAAAAATTGTCCCGCAGCAGGGCCTACACGTCTGCAGGCCCTGCTGCGGGCAGAAGCCCCAACAGGCAAAAGCCCCACGCCGCGCGGGCCACGCGGCCACGCCCCACCCAACGGGCAAAAAACTAAAAAAAAAAAGGAGATAACCGTTGCAATTTGCAACGATTATCTCCTTTTTTTTAAAAAAAAATTTTCTTCTCAATTTTTTCCTATAAATACTCACACAATTCTCTCAATACTCACACAATTCTCTCAAATTCTCTTCTCTCAATCTCAAGTCTCAAGTCTCAAATTTTCTGAATACTCGAAATTCTCTTAAATTCTCTCAATTTTCTCAATTCACACAATTCTTTCTTAATTCTCCCAATTAGTCCGCTCAATTCTCTCAATCCACTCGAAAAATGGCAAGTGGAAGTCGAGTGCCATCTGGCAAAGGTAAGAATATCGCGACGGAATCCCATCATTCTTTTGATCCTCGTGAATATGCAGATTTTCAAGATGATGAAATCAACATTTTTCCCGATATGGAGCGCGTCCCGACTCAAGAAAGTTTTCATCCTCCTGGCGAAATATCTGCAACAAAGGAAGCGGAACGAGAATTTACATCTGACATTTGGAATCACTTCACGAAAATGGAAAGGTTTGATGTTGGTGAAAAAAGGTATGATATAATTTGCAAATATTGTGGGAAAATATATAAATATACAGGTGGACAAGGATATGGAACATTTAAACGACATCTTAGGAGCAAACATCCAACAGAAACGGGAATCGATATCGGGCAACAACAAATTTCCGGGTACGTCAATCCTAACACTTCCCCTTTATTTCGTTTTAATGACAAAACTTATAAGGAAGAATTAGGCAAATTTATTTGCGTTGAGCATTTAGCATTTAATTTTGGAGAAAGATTTGGTTTTAATGAATTTGTACATAATGCATGTGCTCCACAAGCAAAACGTGTTCCTAGAAATTCAACTAAACGAGTAATTAAAGATCTTTACAGAAAAGGACAAAAAGATTTACAAAATTTTTTTATGCAATTTAATGGATGCGTGCATATAGGTAGTGATATTTGGAGTGATCCTTGACAAAATTATTCTTACATGGGCATAACATGTCATTGGATAGATGACGAGTGGAGTATTCAAAAAAGAGTTATTGCATTTAGAGTTTTCGATGATAATCATACGGCAAATAATATTTATAGAATAATTAGGCAAATTTTAGAAGAATATTATTTGCTTAACAAAATTTTTTCAATTGGTTTTGATAATGCTGCAGCAAATACCGCTTCAATTGCCGAGTTAGAAAATATTTGTAAACCCGCTTTTGGCGGAAAATTTTTTCACGTTAGATGTGCTTGTCATGTTTTAAATTTATGTGTACAAGATGGTTTGAAAACTCTCGATATTTTTCTTCAACCAATAAAAACGGCGATTAAATTTTTATGGAAACATCCCCAAAAAATGAAAGAATGGGGTAGATTTTGTAGAGAAAATGGCAAAAAGCCAAAAAGATTTCCAAAAGATGTTCCAACTCGTTGGAATTCTACTTTCCACTTGCTTAATGAATCTTTAGCATATAAAGATTTATTATGTGCATTCGTTTCTAATTATATACCTCAGATTAATTTATACCCACAAGAGTGGAATATTTGCCAAAAAATTTTAGATGTTTTAAAGGTTTTTAATGATGCAACTTATACTTTGTCTGGTGTTTATTATCCTACTACACATTTATTTTTAGTAGAGTGTACTAATATTGTCGGAATTTTTGATGAATGTGAAAATGATGTTGAATTACAACGTACTATACGTGCAATGAAAATGAAGTGGCTACATTATTATGAGGAAATTCCCATTATTTATTTAGTTGCTTGTGTTTTTGATCCGCGTTGCAAATTGGATGGCTTAAATGATTTTTTGCGTGTGTATTATCAATGTTTACATTGTGATGAGATAAATGTTACAGCTATAATACGTAATGTTAAAAACGTAGTAATAGAATTATATAATGAATTTTATACTAAATATAATTTAGGTGATATTGGATCTTCTCAATCTACGGAGATACAAAATGACAGTATAGGTAAAATTAGTAGAGGGTACCAACTTTTATTACATAGACAAAAAAAACAAAAGGGAGCAATAGGAAATATTTCTGAATTAGAGAGTTATCTAAGCGTTTCATTTGAGATTAATGAATCCGAAGGTGGTATGGATTTTTTAATTTTGGATTGGTGGAAGAGGCACGCAAGCCGATATCCAATCCTTGCTCATATTGCAAAACAGATTTTTTCAACCCCTTGTTCTACAGTTGCGGTCGAACAAGCATTTAGTGCCGGAGGTAATATTTTGGATGAACATCGTTCAAGATTAGATCCAGAATCAGTGGAGATGCAAGCTTGTGTTGCTGATTGGACGAAAGCTCAATACCGGCAACAAGAGATAGATCGCAATACTGAATCCGAATTCTTTAACGATGGAGATACTACCGCTACCGGTACTGGAACGGGTAGTGACGATTGAGGGTAAAAGAACTATTGAAGTTGGCAAATATTTTGGGAACCCTTGTTTCTCATATCGGGTACGCCCACATGAGCTTAGGGAAACCCAAGTATAATCCGACGACATGTGACCTCTGATCCCCTGTGCACGGAATGTTTAGGTTTTGGGATCATTTTAGAGCATATATATTGTGCTCTTTTTTTTTGTAGATCGTTGTAACGAATTGTAATGTGCTTAATGATAATTTATTAAGTTCAAGCCCCGCCTTGTCTTTTTGTCCTCAAATTTAATTACAATTTACATTTTAATTACAATTTATATTGAATAATGTTTCGTCACCGGAACAATAATTTTTTTATTTTTTTATTTTCTTTTCTGTTTTTTCTTTTCTGTTTTTTTTTTTCTTCCTCCGCCGGCCTTAGGCGAGGCTCGGCGAGGCTCGCCCTCGCCTGGATCTGGCGAGGGCGAGCCTCGCCGGCGAGGCGCGAGGCTCGCCCTCGCTCGCCCAGGCGAGGGCGAGCCTCGCCGGCGTCGGGCGAGGCTCGCCCTCGCTCGCGGCCCAGGCGACTAGGCGAGGGCCAGCGAGGCAGCGATGGCGAGCCTCGCCGGCGTCCGGCGAGGCTCGCCCTCGCTCGCCCAGGCGAGGGCGAGCCTCGCCCGACGCCGGCAAGGCTCGCCTGAGGCCGGCGACCTCCGCCCGCGGCTCCGCCGGCCGGCCTGACGCCTGAGAAGACAGAAGAGAACCGAGCCTGAAGAAAAAAAAAATGTTCTGATTCCGAACCGGAACCGAAACCGTCCGGTTCGGAACCGGAACCGGAACCGAACGGTTCCGGTTCATTCTTGGCCACGAACCGGAACCGCCGGTTCCGAACCGTGGCCATATCTACTCGAGGCAGTAACAGGTACATTCAGACCTGGAGTGTTGACTGCACTAATGGGAGTAAGCGGAGCTGCAAAGACCACCTTAATGGATGTTTTAGCAGGTCGGAAGACGGGTGGCTACATTGAAGGCGACATCAGAATTTTGGGGTTTCCCAAGAAACAAGAAACCTTCGCCAGACCACCCACCTGGGTGGCGCTGCTGGAACGCGCACTCTTCCTCTCGCAAAAGGTTAAGTGTTCGAATCCCGGGCGCCGCAGGGTGACTTAACCGATGGCACGTGTGTGGTGGCTAGCACGTGTCGCCCCCAGGGTTTACTCCCCGGCTGTCGGCCGTGCGGGGGTTCCCTGGGTTATCCAAAAAAAAAAAAAAAAGAAACCTTCGCCAGAATTTCGAGATACTGTGAACAAAATGATATCCACTCGCCACAAGTCACCATGAGAGTCTTTAATCTACTCAGCTTTCCTACGTCTACCAAAAGAATTCAGGAAAGAAAAAATATGGTATGAGTTTATTTTATATTATGGCCTTCGCCTATTTATTCAAGTTGTGATAGAAAGACTGCAAGAATGATAATTAGATACCGGCGAAATTTAGCAAGTTTATCTTGAAATTGTCGTGCCACCAGATTTTTGTCAATGAAGTGATGGAATTGGTAGAATTGGATAATCTCAAGGATGCACTAGTTGGTCTTCCAGGAATTACGGGTCTATCAACAGAACAAAGGAAAGGATTTGACTATAACAGTAGAGCTTGTCACTAATCCATCCATAATAATGTTGTACACTTACACAAATTTCTTTTTACACATCTGGTGTGATACATATTGACAAGACAGGTAGAAACATCTGGTGTCACTATCCTTTTTATTAATTTTAGTCTATTCCCGGAGTCCTGAAAATCAAGGAAAAGTACAATCCGGCAACGTGGATGCTCGAGGTGAGCTCGATAGCAGCTGAAATGCGGCTCAAGATGGACTTTGCTGAGCATTACAGATTGTCATCCTTGTTTAAGTAAGTGAAGGACAATCCTTTCCATGTTGTCAATGAAAACTTTGTTGCTGACCTGCTAAAATTATATGTCTTTGTGCAGGAGGAAACTAGTGAAGGAGCTGAGTACACCGCCTCCAGGAACCAAGGATCTGTATTTTCCAACGCAATACTCGCAGTCCTCATGGGGACAGTTCAAATCTTGTCTGTGGAAACAATGGTGGACTTAGTGGAGAAGTCCTGACTATAACCTTGTGAGATACTTTTTCACATTAGCGTGTGCCCTAATGGTGGGTACAATTTTCTGGAGGGTCGGCACCAGAAGGTACGTGCCTCCATGTCCTACTGAGTAAACTTTCGGCAATGTGCTTTTTCATAGAACAGTGAGGTTAAAATCAATATTTCATCCAATTTATGCCTGCTTCATTATGTCACTTTCCAGGGAAGATCAGTCTTATCTGACCATGATTATTGGAGCTATGTACGCTGCAGTCTTGTTTGTAGGCATTAATAATTGTTCGACCGGACAACCTGTGATAGCTGTTGAGAGAACCATGTTTTATCGAGAAAGATCGGCCAGAATGTATTCGGCTTTGCCTTATGCAATGGCACAGGTGAGAATCAACAACTAAGTTATACCTCAATTCTTTATTGGCGATACATCTTCACTCAATTCGTTAAAATTTAATCTGCCTGTGTAGGTGATATGCGAATTGCCATATGTGCTCTTTCAGACCACATATTATACGGTGATTGTGTATGCAATGATCTGCTTCGAGTGGACAGTGGCAAAATTCTTCTGGTTCTTCTTCGTCTGCTTCTTCTCCTTTCTCTACTTCACATGCTACGGCATGATGACAGTCTCCCTCACGCCCAACCAGCAAGTAGCCACCATCTTCGCCGCCACTTTCTATGGTCTTTTCAATCTTTTCTTCAGATTCTTCATTTATAGACCATTGGGTTCCTTTTAGTCCTCAAAGGTTTAACTCTTTTACGACCATCTGGTCATACTTATCGCACAGGACAACCATTTGTTCTCCATTCTTTTCAGAGGATACTGAAATGGTGGGTATGGTGCTACTGGATCTGTCCCGTGGCATGGACCGTGTATGGATGCATAGTGTCACAGTATGGTGATGTCAAGCACAATATCCAAGTCACTGGCCAAGATGAAGTACCCATCAAGAAATACATTCAAGACACTTTTGGGTATGACCCAAACTTCATGGTACCTGTTGCTGGAGTCCTGGTTGCTTTCACAGTCTTCTTTGCCTTCAAGTTTGCTTATTGCATCAAAGCACTCAACTTCCAAATGAGATGATGAGGCTATGATGATGCTCTTGCAGATGAAAGCAAGCACTTGCTCTGATCGTTGTGTACATGTAAAAAATGGGCACGAAATGCAGCCCCGGAAGGTTCTGCAAGGCATTGATTGATTTTGAGAGAAAGATTAGGCTACGGTATACAGTACAGCCTTCAGATACATAGAAAAACGTAGAAGTTTTTTTTTTTTTTGGGTCGAAAAACGTAGAAGTTAGCAAGGTTAGAGGATACTGCGCAAATGTAGAGCGACGTGTATTTGGACAAACTTGCTTAATTGGTCAAATTTGAAAGAGATCATAGTTGCTTTCTGAGCGAACTTTATAGATGTAGTAGCAACATCTTCCTAGTATCATATTAATGGATTCCCTCACTCTTTTTCCTTTTTGAAAAGGTCAATATTCATGTTCCATGAAAGTTTCGGCATGTAAGAATCAGGAAAATTCAGAGAAACAATATTATAATTGAACAAAACTGTGGAAAAAAGTGCAGGGAAAATTGTCAAATCAGTCCTAAACCTATTGTACGGCGGCCAATTCAATCCTAAACCTTTCAAATTTGCCAATTTAGTCCTAAACCTTTTAAATTCTTGCCAATTCAGTCCTTCCGGCCAATTTTGGCCGGCCGGTGCTGACGTGGCCGCCGGTCGGCGCCGGCCGTCCGGTCGGCGCTGACGTGGCAATTTTTAATTATTATTTTTTTATTTTTTAATATTTTTTTTTATTTTTCTGCTTTTTTTTCTGCTTTTTTTTCTGCTTTTTTTTTCTCCTTTCTCCCCTCTGCCGGTCCGGCGACCGGCGACCGGCCAGAGGGGAGGGCCGGCGAGGCCTCTGGCGAAGCTCGCCCCGCCGGCCACCGGCGAGGTCGGCCTCGCCTCGCCGTCGCGAGCCAGGCGACAGCGAGGCTCGACCTCGCCTCGCCTCGCCTCGCCGGCCCCTGGATGGGCGAGGCGAGGTCGGCCTCGCGTCGCCGTCGCGAGCCAGGCGACGGCGAGGCTCGGCGAGGCGAGGTCGAGCCTCGCCGTCGCCTGGCTCGCGACGGCGAGGCTCGGCGAGGCGAGGTCGAGCCTCGCCGTCGCCTGGGTCGCGACGGCGAGGTCGAGCCTCGCCCAGATCTGGCGAGGTCGAGCCTCGCCGTCGCGACCCAGGCGACGGCGAGGCTCGGCGAGGCGAGGTCGAGCCTCGCCGTCGCCTGGGTCGCGACGGCGAGGCTCGACCTCGCCAGATCTGGGCGAGGCTCGACCTCGCCTCGCCGTCGCGAGCCAGGCGACGGCGAGGCTCGACCTCGCCTCACCTCGCCGTCGCGAGCCAGGCGACGGCGAGGCTCGACCTCGCCTCGCCTCGCCTCGCCGGCCCCTGGATGGGCGAGGCGAGGTCGGCCTCGCGTCGCCGTCGCGAGCCAGGCGACGGCGAGGCGAGGCGAGGCGAGGTCGAGCCTCGCCGTCGCCTGGGTCGCGACGGCGAGGCTCGGCGAGGCGAGGTCGAGCCTCGCCGTCGCCTGGGTCGCGACGGCGAGGTCGAGCCTCGCCCAGATCTGGCGAGGTCGAGCCTCGCCGTCGCGACCCAGGCGACGGCGAGGCTCGGCGAGGCGAGGTCGAGCCTCGCCGTCGCCTGGGTCGCGACGGCGAGGCTCGACCTCGCCAGATCTGGGCGAGGCTCGACCTCACCTCGCCGTCGCGACCCAGGCGACGGCGAGGCTCGACCTCGCCTCGCCTCGCCTCGCCGGCCCCTGGATGGGCGAGGCGAGGTCGGCCTCGCGTCGCCGTCGCGAGCCAGGCGACGGCGAGGCGAGGCGAGGCGAGGTCGAGCCTCGCCGTCGCCTGGGTCGCGACGGCGAGGCGAGGTCGAGCCTCGCCGTCGCCTGGCTCGGCGAGGCGAGGTCGAGCCTCGCCGTCGCCTGGGTCGCGACGGCGAGGCGAGGTCGAGCCTCGCCGTCGCCTGGGTCGCGACGGCGAGGCTCGACCTCGCCAGATCTGGGCGAGGCTCGACCTCGCCTCGCCGAGCCTCGCCGTCGCGACCCAGGCGACGGCGAGGCTCGACCTCGCCTCGCCGTCGCCTGGCTCGCGACGGCGACGCGAGGCCGACCTCGCCTCGCCCATCCAGGGGCCGGCGAGGCGAGGCGAGGCGAGGTCGAGCCTCGCCGTCGCCTGGGTCGCGACGGCGAGGCGAGGCCGACCTCGCCTCGCCCAGCCAGGGGCCGGCGAGGCTCGCCCTCGCCGGCCCTCCCCTCTGGCCGGTCGCCGGACCGGCAGAGGGGAGAAAGGAGAAAAAAAAAAGCAGAAAAAAAAGGAGAAAAAAAAAAGCAGAAAAATAAAAAAAATATTAAAAAATAATAATTAAAAATTACCACGTCAGCGCCGACCGGACGGCCGGCGCCGACCGGCGGCCACGTCAGCACCGGCCGGCCAAAATTGGCCGGAAGGACTGAATTGGCAAGAATTTAAAAGGTTTAGGACTAAATTGGCAAATTTGAAAGGTTTAGGACTGAATTGGCCGCCGTACAATAGGTTTAGGACTGATTTGACAATTTTCCCGTGCAGGGATATGTTACGCGAATGAAAAAATTTGCTTGCTCATCTCACATTTTTTTCATTTTTTGCCATAGAAATCCATCGCAGTTTAAAGTAGACTTGAGCAACATCTATCTTATTGAACAACAGTTAATACTAGTTTTGATCTCATACATCTAATTTAGGGGGAAATTACCAGAATAGTTCTAAACCTATTGCGTTTGTCCCAGTTCAATCATAATGCTTCAATTTAGCCAATTTAGTCACAAACCTTTTGATGAATGTCAATTTTGACCATAAATTGCTAACGTGGATATCGAGCGTCCTATGTGATACAGCCGGCACTAACGTAGACAATTTTTATAAAAATTTTCTGATTTTTTATTATTTTCTTCTCTTATTTCATTTCCTTTTTTTTTCTTCTAAGCCTGACGATGGTCTCCAACCGACCCTCTCCAGTTGCAGGCGAGGGCTGGCTGATCCTCGCCGACCACAAGTAAGGGCCAGCTACCCTCGCCTACGACCAGCGAGGGCTGGCTAGTGACCCTTGCTAGACTTCGTAGAAAAAAAAAAGAAAAGAAAGAAATAAAAATAAAAATAAAAAACATTAAAAATTTCAAAAAATATTAAAAAAAACTGTTTATATCAACACTGACTGTCCTATATGGCGCTGTCGGCGTCCACATCAGTAATTTCCAGCCAAAATTGACCGAAATGACTAAATTGAAGAATCGTCAAAAAGTTTAGGCCTAAATTGACACAAATGCAATAGATTTAAGACTTTTCTGGTAATTTTTCTGCTAACTAGTTTGTATTGCATGCATTCCGTGGGTAATTACATAAGAAATGAAAAATGGATAAGGATTTTCAAACCTCGGAAATTAGAATTGCTTTTGTGTAAGTATCTAGTAATTACGAAATTATGTAACATCGTCAATGAAGTCAGACACCATTAGTTTAAGATAATAATTCATTATATAGACATATACACTTCATAAATCTACAGGGCTAACTGGAGTTACTATGTGTTCCAGAACCTATTCATCTGTCAACGACAAACAAGAGTGATAACATGACCTGTATAGGCGAGGATGCGCGTATATTTTTCCTTAATGCTTTAGATACACTCTATCGATCAAATTATCGTAGGAAATATGCCGATATTTGCTTTGATCTACCGACGATTAGTCGAATATGCGCAACCCATAATTCTAATAAAGACCCGAGTAAGGCATGATGCCCTCAGTTGTTTTGCTTTACTTATGATTAACCTCCCTAATCTTGTTTATTACAAGAGAGATTCAGATTATCTAAGAGGAGTCTTTCGCCGGCTTCACTTGTCACTAAGTCGCCATCTTCGTTCCCTCCGTCATCCGGTTGTGGGTTGACCGTAACAGATTAGGAAATCTCAGTTTGCACGACAATCTAATCACGGGAATAAGTAGGTCATTTTGGTCGGATATTTGGCACTAGGCGCGTTAAATTCGGGATCCATCACCCAGATTTGAAAAATACAGGAAAGAACAAGCACTAAAGAAGCATTCGACTTACTTTAATTTGAATAGATTCGGGAACGATGATTAACGTTTCTGCTATACGACTTCTTAGCACGATTCCAACAAGGTTATTAGCAGGCGAAGCGGAATCAAACAAAGTACAGTTTGCGCCAACACCATGAATAATGTGGGATCGGCCTTAGCATGAAGGATGGAATGTTGGAACATGTCGCAATCAAAAACCGAACGACTTGTTACTAGATTATTTGGAGCCTTAGCATAATTAGATGTTGAAGGTGAGAGATTAACCAGCTTTTTTTTTTTTTGGTCGGAAGAGATTAACCAGCTTAATTATGTTCTTTTTAACTATTATTTAACCTCCATATACATGTTCATCGAGATATGTTTGTCCAGATATTACTGTCTCTAATGATGCCCACTGGCAAAGATGGAGGCTTTTATGTATACACTTCCCTGAGTAGAATATATGAACTTGATGAAACGTTGAGCTTATAATACTAGTTTCCCTCTGCCGCACCAGACACCTCCAGGACATGTCAACGTATACCAATGACCATGCGAGGTCACCTACTTCATCTGGCTTAAGAAAACCGGAAATATCATTCGAGGAATACTCTAACCCCCACCTACGTTTTGGTCAAGGACTTGATCATCATTGATCATTTGTGTATATGTACACGAAGAATCATCAAGGATGCCGCTTGTAGGTTCACATGCATTAGTTCTCCAGGCCTCCATCATTTGATCTCTCTCTCTCTCTCTCCCTCTAAAGAAGATTGAAGAAGAACAAGGAGGTTTGTTTTGATTTATGGGGAAGTGCCTTGGCCACGAAAACTCTTCTTGAGAATTTGAGGTGAACGTTTCTGCTTCTTCTTCTTCTTTCTTTGCTATTTTCGTTGGGAAACTACGTAATGAAAATGGTTTTGCTAATATGCATGCTTTCTTTCTTTCTCGAGCTTCGACAGAGCACTAGCAGCACTAAGCATGACTCATTTGGTTTTCTGTCTATTCATTCAGACTTTTGAAGTGAACATATGAGAATTTTGCGTCAAGATCTTGCTACCATTTACTTCATACAGCGCAAGAATAAGAATTAGAATACGAGGAACAGTTCCAGGAAATATGGAGGGATTTGAACGAGCGCGATCCTGGAGGCAAACGAGCCAAAAAATGAGCCGGAGCCTAAGCAGGAGCAGGAGCAAGACTAACTGGGGATTGGACAACATGTTCGCTGGTGCTAGGCAATCGAGTCGGACAAGCGGCATCAATGAAGATGAAGAAGCTCTCAAATGGGCCGCGATCGAGAGATTGCCAACGTACGACCGGCTACGGACAAGCATCTTCCAAACTTTCGTCGAGACCGATGAGCACAACCGCGAACAGAAGTTTGTGCTGGATGTGAGGAAGATGGACCTGAATGATAGGCAACAGTTCATTGATAGGATCTTCAAAGTGGCTGAAGAAGATAATGAGAGGTTCTTGGTGAAGCTTAGAAACAGGATTGACAAGTAAGTTTCACTTTCATTTTCAAATTGGATGCAAATAAAATGCTTCACCAAATATTTTGGCCCTTGTTTTCTCGGCGATGCTTTTTAAATGATAAATAACAATCAGGTTGTCTGGGAGCAATGTCTTGCAATTACATGGGTTCTTTCTCAATTTCTTTTTCTTCGGTTTTTTTCCGTGAAGAATATGTAACCATAGTGGACATTGAATAAAATAAATCCTGAAGAATTATAAAAATCTTTTTTTTTTCATTTAGTGGTATCTTCCAGCAATGCAGATGAACATGAGCAGAAAAAATGGCCAGCCTCATGATCACCACCAACCCGCTGATTTGATAACTCATATCGTTGACTTAGGTTTTGGTTATTTATTGCCATGCTGCTAGTGTTGATTGTAAATGCAAACAGCTCATGTACATATTAGGATTGCTGGATCTGTGGCGGGGGTCAAAAAAGATTAGAGCGACATGCGTTGCCTTCTTTATCAACTCATGTGCATAACAGGACTGATGATCTGTGTAATAATACTCCACTTTCTAGGTCATATTACCTCTGCATTTTCAACTTGTAACCATAAACAAGAAAACAAGCGTTTAATACGAGCACTTATGTTGGGGTTAAAGAGGACGAGAAAGTGGCACGCATTGCCTTCTTCATTAACTCATGAGAATATTTTAAAGATTTGTACATTGTGATTTATAGCTAAGGTTGAGTCATGCTTCTCCACACACAACTTATCGATGTATATGTTGCCGATTAATTTGTATATTATTCAATGACTGACATCCCACCATGTTGATAGTTGACAAGGTCAGCTGATAAGGACTAGCCTCCTAGGGACAAGAATTAGTCAACTCAGCCAACTAATTAATCATGAATTGATGTGAATTATAGCTGAATATTTGTCTCGTAATTGAGTTGATTTGGATGATTTCTTGCAGGGTGGGTATCCAACTTCCGACGGTGGAGGTGCGATTTGAGCATCTAAATGTGGAAGCAGATTGTCACATTGGAAGCAGAGCTCTTCCAACACTCACCAACGTTGCCCTAAACATTGCTGAATCAGCTCTTGGCTTGGTTGGGATTAGACGGCCCAAGAGGACAAAACTCGCCATCCTCAAAGATGTCTCTGGCATTGTCAAGCCATCAAGGTGAACCAAAGACACCCCCCAAAAAAGAATTCGTTTCAATTAGGGAAATTATTGTTAGGATTTAATTAATCAGTCTGGATCGGTATTTGAACTCGAATTTCTTGGTTTAACATTTGTTATGAATTAATTACAGGATGGCCCTTCTATTAGGCCCACCATCCTCAGGGAAGACCACCCTTTTGCTGGCTCTTGCAGGAAAATTGGACCCAACCTTGAAGGTATGGGACTGATCTCAGATCATGACCCTAGTGAGGATTTACTAATTGATTAATGGAATAAAGGCGAGTCTGAAAAGTAATTTGTGAAATTGTCCTGATTGAGCAGGTTAAAGGAGAAATATCATACAATGGGTACAGGCTTAATGAATTTGTGCCCCAAAAGACATCTGCATATATCAGCCAAAATGATGTGCATTTGGGTGTGTTGACCGTGAAAGAAACCCTAGATTTCTCTGCAAGGTGCCAAGGGGTTGGAACTAGATATGGTAATTTTGATTTTACCAAATAACTATCAAATTATTAATATGTTTAAATATATGTGAACCATAAGTAAATTAGTAATCAAAAACAAGTATAATTGGTCTTACTGTCACAGAGCTGCTCTCTGAGCTTGCAAAGAGGGAAAAAGATGCTGGGATTTTCCCAGAGCCGGAGGTTGATCTTTTCATGAAGGTAATTGAGTTCAATATCTCTTCTTGAACTTGTTTTGATTGCCAGGTCACTTCCTTTTCATATTACAAAATTAGTGATTCTTGATGATTGAATTATTAATTTCACTTACAGGCAACAGCCATTGAAGGTGTTGAGAGCAGCTTAATTACAGATTACACCTTGAAGGTAAGTAAAACGTTAATTATGCACATCACTTTCTGGCAAATTTTGGATTTATGCTTGTTGGAAGCAGAGTCTCCTTTTTCCTTTTCTCGACTTGGTTGAATGTTTACTTGCAAGCCAGCCAAGCCGTTTTATTGGATTCTAGTTTTTTTGTTGGTATATACAGACATTTAAACTAAGTCGATTATGAACCTGTCCACCAACAAGATAAAAACGTAAATTTATGTTCTTTTCTCTTTCTCATCTTCCTTTTGGAAGATTCAATTTCCCGTTTGGTAAAATTTCCAGCAAATTGGTAATCATGAACATGTTCATCATGGTAAAACTTCGGAGACTTTTGACTTTTTTCCTAATAAAATGTGCAGTTAGAAACTGAGTCAGCCTTACTCCGCAGGAATTGTTAAAGTTGATGAACCCTCAATACTACTGATCAGTTTCTCTACATAAGTGGCCTCTTCCAGTCTCACTATGTCTATGTCTTTTTCTTTTTCTTCTTCTTTTTGTCTCTTTTTTCCATTAATAAATGAAACAGATCTTAGGGCTCGACATATGTCGAGATACGATTGTCGGAGACGAAATGCAGCGTGGGATATCCGGTGGACAGAAGAAAAGAGTAACAACAGGTTTTACTTTTAGCATCTCTTAGTTATAAGTCCTTGTAGTTATCGACTGCATGTCCATATTTACAGAGCTTGAATAAGAAGTCATGACACTTTTACTGTGAGCGTGCCGTGCGAAAAGATAATTTCCATGAGGCAATGTTAAACTTAAACAACAAGCCTCGTTGGAAGAAGTAATGAATATGCTCAAATTCATGTAAATACAGGAGAGATGATTGTTGGGCCTACAAAAACATTGTTCATGGATGACATATCAACTGGCCTTGACAGTTCAACGACATACCAAATTGTGAAATGCCTGCAACAAGTGGCACATCTCACTGATGCCACAATCTTGATGTCATTGCTGCAACCTGCACCAGAGACATTCGATTTGTTTGACGATATCATTCTCTTATCAGAAGGCCAGATTGTGTACCAGGGACCACGAGAACACATTCTCAAGTTCTTCGAGCAATGTGGGTTCAGGTGCCCTGAGAGAAAGGGTGCAGCTGATTTCTTGCAAGAGGTAAAAAAAAAATCAGCAATAATGGGATGCTTAATTTAATAGCTTTTCCTACATTGTGTTCTCCGACCTTGAGTGTCGTTATACGGTAGAATGATTATCAGTCAGGTCAGGTCGGTGTCTAGGAATTTCATGTGAATTAGTGTTAAACGCGTTCAAACTGTGCTAGACTCAGGCTGCTTTTAAAATGTGTATATTAGGTAAAGTGATGTCATCATGTCGTGTCTGATATCATTGTCCCTATGAATCTGATGGTCTAGCTTGATGTGTGCTACTACAACAGGTTACCTCAAGAAAGGACCAAGAGCAATACTGGGCAGACATAACCAAACCGTACAAGTACATATCAGTTAGCGAGTTCGCAAATAGATTTGAGCAATTTCATGTCGGCATGAGGCTCGACAACGAGATCTCCATCCCGTTCGATAGGAGCAGGAATCACCAAGCGGCTCTAGTCTTCACAAAATACTCAGTCCCTATGATGGAGCTAGTTAAGGCCTGTTTCGACAAGGAATGGTTGATGATAAACAAAAATGCGTTCGTGTACATTTTCAAGACTGTCCAGATGATTATTGTAGCAGTCATTGTGTCGACAGTGTTCATCAGGAGCAGGATGCACACTAAGAATGAAACAGATGGGCAACTGTATATTGGCGCTCTCCTGTTCTCATTGCTCATCAACACGTTCAATGGTTTTATTGAGCTGGGCATGGCTATAATGAGGCTTCCAGTTTTCTACAAGCACAGAGACCTTCTGTTTCACCCTCCTTGGACCTTCACATTGCCCAATTTCTTGCTCGCAATTCCCATGTCCGTGTTGGAGTCCATCATTTGGATGGCCATTACGTACTATTCCGAGGGATTCGCACCTGAAGTTAGCAGGTATGGGAGCCGAAGTTGCAGAAGCATCACGAGGAAACCTAACCATATCACCATAAGTTGCAAGGGTCAATTGCTTTGCGCGCCCTAAAGTTCTGGGGGAGTCTGCAATGTCCTTCCTGACTTGACTCTTCACAATCTACCACAAAAAATTCTACTAATCATCCAATCTAATAAACTAGTTTCTCTCTCAGATTTAGCCACCAAAGAAATGATATTTCTCAAAAGCTTCTTCTCGATTGAGGAAAATTGCTTCAGTCACTTAGTTTGGAAGAATCGCTTAACATCACTTTTCCTGTTAGAATGTATCAATTACCTGAAATTCGATACTGTTTATTAGTAAAGCAGGCAGACTTGGCATTGGGTTGCAGTTACTCAGTGAAGTCACGGCTATGTATTGCCCAATTTGAATTTTTATTAGAGATAGCCGCAATTCTTTCCTTGATTAAGGAAATATTGCATAACCCTAAATCTAACTGCACAATGATGAACTTCATTAATCACGGTAGACTTCAAGGAATGACACCTCCAAGTATGTACTGAGGGACCATCCTGTGGTTTTACTGCTTGCAGGTTCTTCAAGCAACTTCTATTGATATTCTTGATCCAACAAATGGCTGCTGCGCTGTTTCGGTTCATTGCAGGCACTTGTAGGACCATGGTCATTGCTAGTTCAGGCGGTAATTTAATGCTCCTCCTCGTTTTTATGCTTGGAGGTTTCATTATTCCTCAAGGTAAGTGTTCCCTAAAAGGAAAAGGACATAATATACTCAGTTAAGGGATTGGTGCTCCCACTAGTACTTAGCAAGCAGGGTAGTGCAATTGAAGAGAACTAAGAGCTTGTTCGGATGTGGCAGGTAGTATACCTCGTTGGTGGAAGTGGGGTTACTGGGCATCGCCTTTAACTTATGCTTTCAATGCCCTGGCTGTGAATGAGATGTTTGCTCCTCGTTGGATGAATAAACCGGTAAATCTCCTACTGTCCTCCCATATTCTGTTGAATTAGCATTTCAGGGCCTGCTGTTAGTTCTGTGTCATTGTAGCAATTTGACTGACATTTTGTTCTGCTTATGCTTCATATTTTTATGGTTTTTGCCTACTTAATTAACATAAGTTAAAAAGAAGCATGACCAAAGACAGCATTTATCACTGTCAAACTTGTCCTATGAAATAGGAGACATATACATCTTTTTGTTCCTTTTTTTTCCTTTACAAGAAACCAACAAATAATCAGTTGTCTTACAGGCTAGCAGCGGTAATACGACTTTAGGTTTGGCAGTGCTCAAGACCTATGGTCTCTCCAATGAGAATTGGTATTGGATTGGTGCAGCAGCTCTTACTGGATTCGTAATTCTCTTCAATGTGCTCTTTACCCTTGCGATCACGTACCTAAATCGTAAGCTCTAGCTCAAAATGTAAAAAGTACTGAGTTTCATTTCCCCTGACAGGCTCCCTAAGAGGGCATCAACTTTTTAACTCTCTTGTTTAATGATATACATGGTACTGCAGCCATCAGTAAACCTCAAGCTACAATATCTGAAGAAGCAGCCAAAGATGAAGAGGACGAACAATCAGAATTGAAGGATGAATCTCGAATGAGGAGACTTTCTTCGATTATGAGAGAATCTTTTAGTGGACCCTTATCTACGGTCGATAGCAACAACACAAGTAAACAAAAACAGAGGACAAATTACTCCATCCCGAGAAAATGTTACTGGTTTTGATATGAGCATTTGCTTCTGAATCTTTCAGGAGGCATGGAACTCCGAAGGATGAGTAGCCGAACAAATGCCAGTGGCCTGACCAGAAATGCAGATTCCAAACTTGAATTGGCAAGAGTTGTTGCTGCGAAGAGAGGAATGGTTCTGCCTTTCACTCCTCTAGCAATGTCCTTTGATAGCGTAAATTATTATGTAGACATGCCTCCGGTACGTAATCCCTAGCTTTCCTGCTTTTTTTAAGTCAACATCACATCAACGTATAGTGGTTTGAGATGGTGAAAGCTACTCAAGTACTCATTGCTGTAAGCTTTATTCAACAGGAAATGAAGGAACAAGGGGTAATGGATAACAAACTCCAGTTACTCAGGGAAGTAACAGGTGCATTTAGACCTGGAGTGTTGACTGCACTAATGGGAGTAAGCGGAGCTGGAAAGACTACATTAATGGATGTTTTAGCTGGGCGGAAGACGAGTGGCTACATTGAAGGCGACATCAGAATTTCGGGATATCCCAAGAAACAAGAAACCTTTTCCCGAATTTCAGGATACTGTGAACAAAATGATATTCACTCGCCACAAGTCACCGTGAGAGAGTCTTTAATCTACTCAGCTTTCCTACGTCTACCAAAAGATATTGGGAAAGAAGAAAAAATGGTATGAATACACTCATTTTCGGCCTTTCACCTATTTGTTCAAGTTTTGATAGAAAGACTGGAAGAACAATACAAAGAAGTCAGTGACACTTGATGATTTTATCTTGAAATGTTTGTGCTGTCAGATTTTTGTCGATGAAGTGATGGAATTGGTAGAATTGGATAATCTCAAGGATGCACTAGTTGGTCTTCCAGGATCTACGGGTTTATCGACAGAACAAAGGAAAAGATTGACTATAGCAGTAGAGCTTGTTGCTAATCCATCCATAATATTCATGGATGAGCCAACATCAGGTCTTGATGCACGAGCCGCTGCCATTGTTATGAGAACGGTGAGGAACACAGTGGATACTGGTCGGACCGTGGTATGCACGATTCACCAGCCTAGCATTGACATCTTTGAATCCTTTGATGAGGTAACTAATATGAAACTTTTTTTCCCTTTCTTCCTGTACAAGCAAGCAACGACTTATAGAAGTTCCTAAATTTAATTGGTTACTTTTGCTTCAGCTGCTGTTGATGAAGAGAGGAGGGCAAGTGATATATTCCGGACCCCTGGGTCAGAATTCCCACAAGGTCATTGAATACTTTGAGGTACTAATCTTGTACACTTATACAAATTCCTTTTAACAGATCTGGAATGATACGTATTGACAAGACAAGGCAGAAAAATCTGGTCTCACTCTCCTTTTTTGCTTATTTCAGTTAATTCCCGGAGTCCCAAAAATCAAGGAGAAGCTCAATCCCGCAACATGGATGCTCGAGGTGAGCTCAATAGCAGCTGAAATACGGCTCAAGATGGACTTTGCTGAGCATTACAAATCGTCGTCCTTGTTTAAGTAAGTAAAGTTCCGAGACTTGAGATCAAACTAAATCTTTTCATGTAGTCAATGAAAAGTTTGTCGCTGACCTGCTAACATTTTACGCCTTTGAGCAGGAGGAACAAGGAACTAGTGAAGGAGCTGAGTATGCCGCCTCCAGGGGAGAAGGATCTGTACTTCCCGACGCAATACTCGCAGTCCTCATGGGGACAGTTCAAATCTTGTCTTTGGAAACAATGGTGGACTTATTGGAGAAGTCCTGATTATAACCTTGTGAGATTAGTTTTCACATTAGCATGTGCCCTAATGGTTGGGACACTTTTCTGGAGGGTCGGCACCAGAAGGTACGTGCCTCCTTGTCCTACCGAGTGAACTTTCAGCGATATGGTTTTTCATAAAACATAGATGTTAAAATTCGCTCGTTCCATTCAATTCATGCTTGCTGCATTTTATCACATTTCCAGGGACAATCTGTCTGATCTGGCCATGATTATTGGAGCTATGTACGCTACGGTCTTGTTTGTCGGCATTAATAATTGTGCGACCGTACAACCGGTGATAGCTGTCGAGAGAACCGTGTTTTATCGAGAAAGAGCGGCCGGAATGTATTCTGCTCTGCCTTATGCGCTTGCACAGGTGGGAATTAATTGCCATGCTATGCCTCATTTCTTTATGGCAATACATCTTCCACTCGATTCATTAAACTTTAGTGATTCGCTATGTGCAGGTGATATGCGAAGTGCCGTATGTGCTCTTTCAGACCACATATTACACGGTGATTGTGTATGCAATGGTATGCTTCGAGTGGACAGTGGCAAAATTCTTCTGGTTCTTCCTCGTCTGCTTCTTCTCCTTCCTCTACTTCACATACTACGGCATGATGACAGTCTCACTCACGCCCAACCTGCAAGTCGCGGCCATCTTCGCAGGCGCTTTCTATGCTCTTTTCAATCTTTTCTCTGGATTCTTCATCCCAAAACCAGTGAGTTTTTTTTAGTCCTCAGAATCTCAACTCTCTTACGACCATCCGGTCATATGTTTCCACGCACGACGTAAGTTCTCAATTCTTTTTCAGAGGATACCGAAATGGTGGGTGTGGTACTACTGGATCTGTCCCGTGGCATGGACCGTGTATGGATGCATAGTATCACAGTATGGTGACGTCGAGCACAAGATCCAAGTCCCTGGCCAAGGTGAAATGCCCATTAAGCAATACGTTAAAGAAACTTTAGGGTATGACCCAAACTTCATGGGACCTGTTGCTGGAGTCCTGGTTGCTTTCGCAGTCTTCTTTGCCAGCTTGTTTGCTTTTTGCATCAAAGCACTCAACTTCCAGACGAGATGAGGCTATGATGATGCTCTTGAAGATGAAGCCGAGCTCTTGCTCTGATCATCGTGTACGCATAAAAATATCGGCACAAAACGCGGCATGTCAAGATTGTGCGTGGGACTGATTGATTTCTAGAGAAAGACCAGGCTACGGCATCTGGTGCTGGCTACAGATACATGATTAGTACGCAAAGCTAGCGAGTATAGATGAAAAAACGCAACCGTAAAGACCATTTGCAGAACAAGTAACTGAAGTAGAGCTGATTTAAGCGCGACGAAATACTGTACAATGCATCATCATCTCCCCTTAAAATTCAGCCCTGGATGTGATTTCATTGCCTTGAAAATCTCTGGGCAAGTCCTCTTTCTGTTTTCAATCTCCATATGTTTTTCTTTTTTTTTGTTTTTGGATATGATGGAGGAAAACACCAATCCTTAAATTATACATCGTTGCTTCTTGTTGACTTCAAGAGCCTAGCAAGGAGAGGATGTAGCCTCCATTCAATGCAGGGCTAAAAAAGCTTGCAAAAGAGTGGTATGAGAAACCAAAAATGAATTACTAGAGCAATCAAACCTCTTTTCAGAACAGCGGCGAAAAACAGAGAACGCCGACTTTTGCTAACTTACGATCGCAAGGCTTGTAAGATCAGCAGATTGAATGCAACCTTTGGAATCTGTTCTTAACCCAATTTTAGCAAAAATTAGAAAGAAAAAATGTAGAAGGACATTAATCAGACAAGCTTGAATAAATGGATCTAACTTGCAAGTATCATAGTTGCGCTCCGAGGGAACTTCATAGCTGCAGTTGCAAGATCTTCCTAGTATCATATTGATGGAACTCTTCTTTTCTTTTTGGAAAAGTCGAGATTCAGTTTGGGATAATGACATAAATAGTTTATGAACTCTTGCCCCATAAATTTTTACTTTGTTTAATATAGCCCCTGAACTTTAGCCTAATATTTAATTTGGTCCCCGAACTTTTAATTTATTAAATATAGTCCCTGAACTTTTGGTACATATTTAATTTAGTCCTTTCATATTCAATGTAGTTCCTGAACTTGAATTAATGAAAAGACTACATTGAACATTTTTATATAATTCAAGGACTAAATTGAACATGTATAAAAAGTCCAGGGATCGCATCGAACAAATTAACATTGGGTTAAAATTCAGAGACTATATTAAAAAAATTAAAAGTTCAGGGATCAAATTGAATATTTGACCGAAATTCGGAGATTGTTTGTATTATTTTCCTATTCAGTTTCCATGAAAATTCTGGCGTGTAAGAAGAACCAGGAAAATTCAGAGGAAAAGAAAATATGATAATTGCAACAAAACTGTTGAAAATTAAGATAGACGTCTATTCATCCAAAAGCGGGTCACGGCATCTTGTGGACGTGGATACCTCCATTGACTTTTCAAAACCAATCCTTTTCAGTAAAAATTGAATTGAAAAATCAAAAAACCAGAAAATGAAAAAGAAATGAAGAATGAGCAAAAAAAAAAAGCAAAAGCCACCTAAAAAAAAAACTCTAAATCATGGCCACCGTGATATACTCACTCAAAACATTTTTCGATGACCCCAAACTATCAAATTTGTACACGTGTGACACATTTATCCTTCATCAAAGTTCTGTCAATGAGAACTATTTAAAAATATGCCTGCATAGATGCCAGAAAGCAAATATATTGACATGTTGTCTACATGACTTTAGACTTTGACTGAAAAATCATCTATACAAATTTAAAGTTTAAAGTTTGGAGTAAATATGTCACAGTGGGTATGATTTTGGATTTTTAATGTCACAAAAAAAAATTCAAAGTAAATGTATCATAATGAACATAATTTAAGTGTTTTTGTGGCTTTTTCCCAAAACAATAAGAAATGAAGGAAGCTCGACTATTCATTTAACAACTGTGAGGTGTAGCTGTTCGGACCGATTTTTACTATGCTTTTCATCTAACATTTTGTAAGATGATGTTTATTTCACTTCGAACATTTTTAAGCCTTCCACTGTTGATAAAAATTAACGTGGTGGGACATTTTCTAAATTTTTGTTTTGCAGATTCATTACATTGGAATTTCAGAAGAGAAGGCCAGCTTCGCTAAAAATGCTTCTAAAGTAACTTATCAAGAAACGTAATTAATAATAAACTCATAATTTTTCATGCATCGATTTATTCGTGGCGATGTTTAATCGGCACTTTGAAAATCGAAATATTCTTTTAATTATAAATAGGGGAAAATAAGAGAGGGAAAGGGTCCACAAAATTTGTGAGGTCAATTAATGCAAAAGCAAAGCGTGTGGTGGTTGCTAATAGCAATAGGAAATGGACCCACATTTTTTGGACCAAACCCTAATAACATTAATATTAATTATTATTTCTCTTTTTCCGCGAGACGCAGCGAGCCGACGCGGCTCTCCTGCCACCACCCACGCTGGATATGCCCCTCTCTCTCTCTCTCTCTCTCTCTCTCTCTCTCTCTCTCTCTTATTTGAATCTTTATCCTTGGCTTCAAGTTTCTTAGTGTATGTCCACCAAACTAGGACCACTTTCCGGATATAATTTGCAGATTCTGTATCTTGTTCTCTCGTGGCGAAACTAGGGGAAATTGTCCAATCGGTCATGAACTTATTGTACCGATATCAATTCGGTTCTAAACTTTTTCAATTTTGCCGATTGAGTCATAAATATTTGTGCAAAATTTCAATACGGTCTTTCCGGTCAATTTTTTGTCAGCAATGGTCGGTAGCACAGATAATCAAATCGAAAAGTTTAGGAATGAATTAACATCAGTGTAATAGGTCTATGACCGATTGGTTGATTTTCCCATTGAAAATATGCAAGCAATTCCTTGCCAAAGTACAATCCTTCCGGTCAATTTTTGTCAGCAATGGTCGATAGGACGGATAATCAAATTGGAAAGTTTAGGAATGAGTTAGCATCCATATAATAGGCATATGACTGATTGGTTGATTTTCCCGTCGAAAATATACAAGCAATTCCCGACCAAAAGTGCCCGGAAGGACTACATTGCAAATTATCAAAAGGGTTTAGGACTAAAGTGATACAATTGAAAGAGTCAAGACTGGATCGATCATCGTACAATATATTTAGGACTTTTTGGATAATTTTTCTCAAATAACCATAATTAATTAGTTGTTAACATCCATTTTCATGTGCACGTCACTTCATTCTTTTTGTATTAGTGCTTTTGATAGAATTACACCTTTGACAATATAGCTCTTGCTTTCCAGACGACACGCATACAAATAAAACATATGCGGAAAATCACCATTGACATTATGCAAATGACGTTCAGATGACACGTGTCAATTTGTAGTAGCATCACCTAGAAAAACTTGGAGTGTAATTTGATGCCATCAAGAAACTGACTCTTAAAGGTTATCAACAAAAGGAGAGATGTAATTTGTTGACCATGATGATGGAGCATTTCCCATTTGATCATCATTTTTTTCTTTTCCCTTTCAGCTATAGATGTCACCTCACCTACCCTCAACCAACCACTAATTTCGCCAACCAAGAAACAATCAAAATCTCACCAATCTAGGAACAAGTCCACGTTCATGGAAAAACACGTTTTGGTGCTTCTATCAAATTATTATCATTTAAGAAACCCATCTAATCAGTTTTACTTTTCATTTATATATATATATTCCAGCGCGCACATTTTTAATGATTCTCATAAGACGCGAAACATTGAAAAGGTTTTCGAGTATAAAGATTAACATGCAATACTTAAATTATTTAGAAAAAGTAAAGCGGCCATATTTTACTTCTTTTTTATATGAATTTTTATTAACATATTATCTGAGAATACTCGTTTCTTTTTTGTCTCGCTTCCCTCTTCTATACACGTGTGTGCAGTGCTTACGGGGTTCAAACCCTAAACCTAATATTCTCCGGCCCTACCCTCTTAATCGCTTCACCAATAAGATCACATGCCTATCGACATCTCGGAATACTCATTAACGTGACCCTTTGTACGAGCAAATGCGCCACAACCACAAGCACATGTAATTGCTCAATGCAAAGGCTTGTCATGTTATTGTCTAAACTGTCGTAAGGATTTGGATGGTCACTAGTGCTCACCATTATTGACATGCTTTGTAGGGACTACAAAGAGGGAGGAGTGCGCAACGTGTTGTCGGTGGGATCTCTTGAGTTGTGGACCTTGCATTACTTGCCAGCATAGTGACGGAGATATAATTGCAATAGTGGGAAAAGGAAACTTTGCATTTTCTTGATTTATTACCATTTTTAATTTCAAATTGAGGCCAATCAGACCCTTTCCGATTGCCTTGAAGTGACAGATTATTAGACTAGTTTGAGTGATGATAAGTTTCTTGTATCTCTCAATTCTATGCATGAAACCTACTCCCAAAATTTGATGTCCACTCTTCAAATGACTAATATGTCCTTATTTCCAATATAAAAAAAAGTAACGAATAAATTATTTTTATTTATTTCTAATATCTCTTAATAGTTACCTAACAGATCTCCTGCTTTTATGCAGCACGTATCTCACATTTAAAATTCACATCGTTACTCTCCTGCTAAAAAAAAAATCATGATTGCGAACTTTTCTATCTCGTAAATGGCGGCCATGCAAGGACTTACCCGAGATTCAATTCTTGATTTGATTTTTTAGGAACTTCCGTATCTGCTAGATTTATGCTCGCAAGCCCCTTCAATTTACGAAATGTGATAATAAGCATCGCATAGGTTATCTCCTGCGTGAAACATGATATTATGTTCATTTGAAAATGGAAAGAGAAAGCCCTCTGATGGCCTCGTTCTTTCGCCAAATAATAATTGCATTATCTAACAAAAGTAAATACCAAGTGCACTCGAAAATAGATAATTCACAAGCCTCCTTAAATATAATAGGACCTTATATAGTATGACTGATTTATAAAATTAATTTCCTAAATGACAGGGTAAAAATCTACTTATCACATAATTTCCCAAAAAAATCTCATAAATTAATCTAAATATACTTAGTAATACTAAAAAAAACATATATGATTTGTAATTTTGGTGCTCAGGATGATGTATTTTTGTTCCAAAGTTAATGCCTGGCCCGTGCATAATAAAGAGTCAAGGAAATCTGGTGACAGAGAGGTCGAATTGAAATTGTACATAAAAGACAAGGTCTTCGATGCAAACTCTCGTCCATTGACAGCTCTCGAAATTTATTTTTCGAAAAGGGAAAAATCAGAATTCTCCAGTGCCCCCTCAATTTCTTCTCCTATCGAATTCATGTCAACTGGTCATTGTCCGATTGCAGTCTTAATCCAACGGATACCGGTTGAGACATCATGTTCAACTTATTGACAAAATCCAGGATAATCTTCCATAGAGAGAGAGAGAGAGAGAGAGATCTCAACAATGCCGGAGAAAACAAGAACAAACTCCCACCACATAAATGAAGGTGGCCGAAAAAAATGTATAAAAGTGAATTTCTGAAATTCGATAGGTGAATAAATTAAGATTGCATGTACGCACGTGCTTCTAATCGGAAAGACGCAATGCAATGCATGCGCGACTGATCTAGTTAATAATTCGAAATAAAAAAATTATTAATATAGTTATCGAAATGCCTAAAAGAAAAAATTCTTTGATTTTGAGTCGTGAATAAGCTTTTCTTGAAGCTAAATCGCGAGAAATTAGTTTTTTCGTGGATGCCCACTTTATTAATTTCGAAATGAAATACATGTCTTGGCTCAGATTGGGAAAATAACCATTCCATGCTTGTGAATTAATATGGATCGAGATACCAGGTAATGACAATAAAAGAAAAGGATAAAAAAAATGATCCTAGCATATTATTTTCCGTCACTGCATTTTATATGCTCCCAAATCGTTGGAATGTCCAGCAAGTTGGAAAAGGACCTTATGATTTCTCAATCTCAAAGAGAATTTTTCGCTGCAAAAGGACTAAATTGCAAAAAAAAAAAATTCGATTTCACAGTTGAGTTTCAATATATATAATATGGTAAGTTGATCTTGTTATAGCAAAGCGATTGCATATTGTCAAATTGTCGCTAAAACTCAACTGACAACATGCTAACTTGCAAATTGACCCTCTCTAGGCAGATGCATCATCTGCTTGAAAAGGATACACCTTCTCCACATTTTGCAAACATTTAAGGGTACAATTCAAGTTCCACTCTTTGTCAAAACTAATTGACCTACTTGCATGGCCCAATGCAAAACACGAAAACAAAAAGAAACATAAGAAAAATGGTAATCCAACCGATAGTATAAATTGTAATTACTCGACTCGACTCTCTTAGAAAAGCCTACACGAGCTCGATCGAATTTGACTTCCAAGCTTAATACGCGCTTAATGAAGTATAGTAAACGTTCTCCAAGTCTGGATCACGTATCCAAACGAAAAAACCGATCCAAGAGATTGATTTTTACGTGGAATTTGACATGAACCGACTTGTAAAACCAATGCACTGTTGGAGCCATGAATCTCCCAAGCTTGCGTCACACAATTTTTTCACGGGGGCCCCCCCGAAAAGTAGTGATTTTGGGAACATCCCTTTGCTCAAAAGTTCGAGCGTAGCTCGCAATCGTCAAAAACATGGGGATCGATGGAGCTGGTAATAACGTAGACTTTTCCGACCGCCAAGGATAGACAAAGCGGCTTCCTGGAAACGAGAAACGAATGAAATGAATATAAAATGGAATGGAGGTAGCCGCGTGTAACAGCCCTTGCTTTCTTACCAAACTCGCATCTCCTTCTTCCCTCACCAGTCGCCACCCGATTCAGGAGAGAGAGAGAGAGAGAGCGGGGCGAGAGGGGGGTGTGCCCAAAGGTGAAGGGGAGCGAGACCCTTTCTTTCATTCTTCCTCTTTCGCCGGCTTCTCTCTCTCGCGTATACGTTTGCTTGGGAGCGGAAGACTCTCTCCTCCTCCGACAGCTATTCCGTCATGATCTCCTTGAACCGCACCTCTTTCCTGGTAATTCGTTCGTCCGGTTGTCCCATTCCCCCATTTCTTCATCTTGTCTGCCTCTTTCCCGCATCAAGTTCCGATCTTCGGTGGATTTTCGTATCTGGGTCTGCCTTTTTTTTTGCAATCTTTGAGTAAAGTTCGAACATTTCTCGTCACGACGTATTTGGTTTTCTTGCTTTTTTCTTGGGGGTCTCGTCGGCTGCATCGACTCGTAAATCGCAAGCTCCTTTCGAAGATTTCTTGAAACTTTTTTCCTCGCGTAGAATGTTTTCATCCACATCGGTTTTCACGAAACACGAGTTCCTTCGCTGTTTTGTCCCCTCTTCTTCTACATTGCGCAACTTCTGGGGGATTTGCGTCGATATTTCAGCGCCTAATTCATCCTCTTTAATTGCCACAATTGAAAATTTCATGGGAAATTTTAAATGATTTGTTGCTGGTTCTTTCGTTACAGAGCAACGCAGGCGTTAATGGGTCGGGTATAAATGCCCAGAGACAGAGAAGACATCCCCCAGCTTACGTGAAGGTGGTTGCTTCGCGCTCAAATCAGGATCAGAAAGGGAGAGCAACCAGCGAACGAAGCGGCAGCGCTTTGGTGGAGAGCACGTTGAAGGAAATGAAGGACCATGCTCCGCCTTCGCACGTCAGGGTCGACCCCGATTCCACCGTCGGCGGCGGCGTCAAGGACGTGTACGGTGAAGATAGCGCCACGGAGGATCAGCTCGTGACACCCTGGGCTGTGTCTGTGGCTAGGTATTGCAGAAGTTTGCATTTCTTTTCTTACCCTGATGTACATGTGTTATTTGTCGTGTGATTGGTCTTTCATGTTAAAAGGTTGTAGATTGATGGTTTTGTTGCTTTGGCCTTTGCATCGTAATTATATCTGAAGGAATTAAAAAAAAAAAGAGTGGCTTGGATTTGAACTTCATTGTTTGTATGGCTATTTCATAAAATTCTTCTTTTATTGAAGCCTTATTCAGATGTTATCTTTCGTTTTCTCTTTAAATTGGATGATGTGGTGGAATGATAGGAGACTTTAAACTGTTCTGTCATTTTTCTAGTTATCCTGTTTCGGGATAAGGTGTTCAGTGCTGTTTTGTCTCGTTTTGAATGCCTTTATGATTTTAGGCTCCCAGGCTTGAGTTCCATGTTTCTTTCCACTAATATGATTCATGTATGGATTACACTGCCATATATCATATAAAACTTCTTTTCCTTTGGCTGTTCTTTAATGTTTCGATTAGTTTCCGCTTTCCTTTTCTGAAAGCAGGTAGATTGGTAGCTAAGTTTGTACATTGGCTCTTACCATATGATAAATTCAATACCTAGCTCTAGCAAACATATTTTTTTCTTCTGACATGGTATATTAGTTCTTTGGAGTCATGAATGTCCAATTTCACCACCCAATTTAATGCTGTTATTGTCTTGTATTGGTTTCCTTTTATAATGCCATTTGAGTACGTATGACGGTCTGAGAAGTCGATTGATTGGTGACTCCATGGCTGTCAACATTCCTAGCTGGTCAATTTTCGTGAAAAAAAAATATTATTATGATCTTACAAGAACGTACTGGGATAACTCATGGTAAAATTGGTTAGGGTTGTTGAGAGGTGTAAAATTCTTAATTGCTTGATACTGTCTGAGATTTTATTCATTCATTCTTTCCTTTTGAATTGTGGTAACCCTTCCAAGTCACTTTTCTGTAGTTTGCTGGTCTTTTGACTATAATCATAGTTCCTTCCTGAAGTTGTATGGTCATTTGTGATTCATTGCTCGACATTCCTCGTTTTCCTTCGGCTTTATATTGATATACTCTTTTCCCCATCTTTTGGGTTCAGTGGATATAGTTTGTTGCGAGATCCACACCATAATAAAGGACTGGCCTTCTCTGAGAAAGAGAGGGATGCACACTATCTGCGTGGCCTCCTCCCTCCAACAGTTGTTTCTCAGGATCTTCAGGTTATTAGATAAGCCTTATCATTGCCAACAATATTTGTAATGTTATATGTTTTTTCTCACTACTGTTGACAGTTATTTATTACCTTGCATTTCACTTTATTTTTTGTCTGCCTATTCTACTCGTCAGGTGAAGAAAATGATGCATAACATTCGCCAATATCAAGTTCCCTTGCAGAAGTACATGGCCATGATGGATCTTCAGGTAATTGTCCACCTATATTCAGTTTTTAACTTTTAAAATAGCTAAAAACTAATTCGGAACAAACTCAATTTCCAAAATTGAATTATTGGTTTATAATTAAATGCATTAAATCTTCTTCATACACAACTTTCCCGATACCAAATGAAAGTGGTTTCCTGATGAAGTAGTGCTGTGATGAAACAGATAGTTAATGCTTGGAAATACCACCTTCGCAGGAAATGAATGAAAGATTATTTTACAAGCTTCTCATAGAAAATGTGGAGGAGCTACTGCCTGTTGTCTACACTCCAACTGTTGGTGAAGCTTGCCAGAAATATGGGAGTATCTTCAGGCGTCCTCAGGGCCTGTTTATTAGCTTGAAAGAAAAGTGAGCTTAACTGTCGGTGTCACTTTATTTCAAGGGTTCTTAAGTATTCCTGGTGCATATTTCGTTGACGTTCTGTGAAAGTGCTGAATGCGGGGTTATCATTTGCTAGGGGGAGGATTCTTGAGGTTCTAAAGAATTGGCCAGAGAGGAGTATTCAGGTTATAGTTGTGACTGATGGTGAGCGGATCTTGGGACTCGGAGATCTTGGTTGCCAGGTATAACACAGATCTACCATCTTTGTTGGGGCAACTCTTGATAAGTTTGGTGGTGGACGTGTAACTAAAACATATAATTTAGTGAACAAAATCTCTCTTTCTGAGAACCTGCATGATTCATAATTATTCAAATATGCTCTTCTCAGGGAATGGGGATACCAGTGGGAAAGCTTTCATTATACACTGCTCTTGGAGGAGTCCGTCCTTCAGCAGTAAGTTGCCCCTGAATCATAAATTGTCTGGAAAAGAATCTCAATCAAAATTTCATCCAGCTGGATATAGTTACTTGCTAATGCTAATTGTGACATTGTATTCACTCCTTGTACTTCCACTGGAATAAAATACGTTCTTCCTCCTTTCTCGTGCAATCTCTTTGATTTTGATTCAATCTCCTATTAGTTGAAATCGTTACCATGTACCTTCCTGCACAGTGCTTGCCTGTAACCATTGATGTGGGGACAAACAATGAGAAACTGTTGAACGACGAGTTCTACATTGGGCTCAGGCAGAGGAGGGCTACTGGACAGGTTTCTAAATTGTTTCGATTGCTTTCTTTGATCTACTTGGAGTTTGGTTATCATAATATGTCACACTGTTTTACTGACTGATGCTGGCCTTTCATTTCCGTAGGAGTATGCTGAACTTCTACATGAATTCATGACTGCAGTCAAGCAGAACTACGGGGAAAAAGTCCTCATCCAGGTTGTGCTGCGGAATTTAGCAGTACTTTGATCTGTGAAGCCTGTTCAGTTCTCTGATTCTGTTAAATGTATTGCAGTTTGAAGACTTCGCAAACCATAATGCATTTGATCTACTCGAGAAGTATGGCACAACTCATCTTGTTTTCAACGATGACATTCAGGTAACGTACATAACATGGTGATATTGAGGAATTTGTCGAAAATGCCTTAATTCTGTGCTTATAATTTCTTTTCTCTACAGGGGACGGCATCAGTGGTCCTTGCTGGGCTTGTTGCAGCTCAAAAACTAGTTGGCGGAACATTAGCTGATCATAGGTTCTTATTCCTGGGAGCTGGAGAGGTTGGATCCCACCTGTGCTATCACACTTTGTTTTGTTTGTCGCCCTTCTAATTGTTGAGTGAAAGGACATCCTGGAGCAATTGACAAAAGAGATTAGACAAACGCTGGTTAAGCTGCCCTAGGGAAAGGAATGGAACCCCTTTTTCTGACAATGTGACTGTTTTCATATGGCTACATGCTAGCTATTAGTCTAGATGATTCCTCTTGAGCGTCCACTATTTGGGATTTAGCATATTTGCGGCACTATTTGAACAATTTTATCTAGCAAAGGGAGGGAAAAAGCATACCGCACGTTTTCTAATCTAGTTGTATCATGTTATCCCATGTAGTCCAACTGTCTCAGCATGATTGATTGTGCTTGCAGGCTGGTACTGGAATAGCAGAACTCATAGCCCTTGAGATGTCAAAACAGGTTTATCCTCTAGATCGAAATATTTATCCATATATTCTTTCAAATCTTGATTTGAGGATTTTGGACAGAAAACAATTCTAAATTGCTGCGGTTTATTCACTGTGCTATATGCAGACGGGTGCTCCTTTGGAAGAGACTCGTAAGAACATATGGCTTGTCGACTCAAAGGTAGTGAAACGCATCATTTCACTTATCATGTGAACTAAGTTGCTTTTAGTTATTCTTTAGTCCAGCCAATTGGCTATGAGTTGACATAGTGATGAATAATTTCTCAGGGATTGATTGTTAACTCCCGCAAGGAGTCTCTGCAGCACTTCAAGAAGCCCTGGGCTCATGAGCATGAACCCATTAAGGAACTTGTGGATGCTGTTAAAGTGTGTTCTCTCTCTCTCTCTCTTTCTCTCTCTCTCTCTCTCTCTCTCTCTCTCTCTCTCACACACACACACACACACACAAAATAAATGCATATATGTGGTTGGAAATGGTCCTTTATCTATAAAGGGATTTTTTACTCACCTCACTTCTTCGACCTCGTCAGTCAATCAAGCCAACTGTGCTGATTGGAACATCTGGGGTGGGAAGAACTTTCACCAAAGAAGTGGTTGAGGCCATGGCCACTATAAATCAGGTAATTTCTAATCTGTGTATAGTCATTTGTAACTGAAGGATCTTCTCTGTAAGCATGAGTGGCTGAAATTTAATCATGTGGGTGACTGCAGAAACCAATAATTCTTGCTCTTTCAAACCCAACTTCACAATCAGAATGTACGGCAGAAGATGCATACACATGGAGTCAGGTAACTTAAAAAACACAACTTTTATATCAAAGTCTACGCTCCTATCATTTATCTCAAATTTTCCCTTCTGGTCCATAATGTGATTCTTTATCAACTGACAAGTATATGTTCATTCGTGTTACGATGGATCGAATATGACTGTTCATGTTACCCCCTGATTACCTGCAGGGCCGTGCTATCTTTGCAAGTGGAAGCCCGTTCGCTCCTGTTGAGTACGGAGGGAAGGTTTTCGTCCCTGGCCAGGTTTGATTCATGTAAACTCGCTGTCACGTACAAATGCATGAGATCATGAAAAGGCTGACTCGGTTGTGATATTTCTCTTCTTTAGGCAAATAATGCCTATATCTTTCCTGGACTTGGGCTAGGCTTGATAATGTCTGGCGCAATTCGAGTTCACGAAGATATGCTTTTGGCTGCCTGTGAGTGCTCTTATCTCAGCGTTCTGTACTTGCAATTTCAAATGCACGTTTTTTGAATTCTCAATTTCTGTAGCTCTCTTCTTTTCTGAGTCTTTTTTTTCCTTGGGAACAGCTGAGGCCCTGGCTGCAGAGGTGAGTCAGGAAAATTATGACAAGGGACTCATATACCCACCTTTCGCTAATATCAGAAAGATTTCCGCGCATATTGCGGCCAAGGTGGCTGCCAAAGCTTACGAACTAGGTGAGCACTCTTTACGTATTAGTAAATACCTAGAATTTTTCATAATGCATTAATTCGTCATCGTGAACTTATTGGAGGATAAATCATTTTCAGGTTTGGCGACTCACCTTCCACAACCGGATGATCTGGTGAAGTATGCGGAGAGCTGCATGTACAGCCCCGCCTACCGAAATTATCGGTGAACCAGCGAGAAATACCGAAGTTTTGCTACTTCAAGTTTGCTATTGGAGCATAGTTCTTTATCGATCTTCCTGTTTTGTGTTTGCCTCATTGCTTATTTATACCCTGTCACTACCTAGGAGAGATGTTCTACGAATAGAAAGTGGAAGAATTTAGGCCATACAAATAGGGAAAGATGAAAGAGGGATCATAACTATATCTGAGGGGGGGAGGAAGTTCAGGACTTGTGTGATGTACTTTTTTATCTTAAAAGTTTCCCAGACCTGACCAAGAATCAATCTCAAATATTGTTGGAGCTTTTGGGCTGGATCAGTTCAATATGAAGACAGTTCTGACAACATTCACGCCTGAAGATGATTTCATCCGTCGCTTGTTCTTGCTGTGAATGTTTTGTCAGGACAGCATCCCTCGTCCGCTTACCCTTGCGCCCGACGAAACCTCATGCCTTAGTCATGTTGCAACTTGGAGATATAATAAATGATTTTAATGGTTGTTAATGCCTTGGCCGCGCCCCCGTCTCGTAGCCTCGGGAGACGGCAAACTAATCCTCACCTGCTAGATCAAATTCTTCTTCGATCGACGATCGGGTGTTGCCCGGTAATTCTGTCGTGCCGAATTCCCGGGGCCCAGTGAAAACGGACGGTCCGTGCATTACACGACTGAAAAGATAGTGAAATCCAAAGCCAAGGCCAAGCCAAGACTTGCGGTCCCTCAGGCTTCACAATGTGGGAGCTGGCTATTATTGACTTTGCTAAGAAACGCATCCTCCTAGAGCACGACCGGATGCCGTGTAAATCATATGTCAGGAACGTACAAAGATTCGATTGGGTTGAGATCACGAGAAGCCAAGAAGAAAGGGTTTGTCCGAACTGATGCGTACACGTGAGAGAGAGAGAGAGAGAGAGGTGTGAAACGCCATGCAATTTGGCTGCTGCATGCAATACTAAATTTCCGCGATATTCATTGTTTAAATCTTCTTTTCTTTTTCTTTTTTTTTAAAATTTTAGTAAATCTTGAAAAAGAAAGGTGTCGCTTTCAGAAATTACAGCGAAGATAACATTCGAGATAATGTTTTTTTTTTTATATTATCTTCTGTTCTTTTCGGGCAAAGAGATAAACCAAAGGGGGCAGCTTTATGGTTTTATCTTTGGAGATAAGAGATAACGGAATATCCGGAGCCATGTTTGACTTCGCGTCCCCAGTCCCTCATCTCGTGACTCGTTCTCCACATGCGCAATTTGACATCTTTGGGTTCAATAAATTTGGTTTTACAAGATTCATGTTTGACATGTTAAATGACTCCATAATCTTCAACTAGGCATTTGATTATGATGAAGACTTCATCGGATGTAGATAAAAATGGGAAGAAAATGTGTCAGAAAAACCATAAACCTATTCACTTCCCCATGAAATGACAAACTGGATAATCGGCACTTTTTCCCTGAAAATAGCTTGCATCATTTCAGGTGTATATCGATCCATTCGCCTTCTCATGGAACGAGAAAGTGGGTATTCGGCACTATATTTGCACACGAGCTTACATATCTTGCCTGTCGGATTTCAACAACCGGCATCGCCCGTTAAGCAATATCGATCTCGATTATTATTCCCAGTTTTCGGCGACGTACTTTCGGGGCCAGGGAAAATCAGGAACGCCGTGCTTCTAGATGTACCGATCGAGGGCGTCGACGCGTGGAAAACGGGTACGACGAGCAACGTGGCAAGATTCACGAGGCTCTTGCCGGCGACCGTTCAAAGGGCTAGCGACAAGGTTTTTGTGACCGGCAAAAGATCGATTCTCGGAACAATCTTAGGCATTTCAATCATAGGTCTTTTTCGACCAAAAAAACAAACTCATTTGTCTTCTCGTGCTTTCTATACCAACATCTTTAGATAATCTGATGGGTCCAATCTTTTTGTTTTTTCGTTTTTTGGGGGTACAAATTAAGGGTCCTATATCCACCCATGGATAGTTCAGTTGGTTATGGCGTACTTGGATTTGTGTGGTTAGACGCGCTGGTCCCAAGTTCGATTCCCCAGCTGAGCACTTGTGATTTAAGTGGGGGGCTATAGCGGTAGGTTACTGTGCTAATCTCCTCCGAGAAATAGTCGAGGTGCGCTTAAATTGACCTGAACACCTCGATTACTAAAAAAAAAAAAATTAAGGGTCCTATTATAAATCGGATCTACGGCAGGGAAAAGGACATTTTAGTCAAGGATAAGGACAAAAATTGTAGGAGCAGATTAGATTTCATTATTCCTTGCGGATGAGGAAAAGCGCGGATCGTGATTGGCGGCAAGGGGCCCCCACGGGGGACACGTGTACGGCGGGCGGGGCGCGACTAAGATCTTCCTCAAACCCCACGAACGCAGGCGTGGGGGCCCGCCCGCCGTACCTCCACGTGGCGCGATGTCTGTGGAACAGCCACGTGCCCCCACTTGGTCCGTCGATTTGATTTTGATGGGAAGACGTGACTGAAAAATTCCACGATGCCAAACGAAATCTTGTTCTCTCTTTTTGGGGGAGGGGGGGTCAAATTTGGTTCCATCTTGATGGGAAAATGTCGCATTTTTCTTGTAAAAAGCGCGTTATAATTCTTTGATCCAAATGCGCATTCAACTAACCAATCGAAAGGCAGGGCGATTTGGGGGGAGAAAGAATTCCGAACCACTCTGATGTCAATCGACAGGCGGCGTGATGCCCGTGTTGAAATGGAAGTCAGACTCGTTCTGCTGCTAAAATGGAATTGCGTGCCTTTGAACGACCCACAACTTACGACTTTTGATTTTATCTGTACCTTCTATCGAACGAGGACGTTTTGATGAGACGAGGATCGATATGATTATGTCGCATACGTGGATTATCGTTCAATCAGTGGGCCGGTCTTACTCCGTCGAATGGTATCCAAACATTTGACGGATGCTCCTGTAAATCTCGAGCTTTTATTAATAGATGCTCGCATGTCGGCTTCGTGAAAAATGGCTAACCGATGAAAACACGTTTAAGGTCAAAAGAAAACACCTGCACTTGAAATTAGAATTTCTGAACAGATGATTTTATGTCTTGCCAAGGTTAACAAGCAATACCTATCGTTTTAAAACGAGATCTCGAACAGAGCCCAAAACGTTCTCGATCGCAGCTTTTCCCCGGCATGTTTTCAAGCCAAAAACGAAAAGGCCGAAATATCCCCTTCGAAAAAAAACGATTTTCCATGGAAAGCGTTCTCCTTTGCGCGAAATAAACACACCGTACTTTAAAAATGGATTTTTTTTAGAGAAAAATTCAAACTAATGATTGATTTTTTTTATTGTTTTATTCCCGTCCGTTGGACACGATAAAAATGCGCAAAAAAAAAAATCTAAAACACCGAAGAAGCATCCCCGCGCGCGAAACACCGAAACTACCCCCGCCCAGAAGACGCTCCAGGAGCGAGCCGAAGAGGGGCGGCGCCGAAGCCCAAAATGGTCATTTCGCCCCCCGCTTTATCCTCCTTAACGAATCTCCCCCCCGCGTTTTTCTACACTCTCTCTCTCTCTCCCCGCTGTTCCTTTGATCGCAGAAGTTGCTCCATCCTTCCCATCCGCGGGCGAACGGGCCGGGTTCGGGTCGGGTCGAGGCGCTCGCCGCCATGGCGCGGCGGTGCTCCCACTGCAGCAACAACGGCCACAACTCCCGCACCTGCCCCGCCCGCGGCGTTGGCGGCGGGGGCGGCGGCGGGGGCGGGGTGAAGCTCTTCGGGGTGAGGCTGACGGACGGGTCGATCATCAAGAAGAGCGCGAGCACCAGCAGCCTCTCGTCGCACCTCCTCTCCTCCTCCTCCTTCTCCTCGTCGCCGTCTCCGACCGCCGGCTCGCCTCCGCCTCCCCCTCCGCTGCCGCCGCCGCCGTCGTCCGATCGCCACCACCGCCACCATCACCACCGCGACCCGGACGGTTACTTGTCCGACGACCCCGCGCGGGGCGCTTGCGCGTCGAATCGCCGTGGGGAGAGGAAGAAAGGTATTCGCTTTCTGGCCTGATGTTATGCGGCTTGCCTCGTTCACGTTTTCGTTCGATTTGGCGATGGAGGTCGCGCTTTCCATGTGTAGTTTATCAGCATCAGAGTTTATGCTGAGATGCCCTCCACGTAAATTCGAGGTTGAGGCGGACGGAATATTTTTTTTTCTCTTCTAAAACTTGCGCTAAAAATGCAATTTTTACGTTCCGGAATAGCGTGTATATGCGAATTGATTGGTTTGTTCATGGTGTCTCTTTGGCCTTTGGGTGGTTTATGGTAAACAACTTGTGGTGGTGAGATTAAAGATCACATTTTTACGCATCACAACCGAAAGAAAGGAAAAAAAAAAACAAGAAAGAACAGAGAAATCGCTTGATGCTGCAGAGGGAATATCGTATTCTCCATTTTTTGGGTCGATTTGATGGTTTTGTCATCGTCGCCTATCGTCTGCGTTATAATAGCGTGTACTAGTTCTGTGTTTTCGATTTGAGCGCACGAGGCTTTTCAGTTTGTTCTCTTGCACCGACGGCTCTTCTTTTTTTTTTTTTTCGGCCCTTCTCTTCGCTTCTGTTTGTAAAGGCCAAAAGAGAGGAGAATTTTGTTTGCGTCTATAATGATCCCTTTCTTAGTGTTTTCATAGATGTAAAGAAATCGTGCATGGTTTATTAGATTTGATGAAGGCGGCTCGATCTCATTCCGAGTGAGTGGCCTAGGGGGAAAGTCAATTGCAGATATTCCGTTTTGACCGCGTGCTGTCACCTATTTTCCCGGAGATTAAGTTTCTTGGACCATTTGATTCTTGTTACGTCCTGGTTGTTGCAGCCGGAGAAAAACCGGTTTTCTAAAGGTTAGTCGATGTGAGGATTAAAATCGGAACCAACGTCTAAGTCTTTCAAATTGGGATGACATTAGTGAGAAAACTGAGAGCAGAGAGCACATGGTATTCAGAAAAACAAAGCTGGGACTACTTTCCGGGGATGCTGTATATTAAACTTGGCGTCAGAAACAGCTTATCTTTGTTTCAGGGATTACTTTTCGCCTATTGTTCGTTGAGTCATACTTGACTGCTCATACAATCTGGTCTATTGACTTGATGTCCATCTTATTCTGTTTCTTTTGGTAGTTAATAGCAGGAAAAAAAAAGCCAACAACTACATGATCCATTCTATTTATTGTCATTTAGAACATCCTTTTGTAACTGCAGTAATAGCTATAATCAATTACCTGTCATTTTATTATCAATTAAGCATTCTTCAAGATGCCATCCTTATTGGATCTGCAAGGCTAATATTTGGTATCGCTACATGCTATGACCTGCTTGATTGTGAATAAACTTTCTTTTTGGTCAAAAGTTCTTAAATAGTGGCATTAGGTGAAGTATTGTGTAACATCTGAACCATGTTGGATTTGGTTTCTAGGTGTCGCTTGGACAGAGGAGGAACACCGGCTTTTTTTGATTGGTCTGCAGAAACTAGGTAAAGGAGACTGGCGTGGTATAGCGCGCAGTTATGTTACGTCGAGATCTCCTACTCAAGTGGCTAGCCATGCCCAGAAGTACTTCATTCGGCAGACTACTGCTAGCCGTAGAAAGAGACGCTCCAGCCTTTTTGACATGGCTCCAGATATGGTATGCTTTTCCTTCTACAACATGCCCGCTTTTTCCATGTATTCCACAGACAATTAAGGCGTTTCCGATGTTTGACACTGACTCAGTGAAGCACATCTTGCTCTGTCAATTAATAACCCCATAGGGGACAAATGGCGAAGAAGCGCTTTTGCGAAGATATCTCGACAGCAAAAGTGAATTCATCAGTGTGTATCTGTCCTTAAAAATCCAACCAATAGAAATTGTGAAGGCACCTGGGAGAAACTTTACTAATAGCTTGGTCTGTTACCTTTCAAGGTTGACTTGTCTTGTTTACTTTCTGTCTATTAATGTTGTTATTTTACGGTACTTGATGCTGCGCCTTTCTGATTAATCTATTTTGTGATTTTAGGCCACTGATCGTCCACTAATACCCAAAGAAACAACCTGGCCTCCTCCTTTTGCAAGAGATACTGATCGACCAGATTTAATGCCTTTGCTGGATCTCTCACTGGCCTCAGAATCTAAGCCAATGGAAACCTCTTCTCATGAAACATCTAAAGATGTTGCCAAAACTGCAATGGCGCCTATTGTGTTTCCGTCTACGATTCCTGAACATGTCCCAACTTATTACAAACAAGTACCTCTTTCAATCTGGCCATCGAATAAAACCTCTGTGGAAAATAAGATTGCAGAGATATGTCATCATCAGGTCCTGAAGCCAATTCCCTTGCTTCCTAAGGAGCCCGTCAATGTAGATGAACTAGTTGGTATGTCTCAGTTGAGTCTTTTAGAGACCGAGAACGGCTCCAGGGATTGTCCAACTCTCTCTTTGAAATTGCTTGGTGAGCCCTCGCGCCAATCGGCTTTTCATGCTAACCCGGTTGCTTCACCAGATTTAAGCAAGAACAAGAACAATCCAATCCAAGCAGTTTGATTTTCAGAAAGGGCATGGTACTTAGGCTCTTAAGGGGAAGAACCCTTTGTCATCTTGTCCCTTCTTTAAACAGCTTGTTTTCCTTAACATTATGCTTTATGGTCCTTGGAGGCCCAGTTCTTAGATAAGCATAGATAGATTGTAACTCATATTTATTCTATTCATCTGTAATCATGTATGCTCTTATTTTGACTGATTTACATCCAGACTCTAATTTGGATCCATCATGTTTGTGCTCGTTAATCCTCTGCTCCTTTCGTTTTTTTTTCCCTTCATTCTTTGGGGGCAAATTTAGCGGCTAGTACGCATTAAAGTCGACTGGGAGTTCGAATCATTAAAATCAAATGAATCTTCCCACCGCGATGATTCTACCTAATATAAACAAATTCACGAACTTGATTACTTATATCACAAGTTTCGGGCAGAATTTGAACTCCTATGAACAAAAGCATTCTCTTTCGTTTTCCCAGAAACAAGTCGGTAAGGTTATGATCTGAGATATTAGGCTAATCTGCCCTTTGTTTTCTTTCCAATTTTGTAATTTGGCTAGAACCTCTCTATAATTTATTTTCTGTTTACAGCTCCTTAACATTCACTTGCAGCTCTTCAATAGCTATAGAACGGAGAGGATATATCATCTTGCGGAAGCATGAGCTAGATTTGAGGCCAAACAGGACTTGAGCATCCAATGAGCCTGCAGATTGAAGGCCAAGAAAGGAACAAACTGACAGCCTCGTAGTCTCGAGGATTGTATCATAGTAATTGGAACGAATCAGATCAGCTTACTGAGAACATGACCGCGTTTCTAGAGGAATCCCTAACTCGTTCCTTACACAGTTAAGAAAAGCGAAAACTAATGTTGGGAGAATCACGAGAAATGCTATGTCAAGACAGAACATTCATGGGAACAGACGCTACAGGGTACTCGATGGGATACATCTCCATCTACATCTTTCCAACTAGAGCTTTTTGCACGGTTTTGCTTTTGCCGAACGAGTTAAATATAAGTATTCAAGAACCGCTACATTTTCCTATCTGCCCATCAACTGCAATACCTTCGACTATTTGCAACAGTGATAATACTTCTCTTGGGGCACCCAAAAGAAAATGCCACCATGACTGATCAAACCATCGAAAATTGTACATGAAACAGAAAACAAGTTACGCGTCCCATATGTTGACAAAGAAACCTGCAAGATACAGTACGAGCAAAATCTGAGACAGCAGATACATGGCTATTCTCTTCCTCTCTTGCGTTTTCTCACCTCGGGGTTTGATGCTGCAAAGGTATAAAATCTCCCGGTACGGCCATCGAAGCAATAGAATACAGATACCCAATTTACAAGTCAAAATTTCCAGGGATACTTTATGTCAGCTGAAGGCCTGCGGAGCTGGACTCCCTCCATCAAGGGAAACCTCATCTAATCTATCAAGAAATCCTATCCCTTCTGTCTCTAACAGTGCCGAGCTGTTGACACGGAAACCACATGCAGATGCCGCTTCAAACTTCGTCCACAGTTCTCTCTTAAGCGTGTTTTCTCCTGGTCTTTTGCCCATCTGGATACTCTCCGGTTCCTTCCAAACTGGAGTATTTTCAACGAGTGCCATGGTGCCGCCAACTGGTTCTGCAAAAAAGAAAAAAGTCATTCCATACATTTTCATATAGGCACATTGCCTGTGCTCTATGATCATTTTTTAGAAGAGTTCATAAGACACAAACCTTGCTTTCTAGATTTCTCAATTGCTCGATGGCTTTCTAGAACAGCATTTCCTTGCGATAAGGGAGAGTCAGCTTGCTGGGCCAGAACAGGTATGCTTTTTGTGAACCGGCTATTAGTGGTTGCAATAGTCAGCTGTTTCTCATCGAGGGGCTCCATCAAAATACAAGACTTGGGGGGAGACATAAACCAATCTGGCGAAGACGCCTTTTCCTCCTTCCCAATTCCCAGTTTAATAGCCTGTCGTATCCCCAGAAGCTCTGGATACCTTGTGGCCAGACCATCTGAAGCTCCATCTCCAGAGGATTCTGACAATTCTGACTCACTGTACTTATTGACTCCCACAGGAAACGGAGTAGACTTACGGACATTCACATTTCCCCAGTGAGAAGATTCAGAGATGGGTTCGAGCAATGAACAGGACTTCGGTGGTGACCCTTTAAAGCAAGGCGTCATCATGAGCAAGGAGCAGTCCCTCTTTGATAGCACCATTGGAGAAGCAAGACCCAGCTCTTCAGTGTTGTCCTTCCTCCTCACAAGAGTATCAAAGGGTTTATTTGGCGTTGGATATATAGCCACATCTATCAGTGAGTCGTCTTTAATTTCTTGAGGTAGAGTGAGGGAAGGTGGTGGAGCAGCAGCCGAAGTTATCTTCTCCAGTAGAGATCTAGATGATTCCTGGCATTTGCATGACAATGCTCTTGATATTGGCAAAGGTGTGAGCATGAACACTTGCCTACCTCTTTCAACTGTACAATTAGCGCGCCAGGATACAAGGGGAGAAGGAGAAATCAGCGAATCCATTTGGTCTTGCTCTGGACTTTGAATCACAATGCTTTCATCGTCTTGGACAGGAGAAGCTAAGACTGCAGGAGACGGTTCGACCGCATTCATAAGCTCAATGGGAGGACTGGAGAAAGCCTTCTGCAATCTGGAAGGCCATGGCTGCAGACAAATATTATCAGCAGCTTAATTGGGGAATACAGTATACCAACCGAATTCTACCATAAGAAACCCCGACAACCAGACCTTCAATGAAGACAGCATTTCAGACAGGAAGAGTGCCAAAGACTCGACTTCTTTTTTGCCCTGCTTGCTCATTTCTTTGAGTTCGAATGCTTGGGCTACAAGTTCATCGATCTGGAAGAAAGCATTGAACACATTCATTAATTACCAAAAGGAAGAGAGTCTAATAATGGATATGGCATAGTATACTTTTATATGAAAAACTCATCACTCGGTTGGCTATATCCTGACTGTCAATGGAGAAAACCAACATAAACATCCCTATGAAGTTTTCCATAAGAAAAGGGAAAAAAATTGCTGATAAGTACAGTTTTCAGGTGAAGCAGGGAAATGGTTCATAAACATTCCAGTGGAACATCACCAAAATTGGCTTGATGATCATGAACTTGAATCAATCCTATGACTATGCTCCACTGCAGATTTCATCCAGAGCTCAAGCAAATTCATCACACTGCAAGTTCCACCCTCATCCCCCCCTGACAATTCAGTGCCCGGCAAATCCGAACCTCGCATTGCCATCCTCCTCATATACTCAGAAAACGTAAATGGCTTTGTTTCAGTGTTGAGACCTTGAAGACTAATCACAACTGAAGAGCCTGCACAAAGCAGCCTATTTTCAGCATCTCACGCCACTCGATTCCACGGCGAACTTCCGGTCTACTTTCTTCCGGTCCTATCGCCACACAGTGAGACCCGACAGCAATAGACACCGACACCGATTACAGGAAAAAAGTCCAATCCAACCAACGAACAGCTCCAAAAACCGCTTCCGACCGAACCCGAATCGATCATAGCCAAACTCCTAGGGTTTCCCGGAGCCACAACGAAAAGGCCAAGGAAAAGGAATCACCTTTCTCATCCCGACATTACCTGATGCACGACGCCGGAGAGATCGGACTGGACAAGCAGCAACCGGTCGAGGGAGTCGTCGCCGCCTTCTTCCCGCGCTTCGTCCTCGATCCTGCGGCTGTCGATTCCCATGGGCGCGGCGGACGGAGGGAGCGGTTTCTCACTCGGGTCCGCCGATGATTTGGATCCGCGCTTCGCTCCGGCGCTCTTCGCGCAATCGCCGGCGGCGGCGGCGGCGGCGGCGGCGGCGCGGCAATTGGTGCAGTTGTTGGGTAGTTCCTTCAACGCCTTCCTTCCAGATCGCCCTCGGCATCGCTGCATCTCTCTCTCTCTCTCTCTCTCTCTCTCTCCCCGAGTCTCTCTGTGCTTTTTTCGAATTCCAGTTTCGGTTCTCGAATAGGCGGGCAAATATTGCATTTAAATTTTGGATAATTACACAAATGGTATTTAAACTTTTGCCAAATGTAAAATATCTTATCTCAACTTTCTTAACTTGTTCAACATGATCCTTGAACTTTAGTTTAATATGTAATATAATATTTGATTTGTTTAATTTGATTTCCAAAATTTTAGTAAATATTCAATTTAATCCCTGAACTATATAAAAACATTTAAGGCCATCCTTCTATCAATCCAAGTTTAAGGACATCATCGAACATTTTTATAGAGTCTGGAGACTCAATTGAATATGTATCAATAGTTTTGAAAACATATTGAAAAAATTAAAGATTCCGAATTATATTGCAAATCGGACTAAAGTTAAGGATTACATCGATCGAATTAAAAATCCAAGAACAACGTTACACGTCGGGCCAAATTTCGCGAATCGTTTGTGTCATTTTCCTTTGAAATTTGGCTAATTTTCTTTGGATTGGGCCGAGATCATGGGCCGAGTTCTGCTCGAGCCCATGATCGCCGGAGCCGAGAGGGAGCCGCCGGAAATTTCTGAACCTGGTCCAAGAACCCGTCCAGGGGGGGGTGGAAAGAGGAGAAGAAAGCCCGACGCTTCCCGACAAACGGCGGCCGGGCAGGCGCGCGCAGACCACCTTCTCCTTCTTCCTCGTCATCCTCGATCAAAGAATCGCGAACCAGAACCGAAGCCCAAGCACCCCCTCCGACCATGGCGGAGACGACCCTTTTCGAGGAGGCCCGCCTGCCGCACCAGAGACCGTGCGGCGGCGGCGGCGGCGTCCTCTTCCCTTCGGTCCTGGCTCCGAGCGCCGGGATCCGACCTTCGCTGCCGCTCCTGACCCGAGCCATCGAGACCCAGAAGCCGTACCTCGAGTCCCTGATCCATGAGGCCGGGGCCCTGCTGCTCCGGGGATTCCCGGTGAGCTCCGCGTCCGACTTCAACGACGTGGTCGGGGCGTTCGGGTACGAGGAGCTGCCGTACGTCGGGGGAGCCGCCCCGAGGACCAACGTCGTGGGGCGGGTCTTCACGGCCAACGAGTCGCCGCCCGATCAGAAGATCCCTTTCCACCATGAGATGGCTCAGGCAAGGGCACTCTCTCTGTCTCTCTCTCTCTCTTTCTCTCTCTCTCCACCATTGTTTTGCTCCCCAAGTTGTAAATCACTGGGTCTGAGACTCTTGCGGTTCTTCGATTGACATGTTTGATCATGGCGAGGTATTTTCGCTTCCAGTTTCAGTGTAATTCGAGTGTAGATTTCATTGAGTGCTCTGTAATTCGAGTGTAGACTTTTGTGGAAACATTCTAGTTGCTCTGAACAGCTAGAATCGTCACCATGCTTATCGATTTTCCTCTTTGTTCTTGTTCCAATTACTATGATGTTGTTATGTTGTTGCTCATCTCTGTAGCATGTGAGTTCTTAGTCCCCTGATCCTCTGTTAATGTTCAGTAGTATCAGTTCCTTCCTTGTTTAATGGGTCGATCCGATCATCATCAACAGGTTCCTGAATTCCCATCCAAGCTGTTCTTCTTCTGCGAGGTCGAACCAGGGAGCGGCGGGGAGACGCCTATTGTGCTCAGCCATGTCGTCTACGAGAGGATGAGAGAGAAGTACCCGGATTTCGTGCAGCAGCTGGAAGAGCGCGGATTGATCTACACTCGGGTGCTAGGGGAAGAGGACGATCCCTCCTCCCCGATTGGCCGCGGATGGAAATCGACGTTCTTGACCGATGACAAGAGCTTAGCCAAGAAAAGGTTTGTGCCGACTTAGAGCTTTCATGGCTGTGCAGACATGATTCGACTCGGCGACTAATCAAGCGGCCATTGAGATTGTATCACGAGTTCATAGCGTATCGTTTGTTTTCTCAAATTTTGTGGAGAGTGATCTGGGTGGTTGTTACCTTGATCGTTGGTCTCTCTTGTATTTAAAATGCGTCACTTTCAGTAACCTTCTTGATCTGGACATGTTTTGCAGCAATGGTTTAACGAGACATTCTCATTTTGACCTCTCGTAAAACATTTTGCCAGGGCTGCTCGGTTGGGTATGAAGCTGGAGTGGACAGAAGACAGCGTCAAGACAATCATGGGTCCAATCCCGGCAATCAAACTCGATGAGTCACGGAACCGCAAGATCTGGTTCAACAGCATGGTGGCGGTGTACACCGGCTGGAAAGACGCGAGGAACGACCCCGTCAAGGCAGTGACGTTCGGCGACGGCAATCCCTTGCCCCGCGACGTGGTTCTCGACTGTCTCAATATCCTCGAAGAAGAGTGCGTCGCAATTCCCTGGAAGAAAGGCGACATCTTGCTGCTGGACAACTGGGCCGTCCTTCATTCTCGGAGGTCGTTTGATCCACCCCGCCGTGTGTTAGCTTCACTTTGCAAGTAAATCAAGCACTAGGCTATCACACTGGGATAGAGAGGTGGTGAGTATGAGCTATATAGTACATCAACTGGATAATTCTAGTGTATGGTCAAATCCCTGATCTCAGCCATTGATGATTGGTGCATATGATCATCACTTGAGATTTGCACATAGTGGATCTACAATAAACATATCGGCATCTTCCTTCAATCCTCAGAACTGCACGTTAATGTTAACTTTTAACTAAATGAATCCCCAAGCACTGCTTCTGTCTGGAAGTAATCTGAGGATGGGAGAATCCACATTAAGCAGAGATGGCAAAATGGATCGACAACCATATTTGAACTCAGTTGATAGTGAATATTCACATCAACAAAACAAAACAGCTCGCTCGAAAAAAAATAAGCAGGGCAATTCGTCCTCACTTCACAGTTACAATTTACACTAGGACTAATTTTCGAGCCAAAAAAGATTTTATACTTCCGGATGACAACGCACCTAGATAGAGAAAAAAGTAAGACTGGCAAGAACGAACCATAGGACGTATAGAAACAACCGTGCATATCCGCATTTTGTATACACACACCGCTAGAATAAGTCACGAGAGGCGCCCTTAAGCCATGGGAACGAGAGACTTTTTGAACCCTCTCTATCTTCCTTGGACGAGGCCACTGAACACTTGGCTATTACCAGCAAGAGTAGCTTCCCACTCCACCGATGACAAGAGGATTTGAGAGAGGGTAATCACGACTTGCTTCATGTCTGGCCTCAGGATGGGATCGTCTTCCACGCAATGCTTCGCCAACATGGCCATCTAATAAAAGAGCCCACCAAAAGTTTCTATGAGAAACCATCACCTCCATTGTTTGAAGTTTTGAGAGCCTAGTTAGACACAAAAAGAACTCGAATTCTTTTCCAGACCATGCATGGTGATCTTGTGATGTCACGGTGATGCTTCATAGCTTTACACTATTCGTGCCCTAGTAATACCCGATAAAGAACTTGTATAAGATCGCAAGGCAACTACAAATTACCTTGTATACACAATCGTGGGGGTACAAATCCATCAGATTGGGATCGATGCAGTCTTTCATACTCGACATGTTCATGGAATCTGGTGAATTCCTAAGAGCTGCTAACATCTGCAGTCGTGTTAGCAATATGATTAGTACAATTCCAGGTCATCTTTCTTTCCTTCTGCAGAGCACTATTTGACATTTCTGCACACATAGAGTCGTGCCCAATGGGCAAGCCAACAGAATGATGACTTGAGACCAATTTCAGAAAGAAGACAAAAATCTCTATTCAAGTATGTAATATAATCTAAGATTGAACAGACTGTATATCAAGATTGGATATGTGCCGGAGAACTTTCCATGAGAACTTACTATGGACACCAGTGAACGTCTTTCTGTACTTTTTGTCCCTGTGCCTTCAGTGCGTATTGTGGCCTCCTTTCCAGATATGATCTCGAAAAGGACAACACCAAATGCGTATACATCGCTCTTGGTAGTGGCAAGGCCATTACTCAAATACCTAAAACCACCAGCAAAATTAACACACAGCTGACTAAGGATGGACAGGGTGGCCACATAAAAGTTTGACATCTTACTCCGGAGCCAAGTAACCAAATGTGCCAACAACTTTTGTGACTGTGGCTTCTCCTTCGCCTGTTTTTCCAACAAGCTTAGCCAAACCGAAATCCGAAATCTAATGGAAGCAAGAGGAAAGCGCTTAAGTCAGCAAGGTGCATCAAATGGCCAATGGGATCTCATTAAGTCAAAAAACAAAAAATACCTTTGCCCTAAAGGAACCATCAAGTAAGATGTTGTTCGTCTTGATATCTCGATGAACATAATGATTCTTAGCATGCTCATGAATGTATTCTAGACCTCTAGCAGCATCAAGCGCAATCTGTACCCTCATAATCCATGAAAGAGAAGTATGACCTAGCAACAGTATTTGCACATCATCAAAAACTCAAACAGACTGGTCTCAGCTGAAACATGTAAGAACATATTTAGCACATCGGAATGAACAAGAACCAAATATTATACTTCCTTCTCCAAGTATGGTCGATAGAATCGACAAGAATATATTATCAAGTAGAAAGTACCCAATGAAGCGCATGCACAAGCACAAGGCATCAAGCAGAATGTTACCTTTGCTTTGTGGGTCATGTAAGTGATTCTTCAGTGTACCCTTCTTCGAATACTCATAAATAAGGAATAACTCATTATTGGTGGCTGCGTAACCAATCAACTCCACCTGCAGAAACCAAAGCGGCGCCATCTTCAAACTGATGAACAAGATTAGGACAGGAAATTTTGTTTCCTTATTTCGATGAAGAAAAGGACATTACCAAATTTGCATGATGGACTTTGCATAAAACCTTCATCTCCGCCAGAAATTCTTTCGTATTTGTGGCAGTCATTCTTTTGATTGCAACTTCCTAAAAGAATTTAGCAGACAAGAAAGCTCTCGGGTAAAGAACATTACCCTGTGAGTGAAAACATTTGCTATTAAGATTAGGTGGTTGTGTACCTGGTCATGCAAGACTCCGTGATAGACAGAACCATATGTGCCATGGCCAAGAAGGCTAGCGTCAGAGAATCCATCAGCTGAGAACGTGACATCTTCATAACTGAAAACTACAGGCTTCTCGACATCAAACACATCAGCTCCCAGAACTGCAAAATACAGAGAAGCAACTTAGCATATGAATGGAAAAGAATACCAAAAACGCTTGAAGAAGGTAAGGGCAAAATAATTGCTTGAGCAAACTTAGTGCAATAGAGAAAAAAAAGGTTCCAATAATTTATATAAAAGAAAAGTCTCCAATCCACACCATCCAATTGGGCAGTTGAAGCTGAGAGAATAGCAAGTTACTTGCGGCACCAATTTCATTGAAACTGGGGAAGAAGGTGGAGACAACTTTCAGTATTATCATATTTTGCAAATTTACATGCTAAAGTTCCAAAGAAATCTAGAGAAAGTGCAAGCACTTTAATGGTGTTCAGCTCTAGGGGGAATCTAAGGGGAAGGCTACAGAGGCGACTGAGAGTGCTGTACCTTTCGGAATATTTATCTGGTGACTACTGGATTCACCATTGGTTTGCCTCCAATCCCCTGGTTTGCAGCAGATATATCTTCCTGAACCACAAAGGAAACTTGGGTTCCGAAGGATGTGAAACTTATGTGGACTTTTTTCATCATGATCCTTTCCACGGTTTCCTCGGGGTTCAGTAAAGCAGCTTGATGACCTCAATGAAAGGAAAACAACCACGCATACTGCAATAACAGCAAGGCCAATCCCCAAACTCCCTATTATCCAGCCGTATGGGACATGAGCCTTGTGATTCTCTTTACTATCTGCAAACAAGTAGGAGATAATCACATCAAAATTTTTGTATCTATGAAGCCCGAAGACAAACGTTGACTTTGGAAAGAAATCAGAGTGATATGCATGTAAAGGGAATGCCGTAAGAAAGATAAGATCAGAAAGAGGAAACTCCCCCTGTAAGACCAAATAGAGTGAACAATTCATGGTTGCTTCCACAGCAGAATTCTGATCCTCTTCCTCAAAATGGAAAAAGAACAAAGTTGACACTAATATCAAGCATATCTATTCATGAAGGAGAAGAGGTTACTTCCAGATATTTATACAATGCTTTTGTGTCAATTGCAAATTTATTTGGAGCGTGTGAAGATAATCTATGCTAAAAAAAAAATTCAGCATCGTGCACAAAAATTACTTTGAATAAATCCAGTTCTAAGTGATCCATCCCTATATTTATGCTCCCATGTTCACAAATAGAGGAACGAGGAAAAGGAAACACGGAATAGCTACCTACATGCAGCCCAATACTTGGAACTCAGATAAGTTATACACACCTGAAATGCTGTCCACAGATGGTGCTGGAGCAGGGGCTGGAGTAACATCATTCTTCAAAGGATAAGGCTCGCCAGGAACTGCAACGTTGAATCAAATGATGAAGTTAACAACGAAGAGCGATCATAAGGTGTACAGTTTGAAATTTTCACTGCATAACCAAAGACTGGAAACAAATCAAAATCCCAATCAGAAAATCACACGTGGATCTTACTTAATACAGCCAATCAGATTACTTAGGCCCTGAAATCATCTATCTGGGATAAGGCAACATTGAGAGATAAGGCAACATCCTCAGACACATTAGGTCAGGCTGTAAAAGTGTCAATACATTGTGTTTAGCTCAAAGTAATTTGACACTGTGTTAGTATAACCTGCGAACCAGGACTTCAAACTGGAATTAACTGCTACTAGTACCGATCACAAGCTTGAAACACAGGCAAGAAACTTAAGGCAAAAAACAACTTCATAATTTGGAAATTGGCCGAGAACATGACTATGACTCATTTGAAACCCACCGGATAGCTACTATCCACAAATTAAAGTCAATTTCCCCAATCGAATGCGCAAACGTTAGACAGAATTCGTCGTCACCAACTCAAAACACAACAACATAACCGTGTCCCGAAACGGTTCACTAAGCCACACCTCTACTTTCCCTCATGCTTCAGAACCAAAATCAGATGGAAACACAAGAAATTACCTGAATTGAGGGGTATATAGTAGAGATCACCAACAGTGACATTATCTGGGTCACTAATCCCATTCACTTGCTCAATGCTATCCATGCTCACACCAAACCTACTGGCTAATGACTCCACACTATCCCCTTCCTTCAACACGTAACTCATTAAGTAATTCCACAGGCCACTCGAACACCCACAGAACAACCTCAGAGACACGACCGCGCCAGCCTTCGCTCTCCGCGTCGAATTCGGCAAGAGCGCAAGCCCGTCGTATGCCTCGATCACGGTGTCGTAAACATACCCTTCATCGGATTTCAAGGTGTAGGTGGTGGTGGCGGCGTATTTCCTCGTCGTGGACAAGCAAGAACAGTTCTTTCTTATGAATACGTAGTCAAGATTGGAGTTTTCCACGGTTACGTCCGCCGGCAATACGTCGAACATGGACTGGATCACGCCGAGGGTCTCATTCTGCTCGGGCTTGAAGGCTAGAAACGATGCGCACAACCGAGATGTGTCCGTACAGTTCATGGGTGTCGGGTACGAGCAGAGAGGATCAATGAAGAGAAGCAAGCAGAGGAGGGGAATCCGAAGAGGTGTCTGCGAAAAATCCATGCTTTTGATGGGTGGGAAGCTAAGTCTGGTGAAAAATGCGAACTTCGCGAATGGGGTGCATGAAATAAGAGGCGAATTTTCACGGGGACAGCGAAGAAGCGAACGACATGCGAGAGGAGAAGCAAGAAGCTGGAAGTGAAACTGAGAAGCCGAAGCTGAAACTTGGTGGGTTTTTCAGGACCTTCCAGAGAGACTCACACAATCAAGAATCAAGAAGCAGGGGGGGGGGAGGGCGGCGAAACCCAGAAACCACAGCAAGAAAACAAGAAGAAACGGCGAAGATGAAGTATAGAAAGAGCGGGGTCTCTGAATGCAGATTTTGCCAAAACAAGAGAGGAGTCTTGTTGGGTGAGAGGCTTTTGGATTTGCGGAAGGACACAGAAGAAGAAAGGAATGAAGAAGAGACTCATGAGGAGAGCACAGAGAGCAGAGCACTTCCTTTCATTTTCTTTTCGCTTTTCTCTTCCTCTCTCTCTCTCTCTCTCTCTCTCGCTCTCTCTCTCCAACTCTGCCGAAACTGTTCGCAGCACACGATAGCGGAAAAAGGGAAAGCGACATGGGTAACTTTGGACAAGAGACGAGGACACATTGCGCAGCACAGATATTTCCGTGACCTCTTCGTGCTGGTTTTAGCAAATCTGCCCACCGTCTCGATCATTTGACCCATTCCTTGAAATTTCGTTCTCCTAAAGTCTCTTGATTGTGGAATTTGTGATGGCGGAAATTAGCAACAAAAAAAAAACAAATCTTTCTTTAATTTTTTCTTTCTTGGGGGGGGGTGGTGATGGATTTCGATGGGAGGTGCTTGGAGAAGTTCCGTTGCCCACAAGTTATGCAGAAGAGGCTTTGATTACAGGTCCCATTCGCTGTCCTGAAACCGGATCTCACTCTCTCCAGCCTAGCATTTTGCAAATATCTCTGTTTTTTTTTCCCTTTTTTTCCACGTCATATTATTCGGAGCAAAGAAAAATGGTATTAAAAAGAATAAAGGACAAATTTTTCTTTTTTATTTTTCGCATCATGATATATAGCCACTGCAAAAGAAAAAAAATGTAAGATTGGAGCTTTACCGACCAAAACAGCAGCTGGTCTTTGAATGAACAAGAACAATCTCCTCTTCCCACGTAAGGAAGAAAGGCCCATCACGAGTCACTTGTAAGTAAGGAGTTCTTGTTGAGCATGCCCAATGAAAACATATTTTCATTTTCGACACAGACACGAAAAAAACATCATCTTAAAAACGACGGGATTTCTTTATTTGAGTCACGGGAAAAATAAAAAAAAAAGGGGGTAAGCTCTCGGTTAAATCTGCAATTTAGAAAGGTCTTCTTCTGAGCAAGAGAGCAAGAATAGGAGAGAAAGCATCTTTCTCGTTATGGAAATAGAGACGGGAAGGGGATAAAGAATTTCAAAACTTGGAAAAATTAATTTATAAAAAAAAAAGATTAATTCCTCAACATTGCCGGGGGTTACGTCTTGGGAAATTTCGTGGGATCGAAAAGTAGTCGTTTAAGGGTGGGTGTGGCCGATAGCGGTTTTTGGGAAAAGTGGGTGCACGAATTGCGAAAATAAATAATATATATAATATCGAAAATAAAAAAATAAGATTAAAAAAATAAAAAATTAAAAAAGACGAGAGAGGACGGTTGGGGCCCATTTGAATGTGGCGCCAAGTGGCCCCACGATGTTTGCCGATTAATCGTTGAATTCCCGGGTCAAGCACGAGGGCACGAAAAAGACGGTCACCGAAAAGGTCGCGACTCCCCGGCAGCCGACACAACACTAGCAAGTGCTACTAGTCTACTACTACTTGCTACTGCAACTAGTTGAGTAGTACTAGGAGCAAAAAACATAAGTTTGTTTGATTTGTCCAATAAACAACCATTTGTCAACCGTTAAGAGAGAGAGGGAAGGGCCAAAAACTGAGTAAAAATATATTTCTTGCTTAATAAGGAAAAAAGAAACCGTTATTTTGTTGGGAAATGGCTTTTATTTTTTTTTTTTCGATTTACAAGAGTCGTGCTCTTTCTCCTTTCGGATGTGACTTTACGTTCGAGCGAAATTAACGAGTTCATTCTATGTCCTGATAGCATCTCAAAGTCATGCGTCATCTTGTAAAAATTAAAGAGCGGGACATCTAGATGGGGAACCGAGCGTGCCAGCTCTTTTCCCGTCCCATTTCCGATCGATGAATGTCGAACTCGGTTTGAAAAGTTCATTTTGCATGTAAATTCAAACCTAAATCTCGATGGTCTTCATCTGAATCTTAACGCGGGAATTTCATTCTTCCGCATTCACAAAAAACCATTTGGACGGTGGACTCGGATAGACTTAACTCGTGACTTTTCTTAGTAGATCAATCTATCAGATAAAAAAACAAGGGATAATGAGATAAATGGTTCTTTAATTTTGATTCAATGTGTAATGTAATCCATAGACTTTTAATTTGTTCATTGTGATTCCCAAACTATGTCTAATATGCGATACGATCCCCAAACTTCTAATTTGTTCTGTCACATCCTCACCTCGGGGTTATTAATGTGACATTATAGGCGCGTCACCGTCCCGTTTCTTTTAACTTCTCATTAAGAGCATGACGTCCCATTCAATTTTATCTTGTCATTACAAACAAGCGGAAGCATAAACTCGGGACAATCAAACAAACAGCGGGGTTAAGACAAACACCATGAGCAAACCTTATATTTATAGGATGGCATATTTATTATATGAATGTATTCTACAAATCCCTTTATACGGGCATTTTTTCCTTTTCAACACACTACATATATCCGCGTAGGCTAAAAAAAATCCTATATCCTCTAGTGTGACTAAGCTCCCAAAACTGGTGTGAGACTTCCATGCTTACAAATCTAAAAAACAATAGAGTGAGTCAAGGACTCAATAAGTTAAACTCATTAAACTCCGGATAAGAGGACGTCTCGCCATCGAACTAAGCACATTTCATAATCATATCAATTGATAGCAGATCAATAGCAAATATGCTTCAAACACACTCGTTTTTGTGCATAAGATGATCTCAATTTTCCTTTATATTCAAGCAACAACATCTCAACCAAAAACATGCACATAAGGGATTCATTATCTCAATTGTTGGTACGGTTCTTCCGAAAATTCTCCGAATAACGTTCCCTAATCCAAGGCTGACGACTTTTCATTCGAACTTAATCAGGTTAATCGGGCAACGTCCCCTAATTAAGGGTGATGACTATTCATCTGAAATCCATTGGGCAACATCCCCAATCAAGGGTGATAGCTATTCTTTTCCCTCGTGCGACCATGCCAACAAGCATCATACTAACTTGAGTACCTCACACGAAGTGTGTATCATCCCACGTTGCATCTAAAGTCTTAAGTTATGTGGGGCACAAAACTAAGCTCGTGGTCCGAACCGACCGATCATGGCACCGACCTACACCAAGCAAGACTTGGATCGATATGCCTCAATATTGACCTTCCAAGTAAGGCTCGTTCCGATACACCTCAACACCGATCCAAACCAAGCGAGTTTCATCCATGGCCTAGGGCGTGCATTCATACATGAGCAAACCTTACAAAATGCATAAACATGCATGGCAAGCTATAACAATCATTCCACAAATAACAGAAATCAAGCAAGTCCAACAAGAACACCACTCGCCTAATAACGTAACACGATACCCTAACCAAGGTTTAGTAAATCTACTTACTATACCACACAAGCACAATAAGAATATGACTTGCCCAACAACGTAACACGACATTCTAGCCAATATTTAGTAAGTCTACTTATTATATCACACAAGCACAACAAAAACATGATTCATTCAACCAACATAACACATTACCCTAACCAAAGTTTAGTAGGTTTACTTACTATATCACACAAGTACAACAAGAACATGACCCGTTCAACCAACGTAACACATCGTTCTAACCAAAGTTTAGTATGTCTGCTTACTACTCTCAAAGATCGTGGCTGAGTATGGCCTAGGGGTGAGCTAAACAGCTAGGTCATGGCAAGGACACGGCGCGGCATGGGCACGGGCGCGGGCAAGGGTGCGGCTGAGAAAGAGAGGACGGCCAAGAGAGAGTGAGGGCGTAAGAGAGAAAGAGAGAGAGTGGTGATGGTGGAATGGTGAGCCAAAGAGATGAAAATGCAAAAGAATGCTTCTCTATTTATAGCTTTCTTGCCAACTTGCTAGAGAAATTAGTCAACTTGCAATATAAGTTATCTAAGCCAACTTGTAAAGTAAGTTAGCCAAGCCAACTTGCAAGATAAGTTATCCAAGCCAACTTGCAAGATAACTTAGCTAAGCCAACTTGCAAGATAAGTTAGCCAACTTGTAAGGTAAGTTTTTAATAAAGTCATTGACTTGACTAAATCAACGTGTCTTCTTGTCCCTAGAAGCATTATAGGTTTGAATCATTTGACCCTATCATTAGCACTCAATAATTGGGGTCCTTGCTAATTCTAATTGCATATCTTCCTTTGAATACCCTATTTTCACTAAAACTTGACTTAATAAGGAACTAAGGTAATTAGGGATTTCAATTGCCATCAACGATTAACCATCCCATTTTGGAACTGAGGTTTGATGTAAAAATATGTCCGAGTGTGATTTGACACAATCGAGCCAAAGACCAGGTTGAACAGCGCAAGGCCGGACTAGCCAAACTGACCAGGCTTGAGGCCCGGTACATGGTCGAGCCACACGGGCACACGCCCTGTTGCACAGGCACTGAGCCAAGTGCATGGGCATAGCAGTGGGTCACGCGGATGGCGTGCCAGCGCAAAGCCGAGCCACATGAGCAGCGTGCTGTGCGTATAAACGAGACGCATGGACAAGGGATTGATTCATGGATCGGACGTATGCATTGGCTCATGAACGACATAATGCATGGCCCGTGGTCAAGTCTGGCGGGCACAAAACTGGGTTTGGACCGAAACCCATGGGCACAAAAAGCCCAGCACAAAAGTAGAGCACAATGGCCGACACACAGACAGGTACAAGGCTGGCCCATGGCCTAACTGACGGGCACACGGCTAGTGCATGCCTGGGCGCAAGGCCTAGCACATAGCCTATCCATGGCTTACCCAATTTAACGCAACAATCCATGGTCAATTTGTGACCAGTCCATATTCAAGCATCAACGATTTATGGTCAACCTTCGATTATCATGTAGTCGCATGAAATCGAACTCAACGGAGTCGGTCTAGGGTCGCTTGTGACCGGTGCATTGTCAAGCGGAATCACTCACGACCAATACATGTCCACACGACATCGATCCACGGCCGCTCGGGATCATTCCACTGCTGACCCTTACGGTCGAATGGTCGATCAATGGTCAAATCACTCTAATCGACTTGCATGATCAGGAAGTCATTTCATTGGCAATCCCTTAGCCGATCTATGGACGGTCCTTCGATCGAATCATGACCGATCATTTAAATACCCTTCTGACCATACCAGGCGATCCAAGACCAACCCTCAGTTCGGTCCGCCCACTGATTCCATAGCCATTTCCTTTGATTATCTCGATCCAAATTGGGGATGTTGCATGTTCAATGTGGCTCATGAAATTTTGGCACATGTTCAATTTAATACGTGAATGATATGAACATGTATCAAAATTTTATGGATTATATTGAATATATTAAAAGTTCGGAGACTGTATCGCACATAAAGCTAAAGCTTGTAGATCACATCGAACAAATTAAAAAACACAGGGACCGTATCGCATACCAAGTCAAAATTCACGAGTCACCGGTGTCATCATCAAAAAAAAAAACAATCAGAAAGATCTACACGGCATCATCGAACACATTGAATACCCTACGGTTAGTAGGACTGGGATTGCCGGGAAATTAATTCAACATACCCCACGTTGCCTAGCAAAGATTTCTCAATTCCTCGTTGCCTCGTTTCCGCCGGCGGTAGACCGATGAATTGAAGCGGCGTGGAAATGGTGGAGAAAAATCGGAGACTCGGGGAAATTTTGACGGGAGGGAGGGAGGGAGGGAGGGGGTGGGACCGCACGTGTGGGGACTGGGAGACAACTGTAAAAGATAGCTTTGATAATCTTGTCCCTCCGTAGTAGACACACACAAACACACACACAAACACACAGAGATCTAAACATACCCGGAGGAAACGCCAAAACCTACCCTCTCCCACCCCCCAAAAAGCCATCCTTTTTCGCTTTAATTAGCTCTTGACTAATCCACATTCGTTAATCTTAAACCCTTGATCTCTCTCCTTAATCTCTCTCTCTCTCTCTCCTCTCTTTCAGGCACAGGTCTTCTCTGTCAGGCAGTGATGATTATAATTGCTCACAGACATACCCCTTTTCTTTACTGTTCTAATTCACGGGTTATGCCCGTGTCGAAGATCTTATTCTTAGTCTAGGGCCAAAGCCACCGACATGGCGATCTGGATGAGCTGTACTCGTGCGTTTCCTTAATTTAATGTGCCGGTGCAAGCATGCCCCGTCTTCCCTTATTGGGTCAAAAAAATTTTTCCTTGTCCCGACTCCGATAATACCCAACTTCGTTTTTACACCTCATGGTCCAAGTCCGTACAGTTTTTTTTTAACTGAGGCAGAGAGAATTTTCTTGTCAGATGAGCTCCAGAGTCCTTTCTCATAAGGGAGGTGGCGGTGGTGGTGGTGGTCCGTGGAAGCAATGTTGCCATCTTGAAGAGAGAGAGAGAGAGAGGCCATCTTGAATAATGTAGCGAGACTGTAGGTCAAGAATCTAATTAGTGGTGCGGTACAATGCATTTTGACTGTACGTATCTCATTATGTTAAGCTATGATCCACCCGATCAATCTCGTTTAGCAATCGCGCCTGCAAACAACGGACGTACAAACAAACGGGTATCGAGAAGGCCCCTTCTTTTCCTCATGCTGGGCTTCCGTCACCACCCCGTGATTCGCACGATGCTCGTTATGGAGCCGACGAGACGCCGGAGCAAAACGATGTCATCACTGTCGATGTCCGCGTCCTGGTTCGCTATTTGCTTGGTTCATTCACATCGCAAAGGGAAACGAAATTATAGAGTCTTTGGACCTTCACCTGTTTGATCTTTTTGGCTTGGTTGGTGGACCTTGACCTAATTCTAATCACGAGATGAGCTCGCATAAAACCTGACAAACCATGATTTCTGCTGTCACTGCCCAAAACCACCTAAGCTTAGGTCAATAATTATAAATAATTATCATTACAAATCACAATTATTATTGTTATTATTATTATAAAAATAATGATGGACACCTCACATTAGTTGGAGTAGGAGGAAGGACGAGGGAGTAAGTATTACGTGCCATAAACTGCCATAATTAGAAAACCTAATCTCTTTTAACCTTATCAATAACACCCAAAAGGCTCGGCCGGGACACGTGGGGGCCCCGAGTCTCCACGTCGGCTCGGCGCGTGCATATCCCCAAAACTCTCTTATTCGTTCTTTATTTATTATCGAATTTTTTAGTTACGTTAAAAAAAAGCTTTCTCTGATTATAGTATGCTAAAATTTGCGATTTTATCGGTGTGACAAGCTGCTCGAACTGTATAATTTATAGCTGATTAAATCTTGCTTCTAATGATATTCCTTTCTTTTTTATTGTATGATGTTTTATATAGTGATTGGTAGACCCACATCCAGACTGGATTTGCGGGGCAGCCACGTTGTGTCCAACCCCATTGCCCATTGCGTGTATGGCTAGTATGTTTGCAATATATTACTAGCTTGACATGATCCAATTTCTAACAATTTCTTCTCCCTCTCTCTTTTTTTTTTTTTGGGATTTTCGAGGCCAAAATAGCTGGCTTACTTGGGAAAACTCTGTATCCTTTATTGCTAATTTTGAGGAAAATTATCCAATCAGTCTTGAACCTATTATGCGGATGTCAATTCAGTTTTAAACTTTTTTATTTTGTAAATTTAGCCCTAAATTTTAGAGAGAATTCCAATACAGTTCTTTTGATCAATTTTCGCCAGAAATCATTGATGTTGTGGTCTAGTTACCTTTGACCATCCTACACGGCACGCTGCTGTGTCAATAATTTTTGGTGAAAATTTGCCAGAGAGGTTATAATGAAATTTCGTGTAAAGATTTAGAGCTAAATTAACAAAATCTAACAATTTAAATTTGAATTGGCATTCATATAATAAGTTTAGGACTAATTTGACAATTTCCCTACCAATTTCGGTACTCTGGCACGTGATTTATTTCTTGCTCTGTAAATGTAACCAAAACTCTCATTATTGACAACATGTCTATCACTAAAACTCTGTCCCTGCCTAAAATTACGGGTTTTTTTTTTTTTGCTGAACGAAAAGGACCGATGACTTTTTCTTTCAGGTAATTTGCTGGTGAAATCCAACACATTATGAAATAACCAATTTTTATATTATGAACTTTACCGATTTTGTACCAGCTTATCAATTTTTATTTGCATAATTTACCGACATTTTGAATTTACTTATTGACTTTTCGAATTTACCAACTCTTGTTTAAATAATAAACCTAAATTGTAGAGTGACTTAAAAACTTAAGTCAAGTAAATACTAATTAAGTTCGAGTTACCAACTCTCATTCGAGCTACCAACTCTCATTCGAGCTATTTACTTACATTTTATCTACTTCTTTTTTTCCAGTTACTAGCAACTCATCGTGAAATCTGCTCGTGCCGGTTCTACACTTTTCACGACTTCTTCGGTACACCACCTAAATTGCGAGAATCGAGGGGGAGACCAAGCTTTAGCATAGGAAAAAGGCTACATGTGAAAACCCAAAAATCACTTCAACCTATGGCTACACTTTTTGTGCTTTTTAAAAGAGTCCTTGACATTGATCTAACATCATAGCTCTCTTTCTAGGGCTAATCCATTTGCATGCTAATGAGCCATATCCATTCTAAAAACCTAAGTCGCATCTCCGGTGGACCCTCCCCCTAATTCAATTATGACATTCCTAGAGACCATAGTTGGTAAAATAAAAGAGTAAGCTTTTGCACGTCTTCCATAATTGTGGGATAATTAATGATTTCAATCTCTTAAGAGACCGCAAAAAGATGCCCTTTTCTCCTTTTCTCCTCCCCGTTGTCAACTTCTGCGCATCATCACCTCATTTCTAGACCTTCATAATTGATCTTGGTCCCTAAGGTTTTGCATCATTCCATCAAGCGCATGCATTCGAGGAGCTCATTAAACTCTATCGCCGATGTAGGTCGATTCTCTAGTTATTGATTGATCGTTACGCAGGAATTAAGTAGCGGACGATGTTCATGGGCGATGATGCCGACAGCAGATGACTTGTTTAGGAAAGTGATGTGGACATACTCAAGTGCGTGCGTGTGTGTGCCTATTAATTTTTCATTAATACAGATGGAGAAGTAGTTCAAAACGAAGATGACAGGCGATGGATATCTCTGAGTTTTAAAGTAAGATGAGACGAGAGGCCCAATAGGAGAGGCCTTTGTTAGGCCCAAATATTCAATCAAGAGCACAACTCAAACCCGATTTCTAACGTTGGAAGGCTAGCGAGCGAAACATGGTAACGTGGGCAACACGTTGAATGAGTATCGATGACGTTGTTGATTTTGCTGGCACGGGACTAGCCATGCACAAGCATTTCGGATATTGATATGGAGATTTTTCTTTTCGTTGAAGTGGATGGCTTTGCCTCTCCTAGATCTCAGAGATATCTCCAAGCTAAAACAGAGTGCTTTTCGATATGTTTCGCTAAACCGTTCGAAATAACCGATCTTGGCATTTGTAATGTGGAGTTTTGTTTTTGAAAACGAGCCGATTTTGGTTCATGTCGTCATATCAAGGTTACGTGTCATTTCCTTGAAACTCCTTCAGTGTTATATTGCGTATATCTGAGCATAGCTCATCTTGATCCTCATTCTTCCGACTCCATGTATAGGATCATATTGATCAATAGCTTTTCGTATATTTTGCAACCGGCGCAAACACTCAACAACCCGTCGCAAGTTCTCACTCACCTAGCGTCTAAATAACTTAATCGTTCCATTTAATCGGATCAGCCTTTCATATAAACAGGTTATGTATAGATATATCTGCTCCAAATAATGTGAGGTGATGGTCAATGTATGCTCACATAGAAAGTAACAAACAATTCGATGAGGTCGCCAGACTAAGAACAGTCAAACCCTTCAAACGGATAGGTTGCGTACTCTGTGGTCTATGAAATCTTTACGTGTTTCATCCGCATAGGGACTAGAAATCGCCCTTCAAGATTGACCAAGAAAAACTAGTGCTTGGGGGTGAGCTTTTTTGCTTTAAAGCGTAGAGAGGGTCCTCGAGAGCTTTTACTTTAGGACCCAAAGAGCACCAGGGGTGGGGTCAAAACACCAAAGATGGTAGGAGTTGATGTAAGAGAGTTTTCTTTATGTCAATGCTTATATGGGTGGTTGGGATTGCAATAGTTGAGAAGGACATCTATATCTCTTCGCTAGCTGGGGACATTGAGACTGTCCCAATGACATTCCAATTCAATGTCCACATTAAATTGCCCACGTTTCGATTTTAAGGAAAGTTGCCAGATTGGGACCCCCCCCCCCCTCTTCTTCATCACCGAGGCTTGGTGTAGTGCCCTTTTCTTGTGACTTTCGTTTGGGTTTCCTTTGTGTTCTGCCTTTGCTCTTGGTGGACATCAAGCTGTGTAATCAAGGCTCCAGGACGTGATAACCAAAAATTTTGTGCTAGGGTTTTATCTTGATCAACAACCTCTTGATTTCTACTAATGAATGGGAATGGAAGCAATTCTTCTTGTCGTTTATATTCTATTTGGCTAATACGGTAGGTAAACGATGAACGATCCGTTTTACAGAATGGGCTAAGATGAAAACGTGAAAATTTCGAAATGGATGCGGCTGCGGATAAGTTTTTTAAGAGGGTTCAAATAAAGAGCAAGCTCGAAAACTAGAATTCGCATATTGTTGTTAATTAGAGTGGTAATAATCTCCCTATCCGAATGCAGTTATGGAGTTCATAAATATGATGTTGGAACGTTTAGAGCCCTACTAAATCTCATCATCTTGGCTGAACTCGACCGAGGCCTCTTTCGACCTCAAAATCCAGTTTTTCAAGGGTTTGCAAGTGGGTTCTCAAGCTAATCCCCACTAGTATATCAAGTGGTTATGCAATTCTTCATTTCTATTGAGCAACGACGACCGTATTCCTTACTATTTACTGTTTAGCCGGATGAATCGAAACGTCATGCTTTGAATGCACTAACCAATATTTCCCCCGAGAAAACATCGAATCGGGAGCGAGATTCAGTGGTTAGAAAGAGATTGGCGATGAAGACAAGATCAATCCTGCAGCAAACAGAAGAGGTGGACCTAGGCATGTGGCTTTTTCACCCCTCAAATGGCATTATCGTTTGGCCAAAGGTACAAAATATGAACCTCATGGAAATAGTAAGATGTCTTGGCTTTCGCGGCGCATGAAGTGTTCACATTTGGGTGATTCCGGGCATAAGGGCTTTTCTTGCCAAGACTAGATTGGTGGACTTGACAAGGAGCACTTTCCAATTTCTATCAGAGAGGGGGAAGTGATGTGTGATGGGCTCCTTTTGAATCATATCCCCACATACAACATCGACAGATTCTCTAATTTGTCTCCAATGCCGACCTCGCTGTAGCTCTCCATGTTCACAAGCATCAACTCCATATCTCACTTCTTCGATTTTCCTTCTTCTTTCTTTCGTTTCGCGACGACGGGATATTGTCGTTCGACGACACTTGAGAGAGAGAGAGAGAAAAGAGGGCCGCGGAGGAAATAGAGCATGCTAAACTCGATATAAACCCGATTATGGAAGACGGGAATGTTTTTATTTCGCTCACGTGAGCAACGTACCCTTAATCAGCAATAAATAGCGATGGTTGATGAGTAGATGGAGGTGTCACTCGGAAAAGAATGTCATGCATTAGGGCAAAAGGTTTCTATTAATGAAGTGTAAAGAAGGAGATGGACTTTTAAGTTTATTCCATCATGAAGATTGTGAATGATCTTAATCAGCTTTAGAGATTAGCACAACAAAAGTCTTGCTACACACCAATCAATTTACACTTAAAACATTTTATAATCTCGAGATGGATGGATGGGGGTTAGAACCTTCTTCTAACTGCACCTAATTTTCTGACAAGTCCCGTACGAAATCTCTATATAGATTATTGTAGCATGACAAGATAAGGGTTAACCTAGTTTTGTCACACAGCCAGTAATCTTGCATTAGCATGCTTGATTAAGAAATACGACAACTGATCCACTCTTTTTCATCATCCTGCATCATTCTTGCGTGGATGATTCCTTTGTTAACCCAAGATAGGGAGGGTGATTTCTCACGCTTTCAATGTGATCTTGACTCCCCGGTCGTACCTTGGTCTCATGATTGAAGTTGGAATATGCAAGAAGACCCTCCTTAAAACCCTAATCATGACGGTTTTAGAAACTTCAAAGCCCTCCTCCATTCATATGATTCGAGATGAGGAAAAGAGCTTTAGAAATGATGATTGAACTCGGGTCGTCGAATGTTGAAAGCTATTGGAAAAGGAAAACGCGCCGATGCACCGTGGACTAGTCTCATTCTTGACCAATAACTAACGAGAAAATCTCGACAAAGGATCCTCCGGAGTCAACAAATCAAGAATTCTTTTCCCACTTTAAAATAGTTAATTTCTTGCTACGACATATGGTATGCCAATGCGAGGCAGATTCATAGAACATGAAAATCTATTTGATATAATGGCATTCATTGCACTCCTAGTTTTTTTTCTAAGATTTCGAGTCCACGTGCACTTTAGCTCTTTAGAGTATGGAGCGAGTTACATTGACCACCCGAACCTTTTGATATTTTTCATTTCACCCTATAAATTAAACTCGAGAATTTTTTATGTTCGTTCGTTCACATTTGTTTTCTGTAATCTACCTGAACTTTCTTAAAGTGTGTGTTGGAAATCTCACAACATCCATCCTTCAATTCCTGCCCCCAAAGTCATCAAACAATTAAAATGCGACAAAATTTCTATAGCCACATCTTTGCGTGTCATTCGTTGTCTAATCGAATTCAGTCGTACCTTGGCGACCACTAAATTACCAAGTAATTTAGCACGATGAGGTTTCTAACACGTATCGTCTCTCAATCTCTAGTCAAAAAATTTCGAATCATACTTTGAGAATATTACCCTCAGCGAATCTTAATGGCCGACCAGAGATCCTAAGTCAATATTCGTTGATCTCGAAAATTCGCTCTCTTGACTTTTACTAGCTCTCTTTTCGCGAATCATTGAAGACCCACTTTTTAGATCTTATAAATGAAAAAAAAAAGGAAGATAAAAAGGAATGAACCTTAATAAGATTCTAGTTATGGGGGTGATGATTTTGTCATCAATTATTCCTTACTTGATCATGAAATATCATTGCAAGTAAGTACACATATGCGGCGCGTGAGGGTAGGGATTCAATCAAAGAGGTTGGCTAAAACATATGCAAAGCCACAAAAGAGGGAGGGTGACATGGATGTATGGTGGCGACCAATTTGGCAAAAAGAAAATAAAAAGAAAAGAACTATATATATATATATATATATATTTATATATATTAAATAAATGTCTATTGAATTATATGTTTAGTGGATGGGAATGATGAGTAGCAATCAAAAAATTGAGAAATTGAATAATATATTTATATTTATGCATATGAAAAATATAAAAAATTGAAGTGGTGGGGTCTATGGCAAGCAAAAGATAAGGATACCCACGTCAAGAAAAAAAGATGTAACAAAACAATTGGGGAAATGTGGGTGATTATTATGAGTTTATATGGAGGAAATCATGCTTTTCAAAACGTGGTCCAAACATTGGAACCACACTGCTGGGGCGGCCGGCCGTCGCGTCGGCATGGAAAAATGTAATATTAATCATACTATAAAGTTTAATTAAACTATTCTTATTAATAGTTGTGGAAAAAAGAAGAAAAATCCCATGAAATGTCTAGGCAACCAACCGCCATCTTGTAATGTTGATGTCACCTATTTTCGGACCCACTTCTGGATTGAAATGGGAATGTGTACACTATTATGCCTTTGTTGCTTAGGTCTCCACCGCTTATCTTGCCTCCTCTGCGCGCCCCCATCGACACCGGAAAATGCCCAAGTGCTTGGTCGGCGGCTTGATCGGTAGAGGCCGGTTAGGGGAGCGGCGGAGGCAGAAGGTTGCCAAGTGTTGAGAGCACTCAGTTGACAAAATATCGGGGAATGATTAAGTATTGAGACTAGGAGTTGACAAATGGAGGCTAACTCGGTCGATTAAAGAAACGCGTGCGATGTAACGGTCGAATGGAGGCAACAATTGTTGAGTAGTGGAGCTGATAATCTCGGGTGCAATCGTTGAAAAAGCAACCATTAAAAAGGTAGCGTCGGATAATTGAGTCAGCTTAAAATCTAATCTATACAAAGAATCGCATATCTATTCAAGAACCATGGGTTGTTTGCTTTTCAGCTTAAATTTTAATCGGTTTATCTTTACATTTTCAGTACTAATCTTGTTTTCTCTTTAACAAGAAAAAAAAAGGCAAATAAAATTGAAATGAAAAGCTAAAATTAACCATGGAAGACAAAACTAAAATGGGGCACCATGCTTTTATTTGAATGGATCGACATATGAAAGATGAACCAACGTGTCCGTCCGCATCATATATTTATTATAGCTCGATTACCTATACATTTTTCCTAATTTTTATTAATTTCCGGCCTATATAAATTTTTTTTACTAGACATTCTTATGTTTACAGTTTTGAAAGTTTTGAAAGTGAAATTCCAACATAGAGAGCATTTGACGAGAATAGGTTCCGAATTATATCAAAACCGTGTCTTATTTCTTTAGTGAGATTGTTCGGGTGACATAGTAATTGCAAATAGTGAGAGAAAAACAAGAAAAATTTACCGACTTTCTTGTACAGTAATTATTAGGACAAAAATCACCAAAAACTCTAACTTATGCTTACTGTAATACATTTATCCTAAACTTTATTTCGTGACATCAAAAAATCTAAACTTCTATCAGTGTGACATATTTACCCTTCACCAAAATTTTATTAATGAAGATTGTTAAAAATCTACTTACATGAACGCCGGAAAGTAAATAATGTTGACATGGCACTCATGCGGCTAAGATAAAATAAAAATGACGTCGTTTTGGCTGAAAATCATTTAATGAAATTTTGACAGAAGGTAAATTTTTCACATAGATACAAATCTGGATTTTTTTTTATGTCACAAGAGAAAATTTAAACTAAATGTATCACAGTGAACCTAATTTGGGGTTTTTGACTATTTTTTGCGTCAACGACTTTGGCACCGACAAGCTCGTCAAGAATATCACCCATGTATTGATTTCATCCAACATTTTGGCATTGCAAAATAATATGCAAAACCTTTTCTTCTAAAAGGATACTACTGCCGTCCTTTTGTCTTCATCTAATGAGATGAGACTCCCCCATATTGTCCATATTTCCCGCGAAAATTTATTACTATCCCGAATATGCTAAATACCCAATTTTGGCAATATCATCATCATACGCGGACCCTCGCCCTCGCACAATTTCTATAAGGTACACCGTTCGTATAAAGTATTTCTACACGAGCAGTCTTGGAATGGAAACTCTCATCTACCGAAGGAACAACGATTTTATTTACCAAAATTACAAATTTTTGCAGGCGCTAGAGCTTAAATCTTCTTTGTGTAACGATCTTTCGGCTCTGTCGATAAACAAAACGAGAGATAATATTGACATACCGATGCATGTCGGGATTGGGAAAAACGCATTTTTTAGTTTGGTCATTTCGTTATTATTGGTCCCTCTATTACTTTCGCAAACAAGCACTAGCCAAATATATGGAGAACAAGATAAAAGAGGTTAGCTAGGTAAAAAGAAATCAAGAGTTTTCTTCCTAAAATTCTTTATATTTGCCTAACTCATTCAATTGCAAGTTAAGTTGGTTGACTTATACTTTTCTTATTCCTATAAAAAAAGCGGAGCTCGGTGGTAGACTTGATCAATAATGTCATTCAGGATAGATACTAGGGGTGTCAGAACCGAACCGAAAAATCGAACCGAGATACGAACCGAACCGAACAGAAAATTTCGTGCATTTCGGTTCGGTTTCGGTTTCGGTTCGGATCATCAAAATAAACCAATTTTTCTTTTTGGTTCGGTTCATTTCGGTTCGGTTCGGATCGAACCGAACTAAAATAAATACTTTGGTTTGTGGCTATTTTGCCCTCTCTCTCTCCCCTTCTCTTTCCTCTCTCCTCTCTCTTTGTGCTTAATGAACTTGAAACCGAAAACTAATCCAAACCAAACTGAACCAAATCGATTTTTCGGTTCGGTTTCAATTCGGTTCGGTTCAAATTCTGTTCGGTTCAAGGGGGCACCCTTAATGGTTCGGTTCGGTTCGGTTCGATTTTTTTGAAAAACCGAACCGAACCATTTACACCCCTAATAGATACGACTAAGTATCAAGTTTATAAAAATCCTTACTTAGGCTTATTCATGATTTGAAAAATATAAATTTTCTCATAGCAGCGACCGGTGTGGGCAACGAGCGACCCTAACCACACGACCTCGGGCCTAATATCGAAATTGCTTGCCTAGCCTTTTCTAGTTCGTGTGTCAAGCTTGGTGGGTCTAGACTGATCGTAATTGAGTAGCCGTGCCCATGATTAGATGATCTTTATATTCGATCCCTTTAAATTAAGATTTTTTTTACAGATATTCAACTTCGCGCCGCCGGCGCGTTCATCGCCAACCTATAATTTAAGATGTGATCAACAGGTCTAATTACACTCAACCTGGGAAAACTCTGAATTCTTGCATTTTCTTGCTGCACAAGTTGTTGGAGCTCGAAGAACGTGGATGAAGCAAATCCTGTTTGCCCGTTCCTTTCCCACCAATGAGAGCTTCCCATCAAATTTCTTGCATCCTAAAAAGGCGAACTTTCATTGAATTAAGCCTCAAGCAACTCTCTTATCCCCCCTTAAAAACCCCACGTTTGCCTTAGTTTAATCTCTCTATAACAAGGTGACTGCGATGGTTGCGCGTGTTGAAGCGGGTAAAAACCAGATGTTGAATCGCTCAAAGGACAGGAATTCAAGAAAAGCAGGAGATGTTAGAAACAGAACAGTACTGTGTCTCTCTCCCGGGAAGAAAACAAACAATCTTTGCTTGATTTACTCGGACTTCTCAACTAACAAGTAGCTTTCACATTTGTCCACTTCCCCTTCTCTCTCTCCCTCTCTCTGTGTCAAGACTTTGGACCAGTGCGCATAGAGAAGTTTAGCTCGTGTCCGGGATTGTGTGGTAGAGTGAACTGTAGACAGAGTGTGAAGATTTGAAAAAGAAAAAAAGAAGGGAAAAAAGGTTGGATCCTTTTCTTTTCCTTTTCTTTTCACTGTGAAGCTTGAAGAGAGAGAGAGAGAGAGAGAGAGAGGGGTCATCTTTTTAAGACCCTTTTAAGGGGGGAGGTCAGACACAGCACGCTTTGCTTGTTGAGCTGAACAATCCAACGTTTATTTGGGGGACGTGGCCGGGGTTGCGTGCCTAGTACTCTCAAAATTCCATTTTTTCCTGTTCTGGGTTTTTCGGGCAAAGGGAATCTTTATCATCTTCCGTTCCTCTTTTCTCTCTTGCCCCTTCTTCTTCTTCGTCTAAACAAGTCACCCACCCTTTACAATATACCTTCCTATCTCACAGAAAGATAAGAGAGAGAGAGAGAGGTAGAGAGAGAGAGAGAGAGGAGGTGAACCCACTAAGCGTGCCAATAATTAAAACCAAAGTCATATATATCATTCCTCCCTATCATAGCTCCCTGTATTTGCTTTTGGGAGAGTGTTGATCATTATTAGGTTTTTTTCTCTTTCGCTTTTGCTTGGTGGGGTTCTGTATCTGTTCTTCTGGGGTTGGTTATAAGAACCTAAGAGATGGGTGGTTTTTTCAGTTTGTGCTCCCTGTGTTTTCCCTCGAGCGTTTGAGTTTCTGAAAGGCTGTCTCCTTCTTGATACCTGGTTGATGCTTTTGGCTGGTTTGAAGGATGCGTGTCTTCGTGACTTTTTGCTTTGGTTGAGTACCTACAATTCCTAGATAGGTAAGTCTGAAAATTTCTATTTGGCTTTGGCTTGTTATCTTTCTGGCTTCCTAGCTCAATCCATGTAATTTTGGGGTTGAAGTGACTCTTGCTTGTAGAAATCCAAATTTCATGCGATTTTTTCTCATTTGACTTTGTTGGTTTGTTCTCTGTTTCAGTGAAACAAGCACGTTCTTTTTTGTGGTGCCTCCTTCAACCAGTCACTTTAAGTCTCTCTTCTGGGTGGTAGCATATGGAAGGAGTTTCAGGAAATGGGGTGGCCGGTCCTCAACTGCTGGATTTGATGTCCAATAACAGAGAATGGCTTGTGATGATTGATGAGGCCAAAGCTCGTGGTTCTACAGAAGAGAAAAAGCTGGAGCTCAGGCTTGGTCCACCGGGCACTGATGACTGGTTCAACCAAAAACAGGACATGAACGGCACCTTCTGCCACTTCCCTTCCATGGCCTCCACACAAATCGCCACCAACAATGGTGGACACCAAGCCCAAAAGTTTGGCTCCTCAGAAGCTCTGGCGTCTCCATGGACTGGTACAAATTACAAAGAGAATTGCCAAAAACTGCAAGAGCAAGAGCAGATGAAGCCACCCAGGTCATATTACCAGTTCCCATCAACAATCTCTCAGAGCAAGAACTCGCCTTTCTTGCCTAAGGAGGCTTCACAGCCCAACTGCAGCAATAAAGGGATGAACTTGCAAGATTCGGGAATGAAGAAGGCATTTTCACAAGCCTCTGTCTCTGCTGCAAATACAGCTGTTCCTAGTGTCTCTCAGAAAAGGTACTCGAAATTATTCGTGTTGGGTACACGGCATTAATTTGTTCTCTTAACCTATGGCATGATGATTCTTCCTCGATACCTGCTAAGGTGGCTCCTTTAATTGCTCTTTTTTCAGTAATGATGGTATTTTTAGCTTTTCTGGCAGCACAGCCTTTTCCCTCTTTCATCCCTTTTTTTGCAAGTTTTGCCTTTTCCCTGCCATATGTTCTCTGCATCTGTCAAAAGGGTTAAAAGGATGTTTACATGTACAGATTGTCGCAGATGAGTTCTGTTCTGCGTTTATCAACTCTAGTAAGAAAGATATTTACTTGGTTTTTAGAGATTCTTAAACATGGTATTCTCTATCCAGGAATTTTTTTTTGCTTGCATCTGCTTCTGATTACTTCGTTCTCTGTAGTCTGAAAAATACTCATCTTCTAGCGACAAAATCATTCAAACTTATTTGGCTTTGCTTTTATCTTTTTGGTTGCTAACTCTGGATATTCTTGAAAGCAGAACTGCGCCAGGTCCCGTGGTGGGTTGGCCTCCGATTCGCTCATTCAGGAAAAACATAACCAGCAGCAGTTCCACCAAACCATCTCCCGAGCCTCAAAATGAGACCCCGAACAAGGTTGCCAGGGAAGACAAGCCCGGCGAAACCTGCGAAAGGAAGGGCATGTTTGTGAAGATCAACATGGATGGTGTACCCATTGGAAGGAAAGTCGATCTCAAAGCCTATGATAGCTATGAGAAGCTCTCATCTGCTGTTGATGAACTCTTCAGAGGCCTTCTTGCAGGTTATAACCATTGTGGAGACCTATATAAAATCCTCAGATTTTTTCATTTAGGAATATCGTAATACATGTTCCATTTATTTAATATTGGGGGTCAAGAAGAAGATTAGCTGACGATGTCCTTGGTTTTTGTTTTTGTTCTTATTGTCCAGCCCAAAAAGATTCCTCAGCTGGTGGAATCAGCAAGAAGCAAGAGGAAGAGAAACCAATTACAGGTGTATTGGACGGGAGAGGGGAATATACTCTTGTTTATGAGGATAATGAAGGAGACAGGATGCTTGTTGGGGATGTGCCATGGCAGTAAGCATCTTAATCTCTTGGTGGATGGATCTGATGCATTAAGATTATTATTCTCCCTCGCATTTTTATAATACAGGGCTTAACATGAAGCCATTAGTGGGCTCGTCGTTTCATGTTTTGACGTCGTTTAGCGTACTCCGGACATTGCGTGGAATTTTCACCCACATCCCCGTTCTTTTGCCTATTCTAGGATGAATTTTTGGTTTAGGTGCATTCGGAGCTCGATGTAGTGGAATTTTATTTATAGACATATAGAGAATTGGATTTATGAATTCTCGCATTTGGAAGTTGGCTTGTTTTGATATTAATGTACAGAAAAGTACCATCTCGTTAATATTCTAATATGTTGCTGCATGTATGGTTCGCAGCATGTTTGTATCCACCGTCAAGCGATTGCGGGTGCTGAAAAGCTCTGAAGTTTCTGCACTGTGCCGTAAGTTTGTGCTTTGTTCGTATACAGGGGCTAAAAATTCTTGCTCTATGTTGTGTTCTAATAAATTTCTTGTGTTTTTTTTTCCCAGTGGGTACCAAGCACGACAAGAATAGCCATGAGATGAAGAACTAATCAGAGGATTTTTTTCATGAAGGATTTCCTGAGGAAGAGAAGACACTATCTGTGTTCATGTTTGACATTTGACTAGAGATATTTGATCAATGAGAAGTAAAATTATCTGTGAGCTAACTGTGTAGAATTTCCAAAGCAAGTCGATTCAAGAGGGTCGTTTGGGTTTGCTCTTGTTGGAGATTCCCTTAGTTTTGTAAAAAGACTGCAGGAACTGGTTTTGGGTTCATGTAATATTGAATGCTACACTATGTGAGAGACTTTCAGATACTTTCCAATCCTCCTGTTTGCTTCTTCAATTAGAAATCTTCATGCCACTTTATGCGGTTGGGTTTCAAGTTAGGAGAGAAAACAATCGGTCAAAGCCTCCTTTCATGTCTAACTGCCCATGCCATTTGACTTTGACGTGTAAATTTTCAGGGGGGAAAATTTTTCTGATGCCAGACAAGCTTCGTTTGACCTCTAACCTCTGCTGTCCCAAAGCCTTTTCTCACCTGTCGATGGACTAAAAAACCTCAGTCTGCAACATTTGTCTATCTTAAATTGAAGTAAATTTCTGAGTGATTTACCTAAGGAAGACTGGGTTCTCGATGAACAGGTCGATCGGAACATTTTAATGCGCATGCCGCTTTCTCTTTTTGCTAAGAAAATGAGTGCCATCTTTGATATATTCATCTATGGCTAGTTTTAACTAGGTCTATTGACTGAGGATAATATGGTCTCCGCCTTTGTCCAATTTGGTGCTTGGTTTCAGTTGATCTGACAAATCATAGATTTGATTAACATCAATCAAACATATTCTGAGAATTAGTAAGGTAAGTGCACGCACAACTAATCTTCCGCGGCTCGTCAACTTTGGAAAATTATCCGATCCTCCCAGCGCATTGCTTTCTTATCTCGTAAATTCTCAATCATTTGATTTATTTGATATACGAGACTAACATGTATGGAGCGTGTTGCAGTGACATTAGAGCTGAGATGTCTCGAGAGCAATGCACATGAAATATCTTACACAAATCGGTCATCTTCATATCCAGTCTTCCAAATTTTGGGCATGAAAGGAGTGATGAAAAGTGAACAAAAAGCATGCCCTTTTTTTAAATCTTTTTGACCTTGAAAGATCCTCCTCCACTGCACTTGGTGCATAATTTGGACAATGGACAGTGGTCTTCCATGGACTCTCAACTCACCACTTGTCTCCCCCCCCCCCCAAAAAAAAAAAAAAATCCCACTCCTCCCTCACTCTCCTCCTTTCTGGGTTCTCCCTCAAGGATGATTTGCTATTCATGTGTTCAAACAAAAGTTCAACATCTGTACTTGTCAATTGCTTAGGCAGAGCTTCTTGATGAGCTAAATTAGACGCTCTGCACTGGTTTTCTCTTTTGGGTTAGGTGCAGAGAGTCAATGCCCCCACAGGCAATTGAACAAAAATGGCTTGGAGACTTTGAAACGCACTCACAGAAAAACCAAAAAAAAAGAAAGAAGAGATGGGTCCTTTTCGTTGCGTCCTGCCTAACTTGAGGGACAAACCTCAAGCAATGGTCTCCATGCCGAAGGAATCATTCATTCGTGCGCGCGCGCCCACGTGTGCGCGTTCCGGTTGGTGAATGTCTTACTCCAATTTCTACTTTCCTCTTGCTGGATCAATCTTAAAGATTTTCTTGTTTTGGAGGGGTTCCTTTCAATGAACATTCCCGGCCGAATTTAAATCGGGACATGCCTAAATTGCCGAGCGAAAACAACCGCACAGCTTTCGTAGACAGAGACGACCCGTAGTGGTTTGTGTTGGCGGGAGTCTTGGAAGAGACAAACGAGGCGTCAATTCTACGCAGACAAGGATGGAAAGGATAGAAGGCGAGAGCTATCCTTTTCTCCCCTGCTTTTCTTAAATGATTGCAGTGAGGAACAGTAGGAATCTTGTAACAACGGCAGTGCGAAATCCTTACGAAATTCAATCTTTAACGTTCCATTATCGTTGAATAGACATCATCCCGGACGCAATTTTCAATTAATTCAAAGACGGCAAGACTGCGAAGTTTCTTAAGAGAACATAGAAAGTATAGTGATTAAGCAATAATTGTAGCCTAAACCTTTTTTTAATTTGGCCCGGGCGCGAACCGCGAGGGGAACCCTGAAAAGCTAATAAACAACTAAGCAATCCTCAATTGGATACATAAGATGAGACTAAACCATAACCAATGTATACGACTTTAGGTTAGAAAAATTTGAAGAGATGGACGACTAAAGATCCATTTGTCCTACGCTTTCCTCCTCCACCGGCGCAAGAGTGGGGGCAGGGTGATGGGGATAGCCCACCTGAAATACGTTCAGGCAGAGGATAGGGTTTGACAAAAAGCCCTGAAATTTTTTTTGGGGGGGGGGGGGGGGGTGATTGCAGATAAAATTATTTTTGGTGGAAAGAAGCAAACGTTAAGCCATAGTCAAAGTGATGCTCCTTAATCGATGGGAACTAGGTATAAAAAACTGGACACAAATTCATAATTTAACCCTAGCCATCATGCACTTCTTTCAGAGCACCTTGCAAGTGCATGGTCCTGTGAAACTGATTTTGATTGCCTATAGACTATAGTGAGCAATAGTGAAAGAAGAAAGTTATGCCATGTTGTGTTGAATGCGCTCCGGGTTTTCGTCCCGACTTGTACATAACTTGTGCAACTCTCACATGGGCAAAACCCAATTTTGAAAGAGGAAAAATACTACAAAAGAACGGAGATATCCTTCCTTTCATCCTAGAAATAAAGGGATTACAGACTCTTCCAGTTTACTATAACCTTTTTCCTCCAACATCACACATGTCGAAACCTCCGAACCTTTCCGCTACCAAATTCAATTCGCTCGACATAGCTTCCCAAATATCATTGCAAAATCTCCTAACGATGTTCTCGAGTAAAAATCGAGTAAGAACAACTTCAGAGACAACTTGTGCCCATGATGAAAGAAACTTCAGACACAACAGTTTAAAGAGTCAATGGGTTAACTCTTGCCATGTAAAGAAGCTGCGTTTTCAAACTATATCAGTCAAGGCAAAATAGAACTGTCACAATCCTGAAAGCACAAAGTCAAGCTGCACGCCGGATGATATCAATAAACTTTTAGTGCTCTAAGGCCACCCAGTCAAAATCAGCAAGAGAGAGAGAGAGAGAGAGAGAGAGAGAGAGAGAGAGAGAGGCTAAATATCCTTTCCATTACAGGTCAGTAGTGTACAATGACTCGAAAACAGAGTAGAACATCGAAACCTGCATACTTCACACGCTAACCTACTGAAGCATCTTGTTGTCCATATGGCAAGATCCTCAATCCTCATAAACAAAACCACTGTCTATAGAAAGAAAAGCCCACTGAACTAATCCAGCATATTTCACGACAATGTCCCATACTTGACAGAATGCTGGAATAATCAGTGTGAGCATCAAGCGCTTCAGTCTAAAATTAGAACTCTGTACAGATCAAACCGCAAAGCTTTGCTCTGAAAGCTGCAGTTCATGCTTCACACCACGTTTGAAGACTAATTTGCTTCCTTTTTTTTTTTTCATTTTTCAGTTGAAGTTTGCTTCACAATATGAAGGTACCAATGCGCCTGAAAAAGAAACAAATGAAAGCCAGCAATTAATAGGTACTTACCAGAAACTGCTGGCTTTCTGTCTCCTTTGATCTTTCTGACTCTGATGGCCTCACAGCCAAGAACTTTTATCAGTTCATTCACTTCCTCAATCCTTTCGAAGCTGGCTGCTCATGTAAAACTCAACCTGCCATCGAACTAAACCACCAAAAAGGGCACTATGTCAAGACGATCATGGTGCTTAAAAGTAGAGAATGCTGAAATACAATCAATAAATAAAAACGCATGAACCTTATCACTGGCTTTTGCACCTCTGGGTCCATGCCGCCCCTTGACTGAAGTGCCAGCCCAACCACTGCATTTGGCTTCACAACACAAAACAATAGATGAAAAGGAAAACAACTCAGTAAATCAAACAACAACAAAAATAAAAGAAACACGAGTCTCCAATGAGGGAATGCAACTTGAATGAATCACTTAGATGGACAGATAATAGTCCTGACAGAGGCCCAGGTACTGCATAATCAGATCTAAATGAAAAAGGAAAAATATAGAAAAGAAAGCACAAAAATAGAAAATGTAAAAGAGAGCTTAAATTTAAAACCTCCAATTCTTCTTGCAAACCTCCTTCGAACTCGGCACATCCAATCTCCAAGGACAAGTTTGAATCTGCCTCACATGAATCACTCCGTGAAGACCCCAGATTGGTACTACCATCAATGCTGCCCTCAACACTCCCATTATTCCCCTCACTGCTTCCAACAGCAGACTCCATCCGCAAGCCCTCACATGACCCCACCCTGCTTGCAAGGACTCCAACAACACTGAAATTAGAAGCACAGCCACCTTCTGCATTTTCTAGCTTTGACTGTTCATTAACCTCAGCTAATTTCAGCTGTTGGTTGGTGGGCCCGGTATTAGCACTAAAGTTAATAGACTCAACGTCGCAACTTTTGCCAGCCTGAGATGTTGTGTTAAACTCAGAATTCTCCCGGGACAGGTTGTTGGGTTTGTCAGTAACAATTTCAGGTGACACTGAATCACGCGTTTGTGGACTGAGAGACATGCGTTTCTCCAAAACACCTTGCTTAACATCCTCCTCCTCCCCTACAGGGCTCTTCTTCCTTTTCAGGTCTCTCTCAGCTGATCCACCCTTGCACACATCAGCATCTTCTGAGGAACCTTTTTCGCCTTGATGCTGGGTTGAAATTCTAGATCGAGCTCGCTTATATCCATCAGGAAACACATAAGAAGGAATCTGCCTTCTGCGGACATGAGAAACATATATCTCCATCCCCGGTTTCCAGAACATATACATATTTATTGAGTGCCTAAATTCATCAACCGTCCCACGTATGTCAAACTGCTGACCTTCCTGAACTTTCTCCCCCTGTTTCCTCTGCAAACCCATGAAAAAAGCCGTATGTGCACATTGCTTCGACATATCGACATACTCGTGAGGGTATGGATGGCATTGCAACTTCCCATATGTGTCACGTTCAATCTGCAAAACAACAGAAAAAAGTAAACAAGGAATAACATAAAAAGTTGCTATCTATCTCATCAGTTCATCACAGATGCACATATAGGAGTGCATCATGTTGAACCCTCTATTCACCGGCCAAAGAGGACAGAGACTACCATCAAAGTCAACTGCCTAAGCCTTGATTCTACCCAGCCTTTCCAAGAACGCAAGTCATCTGCATCCGCAGCAATTACATCGACCTGCAAATAATTTTTATAGCTTTCGAAGAACATGTAAGGCTCAAATAGTGCACTCCACTGGGCCTTATTCAATTCTATCTCCTGAAAAAAAATAAAAGGCAAAACACAGAAGGACATCATCAGAATAGATCACAAAAGTAACCAACTTATGTAAGCAAGGATACTAATATATACATACCTCACATATCTTGTTGCCAAATTGGAACTGTTCCATCATAACACGCAGAGTACTAATTGAGACATTATAGCTAGAATTCATACAAGGATATGCAGGTGTTATGATAGGCATATGATGGGTCCTGTCACGAGGATTTTTCCGTGGATCCCAGACAGAAAAGCCAAGTTCATCCTCTTCAATTGGGCATAACATCACAGGATTCGGCCAACGCCACTGCGTATAAACTCTGAAAAACCGTGAAACTAGCATACTAGGGATCGCGTTAGGATAAAGCTGGCACACACGAGCTACAAGTAACGCCCAGTTGACACCACCAAGAAATCCAGTCACCTACATATTAACAGATCACAGGAGAGAGACAGAGAGAGCGAGAGAGAGAGAGAGAGAGAGAGAGAGAGAGAGAGATCAGATAAACTTAACAAAAAAGGACCGCACTGTAGTTTGTTGATCCATCGTTGTAAGTAAATAAAGGGAGAACACTCACGTTGGAATAGACACCACGCCTTTTTGCCCAAAGCTTTAGACAGCGGAGGGTAGTCCGAAAATGCTACACAAAATCGACACGCATAAAAGCGACATAAAACTGATAAACGACGAAAGGAGACACAAATAAATCAAACCACCAAGAAAAAATGTATTACACATCTTTGTACCTCAACATTCGGAACAAGCTTTAGAATTTGATCTGCAACCCTGCACCCATTGAGACTTCGAACAGTAGGTTCATCGACATCATACAGAACAGACACTTGGGAGATGTCAAAATCCTGTAGGAAGGTTATTCACATGAAAAAGGTAAAGAAATCACGCATAAGGCCAGAATATCATCTCTGATGAAAGAAACACAAAAAGGAGTAGGCTCCATGAAGCATTCAAACTAGAGAGGTTGAAAACCAGAGCATCCAAACTCATTTGAAAATTGACAAAGGAAAGATCTCCAATAACTATGTCTCCCACTCAGTTCCCTTCACAAGTCAACCCAACAAGTTGTAGATTCTAGTCCTAGCATTTTGCACATAAAGACATTTTTCATGGTCATAGTCGTTAGCCTGCCCATTTGACATAAGGAGGCTGCACCACAACAGAGGCAGGGCAAAAAAACTGAAAAAGAGAGAAATTGTAGCAGGGCATTCTGAAAATGCAAGCTACATGTATTCAGCATCCACTATCCATATCTTAATTATTATAGCTTGACTTGATACAGCTACAGCAAAGTGAAGCCCCCAGACATTACGTTATCCACATCTATGCTAATGTTTGCGTGCAGCCAAGCGTGAGATCGAGATCTAATTATTGAACATTCCCATGCATACACATCAGAAACTCAGAGATTTTGAACTGCTACACAAAACACTGAGGGTTATGACGTGTAGGCGGATGCCCAAAAATTTTGAGGACTCAACATTGAGCATAAACTAAGAGAAACAGTTACAAAGTTCGTAAGGAGAACAATGATAATCTCCACTCACATCTGGCACAACCAGTAGCGAAGTGCTTGCGTAAAGAAGGTCGACTGATATCCCATCATACTTAAATTTCATTACAGGGACATGAGCATCGGGAACTGGCTGTAGTTCTGTCACTTCTTCCATCTGTGCCAGGATGTCATGCAATATGAAGAAGAAATCCTCCTGATGAGAATAAAAAACCGAATTACATATGTTTAAAATGAGGATGGAGCAGATAAACAAGTAGATGAACAAGTTACATTACCTCTCGATTCACGTAGGATGGCCCAACACACAGAGTGTCTATGTCAGCACCAGGGCCATGTACCTGCATAATGAGAAAATTTTGTATTATTTTTCCCCACAATGTAAAGGCAAAAAACAACACTCAGCATTGCAACTATACCATCAATTATGAATTGATAGACAAAAATTTTAAAAGGGTAATCCTACTACTTTATTGTCACAAAAATCAACCAAAAACTAAAAATCAAGCAGCAGTCTCCATGTTACTTTCAGAACTGGGCACCACAGGCTGCACACTAATGCACTCACACACACACGCATAATGCAAATAAGAAGTAAAATTATGCTACTGCTGAGAACCCTCTTCAAAGAGGAAGATTACTGAAGATTTTGATATTGAAACCAAGGGTAAATAACAGGGTGGGAAATGAAATGGAAACTGTTTTTATTAAACCACATAAGGAGTAAATGAACCAAATGAAAGAACCTTACCCCAAGCCTATAAGAACCAAAAGTATAAATAACAGCATTTGCATCCTCCACCATTTGATCAGAGTACCCGCGTAGACGAGTTAGTTGCTTCACCCAATCTATTACAATCTGAAAACGGAAAAAGAACAGTATTGACGGCACATATAAACTTAGAACACTTTATACCACAGAAAGGGTAGTTTCACATATCACCGCAATACTTGACATGTATCCTCTTGAACTTGCGAAAAGCTCAGTATCAAAAAACAGTTGGACCAACAAAATTTACAAACAGCGAACTAAGAGATCCTGAAACTTTCCCTATTATTAGATCATTTACTCATACAGAGTAAAAAAAGCTGTCCGGGACACAAAGTGGAAACAACACGAGTACCAATGAGAGAAAACCCCAGAAGTATTACCATTAGCAACCCAAAAAGAAAACTCATCAAAACTAACAAATGTACATAATCTATGAAAGTGCCAAATAAAAAAAAAATAACTCTCACATGCTTCAATTTGCAGAGACAATTTCCTTGTTTTTTTCCAAAAAAAAAGAAGAAGAAAAATTTCTTCTGACCCTAAAATCCAAAAAGATCTTTTTGGTTTTACAATACTAGTGCAACATCACCTTCTCTCCATCTAGTCTTGATGTAATACAACAGATTATTAAGCAAAATGCCCCATCGTTTTATCTTTGGCATGAAACCAATGCAATCATTAATACCTGTAGCAGAACAGGGTTTAATGAAACAGCAGTTTCTTGAGCAAATTTGCCAGCACTTTCACTTCAGAGTGAACTCAACTGACCATTATTACACCCTTCAGCTGTCCAAAAGCAATTTTCCTCTCAAATTAAAGGCTACCACCACAGAGAGGAAAAAGCATCTCAAGAAAATTTTTAATATGTAGATTGAGAACAGAAATCTTCTGCGATTGTTCCCCGTATTGTTCGCCTTCTCCAAGAAACATGTCTACGATGCAATCATCCAAGAAAACAAATTAAGGCCTCATCTATGATGTTCTTTGGCACATAAGTTACTAGCATAACACAAGAAACTATTCATGGATCCTAAACGGACTCTGTTGCTCCTCGGGATGCATACGACACTTAAACAAACAATTCCAGATTTTAGATACAAATGGTATTTACAAATCCCAGTCCATACTTGTGTTTAGCACATAAAAGTAACACACAAGGGCCTCACTGATTTCAATAAAATCGTCCGACTTGGCAGAAACAAAATTCAAAAGATTAACCAACAACAGCTCCTCCAGTCTAATATCAATTTAACTGCAAATCATAGAACTCTTCCGCAATGAGACCCCGACATGCAGTAAGTAAACTCAAACCAAGCAACAGCATCCCCAACATCGAAACCACGTATGACCCACAATTTACCTGCCCAATCCGATGGAGAACCATTTGTCTCTTCAGAGCTTCCTCCTCGCTCTCATAGAGTCCAGCATCGACCAAAAACTGCGCGCCCAAGGGAAATCCCAGTGAAAAAGAAAGAAATTCGCAAACACCGAACCAAAAAGCAAGACGCCAAGAAAACCCAAAATCCAACCTTCTCCAACTCCATGCTTCTCTGAACATCGGCCTCGTTGGGCCCCAACACCGAAATCGGCTTCGTAACCCCGAATTGCCTCGCCGCCGCCGCCGCCGCGGTCGACGTCGCCGGCGCGGGGGGCGGCGACGCCCCCAGCCCCTCCGAACTCACCATCCGAGACGAATCGAATCAAAACGCAAACGCAAAAGGCGGAGCCTAAATCGGGCAAAGAACCGTCCCAATCGACGAAAAGAGACGTCCCCAAATCAGAAAAAAAAAAAAAGGATCTCCGCTTTCTCCCCACCACGAAGAACAAACAACACCCGCCCACGCCAAAAGGGAAAACCCAGAACCGGAGGATTCAATCGGCGATCGCAGGGACGCCGGAGCCGAGGCCCGATCGGAGGAACGGCGGGGGAGGGCGCGGCGGGCAAAGGCGCTGACTTTCCGGTCCCATCGCGAGGAGGAGCGGATCAAAGGGAATCGAAACCCTAATCGAATCGAATCGAATCGGGACGCGCCGGAGGAAGGAGGATGGAGGATGGAGGGGGGAGGGGATCTCGCCACGGAATTCAAGAGGAGAATGCGAAGGAGAGGAGCATCCCGGAAGCCCTCGAGATCACGTTCGAAGAAGGAAAGGAGAGACAGAAGAGAGAGAAAGTGTTGATTTTTCTGAGTTGAAGAGAGAGAGAGAGAGAGCGAGCGAGGTATTCGGGGGGTGGGAGGATATTTCTTCCATTTTTCTTTAAATACGGAAAACGGTGCGTCGGTGGTTTTTCTGGTTCTTTCCTTTTTTATAATTCACGTGAATAAATACCTCCTCCTCCTCCTCCTCCTCCTCTTCTTCTTCTTGAATATGGATTAATTTTGGTCCTGTTTAAATTTTTTGCTTGATTTGCATTTCACGACGCCGCGTATCACAATCTAATTTGCCCCAGACAGACGGACACAACAACGCGAACTGTTTTTCTTGTACATTTTAATTATGAGGAAATAATAACAATAATAATAATTAATATTTATTATTATGATAATTGAGCGGTGGTGGTGGCGCGGGGGTGGGGTAAGGTGGGAGCATTATACGGAAACGTCGCCTTCACACGGAAGGCTTGCCACATGCCCTTTGACTCTAAACGGGGCTGCTCCCAAGCTCCTCCACCCGCCGGTCCTTCCCCAAAACAATCACAACACTTTCTCACTTTCTAATTTTTTTTTTGTTTTTTAATAATGTCTTGCACATGTACGCGATACTGTCCGTGAACTTTTTAATTTGTTCAATATAATCACCGAAGCCTTATATAAAGTAAAATGTTATCTCCGAATTTTTAATTTGTGCAATGCGATACGCGAAGCTTTGCACGTTAAGCCAGAGTTCGTGGATCATATTGTGCAAATTAAAAGTTCAGGGACAACATTTGTCGGCGGACCAAGATTCGTGGACCATCTGTGCTACCATGCCCAAATAGAAGCCGTCTAGGCTCTCCTTTTGGACGCGAATTTTTACTTGCTCTTTTACTTTTGAACTCTGTTCCTACCAATTTATCTAAAGACATATTGCTCGCTCGACGAATTTAATTTGAGTTGTGAAAAAAGCTTCTCTTCTTCTGATCCTCGGCCACATGCCGACTCCCCGCCCTATGTGCCGGCGTAACTATGGAAGGCTGGAAGCACACGGGAAATATTATGAGATGTTCCTAATATTTTGTACTTTATTTTGTACAAGTTCACTTTATTTTGTAGTCAATTGGACCATGGAAGGGTTTTAGCAAAAAAAAAAAAAAAGAATTGGAACCACGGAAGGGATCCGAATGGCGATTTACCTCTTGTCTCAACTTTTTTTTCTTAATGGAAGGGATCACTTCATTTTTTGTATTTTTGAGGCCAGCATGAATGGGCTTGGATTCAAATTTTGTACGATTAACTCCAGGGAGGATGATCCATGCCAATGGGCTTGGCGGCTCGTAGGCCCAACTGAGACACCCGTGATTTGGATGTAATTAGATACGCTTTCTAAGCCCGTTAGTGTTGGGTCCGGTCTTGTCCGGACCGAACCGAACCGAACCATATCAAACAGTTCGTCAAAAAGCTTAACCAAATCAAACCATTTAGTACATTGAAATTGAACCGAACCAAACCATACAGGGCGGTTCAGTTTAAACTGCAATGGTCGTTAATTTTTGCTTTGTTTTGCTTATTGAAATTTCCATTTGCTGCTGGTGTTGTATTTTGAATTCCAAGTTAAGAAAAAAGTATCTTGAAACTCCAATAAGTAGCAATATGTGTGGAGACTTCCTTACTGCTAGTTTCTTGGAGGGATTGCAGTAATGAACTCTTCAATCTTGAGTTTTCACGTTGCAGGAGACGTGGGGTAGTTAAGGCTCTAATCCAATATTTCATTGCGAGCGTGGGACTCTAATGATAACGCGCAAAGGAGGATCATTGGCGTCAGTCGTTTCTTCCAGACCTTTTAAAGTTTAAGAACAACAACCTGTGATACGGAGTTCAACTTCTAAGTAAGAGGAGCATGACTACTTGTCAGAAAAAGAAGAGATCGTGTTGAGAAAAATTTACATGTATCAACTTAATGATTTTTAACTACATAAAAAAAAACATGAAACGTAAGGAAAAATTGAAAATGGTTTGGTTGTTCGATTTAATTCATGTGACATTTGGAAATTTCGAAATAATAAGTATGTGACGTTGGAAATTTTCTATATTCGATAATGATATTTAAATTATGAGCTAAGTATTTTTTTAGCTTGGTATTTGTGCAGACGCGTAGAAATTGTTGTTGGACCGTAAATTGTGAGGCGCAGATTCGGAAACGTAATTGTTCCGAGCTCGACGTGTTTAGAATTTTAAACGTTATTGTGTACGTTAATAGTAGTGCGGTATTAATTAATTTACCGGTGCCTTGGTAATTAGTTAGTAATATTAATGGTTAATTTTAGTTAAGTAGTATTAACCCTTTTATTAATTTATTTTTGGTGTTAAAAAGGGGGAAGATATTCTCACAAAATATCTTTTCTGGACATTCTTCTCACGTAGCTCTTGAAGGAGCAAGCTTGGCCGCATACCACTTGTCTTCTTAAGCTAAGCTTCTTGTTCTAGTTTGAAAACTAGCCTTAAGTAATCATTTTCCTTGTCCATTACTCCTTGATTTCTTACACCTGGCCATGATGGAAAGAGGCAGTGCCACCTATGAGTGCAATGTATTTATCCACCTCAACGTCAACTCCTCCGTTTCACTTTCGTCTTAGTAGTCACCGAAGGGAAATTTTTACCAAAACCGTAATTTCCTTCTTCACTTTCTACTTTCACCATCACCCGATTCAAAATGTACGGGAGAATTTTAACTTTTGGGTATTCAGATTTTGCTTAAGGTAAGTGAAGACTCTAGAATTAAGTTAGACGAATCTACTTGTTGCTTTTAACTTGGATGGTTGTGATATGCTTATTTGAGGTGTTACAATATTGAGAACGTGATGATATGTGAAAGTGCTTAGTTGGTCTTGAACATGTTCAAATGGATGTGTTTTGTTTTCTTAATGTGTGTTGAAAATCGACAAGTACTGTGGTTAAATCTAAACGTGTAAATATCAGCTTTGAGGTCATTGTGGAAATTGTGGAAATTGTCTTGCTAGTGTTATGTATGTTTGAAAGAGTAGAAAATCATTTTACTCAAAGTGGAGTATATTATGTGAGTGTAAATGATGATTTGTTTATTTCTGAGTTGAGCAGATTTTTAATCTCAAATTCTGATTTTGTTTATTTTTGAGCTGAGCAAATTTTTAACCTCAAATTCTGATTTTGTTTACTTCTGAGCTGAGTAGATTTTAGCCCCAAATTCTGATTCTGGTTATTTTTAAAACTGCTCAGACTTTACGGTCAGAATATGGACATGTCTACTTTTAAAACCGATCAGACTTTACGATTAGAATCTGGACATGTTTACTTTTAAAATTGTTTAGAATTTACGGTCAGAATCTAGACATGTTTATTTTTAAAACTGCTCAGATTTTACGATCATAATCTGGACATCTCTACTTTTAAAACTGCACAGACTTTACGGTTAGAATCTGGACAGTCTATTTTTAAAACCAAATAGACTTTATTTTTCAAGATCTGGACATAGGTATTTTATAAATCGAGTAGGTTTTATCTCAAAATCTGGATGTGTACTTTTTGAACTTGAGTAGATAATAGCCTTCTGAGTCTGAATCCGTATTGCTTCGTACTTCTTTGTTTGACTGATGCATTTCATTGCTTTAAAGGATATGTGATGTAAAAAGAAGGTGAGTATATGCATGCAAATACTTGGTTGTCATGGCTTGCATGATAATAGTATCAATTCCGTCACCCACAAAATTCAATGGTGACGATGCCTCGTGTGTTGGGATGGTCTGGGAGTGTTTGGGATGCCTCGAGAGTCGAGATGCCTCGTTGGTCGGGATGCTCCGGAGGGTGAATCGGTTGCCTTAGAAGGTGAACCGAGATGCCTCGGAGTTGGGATGCCCCGTTGGTCGAGATGCCCCAGGAGTGTTTGGAAGGAAGAAGTAATGAACCTAACACATGAGCATGAACGTTTTACATCATATGCTTGCGTCTGAGTAAAATTATTGTGAAATGTTGAATTGTTCAGATTTTGTGGCATATCCCGATGGAAAAAGTATAACATTTATTCAAGTTCTATGCATACTATTTGATGTGCATGTACGTTATTTGTGCCAAGTGAAGTGGTAAGTTGATTTTCCTATCTTAAAACTAGAGATTTCATTTATTAGATCTCGGCTCATTTCTTTATTTTTCAGACATGTAGGATGGATGTTTCACAGCCTCTATGTTTTAGAGTTCCCGTATATCATGAAGCTGTATATGAAAATGTGTTTGTACTTGAGTTTGAAGCAATATATACTAAATGTAGCTCTATTGTATGGATTGACGTGGGCTTGGCAGATTGGGTTATTTATCTTTTTGTTGCATGGTTTTTTAACCTTGATGGCAAGTTAGTTGGACCGTTAAGGGGCTTTGACATAGTTGAGGATGATCCTGCATTGGAGACCGAAGTTATCAATTCGTGACATCACCAGACTTTTGTCCAGACTGACTTTTGAAGTAAAATCTAGTATAGAGATAGGCACCCTCAACCTATCTAGACTATTGTTTTTTGGTACTTGTATGATGTATTATCTAGACCTGTAAATCTGACAAGTGATGCTAATAAGAAGCAAAAATATGTTGACTAAACTTGTGTGATATTCATGTTTAAAAATTGTTCAGACTTTGACTTCCGCTAGCCAATTTATTAATAAAGATTAGTAATAATAAAAGACACATGTCTCGCGTGACGTTTGGGGGCGTCACAATTCAGGTGTTGAGATGTAAGTGTGAGTTGCGTTACAATAGTTCAATATCGAAGAATTGATGTGGTGTGGAGTAGTAAATATACACATATGATGTATAACTCATTAAACTTTTGAGTAAATGTGAGTTCAATTGGATATATTGATGAGCTCGGGTTTAGACTCTCTTTTGATGATTTTCCCAAGTGATAGTATCGGGTTTATGTTGCACCCTCTTAATAAGTGGTATCAAAGCCAATGGTATATTAGTATAAAAATCTAAGTGGGTTTAACTAGATATGTTAACGGATTTAGACTTGGGCTCTCTATTAATGATTTCCCGATGAAGTTATCAAATTCATGCTATCTGCCCCTAATATCACAATTTTTTTTCTAGTTGCACTTCAAAATCAAACCAAATCGTTGAAACTGGTGGATTCGATTAGGTTTTACGGTTTGAACCTTTTTTAGCTTATCCTTGAGCAAAATATATGTATGTTTTATGGGCCTAATTTATTAAAAAAAAAACCTAACATTTAGGTCCAGTCTTAATTTTGCTATGAACTTCTTTTTATCTAAAAGGAAATGAAAAAACCCAAACTTTATCTCTAATCCCAAATTTGCCTTGGACATTTTTTATATAGTTTCAAATCTGCCTCCAACTTTTTTTATCTAAAAAAAATTCACTAACTTTCAAACTAGTCTTAAATGTGCCCCTGTTAACCCTCCATCAAAAAATCACCATTAGTTGTTTGACATGTGATTTCCACGTTGGTAACAAATCTACATTAGTAAGGTGATGTAGAAAATCATCCAAAAAACAAAATTGTTCTTTGATATGAAATTAGGGACGACTAACGGGCGAATTTTGGACAGAAGGCTAATGGGGGCAGATTTGGGACTAGAGTTAAAGTTTGTGATTTTTTTTGACAAAAAAGTTTGGGGTAGATTAGAACTGAACCTAAAGTTAAGGGTTTTTTTAGATAAAAAAAAGTTCGGGGTAGATTTGGATTGCACCTAAAGTTGGGTATTTTTTAGATAAAAATAAAGTTTGGGGTAGAATTGGGATTAGATTTAAAATTAAGTGTTCTTTAGGCGATGATGCCAATTTTCATGAGCAATTCATAATCAGAAGTTAGTAATTTCTATTTTCTTGTTACAAAGTAAGTCTGGATACAAAGCAAAGTGGTTTATTTTATATACACTTAATAATGCTTTATATTAGAAAATAAGCGCGTGCGCGCGGCGCGCTCACACACACAAATTTATATAGGGGATTAGTAAGTTTTCACGATGATGTCTCAATTGAACCCAATTGTTTGATTAGTACTTTTTCCATATTAAAAAGTGATTGGGTCTCTTAAAATTAAGAGGAGTCTAACACGAAATGCACTTGCCCCACCAAATTCCCGTTGGACTTTAGGGGAATTGGCCTCATATCTAAAATGGTCTAAAATGGTGTAAGATACTTCCCCCCTCCCTCTATGTACAATAAGGTATCTTATGATTATACTACGGGATAATAATATGAGGCGTAACTGTTACATAAAATACTTTCTCCTCCGCCACAATCACTGCGCACCATGCTCAACGTCAGCCCATGTGATGCTATCGTCATTATACTGTGTTGCCATGTTCCGTCTCTTGCGGCCGTCATCCAACCTCTCTCTCTCTCTTCGAAGGCGGGGTAGCCTCCCGAGTGGCCTGATTTGGTCGTGCGCGTGGATAGATATACTAAGTTAGTTCATATGTTGCTGGTAGTAACTTATATACTAACTCAAGAGACGAGAACGAAGAAGTTCATCATTTTGGACTTCGTTATAGAACAGCTAATCGAGAAAATTTTACAGTTTTCGAATTTCGTGTGTCCATCACTTTGCAGAATGAATTATTTTAGACTATGAATACTTCACAGTGTCTTCAAGAGCACTTGTTAACGCGACTTTGTGTTCTCTTTTTAACAGAGGAGAGCAACAATACCACCAGAATGGTAAAGGAAACTTCTAAGCTTACTGGGAAACAGAGAGACAGAAAAGCATTAATGGAGAAATTCAAAGCATAGGATCACGGGCATCATCAATGTTCCCCTCTCCGATAACATCAAGATTCAAATTTTCCTCAAAGAGATTTCGAGAATCTCAAATTGCTGAGAAGCCATGGGATTGAATTGAATGTGATCCAGATCCTTATTTTCCATAAGAAATTTTCATTGGGATACGCACAAGTATTCATCCCCCTCCCAGATGTCCAATTTATTATGCACCTCCCCCTTTCATTTTCATCCCATCAGTACTATCTCATCGCCCCCATAATTTTTCTGACTATTCAAAATTTGAAACTCTCAATACATTTTCAAAATCCCCATCATGACTGCAGTTCACGATTTCTACTACTGCATAAAATAGTAAACTTATGCAAATGATTTGCAGGAACTTCTGGGATTAAGTAAGCTTTGACACCCAAATTGTCAAAATTTTTTCTAATAATTGGTCCACAGAGTCATCTATAGAGGAACCCTTTAATATTTTCAGAAAAGAAAGAAGACTGAACCATCAAAACAGAGGTTACCTCAGAGAGAAGACCCGAGAGACCCAAAGATCTTCTCTGACCCAACAGAGGTAAATTTGACTGTGGGATCATTATTTGGGAACGAAAATGGGAAAACCCTTTTCGTTGGTGTGGCCTTAAATGCTGTGAAAATCACAGAGAGAGAGAGAGAGAGAGTGATGATCTTGATGCGGCCTTTAAAAGGGCAGGCGAGGAAGAAAGGACACAACTCAAACAGGGTATTTGAAAGAGTGGGAGATTCTCTGAAACAGTCATTGGCTGGCATCATCTCTTATCGTCACTGTTACCTGAGAGAAGGAAATAATATTGATTTTGACATGAAAGTGCAGAGAGAGAGAGAGAGAGAGAGAGAGAGTTTTTTTTTTGGTCCTGAGAGAGAGAGAGAGTTTAGCAGCTGAAATTCGGCGCTCTTTTTGAAATTTTCGAAGTTAGCTCTTTGGGTGAGTGGGGTTCATCAGCTTTTTCTCAATAAAACTCCTTAACTCTGTGTCTGTGTAGCGTGTCATTGAAACAGTAGTAACAAAGTCTCTGGTTTTCGTGACATCTTTTTGTCTCCAAACGCAGTTTCAACACGAGTTGTTGTCAGATCATCTCCCACTAAACCAGAAATGTCCAATCTCTATCCGTTTCTCTCTCGTTTGACCCCACCCTCCTCATTTTTCATGACAAATGAATTGCATCATCTTTGGTTGCTTCATGGAGTTTTGACCGTGTTTGTTGTTTCTCAATTGGTGCTTGGCAACTTCAATTCCACTTGCAGGTGATTCTCTTAAATTTCCATCAGTTATCAAAGTGTAGCGGAGAAGATGGGAAAAGCTACAAGATGGTTGAAGGCCGTATTGGGAATGAAGAGAGAAAAATTCAGTCTTGACAGTGCGTATTCCGTTTCTGGTGACAAGAAAGAGACGAAAAGGTGGAGTTTTAGCAAGTCCGGGAAGGATTCTGACGCGGTGAATAAGTTTCGGGCAAGCAGTTCGATCTCAGATGCTGCGTGGCTCAAGTCTTATGTTGCGGAGGCAACGAAGGGGCAAAATGAGCAGGCAATTGCAGTTGCTGCGGCCATGGCGGTGGCTGCTGATGCCGCGGTTGCAGCTGCAGAGGCAGCGGCTGCAGTGGTGAAGCTAACAAGCCATGGAAGAGGAACAATGCCGAGAGGTGGGAGGGAGAGGTGGGCTGCGGTGAAAATTCAGACCGCTGTCAGAGGTCTTCTTGTAAGATGTTTCTCCCAAGCTGGGTTTATTCAATTTGGTAAAAGTGGATTGTTATCTGGCTCTGATAAAATCCTGTGATGCTTCAATTGTTGTGAACATCTGGGGCAAATGACATCTTTCTCACACACGCGAGTTAAAATGAGACATCAATTATGAATAGAACAGTATCTCATGTCATTGAGACTAACTGATTGAGGTCAATGAATCGGTTTCCTTCCTGTTCCGCCAGAACTTGTCAGATTCGGACATTTTGATTTGGATTGTTGTTTTCATCTTTCTATTGGTACCTCCATGTTCCATCTTCCTCTCAATTTTTCTTGCATCTGCGGTTTCAGACTATGCATTTACCAGTTAGTCTAATATGCTCTCTTACAGTGCTTCACCATATGAACATTGGTCGCTGGCTCCGGTATTTGTCGGCATTGTCTCAAATGGAAAAGAAACACCCTGTCGTCTTATCGTGGGTATATGTTGATGAAATTATCCATTGGTGACAGGCCCGGAAAGCGCTTCGATCTCTCAAAGGATTGGTCAAGCTGCAAGCCTTTGTTAGAGGCCATATGGTCAGAAAGAGGGCTACTGCCGCTCTGCGTAGCATGCAGGCTATAGTTCGAGCCCAAGCCACGGTCAGATCACATCAAGCTCGCCATTCCCTCGACAAAGAGAACCGGTATCCTTTGGAAAATCGACCCAGGAGATCCATGGTGAGAATCTTTTTGAAGCATATCCCTTTGGCTATTAGCTTCAATTATCTGTGTCACCGTGTTCTGTCGCAATTTTACAGGAAAAAGTTTGCGATGCAAGAAGTGCATTCCACAGCAAGAGGCTCTCTACTTCTTCAGAGGTCGCGAGCAATTTGGATGAGAGCCCCAAAATTGTTGAGGTTGACACGTTCAAGACTCGTTCAAGATTCTGCCCAATCCATAGCCCGGTGTTGGAATGCGTCTACAATGGATCAGACAATGCCGTTTCGACACTCAATTGCCAAAACTCACAGAACTTTGAGTGGCGCCTCGCTGGCAATGAGTGTAAAACTCCAACACCTGTTAAAAGCGCTTGTGGAGATAGCTTCTACGAGCCTCGCTCCGAGCTCCCGAGCTACATGGCAAACACTCAGTCGTTCGAGGCCAAGTCGAGGTCGCTCAGCGCCCCCAAACAAAGACCCGAGGAGGGGTCAAAGAAGAGGCTCACGCTCAGTGAGATCATCGCCGCCCGGAACAGCGTCAGAGCCATCAGAATGCAACGGTCGCGCTCGCAGGTTGAAGACATTTTCGAATGACCGATTACTTACAAAACCACGGTCCCCACCTCCAGCGAATAGTTAGAATTTCTCACTTCAGAGCTTTCACCTCCAACTAGATGTCCGCAATCAACAAGATTCAGCCATGTGTTTGTGTAGATTCTTCTCAGTTCTGGGAGTTGTCCTTGGATGCTTGTTTTCTGTGAAACCAACCAAATGAAATTGCTTCTCTCTGTTTTTGTCTCTCGACATCTGCGCTTCAGATGGTTCTTGTACTTCCTTATATTATCAAGAGCGATGAGTAACCACTGGTTAGTGTAGTAATGATGCAGCTGCTGAAAATAAATGGGAAAAAAAAAGATTTGAAAGTTCTTTGACCAGCACCCATCTCCCATCTCTTTCAAGATTTGCTTAATGTTTATTGTCTAATCAAGAGCGTGAATCAAGGTGGATCTGGCATTAAGATATTCAGGAATTTTCTCCAAATAGAATTATTTTTCCTTTCTGTATTAAAAATAAATCAATATCAACGTTGACCACAAGATCGCTATGGTTTCTAAGCTAAGCTAAGCTTTTTCACAGATTGAGGGTAGAGAGGAGTTGATGATATCTTTGAATTTCTGCCAAGAATGATTAAGGCTTGACTATGGGTTGATTAGTTTTATTTAAGGATATCTTTGCTTTCTTTTTTTTGCGTGTCCATGTCGTCCGTACGTGAGTCTACTATGTTAGGACCATGAAATCATTAACCAATCAATGTTATTCATATTGGAACATTATTAACTTATTAATTATTTGATACATTGTGACATTATAACTCACTAAAATAGTTTCCATAAAAAAAAATAGTTTCCATAAAAGAATGTCGAAAAAAGGTGGGGAAAGGGGTTGGATTATCCTATTAGGTCAAACATGAATGTAAAGTGGATTTTATAATTAAATTACTAAAAAGCACCGGCTCCCTATTTTGTCGATATTGTGAATTGTTTCTTTTTTGCTTCCTCCAAAGTTCTTTCTTGAGTCAATAAAACTGAGTTGCGGCGACTCGATTACCCAAAAGTTTTAGGGTTTCCTGTCATTGTTCTCCGACCTTTTATTTTGATTAAAGCAACAAGATGAAAAAAAAAAGTTGATAGATATTTCAATTCCTTGTGATATAAATGGTCGTGCCTAATCTGGTATTTGATCCAATGTGTAATGTCGTTCCCGAACCTTTAATTTATGCAATGTGGTCCTTTAACTATGGCGCAATATGCAATGTCGTTCTTACTTTTAATTTGTTCAATGTGGTCCATGAATTATTAATAAATGTTTAACATGTCCCTAGGCTATATGAAAATATTTAAAAGTTCAGGAATCACATTGAAAGTTAGACCAAAATTCAAGAATCATATTTGAACAAATTAAAAGTTCAGGAACAACATTACCCATTGAACTAAAGTTTACGAATTATATTAAATAAATTAAAAGTTCATAGACGACATTGCACATTAGACCAAAATTTAGGAACAATTTGTGTAATTTTCCTTCTTTCTTAATATTATAACAAATTCACAGGTTTTAAATCCAAATCTTAAGGGATAAGTACGGCGTGAGTGCCACAACTTTCGTATGACGCTTATTTGAGGGTCATAACTTTTTTTCTCTCACTTAAGTACCTTATCGAAATAAAATCAATCATTTGAGTGCCACTTCCAGCAAATCATCATACGTGGAATTTTTTGTATTTTTTAAAGAAAAAATTATTTTTTTTATTTTTTAATTTTCCTCTTTTTTCTTTGTGCTGGCCGTAAAGGCCTTGTCCTCGACTAGCAAGGCCTTTGCAGCCTCGCCCAAGGCCATGGCAGCCTTGCCAGCTGTGGGCGAGGGCCTTCGCGAGGCGATCTCAATTGCGGTCAACGAGGGCCTTTGTGAGGGCCTTCGCGCTAGTCACAAAGGCCTCGCTGGCTGTGGCGATGGCCTTGCCTAGGGCCATTGCACCTTCGCCCATGGCAAGTGAGGCCATTGGCCAATTTTTACTAGAAATTGCTAATGTGGAAGTCAACCATCTTAAGTGGCACGACCAATGAGGTTGATAAATTTTACAAATTTTAAATATTTTCCTAATTTTTTTTATTAATTTCATTATCTTTCTTTTCATTGTGGTTGGCGAGGGCCATGGCCGTCGCCTAGGCCATTCCCGGTCATAGGCAAGGGTCACCAAGCCCTTGCCAAATCCAGCAAGGTCCCTTGGGGCAACTTATGGCAAGGGCTGCATTTTATTAGCCACAATGAAAAAAAATAAAAAATTCAAAAAAAATGTCAAAAAATTCTAAAATTTATCCATGTTAGTTCCGCTTGTGCTACGTAGGATGGCTAACATCTATGTTACCGATTTACGGTCAAAATTGGGCAGATGTACTACATGGTAAATCTTCATAAGGTTTATGATTCAATTGGTATAATTGAAATGTTTATGACTGAATTGGTAGAAATACAATAGGTTTGTAACTTTTTTGGTACTTTTTACACTTCTAGAACGAATGGTAATTCACCAAGATGTAGATAAGCTAGCATAAGGTCAAATACTATTATTGGAAGAAAATTGACACGAATCATAGACGTACGTGTTAAACTTTTTAATAGCATGAAATGACAATTTTTGAGAATAAATTAATAGTCAAACACGTCGAATAGAACAGATTTATTTCAATAACAAAAGAGAGACGATACTTAACTCAATTTGCTCGTAATCCTAATCGAGTATCTCATTTTTATGTTGATTTTTTTGGTTTGTATGACATGTAACTTTAGATATACTTATAATACTACTTTTTTTATTATGTAATTTCTCTTCCAACCTTCAGTATAGTTTTAGACACAAACAAAAATGGCGAATGCAATTATTGCAAGCTAACTCGAGTTTGATCAAGCCAGAAAAAATGAGAACGTCGAGTTTTATATACTCAAAATTGAGTCTAGCCGTGTTGAGCTCGAGTATGTCGAGTCTTATATCACATTGAGTTCGAGCAAGGGAAGGAGTACTCGGTCTAGCTGGAATCGAGTTTCAGGTTTCGAGTGTATGATTCAAACCGTGCTCGAGCTTGACACCGTGGCAAACATAGTTGAATCTCTCATCTGCATAAATTGTTCGAAGCTAGCTCTTAATGAAATGATAAGTTCACATCGGCCAATGAAAGCACCTCCAGTGACCTCATTGTCATTGATAATAAGCAATCCCACTGACCAGCTAAGAAATAATAATTCCTAGACATACCATAAACTTTCATTATACATACGAGTGACTAGCCAGTGAATGCACAGTCTGTAAGCTTATAAAGAGGGGCAAAGTGAATTGAACTCAGCATTCATTCATTATGCTTACTTAGCTGGAAAAGCAACAACCCCGACATACAACAATATCACACAAATTAAAGTCACAGGCTCACACTTTGTACAGAAGTTTTCAAATCTGTACGACCCAATAATCAACAACTTAAGCAAGAATGCTGGACATGGTAACCTTAAATACCAAGTATAGTTAACGAGCACTCGGAGCAATATCAAGCTCCATTGAGGTCATCTCAAAAGGCTCACTTCCTCTCTTGCTATTGCCGATTCTTTGGCTCCTTCCTGAACTGATCTCTGCCGTCAAGCTTTCTTTTAGATCCGAAAGAACGAGGTTTATGTCCGGCCTTTGGACTGCCATCATCGGCTCGCACGACATGGCTGTTTCCACCGCTTTCCATGCGGAATTGATGCTGAATTGGCCATTTAACCTCGGATCGACAATGCTTTGGATGTCCCCTCCTTCTATGAGTGGAGTCACCCAGTGAAGTATGTGCATGCTGTCCTTTCGACTTCTTATAATGGCGGGGTGGCCCGTGATTAACTCGAATAAAACTATTCCAAAGCTTTACACATCGCTCTTCTTGCTCAAGTTTCCAGAGGTATGAAACCTGAGGATTCAAAAGGAATTATTGCTTTGATTAGTACAATAATCGACGAAACTGCCTTTCAAAAACGTACCTACATACGTGTATCCAACATAAACATGTACGAATAAAATGTATGGGCCTCTGGCGCTGGTCTAAATCAGCACAGTTAATCTGCTTCTGAAGTGGAATAGTCTTTGTATTCAGAGTTGTCGGTTCGAGTCGCTTACTCCGTATCAGCCTGTGATCCATGATGCTCTCTATATCCTCTTGTTCTATGAGAGGAGACACCGATTGGATGACGTGAGTGCTACTCTTTGGGCTATTTAGGTGGTTGGGGTTAGCAAAGATTGTCAAAAGATGACTTTGGTTTATAAAACAGCTGGTATAACAATGAAAGAAATTCATTTTTCCTCTGCTTCATTATACAGGGTTCAAATTGAGCAAGGCTAGTTATCAACATCTTCATAACTGTACAGTTTGTAACCTTATAAAGAAGGGCCCAACTGTGAATGGAACTCAACATTCACTCATTTATTCACTCAGCTAGAAAAGTAACAACCCCAATATGCATCACTCACAATTTAAAGTCACAAGCTCAGACTTTGTACAAAAGTTTTCAAATCTGTTTGATGTAATAGTCAACAACTTATACGGGGAAGATGGACATGATAACCTTATAGACGAAGTATGGTTAACGAGCACTAGGAGCAATATCACCGTCAATTGAGGTCATCTCAAAAGACTCACTCCTCCTCTTACAATATCCTATTCTTTGGCTTCTTCCTGAACCGATCTCTGCCGTCAAGCATTCTTTTAGTTCCCACAGAACACGGTTTATCTCTGGCCTTTGGACCGCTGTCGTTGGCACACACGACATGGCTATTTCCACCGCTTTCCATGCAGAACCGATGTTGAATTGGCCATTTAACCTCGGGTCGACAATGCTTTGGATGTCCCCTCTTTCTATGAGTGGAGTCACCCAGTGAAGAATGTGCATGCTGCCCTCCGGACTTCTTATAACGGCCGGGTGGCCAGTGATTAACTCGAATAAAACTATGCCAAAGCTGTACACATCGCTCTTCTTGCTCAAGTTTCCAGATGTATGAAACCTGAGAATTCAAAAGGAATTGTTGCTTTGATTAGTACAATAATAGCCGAAACTGCCTTTCAAAACGTACCTACATACGTGTATCCAACATAAACATGTACGAATAAAATGTATGGGCCTCTGGCGCTGGTCTAAATCAGCACAGTTAATCTGCTTCTGAAGTGGAATAGTCTTTGTATTCAGAGTTGTCGGTTCGAGTCGCTTACTCTGGATCGAGATAACCAGGCGTTCCGGATGGGCGAGTCGAAATATGAGAATGATGCTCTGTTACAAATGCCTTCGATAATCCAAAATCAGCAATCTTCGCTTGCATGTTTTCGTTTAGTAAAATATTGGGTGTCTTTAAATCTCTATGGACAATGGGAGGTTTGCAGCCATTATGCAGGTACTCCAACCCTGCACCACCAACAAAAAAGAAAAACTTAATGAAAATGAATTGTGTTGCTCAACTTGTGGATATGTGAGCAAAGATTACATTGATTTACTCTCAACTTGTGGATATGTGAGCAAAGATTACATTGATTTACTCTATGTACCTTGAGCTGCATCGATTGCGATTTGTAGTCTCTGGCTCCAACTCAAAACATTCAGGTTTTTTGCTGCTTGAAAGTAGAGAATCAAGGAGTATTCCAATCATGCAAGATGTAAAATCCTGTTCAGCATCTTATTCATTCGCTAAAAGAGTTTATTTCATCTCCATGGTGCTATTAATGAATATGTAACTTGACTGATTAATGCAAAAGCCCGAACTATCAAAGAACAGTGTTCAGATAAAATATACCTTGACACAAGTTCTGCTGTCATATAGTGAGAGTCTAAGTAATGCGTTATCTGGTTAGAATTTGGGGAAGGAAACATCAGACAAACCTGACAAATGTTGCTGCACATTTCCATTGGACATGTATTCGTAAATCAGTGCCATGTTTTCAAATTCTTCGCAAAATCCGATAAGTGAAACCAGATTTCTATGGTGAACGACCATAAGCAGTTGCGACTGCATATCAGAGTATTAGAGCTTGCCGTGAGTAGAACACCCAAAAAATCGAAAACATGACATATTGATTCTAGTTGCACTAATGTTTCGAACCTCTGCGTGAAACTCCTTGTAGCCTTGCTTTGATGATCGAGATAACATTTTTACTGCGACCTCAGTGCCATCGTCAAGTCTGCCAAAGTAAACTTTCCCAAATCCTCCCTCTCCAATTACTGTTTCAAAGTTCTCAGTAATTCTTGTAACCTCAGTTGATGTAAATTGTCGATTTTTTGACAACCTTAATTTCCCAGTAGATCCTCCCGTAGAGTTGGTAGTCGTAGTAATAGTAGTAATATCTGGAGAAATGACAAGGAAATTATATCATCTCTACAGAGTCAAGCGGATCATGATCTTCGGTCTGATATCATATGATTTACTGTAACGGAACCTTCTTGAAGATGTATGTACTGATTTAATCTGAGAATCGACCGTGTCGTGGAAAAAGAACCAGAAAGAGTGAAGCGAGTTACCTCAACCAAATGAGGAAGTACTCCCTGAATTTCCTTTATTTACACGACATGTGGGCATGCCTTGACACAATGACGCGAGCATAGTTTTTTAACATGAAAATTTTTTCATTGTCGGCAATAATTTATGTGTAAATATTATCATTGATGATAAAAATATTTTTCATTCATCCATTTTTGTAAGCGATACAAATGATCATTTCTAGAAAAATATTTTCCAAATCATCCATTTTCCGCTGAACAAATGGATCCTAACTCTTCTCAATCCATAGAATTCAAACTCAAGAAATGCCTTACCAACTCATGAATCATCCGAGAGACAAGATGAACCGATGCCGAGTCAATCCTAAAAATGATCGCTGGTATCGCTTACAAAAATGAATGAATGAAAAATATTTTTTATCATTAATGAAAATGTTTAGATATAAATTGTTGCCGATAATGAAAAAAATTTCCATTGATTAATTTTCAATGAAAATGTTTAGATATAATTTCTTCCGGGCTCAATTGTCGAAATGGCCACGAGTAATTGGACCGAGAATAGGGTAGAACTTTTGATTTTTCTGGCACATGCAATATACAAGAGTTGTTACTTTGGGTTTGTCTTCTTCTGATTGTCCACAATGTTGCAAGAGCTCCCAATAAAATCAAGACCAGAACGGCTGCAACTGAGGCAACGATTAGAGCTATAGAGATGCCCTTGTTGGTCCGACAATTGTCCGATTGGCAAAGATTTGGATTTCCATCTAAGCTGTCAAAAAACGTCCACAGTACATGTCAATGCCAAAAGATTGGCACGTGAATTCATGGATATCCCACCGTGTATGTATTACATGCATAAGTTGATCAAACAGAAAACTAGCAAAGCAAGTATCACATTCTTCAGTGTGAACAGAAACGTACAGGAAAAAAAAAAGCAGCAGAGGATAACATAGGTAATAAGCGATTAATGTAGTGTTACAATAATGTGGCAACGAGCGAACCTTAGTAGCAAAGATCCATCCGCCTTCTTCTTCAAGAGAGTTTGAGGAACAGAACCGTTCAAGTTGTTTCCACTTAAATTCCTACAAGTTTTCACATTTAGAAGTTGATGTCCATTCGCTTGGGCCAGATAACCACAAGTGATCTTTCTATTAAAAGCATGGCAACTTACAGAACTTTCAAGCTTGGCATTTGTGCTAAAAAGTCGGGCACGGACCCGATTAATGAATTGTCGGATAAATCCCTGAAATTAAGCCAAAAAGGTACTAAAAATTTCATTGCATATACCTATTGAAATGCATAAAACAGGATAAGGTAGATAATGAACATCAAGCTAATGATAAGGAAGTCTGCTGTTTTGTTTGGGCTTATGGCTATCCATTCTCTTTCTGCGCAAATTAAGTGAACAACATGGAAGAACAACTGCTAATACATACAGGGCCACGACTGCTGTCAAACTGGATATCGACGTAGCTATCAGTCCTTTCAGTCCACTAGAGCTCAGGTTCCTGCACATCCGCAGCTAACTCGATAAATGAAAACCCGCTGCTTATAACTTTTGACATGGAAGGCACTAATATATAGACTTTTCATTTTCAAAATCATTTCTTTAGTCACGTTATGTATTACCAATCTGTACCATATTCATTGTCGAGAATACTTATCTTTCGGAGACTTGTGTTCCTATGCAGCATGTTTTCAGAGAAAATATGTTGTTGTGCACTTACAGTGAGACGATTCTTGGAGAACTACCATAACTACAATTCAGTCCGCTCCATGAGTATTGTGCAGGAACGCAGGGATCACCTTGCCAGCTATCTTCGATCACCCCATATGTTTTCTTGACATCATGCATGGCATTGACTATACCACCCCATAAAGAGCTACAATCATAAGGAAATGGAATAGTACTGAAACAAAACAAAAAAGTAAAGAAAAGAGGAGAGGACAGTTATGTACATACAGTCATCAAGAAAAGTCGGTGAATTCGGAAGCTGCGCCACGGTGAAAAACTCGACGGCATTGAGGAGAGGTGGCAGACTAGAGCGGGCCGTCGCATTAACAGTCAAGTTCAAATTTTGTCCACTTATGGGCGATGAGGCTACGGTCACTGGCTTTAGGTTCTCGAGCATGACCGTTTCCACGGATTTGTCTTGTACATATACTGCGAGTTCTCTGAATTGGCCCTTATGCAGTTGCAATTCCACAAAGTGAAAGTATATATACCAGACAGTAGTGGAGTTGTCAGAGGTCCAGGACAGACTCAAAGGATCGGTGACATTTTGTACTTGTGTGGCGGTCATCAAAACTTCAGGCGGAACTTTATAGGCATCATTGCTTGTACTTGTCACAATGGCCGTCGTGTTGCTGACTGACAACCAATTACTATAAGTCTGATTGGCCCAGATGCGATCGTATACATCTTGTGGATACCTTTTAGTGCCAACGCCAATCAAATAATCATAATAGTAAGTGCAAAATGATGAACAAGCCGACACAAATTAGTTTGTGAATAACAGAGTGTTTTCTATTATTTGTGCAGTTGCATCATGCCAAATTGCCTGTTTAGTAAAATGCAAACAAGGTAACACGTCATTTACTGACCGATGAATGTGGTCAACGTTCAAAAATGACGCGCAATAACAAAGAAAATCACCTGTATGTGTCATTGCTCCCTAAATTATATCTCCAGTTGGTTACAAGTGCACCAGAATTGATCTGGTAAGTCGAGTTATCCAGCAACCGCAACTCGAGAGCTGATATGAATGGAATTCCCAAGCCGGTATTCACCAAGCAAACTTGAATGTAATCTCTTGGAGGAGTGTAGATAATCTCTTCGTATATCCAAGAAGAAGAGTGCACCGTGGTCCAGTAGTTAACATCAATATGAAGGTCAAATGCCGGGGTTTGATTCTTGCCATCATAATCCCCATACCAAAAATCAGCCCTGACCAAATATGTGTTGCCCTTTCCTGCACCTGGCATTATTGTGTAACAATTCCTTGTTCCATTGGGGAAGGCCCTGAGATTCTTTGACTGTTGTTCGTTGGGCGTGTCGATGACCTGGGTAGACACCTGCTCGTTTGTTCCGGAATCTACAAACCCCTCATCAGGCTCGTAGTATATACCGAGCCCATAGTCAGTGTAATTATTAGGTGCCCCGCAATCAATGCTAATGAAACCTAAATCGAGGTGAAATAAGATATCGTCACTTGCTTATCACTATGCATCATGAATTCGAAATATAAACAGTGTTCTAAATTCCACTGTATCAACAAGATAGAAATCTCAGCAATGAAAATTACACGTGTAAGAATTGGCTTGATAATTGTAAGTCGAAAAGAAGTTCTGATGGATAATCGGATGATACAGGCCTTTGTGAAAAGCTTGAAAACAGAGATCAGATGTCATTTGCAAAGATAGAGTAAGCTAGAGGATGTGATCCACTGCCAACTCTCCAATATTTAGGAGGATTCCTAAATGTTTTCTGGAGAATCTCAAACGGGCTTTGACTTTACTAAATTCCTAAATGCACTTCTAAAGCCGTTAAAACTTCTTGAGCTCCAATCTGCCTAAATACTCGGTGCTCATTTTTAAATCATATTGGAGTATGACTATCTTTTGTCTTTCTGCTTGAAAGGTCGATCGCTAATGGAAAGAAAGGTAGACACAGAATCATCACTATGCGCTTTTTCTAGAGTCCCGTTTCATTCTGTCTCAACTCTTCACAATTCAATCATCACTATGTGCGCACCCGAGAGAGAGAGAGACAAGAGGAAGAGAACCTGGATTTTGTTGCCCGTGAGCGATGACTCCTAGAGCTAGACAACCGATCAAGACCTGCAGCATCTTCAGGATCTTCATGGCATATCAAACCTTTCTTCACATTGATTTTTCCATTTCATTGAGAGAGAGAGAGAGAGAGAGAGAGCCCGACCATCTCAAGGCCAAGAAGAACAATTCAATATCTTCAAGAGTCATAAGAATATATTAGTACAACGTGCACTTGTAAATTAGTAATGGGGGAGTGATTTCTCCATCACAGGCTGATATTCACTTGAAAAGGTCGACTCAATCATAGAGAATGGAAGAAGTTTGGAACTAGTAAAAGACCAATACAAAAATCATGAATCTCACTCGATCGATAACCTTTTGGACAGCCAATAAACTTGCAGTAGGACCTGAAGCCTACCAGCATATTGACCGATTATAATATGAAGTCAACTTGGACAATGTATATTACTAATACGCAAACGAAAATATATCATCTTGAAAAGTCTATCATTCTACTTGGAATGTCCAAGCTGTTTTGTGACAAGGACATACGATCTTGCCGTAGACTCCTTGCAAACTCTTCACAATTCAATCATCACTATGTGCGCACCCGAGAGAGAGAGAGAGAGAGAGAGAGAGAGAGAGAGAGAGAGAGAGAGAGAGCCCGACCATCTCAAGGCCAAGAAGAACAATTCAATATCTTCAAGAATCATAAGAATATATTAGTACAACGTGCACTTGTAAATTAGTAATGGGGGAGTGATTTCTCCATCACAGGCTGATATTCACTTGAAAAGGTCAACTGAATCATAGCGAATGGAAGAAGTTTGGAACTAGTAAAAGACCATTACAAAAATCATGAATCTCACTCGGTCGATGACCTTTTGGACAGCCAAGAAACTTGCAGTAGGACCTGAAGCCTACCAGCAAATTGACCGATTATAATATGAAGTCAACTTAGACAATGCGTATTACTAATACGCATCCGAAAATACATCATCTTGAAAAGTCCATCATTCTACTTGGAATGTCCAAGCTTTTTGTGACAAGGATATACGATCTTGCCGTAGATTCCTTGCAGACTCTTCCTTGGCGCCAAATTGAGACGAATCAGCATAAGAAAATATGCGGACAAGATTATAAAGATTGAGATGTCCTTAACCTAACGCGTTAGATCAATTGGAAGAGGTACTGCATCTATTGCCTTCTTGAGTGTCTCGAGTACTCCTTCAGATCCATTTAGCCAAGAGCTAACATCGATCTCGACTTAGTTGAGTTGATCCGTTCATAACAGACTGAGAAAAGATTTGAGGCCTCCACTGAAGGGCGAAGAGAGTTGATGGGATATACATTATTTTCATGGACTTCTCCGATGCCCTTCTTAATAAGAGTAACCTCGGTGCTCTTGTCATGGTAGACCAGGGAAAACGATGGTTGTATCACTTAATGGCTCCAGAGAGAGAGAGAGAGAGAAGAGTGAAGAGTGAAGTGTGGAGAAGCTGTCACAGTTTTCTCCGAAAAGCCGGAGATAAGTACTGCTCGCGCTAGATTCGTGCTTCTTGCCGTCGTCGTCTTCTTTTCTTGAATCCATTCATCATCTCGAGCGAACCCCTGAGCGATGAACTCACTCTGCGATCAGGCGAGCATCGGTTTGGCGATTGGGTTCTCGTTTGTGGGGTCAGAATGGGTTCGGTTCGGTTCCAGTGCGAACGGGTGGAAATTGAAATCCTCGTGACGGGTGCAACACCGATGAAATTATCAGAGAGCTTTGAAATTAATTTTTATATCAGCTAATAATTGAAATAAGAACACTAGAAGTATCATAACTTTCGTACTGTATGGCACTCGCTTGAGTTTCATATGACGCTTACTTGAGTACCATAACTTTTTTTTTGCTTACTTGAGTGACACATAGATGTAAACTTGTTCACTTGATTGCCTATTCCGGCAATTCATCCTACGTGGTTTTTAAAATTATGGTTTGAATCCGACTTGGCTTTTTAAAAGAAATTGAAGTCCAACGTGGAAAATTCTTCATTCGACGCGGCAAGAGCTAACAAAACGACCACATTTTTTGGGAAGACTAACTTTCTCTCCCTCACTTCGTCCTCTCCATAAAGAAAACTTACGAAGCTTTCTATCTCTCTCTCTCTCGCTTTCTTGTTCACTCTCGCTCTGTCTTCTCTTACTTCGGCTTGGAAGCAGAGTCAGGCAACTTCGAAGACAATTACACCGCTCCTCCTCTGTTATACATCGTCATTCTCGCTTCTCTATCCAATGCCCACTCAGAGATCCCAAGATTCGCTCCTGGAGGATAAAAATAAATGGAAGAAAAGTGTCAGAAAAGTTCTAAACCTATTACAGTGATGCTAATTTAGTCATCATAAACCTTTTGACCTAAGGTCAATTCAGTCCTTCCAGCTAATTTTGGTCGGATATTGTTAACGTGGATGCTAGCGGGCCTACGTGATATGGTTGACACTGGCATAAACATTTTAATTAATATTTTAATAATTTTCGATTTTTTTTCTTTTTTTTTCCTCCTCTTTCCTTTGGTGGCTGACACGGCCATGACCGGCAAGGGTTGGCCTCGCCTGAGTGAATGGCAGAAGCGAGGGCCAATGAGGGCGAGCCTAGCCAATGGCCGGCGAGACTCGTTTGAGGCCGGCGATCGCCTCTGGCTGGTCATCGAGGTACAGCGATTGGTTGAAGGAAAAAGGAAGGGAAGGAAAAAAAAGAAAAAGAAAAGAAAACATGAAAAAGAAAAAAAATAAAAAAAAATTCGAAAAAAATTTAAAATATTATTAAAAGTTATTCACATCAGCGCCTGTTGTACCATGTAAGCTAGCTGGCATCCACGTTAGCACTATCCGGCTAAAATTAGTCGGAAGGATTGAATTGACTCTAAGTCAAAAGGTTTAGGACTTTTCTAATACTTTTTCCCAAGAAATGGCCATGGCAAGTCTTGATAGAGCGAGTGAGAGAATCTCGTTTTGAGTTAAGGGTTCTTCACCAACGGATGGCACGAACCCTCTCTCTTTCCTTTGCTTGCTCTGAGAACCCCAATTTTGCCTTTGACAGAATTTTGCCCCAATACGGTTCTTCACCAAATTTTTCAATTTCGGCAAAATGTTGCCCCAATTTCTTTAAATTGGGTTAGGATTCTTCAAATACATCTATAAATGAGTTGTTTTAACTTCTCGCTTGTTGATTATCTCAACGGCGAGCCACATTGGATCTTATTTACTGAATTAATGTCACGTTAAATTTTCCGGGGAAACATATTGTCAATAGTACTCAAGTGAACAATTTTTAAAAGATGTGGCAATCAAGTGAGCGAAAGTTATGGAATTTGTGGTGTTCTTATCCTACTAAAAGCCTAAAGCATGAGTTTAAAGGGAGGTGAATGCTACTTCCGAATGCTAAACTACCTATAGTTTTGGGGTGCATGAAACTAAAACATTTCTTTTTCGGGCATCGTTGGAGCCAAAATTTCGTCGTTTTAATTTCCTTCTCAAACATATCAAGAACCATAAAACCCTTTCTTCATTTATTTAATTTCAATATTAAGAGTCGCACCATTTCTTGGTCCCCAGCTCAATGCTCCGACTATCAAATTGTTGGTCTCGAGAATTGAAACATCCTTTGGGAAGATGTATGATTTATTTATAAATATATATTACGCATAAAGCAACAATTGGCCTATTAGCTCAGTTGGTTAGAGCGTCGTGCTAATAACGCGAAGGTCGCAGGTTCGAGACCTGCATGGGCCATTTCTCTCTTTTTCATTTTATTTTTGCTCGGGTCGGGTCGGGCTTGATTTTCGAGAAGCGCTCGGATTCGGGCGGTCTCCGGGTCCGAAAGTAACGGTAAAAAATGCAAATCTTCACCTTCTTTGAATGTTTGTGTTAACCGCCATGAAAAACACAAGCGACAAAAGAGTTCAAGATATCGCACGCCCATTTTCTGTAAAGGGCCGATTCTTCCTCATCGGCACTCTCAAAAACCTCAATTGCCGACGCTTCCGAAACTCCACGAATCGCCCTTTTTCTTCTCTCGACATCTCCATGCGTGCGTGCGTTTTTGTGCGGCGGAGGAGATACTTGCTGAACGGAAGAGAAGATTCGAAAACGTGACAAGAACCCGATTAGATAGAGTCGGTCGAGCAATGAGGCTGAAGTCTCGATACCCGGATCAATCTTGTTCGTCGCCCCGTGAATCCGAGCCCGATTCTCCGAGTGTAGGAATACCGATCTCGGGCCCTTATGATCCTTTCACCAATTGCCTTTCGCCGCGGCCCAAGTTCCTCTGCTACGACCCGGAACGGTTTCAAGAGATCCTTTGTCGACTGGAGGAAGCGAATGATGTTTTTGGCGGCGCAAGTGTCGGTTCCGATTCGGAAGGCTCTGTCAGCGAGGATTCAGCGAAGCAAGGGCAGGAGGGTTCCGACTCTGACGGAGCAAGTAATGAAGTGGAGTTGCCGCAGATTTTCGGTTTGAGATGGTTATGCGAATTGCTGCTTTTGCTTCTTGTTTTGGTGCTGTTCATGGTGTGTATCGGTAATACGCGCATTACATCTCTACCACAGAATTTCGAAGATTGGCACAAAAGTTCTAGTTATACATACGTAGGTGTTTCTGAGAAGATGGTTGAATTTGATGAAATTGATGTGTCCAACAAGAGCATTTCTTCTCCTTCAGATGAAGTTCGGGACATTGAAGGAAGGTATGGAAATTTGAGTTTCACACATGAGGAGGCTTCTGAAAAGATAGTTGAATTTTTCGACAGCGGAAGGAATGCCACTCAAACCAATGTCGACTCGTCCTCGGGAGATATAGGGGATGCCGCGGAGTGGATTGAGGTGATGAAGGGTATGTTGCGAGAGAATTATCGGTACAATGAACAAGATGAGACTGGCGAGGTTTGGAAGAGGGTCGAAGTTGAACCCGAAGAATCTCCCAAGGCGGCGGAGACAAGAGTCGAGAAAAATGATGATTTCTGCGTACAAGAAAATGGGGGCGTTGAGAGCAGCTTTTATTGGATTAAGAAGAGCTTAGAGCCTCAGGGGAGTGGAATTGCCGAGCCGGAAGTTGGAAGCGATACTGAAGATTTGCTGCAAGAAGAGACTCGTGAAGTTGGTGAAGTTGCTTCAGCGCTCGTAGGGATTGAATCAGCGACGAATGCCGTTCTTTATAGTTCCGCCGCAGCAGTTCTTGCAATTGCGCTGCTTGTGTTGCACTCGAGGAGGAAGAAAAAACTCAGTAATGATTCGTCTCCGGCCACAGGACATTCTTTCACAGCGCCGCCGATCAAGTGTCCCCGTGAATTCGCAGAGAAGCCAGGAAGAGAGGACCACTTCGCATCTGATCCGATCCCTTCTTCTCCTCTCGAGAGTTCTCCTTCGCTCGGAAGCTTTACTACTACTGAGATGATATCGACAAAAAGGGTAAGAAATAGTGGCGTCATACTCTTTAGTTAAAATATACCGTCAGTTGTGTCATTTGGCGACCGTGACGAGTAAGTCGCTCAATTGCCTTCGGCGCAGGAGGATGGAACCGGAGAAGCTTGGATCAGTATTGCCACTCCAGTGAGGCGATCCAGCCGAATTCGCGACCGAGCAATGCGAATTCAGCGACATCTGATGAGCTCAAGCTAGTTCCCGAGCACGGGAAACGGCGAAAACAATCTCTTCGGCGGAGATTCATTCAGCGCGACTGGATTTGTTGAACAAATGAAGCAATTCCCATTGTTTTTTCTGTAGGAAGCTTGTGAAGAAGAATTGTTAGGGTGTAATCCTAGGGGGGTGAATATGCCCAGAAAACTCCACCACCACCTTGGTGAACAAAAATCTCTCTAGATTGCCCTCAGAACAATGCAAATTCGAGCTCGACCTGAGGTTTCGTGAATGTCTACTGCCGTCGCCATGAGCAACTCAGCTAATCATATACGAGCTGGAAAGGCATTATTTCAGAAGCACTGGACAAAGTTTCTGTTCAAATCACATCACATCATAGTATCGATTCTCAGAATCATTTAGAAAAAACCAAACTTGGGCCACGATTACAAGAATTGATCAACTAGATATACATATAGATAAAGAAAAATGCATGGACGACTTGAACATGAAAGACTGTTCTAGTCCTGACATGGTTATTCCAATTGACTCTTGCTCCCTGTCTCAGCTGAGCAAGGAAGAAGACGCAAGCCACGAAGTCGAGTCAAAATCTGTAAAGAGGTATAAGCTTCGGCGCGGAGATTTACAGGCCCTGATCGATCAGGTAATCTCCCATCCTCTCGACAATCATGTTGCACTGCCCCGGCGTCAAAGGTTCCTCGTAAATGCCAAAGATCAAGGATTGGCCGGTCTTTTTCACGGTAACGCCACCGGGACCCTGCAAATCAGTGGAAACAATAGCACGCTTGACAATTCTGTAGTAATCAGCTTCGACAGCTGTAGTACTGCTCGACTCGAGGACACAGAAGCCTAAGTGATTCGGAGCTAAAGTTGAATCCGTCAGGCGGAGATAAATACTAGTTCTGAAAACGTACTTCGTCTCCCATATCCACTTTAACTTGAAGTCAGGCAACAATGGGTCGTCGAAATGCACTCGAGATGATGTATGAATTGTCCAGCACAATGAAGGAATCATTTATAAGCGGAAAGAGTTCGAAGTACCATGAGGAATCAATCATGGGTGCGATGGCCCCTTATCCAATATAGCAAGTTATGGGACGACGAATTCATTTCGTTCAATGACATGCATTATCAGCCGTTTAGTTAAATTTCCAGACAAACACTACTTGCATTGTCAAATCCTCCTACTGTTTCATGAACAGAAGAAGAAGACCCGCATACCTTCTTTCCACGAATAACAGCTCCGGGCTCTCCCTGGATAACCATGTATTTCACGCCACCAAGGTGTAGCCCGGTCGGAGCAAGCGAGCCAGGCTCATCGAAATCCTTCAGGATGGCGGCGATCTCTTCCGGCTTAAACTGGAGACAAGAAGAACAAAGGCACGCCGCGACATCATCATCTCATCACGATGCAGAGAAAGTACTCAATTCAGTCACATCATCAAGAAGGCGACACGACCACAAAGCCCGTTTCCGCCGCCGCATATCGACAGAGAAATTTAGCTCCGGCTAAACATTTCTCTGTCGGTTCAAATTGATACGATAAAAGAAGCGAAATGATCATGCAATCAGACTCATCCCTGCTCCTCTTCCGATGACCCCAGCTAAAAAAGGGAGCGAAACAAGCATCGAATCATCCAATGACGTCGCAATGCAGAACGTCAAGAATCATCGAGATCAATCTTAGACGAAAACGACACGTACGCACGACTATCCATCCATTCAAATCAACCGAACGAGAGATCGATCCGATCCGACGGCATCGTCAACACGAGATCGGGCGGCGACGAACGCATCTAGGATCTCGCCGCTCATGCGATCATGACCAACAGACGGATCGAACGCAGATCGATCGATCGATCAAAAACTTCGCGGGCGGAAAGGCGAATCGCGATCCGAGCCGGAAACCGCGACGGCGGAAGGGATAGATTTGAGAACGACCTGAGGGAACGCGGAGCTCCGCGCCCACACGCTGCCGTCGTGGCCGACGATGGCGGCGGCGGCGAGGTGGTGGCCGTCGACGTCGCACATCAGGTGATCATCCACGTACGCTTGCCACGACATTTTCGCCCTCCCTCTCTCTCTCTCCCTCTCCCTCTCTGGTTCGGCTATCGCCTTCCTCTCGGGTTTCGAAAGAGCGAGGCTCATATAGCGGGCGAGGAGGTATCGTCTGCGGTGCGCGTGCGCCGCAGTTAACGTGCACCGGCACGGAGGAGGGTCCATCGGGGTGTGTCGGGGGGCCACCGTGCGATGGGATTACAGCCGTCCACGTGGGGGACGTGATCTCGTGATTCGGTGCGGCTGTGAACGAGTGCCGTTCACGTTCGCGCGCCGCGCCCTTTGGGACACGGGGGCAATCATGCCTCGAGAACTGGATTTGTTTTAACTAATTAAAAAGGTGCTATTTTTATCATCAAACCTAGCGCATTTTTTTTTTCACCAACCGAAATTCTTGGAACTTTTAAATTAGCCGATCGAGTCGCCGAGTTTAAATTGAGAGCGAGATCGAGTGAGGACACCCGCTAACAGCTTGAGCTCGATCTCGATTCAGATAATTACTCGAGATCGACTCGATTGATTTCGAGCTGAACTTCGAGCTTTGATCTGTTCGGATATCTTGTCGGGTCGAGTTTGAGCTCGCCGGCTCTTAACTTGATAGGTTCGCGTGCGTGATTGAGTTTCCATCGTTTTCTTTAAAAAATACACTCTAGATTAGTCAAAATAGGCACAAACGCCCTTAAGATTACATATCATATTCACATTATTCGAGCGTTTAAAAGATCGGGATCGAGCTCGAGCTCGAGTTCCTTGATAAATTAATTGTACTCGAGCCGAGCTGAGCCAAGTACGAGTATCTCGATTTTATAGTCGAGTAGAGCTCGTGCATGAATTTTTACACTCGATTGAGATTGAATCGAGTTTCTGTGTCGCCTATGCAAGTCGAGCTCGAACTTGATAGTGTATCGACCCGGCTAAATTACACTCCCATTTTGGATAATATTTATGATCGAATCTCTCTAGTTCCGAATATGGTTGGTTAGAGCATACATGTTCGTTGAAGCATGCAAAAGTTTTGGTGCAAAAAGCCAAATGCAACTTTCGTGTGGAGAGATATCATTTCTTAAAATCTGGTTGTGGTCTTCATTTTCGGAGTTAAGTCTCCAAAATATTTTGATAGTCCATAGTGGAAAATATATGCTCTTTTTTTTTCTCACGTTAGACTCTTGCCAAGTACAACTAGGGGTGATTGGTTTTCAGGCGGTCCAATTCCTACCAAGAAATTAGGAACCAGACTATAGGGACCGATTACCAATTTCTGGAATCAGGAATTAGACCACTTGGTCCTGGAATTGGATCGGACCGGACCGTTCCCTGGTGGTCCAATGGAATTTGAAAACCATGAACACTTCCACTAATATAAGCAAAATCATCAACTGCAAAATCACGCAATCTCACAACCTGTTAGCCTATAATTTGCATTTTGTATGAAAAAGAGCAAAAAACACAGCATTGGATATTAGATGCGAAAAAACGGAGCAAGAGAGGGAGGCAAGAGTCGAGACTAGAGATTAGACCGCGAGAGGAGGTGTTGAATGTTTGTTTGTAAAACAAACAAAATAATACTCTTTCCTTTGTCCCACATAGGAAAGTTTTGATAAAGTGGGCCACTTTATAACCGTGAATATCTTCTTGCTCCTTAGAGTGAAGATAATAAGGTGTGTGCTAGTCCACATAATACCCGCGTGCGGGTGTGTGAATAATTGCGCAATTTTGGTGCACTTGCGCGGCCACGGTTTAATTATCACTAATCCCTTTATTTTTTATTCTATTTCGTAAGGTTATCTCATTAATCTTTATTAGTTGAAAGGTTATTTTTTGTTTATTAAATAATTTTCGAAATTATGAAAATTCGGAATTTTATTTATATATATTTTTATTTTATTTTATTTCAAATTTTACATGTGTCTTTTCAAGACAACTTTTGGATATTATACTTGTTCAGTTTTCAATCTTTCCCGAAGGGTTGTATTTGTTCAGTTTGCCACTTCTTCCGAAGCAACATCTTTGTTAGCTTTGCAACCTTTCGTGAAAAGTTGCCTATGTTTTTTAAAACCGGTTTCTATATATGTCAGTTTTTGGCAAGAAGGAGAGAGAAATCAAATTTTCAAGTCTTCTTTCGAAAACTACAGCCATCATTTTTAATTGTTTCCTAGAGAGACTCTGGAGAAATACTAGAATTGCTATATAGTATTCTCATTTTGAGATTTTGTTGTATCCTTGAGGATTTTTGCCGGTGACCATTAGCAACATTGTGGGGCAAATAAATCCTTAAGAAAAGTGATATCACGCCTCAAAGTCCGACTTGATTGCTCTTTTGATTCAAAGCCATTTATTTTTACAACAGGAGGCGTCGAGCTCAAGCAAGAGGGATGCAACTTAGGCGAGAGAGGGTGGCGTTGTCTGAGAGTTGAGCAAGAGAGTGATTGAGAGAACCATGAGTCGTGGGTGATGGTCGAGCGAGAGAGACATGAGAGGGAAAGAGCGATTAGGGGTTTGTGATTGAGAAAGAGGCGTGGAAGCCGAGAGGGAAAGAGCAAGCATGAGAGGCGTGGAAGGGAAAGAGCGAGTGTGAGAGAGAATGGGGAAAGAGCGAGTGTGATTGTGAATTTGTGATTAGGATTTCTTTAATTATTTTTAAGAAATAAAAAAAATAAAAAAATAGTCAGTCATGTCCTGGTGATTCAGGTGGGTGGTTCCATCCCTGGAACCGCTCAAAACTAATTGGTTTGATTTGATCCGGGTGATTCCTGCTCTGGCTAGTTCCTATTGCTCACCCTTAAGTACAATGGCGACGTAGGCTCCCATTGATAGAAATTAAAGCCGCAAAAAGACTTGATTTAAAGAGTTATATAACTTTAATGGCCGATTAAACAAATTAAGGTTCCATTTGTTTCGTAAAAAATAAATAATATGAAATTGTTTTTCCTAAAAATGATCACTTACAAAAATGAATAAATATAATTTTTTTATCATTCTTGAAAATGTTTAGACATAAATTTTTATTGGAAATAAAAAAAATTTCAATTGACTAATTATTTCAAACGATACAAGCGATTATTAGAAAAATAATTTTCAAATCGTTCATTTTTCGCGAAACAAACGGAACCTAAAAGTCACATGAATGGATGGGAAAAAAATAGACAAGTCAAAAAATATAGATTTTCACCTAAAAGAAATATCGAATTTTATAGATACCAACATCTAAGTAAGATACCAACTTGCGCATGACCGAGTTGGTAGGCGCTTTCCTTCCCTCCCCATAGGTTCTGGGTTCGAATCCCCGCTCGGTTCCGTAATTTAAGTGGGGGGCCCTGGCGGTGGGTTGCTGGGCTAGTCTCTCCCGAGGTATAGGCGCCCCGATTACCCGTGCGGGCTCGTCTCGGGGAAATGGTGGCGGATCCTCGGTTACAAAAAAAAGAAACATCTAAGTAAGATGATCTTACTTATGGTTATGCATCTTTAAAACTATGCATCTTTTACTGATCTATAAAACTATGCATCTTTTACTCTGTAGTTGTTGGGAGATGGATCCCTGGCGATTGTGATTTCTTAAATTTAATGGAGAGAATATGAAATCCTTGGATCAGATTAGAAAAATAAAATACTTGAAAATTTGTTTTGCCGATTAACATGTGTGATTTTCCAAGTTGATTCGTGTCTTTTCATAAGAAAGGAATTATATACGGGATGTAAAAAATTACCTTTTTGTTATGGAAAATTGTTACGCACGTAGAAAAATTACTATTCGCATCTTTTTCACATACGAAAGCAAGAATTTATATGCGGTAACTTATTCATGTAGGAGTGAATTTTCGGATATCTCTCGTAAATGGTCTTTAGAGGTGATCAGAAACTTTTCCGTAATGGAAAGTGAATATCGATATAATTGTAATATGTAATTCCGACTATTTATTATAACACAAAACAAGTGTCTCCAAAGTTTTAATGAGCATTGTTGTGTATAATATTATGTGATGTTACCAATATGATTTCCACCGTCATAGTCATACATAACACGAAACGAGTCAATATACCGAAAAATGAGATAATTTAACTTGATTACTTGCTTAACAAGTAGGGAAATAACCTGATTTTTCTAATCCGGCGGGTGAATAAAATAAAGCAAATGTAATCTGTACATGTTAGAACGTTTCTATTAATGAAACCGATCAAGGTTAATCAACTTTCCCTATCAAAAGTTTATTGTTATTACTTGAGATTTAAATGTCTAAATGATAAGAGATGTTTAGGTACATCTTATCAATACATACTAGACCCATCAAATGGGTGGCTTGGATCGAAAACGATCCGACCCAAATTAACCCATTTTTATGCAAAACAAACTTTTGTGATATACACATGACCCGACACATACCCAACCCGAACCATATTGCTAAAACACTTCCGTAATTAACCAAATCTAAGAAAATTCATATCTAGACTGAGATGAGAGCCCGGAGCGAGTAAGCGCGATATCAACCAAGGACGAGAGAGAGCGGAAAGAGAGATACAAAGTGTTAAGTCTAAGTAAGTTGTGAATCTATTTAACATTTATATTATTTTTTATTTGACCATTCTAAACCTATTTATAATATATTTACTGAATATAACTAATTTATATAATAACTCAGCCCATCAAATACGGCTTCAGAAATAAGCATACGATCCATTTTGAAACGTCTGATGCACACCCCTGTGCCTCTCGAGAGATTTATTGGTAGTGACGTGACCATGAACTTGAATGGGCCCCGATCAATGAAGAGAAACAGATGGAAAGTGATCAACTAATGTAATACAAGGGGTCAGGCAACTTGAAGGTCCGGTTGCCGGCATGGGTTCCTAGCACGTCGCTCCACTGGTCTCCGATGTTTCCGATAATTCTGTACCCGCTCTCTTCCACCTTCCTCCTCTCGTTTGATTTGTACACCACCGCTTTTGTCCCCGAGTAAGCCGATCCCCTGCAATCCGAATGACCCGTGAATGCGATTCTGATTATGGAATGACTAGCGAATGCAGTAAGGCATGTGCTTGTATGCCTTGTTTCGAGGGATGGGATGCTTCCATGGATGAAGCATAGATCCTGAGACCTAATCAATCATGTTAAGTGTAGAGATTGATCGATGATTTTGTAGAGTTTTCTTGCTTTTTCGTTGTGTTTTGGGTGGATAAGAAGTTGGAAGGTGTGTGCTTATTACTTCAAGATGAGCATCTCCCACTTGCGAAACCCGGCATTCCTGAGATTGGAGGAAGTGGTCTTCCTCTGGTCCTCGCTTCTTCCGGTGAGGAAGATGGGCTGGATCCCCAGTTTCAACACTTCCCGGTACAGCTTCATCGTCTCTGGGAGCGCTGGTGCTTTGCCTTTCAGGACCCACTGTGTAAACGACGTTGCATTGTAGGGCTCCACTCTGCATATTCAGTGATTACTTTATACATGAAAACGAATTGCAATACCCACCAAAGCACAACAACTTCTATGCGGCAAATCAGAGATAGATACGATTGCGTTTATCAGGCTTGAAAGAAAAGACCCTAGAAATGGAACAAGATTACTTTTAGTTCTTTATGTCCTGTCATGAACAGTGAAATCTGTCTCTCTTTGCTCAGAGTGTCCCGGAAACCATGTGGGCAATGACAAGGACAGCCGGTTTACAGCTTTAATCCGACATCACAATTCTATCATCTTGGACATTGAGCTTCTTCAACGAGAGAAAAAACAATATTATCACATGCATGTCATCGTGCAGTTTCTAATGAGAGCTCGTTCAAATAAATCTCCAACATAACTTTCGATACATACATACATCAGTAAAGACAAGATATGAAGTGAACGAGCATGCATTTTCTTATTTTATTCTTTGCATGTCGTTGTGACTTGTGACATCACAGACAAACTACAGAGCAATGTCGTATGTATTTTGCCTCCCACGTTGATTTTCAAGATCGCAAGAAAGGACTGAACTTTGGCAAAATCTCCTTTCTGCACTCATTAATTAGGCCTCTTGAAGCTTCTGCTACTCAGGGTAGGTCCAACAACTCATTTGCATCTCAATCATCGCGGAATCCAAAGGGGAAAAAGGTTAAAAAGATAAGATGTCGACCACATAATTTCGCAAGAGTATGCTTTCTTAAAACATAAAGCATTTACCATTTATCTCCATATGGATCTCCTCTTTATCTTTTCTTTACTATATACTTTGACTGAATCTCATGAGATGAACATAGATGATGCATATCACTTGTTCAACGACCACCATATTCCTGAGGATGGCTAATTGTGATATACGAACTCATTCCAAGTACCTGATACCAGCACGTGAACAGGACCGAGCAATCGACGAAACCCACGTTATCATTGAAACATAATCTTTTTGTGGATTGAGAGAAAAGAGTCTTAGCTTTAAAAATCTATACAAAGTAAGTTCAGATAGACTAATTGTAGTTAAGATGGTAATCACTGGGTGCTTTTTAGTTTTTACCTCTATAACAGACGGCGATCCAATTCACCAAACACGACATCTTTGAAGAAATTCATTCAGCCACTCGGTTTCGATCTTGCCAAAATGAACACATGCTTTTGGTCTTTAACACGAATTGTGAGATCACTTTCTTATGCTTTTAGGACCTTTAAAATGAAAGAGGAAACAAAGAAAACGAAAGCTTACTGCATTTGCGACATACCCGAATCCATGCTTCGCGTAATAAGGGAGATTGGAGAGCGAGGTCTCGTCGACGTCGAACACCCACACGTCCTTGCCGTCTCCGGCGAGCTTCAGGCTCCTCGCGTAGAGCACGGCCTCGCGCGCCACCACCTTCGTGTCCGCCTTATACTGATGCCCCAGCATGTAGTGACCCACATAGCCTTCGCACTCCCGTGGCACCGTTTTCCAATTCTTGACGTTGTTAGTCTCCACGCCCAACCTCCAGCTCAGGCAAGACAAGCCGTGCACGCGCTCACCGGCGGCCCCCGACTGCGGCCGGAGGACGTAGATCTCGTGAGGGATTCCGGCGAGGGAGCCTTGGATGGTGGCCACAAAGATGAGGAGTGCCCACATTCTCTTTTTACTGTATTTGCCGTTTGATCTCTGGCTTGCGATACCACGAGGGTGCTTCTTTGAATAGGCTCTACATATCGCCTCTACATGATATTAGGGAATTGTTAAAAAAAAAAAGGAAAGATATCTAAAAGATCTTATTCCCAAAATTCGTGCTTGGCCCGTTTAATTTTTTTAAGACCTACCCCCGATAAATATTTTCTATTAGTATTTTATTTGACAACAAAAAATAATAATAATAAATATATATTTTATATGGAAACAAAAACAAAAACAAAAATAAAAATAAAACATAAATAAAATGGATATAAAATTTTACTTTTATATCAATGAAATACCAATATTTCTACCAATACTATTCGATTATTCGAGCATAGGTTTTCACACTCGATCGAGATGGAATCGAGTTTATGTTTCGCCTATGCAAGTCGAGCTCGAACTTGATAGTGTATCGACTCGGCTCGGCTTGATCATGCTCCTATTTTGCATAACTTTTCTGATCGAATCTCCCTAGTTCCGAACAAGGTTAATTTAAGCCGAAATGTTCGTTGAAGCATGCAAAAGTTTTGAGGCAAAAAGAAGAACAGAAATTTCGTGCAGAGAGACATCATTGCTCAAAATTTGGGGGTGGTCTTCATTTTCGGAGTCAGTTTCCTAAATTTGTTGATAGTCCATAATGGAAAATATACCTTTCTTTTTTTCACGTTAGACTCTTGCCGAGTACAACGGAGATGTGGGCTTCCATTGACATAAATTGTTGTCGAAAATAAAACATTTTCAATTGACTAATTATTTCAAGCGATACAAATAATCATTTTCTGAAAAATATTTTCAAATTATTCATTTTTTTAGAAATTTTTTTTCAAATGTTAAGCACATAGAAAAATTACTATTCACGTTTTTTCACGTACAAAAGCAAGAATTTGTATGTGGTAACATATTCATGCAGTAGTGAACTTTCATATATAAATATCTCTCGTAAATGGTTTTTAGTGGTGACCAGCAACTTTTCCGTAATGGAAAGTGAATATCAATATATTTGTAATCCGTAATTCCGACTATTTGTTATCTCATGGAATAAGTGACTCCAAAGTATTTAATGAGCTTTGTTCAATATAAAATAATGCGATGTTACCTGGCATTACTTCCACCATCATAGTCATACATAACACGAAATGAGTCAATAAATTGAAAAATATATAATATAACTTGATTACTTATTAAGTAGGGAAACCACCCAAATTTTTCTATTGGGTGGGCGAATAAAATGAAGCAAATATTACCTGTAAATGTTTGAACGTTTCTATTAATAAAACGATTAAGGCTAATCAACTTTCGCTATCAAATTTTTTTGTTATTGCTTTTAGGTACATCTAATCAATGCATATTAGATTCATTAAACGGGTGGGTTGGATTGGATCGAAAATGGTCCGACCCAAAGTGGCGAATTTTTATGCAATGTAAATTTAGTGACCCATACTTAACCCAACACATTTCCGAACCATATTACTAAAATACTTCTATATTTAATCAAATTTTGGAAAATTCATACCCAAATTAAGGTGAGAGCGCGAAGTGAGCGAACGTGAAATTTAGTGAGGGCGAGAGAGAGTAAAGGGAGAGCCATAAAGGTGAGCTGGGTAAGTTGTGAATCCATTTAACACGTATATTATTTTGAGTTTTACTATTGTAAACCCATTTATAATTCATTTATTGAATATAAATAATTTATATGACAACTCAACCCATAAAATATTAATTAAAAAATGGATGTATGGCCTATTTTGACAAGTTTAATGCATATTCCCGCTCCTCTCAAGAGATTTATTAGCTAAAATGGGCCCTTTATCAACGAAGAGAATCAGATGGAAAGTGATCAACTAATGTAATACAAGGGGTCAGGCAACTTGAAGGTCCGGTTGCCAGCATGGGTTCCGAGCACGTCGCTCCATTGGTCTCCGATGTTGCCAATGATTCTGTACCCGCTCTCTTCCACCTTCCTCCTCTCGTTTGATTTGTACACCACCGCCGTTGTCCCCGAGTAATCCGATCCCCTGCAACCCGAATGACCGGTGAATGCGGTTTCGATATGGAATGACTGGTGAATGCCGTAAGGCATGAGGTTGTGTGCTTTGTTTTGAGGGATGGGATGCTTCGATGGATGAAGTGCAGATGCTAAGACTTAATTAATCACGTCAAGTGTTGAGATTGAACGATGATTTTGTAGAGTTTTCTTGCTTTTTCGTTGTGTTTTGGGTGGATAAGAAGTTGGAAGGTGTGTGCTTACTTCAAGATGAGCATCTCCCACTTGTGAAACCCGGCATTCCTGAGATTGGAGGAAGTGATCTTCCTCTGGTCCTCGCTTCTTCCGGTAAGGAAGATGGGCTTGATCCCCAGTTTCAGCACTTCCTGGTACAGCTTCAGCGTCTCTGGGAGCGCTGGTGCTTTGCCTTTCAGGACCCACTGATTAAACGACGTTGCATTGTAGGGCTCCACTCTGCGTATTCAGTGATTAAACCGGTTACTTTATACATGAAAACGAATTACAATACCCACCAAAGCACAACTTCTACGTGGCAAATCATATATAGACATGATTGCGTTCGCATGCGTTCAACCATATCAGGCTTGGAAGAAAAGACCCTAGCCTAGAAATGGAACAAGATTACTTTTAGTTCTTTATGTCCTGTCATGAACAGTGAAATCTGTCTCTCTTTTCTCAGAGTGTCCCGGAAATCATGTGGGCAATGACAAGGACAGCCCGTTTATAGCTTTAATCCGACATCATCAATCTTATGTTTCCGACCCGGGAAGGGCACATCGTCTTGGATATTGAGCTTCTTCAACGAGAGGGAAAACATATTATCACATGCATAACATATTCATCGTCGATCTTGGCGCAGTTTCTTGTGAGGGCTCTCATTCAAATTAATCTCCAACGTAACTTTCGAGACATACACGCACCAGTTAAGACAAGATATGAAGTGAACGAGCATGCATTCTCTTATTTTATTCTTTGCTTGTCATTGTGACTCGTGACATCACAACAAACTACAGAGCAATATCATATGTATTTTTCCTTCCACGTTTTTTTTTTTGGTAAAGAATTTTTTTTTTTTTCCTTCCACGTTGATTTTCAAAGATCGCAAGAAAGGACACAACTTCGGCAAAATCTCCTTTCTGCATTGATTTATTAGGCTTCTTGAAGCTTCTGCCACTCTGGTAGGTCCAACAACTTATTTTTGCATCTATATCATCGCGGAATCTAAAGGGGAAGAAAGGTTAAAAAGAAAAGATGTCGACCACATTATTTTGCTAGAGTATGCTTTCTTAAAACATAAAGCATTTACCATCTATCTCCATATGGATCTCCTCTTTTATCTTTTCTTTACGATACTTTGACTGTGTCCCACGAGATGAACATAGATGATACATATCCTTTGTTGAATGACCACCATATTCCTGAGAATGGCCAATTGTAATATACGAACTCATTCCAAGTACCCAATACCGGCACGTGAACAAGGCTGAGCAATCGACGAAACCCGCATTATCATTGAAACATAATCTATTTGCGGATCAAGAGAAAAGAGTCTTCGCTTTAAAAATCTATACAAAGTAAGTTCAGATAGACTAATTGTAGTTAAGATGGTAATCCCATGGTGCTTTTTAGTTTTTACCCCTATAACCGTCTTTCGACAGCGAAAAACCGCCGATCCAATCAACCAAACGTGACATCTTCGAAGAAATTTATTCGGCCACTCGGTTTCAACTTTGAAAAAAGACACACATGCTTTGGTCTTCAACAGGACTTGTGAAATCACTTTCTTTTCCTTGTTGGACTGATAAGATGAAGGACGAAACAAAGAAAACGAAAGCTTAATGCATTTGTGACATACCCGAATCCATGCTTCGCATAATAAGGGAGATTGGAGAGCGAGGTCTCGTCGATGTCGAACACCCACACGTCTTTGCCGTCTCCGGCAAGCTTCAGGCTCCTCGCGTAGAGCACGGCCTCTCGTGCCACCACCTTCGAGTCCTCCCTATACTGATGCCCCAGAATGTAGTGACCCACATAGCCTTCACACTCTCGTGGGACCGTGTCCCAGTTCTTGATGTTGTTAGTCTCCACGCCTAACCTCCAGCTCAGGCAAGACAAGCCGTGCACGCGCTCTCCGGTGGCTCCCGACTGCGGCCGGAGGATGTGGATCTCGTGGGGGATACCGGCGAGCGAGCCTTGGATCGTGGCCACGAAGATAAGGAGTGCCCACATTCTTTTTTTCCTGTTTTTGCCTCGAGAGACAGAGGTAGGTAGGTATAATCTCTGGTTTGCTATATCACGAGGGCGCTACTTTAAATAGGCTCTACATCACCTCTACATGATAAGAACTCAGAATTATTTGTCAATAACTTCATGCTACGTAGCTTTTTTGTTTTCCATTTTCCCTTCGGGTTTACGACATAAGATACAAACTTTGAGATAAGACGTTTATTATTATAAGCCTATCAAATCCGTGGCGGAGATCTCAATAATGTCCTCGTTTTAAAGGAAGGATTAATGTAATCGTTGGTACTTGAAACGAGAATCGTAGCATGGAAAAGCACGACATTTGAAGATCACGCTATCCGTCTGACAAAATTGTTGGCAGGTGCTTCGCATTGTCTTCTCAAAACTGACCGGTCGATCCTCCTTTTGTTTGCTACTGTTTATAGTCATGCCATGAAATTTGTTGGACCGTCTATAGTATATATATATATACCTTTGAATATTTCTAGATGTACGGGCCTGATCACATTACTGTGCATTGCTCCCTCTACAGGAACATTCTTTTGCGACGATTTATGAGTGATTGGTATGGAGTACCCCTAAGATCCAACGGTCTAATAAAGACTAACCAGCTTCTTGTCTAGTTTAGCAGTGCAACAGTTTGAACCAGCAGAGACACTTTCGCTCATTATCACTGCATACAAGATAATTTTCGCGTTCAATTTGTTAGCAAATGGTGTTGAAACTATAGTTTTTCACAATTTGAATTGTTAATTAACATGGTCCCGATAAAAAAAAAAGTAGAGGGTATTAAGATCTTTTCGATATCTGATGTACCCATGCCATCACCTCGAACTTGTTCGTGGATATCTAATACTTTGCCCGGTTTCCGTTGATGAGAAGAGGCTAGGGAACGCTTAAACCTAATTCGTACATGTTCAATAGAAGTGCAACTCAAATGGAACTTAAGGTCCAAATTTGGAAGAAGATGTAGTGGGGAAATTCTAGCTACCAATTCTACCACTTAGTCACCCATTTTCTACTTAATCCCTATTCCATTGCCATATATTTTCGTAGCTAAGTAGTGGGAAATTTGTCTATCGGTACACGAATCCGATTTTCATATCTTCCAGTTTCGAAAGTTGTTTCTGTTTCTTCCGTTCCTACTCCAATTGCTACGGCATATACCGTTTATTTCGCAACAAAAAAAAATCAATTTTGGAGATGCTTAAGGTTCCTACAAAATAGACATGCATTGCGACCGTTAATAAACACTTCTTTTCGGATCTAGTAAGTGATCTGCTTAACCGAAAAAAAAAGGGGGGAAGAAAGATGGGGAAATCTGCCAAGTCCCATGTGATTGTCATTTGAAAAGCAGAACTTAGCTTGGAGTCAATTTCAAGAAATTAGATATAATGGAAGGAATTGGTCAAAAAAGTATTATCCAACCAAATGATTGCTTTTTATTATCGAGGCCTATAATTGCTTGCTGGAAGAAAGAAAAGGTCGCCCCTGTGCCAGAGCTGAGAAATGTGAATCTTTGACTTGATTCGATGTAAAATAATCATTATAGACTGCAAATTTAAGGTTAATAATGTATAGTTCCATTCATAAAATCGTGCTTGCTTAAGGGTCTGTTTTTATTTCTACAAAAAAATGATTAAAAAAACCAACTTAGACAAAAAAAAATAGTTCATAGAAATATTCCATAAAAATGGAAAATCTTGCAGTTACCAAAAATATTATAGACGAAGAGAGAAGCCATAGTCTTCCCATCTAGAAAAGAGAAATGACACAAATGATCCATGAACTTTGGCCCAATATGCAATGTGATCACTGAAATTTTAATTTATTCAGTGTGATCCCTGGACTTTCAGTACATGTTCAGTTTAGTCCACGAATTATATGCAAATTATATGAAAATGTTTAATATAGTCCTTGAACTTGAATTAACGGAAGGGCAACGTAGAACATTTTTATATAATTTAGGGACTAAGTTAAACATGTATCAAAAGTTTAAGGACCATGTTGAACAAATTAAAAGTTCATGCACCACATTACACATTGAGCTAAATGTTAGGGATCACGTGGCACATTAGATCAAAGTTCATGGATTATTTATGTCATTATTCCTATAGAGAATGCCATAATTACTATAATTTTTCGGTCTTTTACTATTAAAATTGAATAGTTTGACCGGAAGATGAAAAATGGAATATGCTATCTCTAATCTTTGATGCTTTTCATAATTAATTAAAATACAATCGTAATATTAAGCACATGAAACGTGCACGAGATAATTTATTTGTCTCGTTTTCCTACCGTCCAGAAAACAAATGCAAGTCCACCTTAATTTGAAAGGGACACAGGTTAAAGTTTTTTAATCAACTTATAATTATTAATTAGCCTCGAGACAAATCTCGTACAATGATGTACATTTAAATATTACATCTTGACCGGGATAGCTCAACATAATCGATTAGATACTAACATATGAAGCGGAAAAGAGGCGGTCATCTTGATTAACTCAAGCTGTTCTTAAATCATCCAAATTATTCATCCGCCCATGATTGATCATGTTAAAGTATCCCAAAGCGTATAACGCGGTCTCCCTTCACCTATCTGTTTAAACTTTTGGATTAGACTTTTTAACATATTATCAAATTTGGGTTCTACCCAGTTTATTTCAAGTGTGCAGTCTCGCTATTCGTCAAATTCTACTTTGTGTGTGGCCTCGTCCCTCCACATTATTTCATTGAAACATGTATACTGCATATATGAATGTAGTCCAATGTCCTCCACCGTTGGATCAAAGAAAAACTCGATAAACATGTATACCGCATATATGAACGTAGTCCGAAACTCCTTTAGGCTTAATAAATGGATCAGAATCAATGAATGCACATAATTGGATTTTGAGTCCTCGTTTGAGTAATTGACCTAACGCTTTGCAATCGCTGGAGTTAGAGATTTACGTAAAAATTCCATGAATCTACAGATCGATCCCTTGTTTAATTCACAAAAGGCTCACATAGTCCCCCTTTTATCCCCTCAACCAAAGGATGATGCCGAGGTCTCCTGTCCACATATCCAGCGATATCTATCGATTCAGCTTTTGTTGCTCAAGCGATATACGTGCGTTCATTTTGATGAAGGCTTAGTTTCCAATTGTCTTATTCACGGATTCTCTTGAAGCCACTCTCAAGAGGACGAAGCTTAGTGTCCTTCGGTAATTATTTTATACGCGCGGGCTGAGTTATTGTCTTAATGGAGATTAGCCGAGTATTCAAATGAGTTTGAAATTCAATGGCTTTATTGAGAGTGAAAGAGTTAAGAGGCATGGACTTAAGCAAATGTATCTCACAATTATTGCACATCTAATTGGACATAGAGACAAGCCATATCCATCATAGTACTAGATAAAAGAGTGACAGTTGAACCATCCTCCCCAATAAGGACAAGATCGACATTAAAGCATTTCGAGGGAATCTACCTTAAGCTCTTATTGACCTTATCCAATACCACAAATTTAGCGGGGCATAGACTCCAACATACGATGATCGAAGCTGAATGATTCGAAAAAGTGATCCGAGGTTCAGGCGATGTAGAACATCGGATTTGGGACCTTGAAGGTGCGGTTCCCGACGTGAGTCCCCAGCAGATCGCTCCACTGGTCTCCCATGTTCCCCAGGATTCTGTAGCCTGCCTCTTCAAGCTCCTTCCTCTGCTTCGACTTGTACACCATTGCTGTCGTCCCGGATTCTGATGTTTGCCTGCGTCGATGAGTGTTTTGCTGTTTTAGTTTAGGTCGAAAGGAGTAAGTAGAAAAATCGTCGAAGATTGGATGGTGAGGTTGCTTCTGCTTACTTGAGGATGAGCTTCTCCCAAGTGTGGTAGCCCACCTTCTTCATGTTGTAGACAGTGATCAACCTCAAGCTCTCGGACTTGCCGGAGATGAACACGATCTTGAACCCCAATTTCAGCAGCCTCTTGTACAGGCCAAGTATCGCTGGCACAGCTGGGGCTTTGCCCTCCAGCTCCCATTCCTTAAACGTCGTCTCGTTGTACTCCTTTGCCCTGGATCATCGAATATTGTTAAAAACGCTAGATGTTTTCATTTAGTTCGTAAGTACATCTGAACTGTACACATTCATGTCTGCCTTAGACCCTTAAGTTACCCAAATGCATTGTCGGGGCGGGCATAGTAAGGGAGGTTAGAGAGGGCGGTTTCATCGATGTCGAAGATCCATACGTCCTTCCCATCCTTCTTGAGCGTCAGCCCCTTGGCGTAGTCGTACGCCGCCCACGCCGCAGCGTTGCAGTCCTTGCGGTACTGGTGGCCGAGCATGTAGTGCCCGACGTAGTTCTCGCACGCCCAGGGGACCAGGTCCCAGTCCTGGATGTTGTCGGTCTCCACCGCAAGCCGCCAGCTCAGGCAGGAGACGCCCGGGATGCGGTGGCCGCCGGAGCCAGCCTGCGGCCGGAGCGGGTGGATCTTGTTGGGCGTTTCGCTGGCGAGGGCCAACGATGCCGGGACCATGATGGCGAGGACGAGGAGGACAAGGCTTGTCGGCTTCATACTCTCTCTCTCTTAATCTTGAAGCTGAATTATTAGGCAAAAGGCTCTGGTTAATGACTTGCATGCGTGCAAGAATTGGTTGCCCTTCATATAGGCCACATCCTGTCAAGAACGACTCCTATTTTAAACCCGGTTATGAATAGCTGATCAATCTTCACTGTATACACGTGCTGGTCCACGTTTCACGTGCATCCAACAATCATTGTGAACACATGGTCCTATCATATCGTTTGTTTTGTTTTAATAATGCACAGCACTTCATACTTTACATCGCATACTTTGTTATGAATTTATGAATCCTTTCTTCAAACACCAGCAAAAAGGGGACATACAGACTTGGGCAAATTAGATGATAACGAAAAAATAGTAAAAGGAGAACAAAATGTGATTTGTCTTATTCTAGGAGATAAATTTAAATTGTTGAGAATGCCGAAGATTTACGCTCTGTATCTTTCGCGGAAAATGAATGATTTACTAACGATAGCTTGTATCACTTACAGAAATGATCGAACGAAAATCATTTGCATCGTCCATGAATATGTTTAGACATAAATTATTGTCGATGATAAAAATATTTTCCATTGGCTAATTATTCCAATTGATACAAGCAGTCTTTTTTAATTTAGGAAAATGTCTTCCAAATTATTCGTTTCCCGTGAAACAAACGGAGCCTTTAAGTTTGAAATCTAGCAATGAGAGAGATTTACATGGATCTTATGATAAATTTTCTAGACCAAAGAGTTTGAGGGTAGAACTATGGAGTAGTTACAAAAAAAATCCTAAACCTATTACAATCGTGTTAATTCAATCTTGAGCCTTTTAATTGTGCAAATTTAATTTTAAACATTTTCAGTTTTGCTAATTGAGTCCATCCTGCCAAATTTGACCGGAAATTGTTAACATAGGGCAATGTTGGCGCTGATGTGGACTTTTAAATAATATTTTAATGGTTTTTTTAATTCTTTTCTTTTCTTTTATTTTTTTTTTGGATTGAGGGAATCCAAAAAATTTATAAAAAAAATCTAAAAAAAATATTAAAATATACCCATGTTAGCGCTGGCCATGTCACAAAAGACACCTGGTGTCCACATTAGGGATTTTTAGCCAAAATTGATTGGATGGACTCAATTGGCAAAACATGAAAATGTTTAAGATTAAATTGACACAATTAAAAGGATTATGACCGAATTGACGCAAGTACAATAGGGTTATGATTTTTTTGGTAATTTCTCCATAGAACTAGGATTGTGTTTTCTTTATGATAGAGATGAGAAAAGTATGGCAATATTCTAGCATGATACTAACATTGAAGGAAAATAAAGGGCACAACAATTATTGTAAATGTTATAGAATCACTATCAACTTTTTAGAAGCTGATTTAATATATATATATATATATATATATATATATATTTATTTAAACACCCCTTTCCCTAAGATTAAAGTGTTGAGAAATATAATAAAGCGTAAAAAGATTTGAATTCAAAACCTTCTGATATGATGCCATCTAAGATATTGCAAAATTACTCCCACTGTTTTAAAAGATTAAATTATTATATTAAGACGTGATTTTCCTCTCACGCATACACTAGAACTTTGGCCTGAGATTAAAGTTTGGAAATATATAGTAGGATAGGAAAATATGGGTTCGGTAGTATTTGAATTTAAGACCGCCTGCCCCGACACAATGTTAAAATTTTGTGGGATCACTACTAATTAAGTATTATGAAACTATTAAGGCAAACGATAAATGAATAGGACACTTATGACATGAATAGGGAAAAAAGAATCTCCTATGAACTTGTAAGAATATCCTCTAGCATATCCACACGTATAAAAGTTCCTGCCTTCACCTCTTCACCGTCCAAATGTCTTCAAATTTCACCAGAGACATGCACTATCCTCTTGCTTATGTAGATTAAGGAACATCTGCGTTATTGATTTAAATTATTAAATAATAAAGTCGAGTAATTCGGACATTAATCACGTTTCTAACGTTACTCGAAAATCTGGAATATATTTAATTAAGGAAAAAAGTTACAAAAAAACTCTCAAATTATGCTCACTGTAACAAATTAACCTTGAACTTTTTCTTCATGTCATCGTAAACCCCAAACTATGCCGTGATATATTTACTCTAAACTTTTTTTTGTGATAAAAAAAATCCAAAACTTGTACTTATGTAACAGATTTACCCCATGTCAAGGTTTCGTCATATTGCTTTTATTTTACTTAGGACATGTAGGTTGTTCGGCATCCATGTATGTAGATTTTTAATGGTCCTTACTTGAAAATTTTGACGGAGGATAAATGTATTATACATGTACAAATTTGAGAATTTTAATGTCACAAAAAAATTTAAGATAAATGTGTTACAGTATACATAATTTTAGATTTTTCTGTAACTTCTGCCTTTGGACCCTCTTCCCACTTTTTTCTTAATTTTTAATACTACTTTTGTTAACGTTGTGGAGATAAGTCTCTACAGGGACTTCTAATGATTTTCAGCCATGCTTTTTGGGACACGTTTTATTCGTGAAACGGTCACGATCGTTCCCTAATCTTCAATGACAAAAGGTCCAATTATATCTGCTTTAATTAAAAAAAAACAAAGATTAAAAAAGCATCCAACCTCAATTCAATCTGATAAGGAGAACTTTTTGTTCATGCCTTTTGTCCTTTGTCATGCATTTCACCTGCGTGAAATCCTATAATTTACCTATGGATGGATGGATAGTCAAATCATAATGGGTCACAATATCTCTTTGAAATAAGTGTAATGAAAATTTAAAAATTCGTCACAAAAGTGCAATTAAATCCTTTCAATTGAATTCTAAAATTTTCAACAAGTACAATCAAATTTTAAAACTTATTATGTTGGCGCAATTAAATCCCAAAACTTGTAAACTTGGTACAATCAAATTTCAAAATTTATTAGCAATTTTCGTTAGTCAAGTTAAAAGGAATTAATGGAAAAACTTGATTGTACTAACATGACAATTTTTAAGACTTTGTTGCACTTTTTGAAAATTTTAAGACTCAATTGTACTTTCGTAACAAATTTTAAAACTTAATTGTACTTTTTAAAATTTTAAATCTCAATTACACTTACGTGATAAGTTATACGACTTCCAATACAATTATTCCTAAGTTTTTTCATGATGCTTATCTATCATAATACAACATTTGAAATTTACTTTTCTTTTGAATCCAACGGTCACCAACGAACTGGAGATCCGCTCGCCAAGAATCCTTAAAAACACTCCCTTTAATTCTGCTTACTCGTATGCAATTACAGAATACTTAATATTCATTGCAGTCCCATGGTATCCATAGACCACCTCTTCGGGGTCAAAACTAAGTTTGCTTGGTTATTCCGCCCAAAGACCAGATCATTCTCGTTGAGATTTAGGGATTCACGAGACGTTAGAAAAGGTAGAGAGCATGATGACCAGTACCAAACATGTAGAAGCAGCGAGGCACGAAATTGACATCGAAAATGTGATCTCATCTGCCACTTTTGAACACATGAACGTGCAGCAAAATTTTTTAACAAATTACGCATTACGTTGCAAAACAAGCATTTTGACAATGTCCCTCAGTCATTTTACATGGTGCGAGTTAAATACAAAGATCTACACCGGTAATAAGATATTAAAGATATCAAAGAGATACTTACGATTTTAACTTCACAGCCTAAGTTTTTTTATCATCTGATATAGACGAGTGCAGCCTGCATATCATAAACCCCTTTTCAAGCTCTTAACAGACCTGAACTTTTCCATCATGTGACTGGAGACTTCAATGTGATCTGTAATTGTCAAATCCCCCTGAATATGTAATGATGGATCACAAACCAATCTTGCCTCAGTCAATCTATGTGGTAAACACGGTGTTTATGACTTCCTTCAAATTCCGACACCCTACGATGACCATGTCACCAAAGGATGAACTCGCGAGAGCTTTCTCAGCTGACCTTGGGACAATACACATTTTATATCCGAGCTTTGCCACAGTGTGCACCCTCTTCTCAATTCTAGGAACCTAGAAAGTACATCAAACTTATTGACATGGCAAAATCAAATTGCAAAGGCAGAGGGGACAATTGCAGTTGCCTTAGTGGTGATGACTTAAGTTGACTAAAAAATTTGGAAAACTCGATCTTACCACGCGAAGCTCGCCACCGAGGCCAATCTCTCCAATAAAAGCAACGCCAGAGGGAATGGGAAACTCGAGAAAGCTAAAGAAAGAGCATGACAAAGGAAAAGGGAAGGAAAGAGAACATTTTAAGTTCATGAACAACTCATCAATGCACTAAATTGATCAGTGCTAGGAGAACGAAATCAATGCCACAAAAGCTCATATTTTTAGCGGCATTGCACTTTTCACATGCGAATAACGGACATCAACAACATGGCAGAGAGCGCACCTGCTACAGATTGCTGCTGCTATGGCAAGATCACCAGACGTCTCTGTTAGTGTCACTCCACTCACCACATTTAAAAAGATGGCCTAGAGGAGGAAATATCACATACAATTACACAAGAAACTCAGAATCCTTACTTTTGTAGCTCACATTTTTTAGAAGCTGTATGAGTACGGCATATTAAGTCAGATGCTCTAGTAATATGTATAAGAGGGGAGATAGTATCTAAGTAGTGAAGGCATAAACAACTAGAAAATAAGGTCGTTAAAGTGTAAATGATCTCACATTTTCCTGAAGCTTCAAACCAGCTTGCTTCACTAAAACCTACGAAGAGCGCACACAACAACAATTAGCTTTTACTTCCAGATTTCTCCATGTAGAAGACAGAAACTTTCAGCTCAGCTCAATAAATTAGGCCAAATGGGCAATTACCACACTCTCATGCTTGATTCTCCAGCCATTTACCAAGTTGCAAACAAGACACCTTTAAAATTAATGTGCATACAAGCACATACAAAATATATAGCCTCATTTCTTGGCCTGGCATAATAGAGTTATATGTTTGGTAAAACGAGCGTAACTAACCGAAATAATCATGTCTGCTCTGCTTCCTTGGATGCCATTGACCTGCCTTGAAACTGTAGAGCTTGATAAACATAAGGCCTACAGCAAAGTTACAAGAGTCAGAATGAAAAAGACAAGAGATAACACCACACATGGCAGAGTCAACAGCAAGGATCACGCTAGAACAGGCATTAGCATCGTGGCTGAAGAGAAGATATACATAATGCCTCTCCAAAATAAATGACTCTGAAAAGTTCAGATCTCTCCAAAGTAGAGTTGCTAACCTAAAGTAAATTTGGAAAGAAGTACCCTGAGATCCTTTTTAATTATCGGATTAGCAGCTTCTTGTGTGAATGATGACTGTTGTAGGACAAAGAAAACTGATTGTGGAAAATCTACCTGAATTTCGAGAAGAAAGGTTCGAGATCCATCCATCACAACAGCAACAGCTAATCCAGCCATGACTTCTGATTCAGAATGATCTTCACTTAATAAGATCTCACTGGGATTCAAGACAGCTTCCAGTCCCAATTGTGACATTTCAAATACGCCAAGCTACATTAGGGGAAAAGAAGATCTAAGTGTTCCAACACCTTGAAAGTTCACCTCTGCTCTATGATATAGGGATATTTTATAATGCCAAAAATCTTTAAGTATGTACATGCTTGAAATTAGCATGCAGTGTATATGAGAGAGAGAGAGAGAGAGCAAACTTGCATCTAGAGTGAGAGGGATGAAAAAGAGGGAGTGCAAGAATTTAATGAACTGTACAAAAGGAAGCTCCAAAATGGAGCAACAGTCGCCCACAGCAGACACTTTCAAGCTCATATATGTTTTTTCTATCCACAATTGTATCAAGATGACTGGAAAGTCTTAGAGATCAACTTTGGTAATCATGATCTAGATGTGTGCCAAAGCAAACATATAAAGCAAAGATTCAATGTTAAAGATATCTAAATAAAACAGCATTCCAAACAAAAGAACAAGTCAAATATACACAAAACTGCATGAACAAAGAAAAGAAAACAGCATTGATACTGGTCCATGTGCTAACACAACACATTAGTGGAATGCATACCTCATCGGTGGACCCAAAGCGATTTTTCACGGATCGCAGCAGACGATGGGTAGAGTGCTTCTCTCCCTAAGAAATCAAGAAAGAGGTTTTAATAAGAAAGTGCAAAGCACTAACTTGTCAAAAAGCTCATACACGTAGCATACCTAAACTAAGTATGATGCATCAAAGAGAAAAGTTCTGCTGTTATTATTGAATGAAATATACGAGATCATAACAAGAACTGTTTGTTGTAATGAACCATCGCAATCCCTAAGACACCAAATCAATCTAGAAATAGCTGCTGGATAATTCTTTTAGATTACCTCAACTAATTGACCCATCGTATGCAAAGAAAACTTGAATTGCTAAGTTGGAATCAAATCACTTCAATGACAGTAAAAGAATGCATTAAGTGAATCTAGAAGACCTAAAATGAGATGCTGCAGTTATGCCACAGCTTCAGCAAATCCACTATCAATACAACAAAAGAGATGTTGATAAAGGTGCCAACTTCCAGATACAAAACGACATCCACAATGTGCTCCAAAACTCTGGGACCAGCAATTTCTCCAGATTTTGTCACATGTCCAATCTGAAACATACAATCAACAAGAGTGGACTCACATAAGCAAAATTTTCTAGAAAGATAGGTTGTTACAGCAACTCGAATATCACCAAGATGCTAAAGATGTATGAGCTGACATAAATGCTACAATGTCATATAGGAATAGTCCAAATTTGTAGGCGATTTACCACATACAAAATAAACGATGAGACTGATAAATTTTGAATACCAATAGAACAGGGATGTTTGTCTTCTTTGCAAAACGAAGCAATGCTGATGTACATTCTTTCACCTGCCACACATCAATGTCAAGATCAATCATACATTTGTCCTCGGTGCATTTATAAAGATAGTCAAGATGAAGCAATCAATATCAGTACAAATTAGCGTGCCCTAAACTCAATCACTAATCTCACAAGAGAAGTGAAAAAACTTTAGGCAAAAGAACTTTTGGCAACAAGAGATCACTTAACAAATTAGCGTGCCCTAAACTCAATCACTAATCTCCTGAATTCAGATCCATTTTTGCCTCTTGCAAGGGGAGCGATTGCAAAGATGTTACCTGTGAGAGACCTCCAGCACTTCCAGCCACTCCTTTTAGATAAACTGTCTGAATTGAATCGATAATCAAAGCTCGAGGTGAAAGAACTTGAATTTTTTCTAGTATGTCCTGCAGAACAAAACACACGACAAGGCTCACACAGAGCAAATGCATGATCAGCACTTTTGAATTTGCAAAAGATCCGGACTCTCTATATCCAAACAGAGAAATTTTTGAATGTAGACAACCCATAAAACGGTTCCTTTAACAAGCACATGCTTCAATTGTTTTCTAAGTAATTATCATCTCCGTTGAACTTTGGGTCTATCAGGTTACTAATGGCAGCTCAAGGATCCAATCCGATTTACACATGAAAAATCAGGACAAAATTGTGAAACCAATTCGAGAGGTACAAATATTGCTCGATGCACAATTCCTGACTTAGCACCGACCTCAATATCAGTGCTCGAGTACAAATACAGTTCTTCAGTTCCAATGCTTAGACGGTCAGCTCTGCTTCCAATTTGCTCCACACTCTACCACAAAATCAAAGAGAGACTTGTAATTGTGATATGATAATAACACATACAGGTTGGCCAGAAAAAATACAAGGAACACATACAGCAGATGCCTATCAAAGAAAATCTATATCTTCATTATGTGGTGTAGCTTTCTATCAAGACTCCTCGAGTAAAATTATCTCATGGCTAAATGATATGGTACAAGCCACAGAAAGCCTAAGGCAGAAAAAGTGGAAGAGCCTATATTTACAAACAAGAAAAACCGTCCGAGAAGCGAAAACAAATTTGATCTGGCAACAAGAATGAATATGCATGACAGCAAAGACCAGCAGCACGCTAACATGAGAACTCCATTTACCTCTTCCCCAGAGACATATACTACTGGAGCTGATCTGCCAAGATCCCGCCCTTCAGCAATCATTGCAGCCATCTTCCAATAGAAAAATATTAACATTACGAGATGGACAAGGTAGAGCACAATGGTTGTACAGGGAGATAGATATACAGAGAATTAAACATATTTTATGAATATTTAATGTATCCTTTAAGTACATTACCTGCAGCAACAGGGTACTCTTGCCAACACCAGGATCACCTCCCACCAAAATTAAGGAACCTTTGGAGCCACAATGCAGCAAAATCAATAGCTTTGATGAAATTAAATTCTTCAAAACTTCCATATATCTCAAGTGAGAGTTCTAGTACAGCAGTAGATTCAAGCAGACCATACAGCAAAAAAAGTAGGTCAAACCTGGCACAAGACCACCACCTAGCACTCTCGAAACCTCATCTCCAAAGGGTCCATACCTGAATATCAAGCACCCCAAGAGAACGTTTACACTATGGAATTTGAGCGACACACATGTTTTTTCCAAAATTAATTATTAGAAGTGCTAATGTGTTGGAATAACCAGCATGAATGGTTTCATCAAGGTGGACAACAGATTGTCATCAGGACCAAAAGTCATATCATCACTCTCATATTACTTAAAAAAAAAGATATATGCTATCATTCCAGCAAAATTTCATTAGAAAATTTCAAAACCACCACATAACGCTCTATGATCCAACTCCTGGAAAGATGTTTCGAGATAAACCATGTCAAATGTAGATAAGACAATAAAATGAACTAAACAATAACTTTCTTCTATTTCTTTAGCAGCTGCAATAGAGGATACAAAGCTAACCAGTTATTAATTTCCATGATCAGAACAAACTTACAGAGGAATCCGCCACTCTAACTGATTCACCCCCCTATTCACATCCGTCAACCGCAGTGGCCGCACCTCGCCAGCCCGCTGCGGCATCCACGACCGCACCACATTCTCCGACACCTCGAAACCCCTCACTTTCTCGCTCCCGCCGCCGTTCTCCTCCACCGCGAACTGCTTCATCGTCCCGGCGCTGCGGCACGACCTGCAAGAACCCCACCACTGTCCATCCGCGTAACCGCAATCCGAACAAACCCAACAAGCCCTCTTCTTACCCTTCTTCCCACTCCCAGCATAAGAACTCCTCCCGCCCCCAAAATGCCTCCTTTCTTCGGAAATCTCGCCAGTCCCACTTCTCGCTCCGCTCTCAGGGCCCGACCCTGCTTCCCCGCCGCTGCTCCTGACCCATCGGGCGGCGGTGTCGCTGGTCTCCGACTCGGAGCCCGAGGACAGGGCCGCGAGGCTGGGGTCTTGGGGAAGGAGGCGGTGGTTCGTGGAGTGGACACCGCGGTGGAAATGGGGGTTCTGGAGGGGCTTGAAGAAGGAGGCGAGGGAAGTGGGGTTTGAGGTGGGATGGAGGAGGCGCTTGTGGGTGCAGAGCGTTCTCAGAGCTCTCATGTCTGATGCTTGTGTCACGGCCCGAAGAATTGGATCGTCCAAGAGGTTTCCTGGACGATGGACCATGACCGAACCTTGAACGAGAAAGCGGGTCCCAAGTGTTCTAGTACTAGGGTTTACTTGATGTGTTCTAGAATACTCCTGGGGCGGGCGAGACTGTAATTATGAACCTCTGTAATTAATGAGGTAGTTGGGTAGTTGGGGAGATACGATCTCCACCGTTAGATCGAGGAGAGATCTACGGATACGGTCAGTCCGGTACTTGTATAAGAAGGGGTCTCCTCCCCCTCATTGTATCACCTCATTCTTTCAAGAAGTATAGAAATCCAGAGCTTCTCTCTCTAGAGTTTCTCTCTCTAAAAGAGTTCTTGTGAGTTGAGTGTGGGGAAGGCTGACTTGGGAAGAAATTCCTAAGGCCGCACGGGTTAGGGAACGCGAGATCGATCGGCCCGTGACAAGTGGTATCAGAGCTACGATGGCCAAAGGCGCGACGGAACCACGATCCGATGTATCGTCCCAAACCGAGAAGGGTGGAGGCGATGATCGTGGGAGGGCTCCCGAGAAGCAAGGTGCCAAGGCAAGGAAGGACCGTGCTAGTTCAAGTTCGAGGGATATGGTTGGGGACTTGGAGACCCGCATGGCGAAGGTGGAGATCGCCATGGCTGACGTCCAAGGTATGGTCGAGGATATGTCCATACGCATCGAAGGAGGCGAGACCGGAACGGGGGAGCTAGAGGCCGAAGTGCTGGAGCTCAAGTCCGGGCTCGGAGAACTCCGAGGGGAGATGCTGGGCAACCTGACCGACACCACCAATGAACTTGAGCAACGGGACGATGCCTTGGAGGCCTTGGTGGAGGCCATGCGCGTAGAGATGGCCGAACTAAAGGCGAAGGTCGCCGAAATGGAAGGAGCACGTGTGAACGGGGTTGTCGCCGTGCAAACCGCTCCACGAATGGATGCCCCGAAGCCAAAAGAGTTCAAAGGCTCGCGGACACCCAAAGACGTGGACAACTTCCTATGGTACATGGAGCAATACTTCCTAGCGATGGGAATCACCAATGGTGCAATCCGGGTAAGTACCGCAGCCATGTACTTAACTGACAATGCGCTATTATGGTGGCGTCGTAGGAGTGATGATCGGAGTGGTGCACCGATCACTACCTGGGAATTGTTCGTCGAGGAATTTCGACGACAATACTATCCCGCTTATGCGGAAGAAGAAGCTCGAGACGAACTCCGGCGCCTTGAACAAAAGGGGGGAGCTCGCGAGTATGTTCGGAAGTTCTCGGAGTTGCTACTCCAAATTCCGTCCATGAATGACACGGAGGCCTACTACCAATTCATGGGTGGTCTAAAACCGTATGTGAAGCAAGAGCTAAAGCGGTGCAATGCCAGAGATCTTTCGACGGCTATGTCCGTAGCTGAAGCCATGGTGGAGTATAAACCTACTTCCGTAAGCAAGCCGGATGCCCGACCAAGGGACAAGGGCGTTGGTGGGGGAGATCGTAACAAATTCCACCGTCCAAGTGGAAGCAAACCATCAACGGCCCATCCAAGGGCGAAGGCGGAGTCGAGCGGAGGAGAACACAAGAAGGGACGTACCTTCAAGTGCTTCTTGTGCGACGGTGCGCACATGGCTCGTGATTGCCCGACTCGAGGCAAACTAGCCGCGATGGTCAAGGCACACGAGGAGGAACGAGAGGAGGCGCGACTCGGTACGTTGCGAATCCTAAGTTCCATAAAGTCCAAAAGGGCGAACAAGCCCAAGGGATTGATGTTCGCAGACGTGACGATCGGGAAAACCAAGATGAGTGCGCTCATCGACACGGGAGCATCCGATCTATTTATCTCGGAAGAGGCTGCAAAGAAACTCAATCTTCGGGTTGAGAAAGGAGCCGGTCGGCTCAAGACGGTGAACTCCAAGGAAGTCCCTACCCATGGGTTGGCTAAGGATGTGGAGTTCCAACTCGGGCAATGGAAGAGCAAGGAAATGATCGAGGTAATTCCACTTGACGACTATGACTTTGTCATTGGTTTAGGATTCCTTGATAGAATAGATGCTCTTATTGTCCCATTTGCCGATTGTATTTGTATCTTGGACACACGTTGTCAATGTGTGATCCCGGTCAAACGAGAGGTGGGCGACCAGAAGATAATATCGGCAATGCAAGTTACTAGGGGAGCGAGGAAAGGGGAGGCTACCTTTCTAGCAACCTTGAAAGTCGAGGACCCAAAGGGTGAAGGGAGTGATGTCCCAACGGAGGTAACCCGAGTCCTCGATTCCTTCAAGGATGTGATGCCCCCTGAACTCCCGAAGAAGCTTCCGCCTCAAAGGGAGGTGGATCACAAAATCGAGCTCGTGCCCGACGCTCGACCACCCGCCATGGCACCCTATCGCATGGCGCCTCCCGAGTTGGAGGAACTAAGAAGACAACTCAAGGAGTTGCTCGATGCGGGGTATATTCAACCATCGAAATCTCCGTTTGGTGCTCCGGTTCTATTCCAAAAGAAGCACGATGGGTCACTCCGGATGTGCATCGACTATCGGGCACTAAACAAGCTGACAATCAAGAACAAGTACCCGATCCCTCTCATTGCGGACTTGTTCGATCAACTTGGAGGAGCACGGTGGTTCACCAAGCTTGATCTTCGATCGGGATACTATCAAGTGCGGATTGCAAAAGGAGACGAGTCAAAGACCGCTTGCGTAACCCGGTATGGATCATACGAGTTCCTCGTCATGCCATTCGGCTTGACAAATGCTCCGGCCACATTTTGCACACTCATGAACAAGGTACTCCACCCGTTCCTAGATCAATTTGTAGTGGTTTACCTTGATGATATCGTGGTGTATAGCCGGACGCTCGAGGAACACATCGAGCATCTCAAACAAGTCTTCCAAGTTCTACGGGAGAACGACTTATATGTCAAACGAGAGAAATGTGCCTTCGCACAGCGGGAAGTTCCATTCCTGGGACACATCGTCGGGGGTGGACGAGTGCGGATGGACGTGGCCAAGATCAAGGCCATTGTGGATTGGGAGCCGCCGACCAAGGTGACGGATCTAAGGTCATTCCTTGGCCTCACCAACTACTATCGACGGTTCGTCCGAGGATATTCGAGCATCACCGTGCCACTCACGGATATGTTGAAGAAGGAGAAACCGTGGGAGTGGACGGCCCGATGTCAAAGGGCGTTTGATCGGTTGAAGCAAGCTATGACCGAAGAGCCGGTGCTCGTGCTACCCGATCACGCCAAACCCTACGAGGTAGAGACCGATGCTTCTGATTTCGCTATTGGTGGTGTTCTCATGCAGGATGGTCACCCGGTAGCATTCGAGTCAAGGAAGCTGAATGATACCGAACGACGGTATACGGTCCAAGAGAAGGAAATGACCGCGGTGGTCCATTGTCTTCGTACATGGAGACATTATCTCTTGGGATCCCGGTTCGTCGTAAGGACGGACAACGTGGCCACGAGCTACTTCCAAACTCAAAAGAAGTTAAGCCCGAAGCAAGCTCGTTGGCAAGATTTCCTGGCGGAGTTCGATTATGTGCTCGAGTACAAGCCAGGGAAGGCGAACTCCGTGGCCGACGCTCTTAGTCGAAAGACAAGTATGGCGTCGACCCTAACTCGTCCCGAGAATCCATGGAACGAGCGGATCAAGGAAGGGCTCAAACATGATCCAACCGCCAAGGCGCTTCTCGACCATGCTCGGGAAGGCAAGACCCGGCAATTTTGGTGTGAAGACGACTTGCTTTACACCAAAGGAAGGCGATTGTACGTGCCTCTTCACGGGAAGCTAAGGAAGGAAATCCTACGGGAGTGCCATGATTCCAAGTGGGCGGGTCATCCGGGGATCCACCGCACTATGGCGCTTGTGGAGGATCGATACTTTTGGCCTCACTTGCGCGACGACGTTGAGGCATATGTCCGGACTTGCCTTGTATGCCAACAAGACAAGCTTGAACAAAAGTCGTCGGCGGGGCTCTTGGAGCCACTTCCGATCCCGGAGCGTCCATGGGAGAGTGTCTCCATGGACTTCATTGTCAACTTGCCAAAGTCCGAAGGGTGTCGGACTCTCATGGTCGTGGTGGATCGATTCTCCAAGTACGCGACGTTCGTGCCCGCGTCGAAGGATTGTCCGGCCGAGGAAGCGGCCAAGCTATTCTTGAAGCACGTCGTCAAATATTGGGGAGTGCCACAAACGATCGTGAGCGATCGCGACCCTCGATTCACGGGTAGGTTCTGGACTGAACTCTTTAAATTATTAGGGTCGAACCTTAACTTCTCCACGAGCTTGCATCCTCAAACCGACGGACAAACGGAGCGAGTCAATGCACTCTTGGAGTTGTACCTTCGACACTATGTGAGTACGACGCAAGTGAATTGGGCGAAGTTGATCGACGTAGCCCAATTCTCCTACAACCTTCAAAAGAGCGAGTCCACGAACCAAAGTCCGTTCGAGATCGTGACGGGACAACAACCACTCACTCCGAGTACGGTTGCAACGGGTTACAAGGGGAGTAGCCCATCCGCTTTCAAGTTCGCCAAGGAGTGGCATGAGCAGGCGGACTTGGCGCGAACGTGCCTACACAAGGCCTCGAAGCGCATGAAGAAGTGGGCCGACAAGAAGCGACGGCACGTGGAGTTCCAAGCCGGGGACTTGGTGTTGGCCAAGCTACACCTAGTTCTTCGATACAAGGACGTGCATAAGGGGCTTATACGTCGTTACGAGGGGCCATTTCGAGTGTTGCATCGAGTCGGAAAAGTCGCATACAAGCTGGAACTACCACCAAAACTCAAGGTACATCCGGTATTCCATGTGAGTATGCTTAAACCTTTCCGTGTAGACGAGGAGGACCCGGATCGAGGGGAGTCGCAACGAGCGCCGCTTGGAGCAAAAACCTCCTATGATCGAGATGTCGACTTCATCATGGCGGATCGAGTCATACGGAAGAGATATCGTGCGCCGAAGCGAGAATACTTAATCCGATGGAAGGGTCTTCCGGAGAGTGAAGCAAGTTGGGAGCCCGAAGAAGCTCTTTGGCAATTCAAGAAACATATCGATGCTTTCCATGCCGAAGACGCGACGAGGGCGTCGCCTGATTAAGTGGGGGAGAATGTCACGGCCCGAAGAATTGGATCGTCCAAGAGGTTTCCTGGACGATGGACCGTGACCGAACCTTGAACGAGAAAGCGGGTCCCAAGTGTTCTAGTACTAGGGTTTACTTGATGTGTTCTAGAATACTCCTGGGGCGGGCGAGACTGTAATTATGAACCTCTGTAATTAATGAGGTAGTTGGGTAGTTGGGGAGATACGATCTCCACCGTTAGATCGAGGAGAGATCTACGGATACGGTCAGTCCGGCACTTGTATAAGAAGGGGTCTCCTCCCCCTCATTGTATCACCTCATTCTTTCAAGAAGTATAGAAATCCAGAGCTTCTCTCTCTAGAGTTTCTCTCTCTAAAAGAGTTCTTGTGAGTTGAGTGTGGGGAAGGCTGACTTGGGAAGAAATTCCTAAGGCCGCACGGGTTAGGGAACGCGAGATCGATCGGCCCGTGACACTTGCATGACATGTGAAAGGGTGCGCGAGAAATCTCAGAAAGGTGGAATCTTTAGGGCTTATCTAGCAGAGCTCAGAGCGAGAGGAGGACGATGGAGCCAGCACGAAACCCCGCGAAGTTCAAAAGACAAGCGGAGCTTCGGACAGGCAAGAAGTAGAGAAGAAGATCATCAAGGTCAGGGCTCAACGTCTTCGTTTTTCCCGAAACTAAAAAGTAAAATGGTTAATACCACTAAAAAGTCTAAATTAATGCATTTATAATAAATTTATTTTAAATTAATTTTTTAATTATAAAAAAATCTAAACTGATATATTAGTGATAAATTTATCATCCGTTAATTTACGTTACATTTTACTGTCAAATTATTGAGTTGAATGACACATGAAAATTGATGGATGTATCAGTTTGGGATTTTACCCTCCGTTTGTTACAGATGCACCAACTTGTGATTTTCGTGGTGCTAATCCAATTTAATGAAAACTAATGGACAATAAATTTATTAATTTATCACATGTGTACCAATTTGAGGTTTTTGGTAGTAAAAAAATTAGTTTTTGATAAATTTATCATATGTGTATCAATTTGGGTTTTTTCGTGATATTAACCTAAAGAAAAATTAAGGAGTTAGATTATTGAATTATGCCAAAGACTTGTCAATTGCTAATTAAAACATTAAAACTATCAAGTCGTGGTGCATCATACTTGAATTTTCCCGTTGCAATTCCCATTTTGTTGTCTCATCTATACTAATTATATAAAGCAGAGAAGACCTTAACATAAACTTCGTTTCTTATTTCATAACATATCATATCTAATGAACCAACTAATAATTCAATTTCATTTCCGATGGATTTTCATCGAGAAATATGAATCTTCTTAGCGACTTTCTGGAAAGAATTGCAAATCTTGCACTAGATTTCTCTTTCATTCTATATTTAAACAATAACCTCGTACACTTTTATGAATTCGATGAGTTAAGTTTCTCGTATTGAGTTGGTTTAATTTAATATTTAGAGAATTCTTTTTTATTTTGAAAACACACAACACGTGCGCCCATTTACTAGATTACGCGACATGTGGTAACAGATTCATTAGATTACCCGGCTGACAGATGGAAGTAGTTTTGGTTCTTTCAGTGCCAAAAATTCAACTTCCTTTCTTCAAGATCATCTCTCACTATATGAGTACATAGGAGGATAAGTCACATGCAAAACCTTGAAGTGCTATCATATCATCCAAAGAAAATCCCATCGTCTACAATTACAGACCCAAAGGAAGGTTTTGGAGCACATTATAAGCACTATCTCGTGGGACATTTTCACAGACATGCTGCCAAATCATAAGCAGCGAGCGTGAAGGGTGAAGCAGAACAGGATTCCTTGGATCATAAGGCACCTCGCCCAGAAAGAGTCGAGCATTCCTTCAGCTCCAACAGCGTGCGGGTTCATGTTCGGCCTCTCGTTTACAGTCACGGCCACGTGCGACATTGCTGCCTCGACTAGTTTCCGAGTAGATGCGGGCGCTGAACCGCCCTTGTAGCCTCTGATCCATGACGACCTGTCACCTCGATATCCTCTTGTCCGATGAGAGGCGACACCTATTGGATGACGTGAGTGCTGCTCTTCAGGCCACTTAGGTGGTTGTGGTTGGCAAAGATTGTCAAAAGATGACTTTGTTTTATAAAACAGATGGTACAAAAATGAAAGAAATTCATTTTTTCCTCTGCTTCATTATACAGGGGTTCACATGGATTACTGAGCAAGGCTAGCTATCAACATCTGCATAATTGTACGGTTTGTAGCCTTGTAAAGAGGGGCCCAACTGTGATTTGAACTCAACATTCACTCATTTATTCACTAAGCTAGAAAAGCAACAACCCCAATATGCATCACTCACAATTTAAAGCCACAAGCTCAGACTTTGCACAAAAGTTTTCAAATATGTTCGATGTAATAATCAACAACTTATACAGGGAAGATGGGCATGATAACCTTATAGACGAAGTATGGTTAACGAGCACTCGGAGCAATATCAACGTCAAGTGAGGTCATCTCAAAAGACTCACTTCTCTTACTGTTTCCCATTCTTTGGCTTTTTCCTGAACGGATCTCTGCTGTCAAGCATTCTTTTAGTTCCCACAGAACACGGTTTATGTCTGGCCTTTGGACCGCTGTCGTCGGCACACACGACAAGGCTATTTCCACCGCATTCCATGCAGAACCGATGTTGAATTGGCCATTTAACCTCGGGTCGACAATGCTTTGGATGTCCCCTCTTTCTATGAGTGGAGTCACCCAGTGAAGTATGTGCGTGCTGCCCTCCGGACTTCTTATAATGGCGGGGTGGCCAGTGATTAACTCGAATAATATTACGCCGAAGCTGTACACGTCGCTCTTCCTGCTCAAGTTTCCAGATGTATGAAACCTGAGGATTCAAAAGGAATTGTGGCTTTGATTAGTACAATAATAGCCAAAATTGCCTTTCAAAAACGTACCTACATACGTGCATCCAACATAAACATGTTCAAATAAAATGTATGGGCCTCTCGCGCTGGTCTAAATTAGTACAGTTATTCTGCTTCCCAAGTGGAATAGTCTTTGTATTCAGAGTTGTTGGTTCGAGTCGCTTACTCCGGATCGAGATAACCAGGCGTTCCCGATGGGCGAGTTGAAATATGAGAATCATGCTCTGTTACAAATGCCTTCGATAATCCAAAATCAGCAATCTTCGCTTGCATGTCTTTGTTTAGTAAAATATTGGGTGTCTTTAAATCTCTATGGACGATGGGAGGTTTGCAGCCATTATGCAGGTACTCCAACCCTGCACCACCAACAAAAAAGAAAAAATTAATCAAATGCATTGTGTTGCTCAACTTGTGGATATGTGAACAAAGATTTCATCAATCTACTTTGTGTACCTTGAGCGGCATCGATTGCGATTTGTAGTCTCTGGCTCCAACTCAAAACATCTGGGTTTTGTGCTGCTTGAAAGTAGAGGATTAAGGAGCATTCCAATCATGAAAGATGTAAAATCCTGTTCACCATCTTATTCACTCGCTGAGAAAGTTAATTTCATTTCCGTTGTGCTATTAATGACTATGTTACTTGACCGATTAATCCAAAAGCCTGAACTATCAAAGAACAGAGTTGAGATAAAATATAACTCCACATGTCGTGCTGTCATATAGTGAGAGTCTAAGTGATGCTTTATCTGGTTAGAATTTGGAGAAGGAAATATCAGACAAACCTGACAAATGTTGCTGAACATTTCCATTGAACATGAATTCATAAATCAGTGCCATGTTTTCAAATTCTTCACAATATCCGATAAGTGAAACCAGATTTCTATGGTGAACGACCATCAGGAGCTGTGCCTGCACATCAAGGTATTAGAGCTTGCCATAAGTAGAACACCCAAAAAATTGAAAACATGACATAGTGATTCTAGTTGCACTAATGTTTCGAACCTCTGTGTGAAACTCCTTGTAGCCTTGCTTTGATGAGTGAGATAACATTTTTACTGCGACTTCAGTGCCATCATCAAGTCTACCAAAGTAAACTTTCCCAAATCCTCCCTCTCCGATTACTGTTCTAAAGTTATTAGTAATTCTTGTAACCTCAGTAGATGTGAAAGTTCGATTTTTTGACAACCTTGATGTCCCAGTAGATCCTCCGGTAGAGTTGGTGGGCATAGTAATAGTAGTAACATCTGCAGAAATGAAAAGGTAATTATATAGCCTTAACGGAGTTAAGCAGATCATGATCTTTAGTCTGACATCATATGCCTTGACTGCAAACAGAACCTTCTTGAAGATGTATGTAATGACTTATATGAAGAAGAGACCATGTTGTGAAAAATGAACCAGAAAGAGCAAAGCGAGTTACCTCAACCAATTGATTAAGAATTCATGCCTTTATCTACACGAGATGGGGGTACGAATTGATGTGATTATGATATTATCAAGATATAACGTGTGCATAGTTTTTTAACATGAAACAATGATGCATAGAAGCAAGATTATCGTGTTCACTTTTTCTGGCCCAATTGTCGACAGGGCCATGAGCAATTGGACCAGTTAACCAGTTCGGGGTTCAAAACCTGACCCGGATTGAGAAAATCACGTGTAAAACTTTTGATTATTCTTGCACATGCAATACGCAAGAGAGTTACTTTGGATTTGTCTTCTTTTGATTATCCACAATACTGCAAGAGCTCCCAAGAAAATCAAGACTGCAACTGATGCAATGATTGGAGCAATAGAGATGCCCTTTTTCTTTGGCTGCACAATGCTTTTCTGACAATTGTTTGATTGGCAAAGATTTGGATTTCCATCTAAGCTGTAAAAAAACATCGATAGTACATGTCAATGCCAAAAGATTAGCGCGTGAATTGTTGGATATCCCACCCTGTGTATGTATTACATCCATAAGTTGATCAAAGCGAAAACTGAAAAAGCAAGTATCACTTTTATCCTGTTCATTCTTCAGTGTGATCAGCAACATACAGAAAAAGGAAGCAGATTGTATAGATAATAATAAGTGACTATATGTAGTGTTACAATAGTGTGGCAATGAGCAAACCTTAGTCGCAACATTCCATCTGCCTTTTTCTTCAAGAGAGTTTGAGGAACAGAACCATTCAAGTTGTTTCCACCTAAATCCCTGTTAAGTTTTCATATTTAGAATTTGATAGCTATTCACTTGGGCTATATAACCAGACATAATCTTTCTATTAAAATCTCAGAAACTCACAGAAATTTCAAGCTTGGCATTTGTGCTAAAAAGTCGGGAATGGACCCAGTTAGAGAATTGTTGGACAAATCTCTGTAATTAAGCCAAAAAAGTACTAAGAAACTTCATGTGCATATATTTATTGAAATGCATAACACAGGGTAAGATAGATAATGAATATCTTGCTAATGATAAAGAAGTTTGTCGCTTTTTTGGGCTTAGTGTTGTTTATTCTGTTTCTCTGCAAATTAAGTAGACAATATGGAAGAAAACTGCTTGTACATACAGGGATACAACTGCTGTCAAATTGGAGATCGATGTAGCTATCAGTCCTTTCAGTCCAGTAGAGCTCAGGTTCCTGCACATCAGCAGCTAAGACGATTAGAGTAAAATCCCCCCGCTTAGAACTTTAACATGGAAGGCATCAATGTAGAGACTTTATTTTCAAAATCATTCGTGTCGTTGCATGATGTATTACCAATCTGTACTATAGTTATTGTCAAGAAACTTATCTTTCAAGACTCGTTGGGTTTCAATGCCGCATGTTGTTAGAGAAAATATGTTTTTATGGACTTACAATGCGACGATTCTTGGTGGACTATCGTAGCTACAATTCAGTCCGCTCCACAAGTACCGTTCAGGAACGCATGGATCACCCTGCCAGCTATCTCTGATCACCCCATATGTTTTCTTGACGTCATACACGGCATTGACTATAGCACCCCATAAAGAGCTACGATCATAAGGAAATCAAAGAGTATTGAAACAAAAAAATCAAGTGAGAGCATAGATGTATACATACAGTCATCAAGAAACGTCGGTGAATATCGAAGCTCTGGCATGGTGAAAATCTCCATGGCATTGAGGAGAGGTGGCAGAGTAGAGCGGGCCGTCGCTTTAACAGTCAATTCTAAAGATAGTCCAGCTATGGGAAATGAGGCTACGGTCACCGGCTTTAGGTTCTCAAGCATGACGGTTTTCACGAATTGATTTAGTACATATACCGAGAGTTCTCTGATATCGTTCTCTTGCAGTTGCAATTCCACAAAGTGAAAGTATATAGACCAGTCATTAGTGGAGTTGGCTGAGGGCCAGACCAGACTCAAAGGAACAGTGACGTTTTGTGTTTGTGTGGCGGTCATCAAAACTTCAGGCGGAACTTTAGAGGCATCATTGCTTGTACTTGTCACGATGGCTGTCGTGTTGCTAACTGACGGCCAGTCATAAGTCTTACCGGCCCAGATGCGATCATACGCATCTTGTGGATACCTATTAGTGCCGACGCCAATCAAATAATCATAATAGTAAGTGCAAAATGATGAACAAGCCGGCACAAATTAGTTTGGGAGTTTGTGTATAACAGAGTGTTTTCTATTATTTGTGCAGTTGCATTATGCCAAAATGCATGTTTAGTAAAATGCAAACGAGGTAACACGTCCTTTACTGACCGATGAATGTGCTCAACGTCTGAAAATGATAGGCAATAACAAAGAAAATCACCTGTATGTGTCCGTGCTCCCTAAATTATATCTCCATTGGGTTACAAGTGCACCAGAATTGATCTGGTAAGTCGAGTGATCTAGCAACCGCAACTCGAGAGCTGATATGAATGGAATTCCCAAGTCGGTATTCACCATGCAAACTTGAATATAATCTCTTGGAGGAGTGTAAATAATCTCTTTGTATACATAAGACGAAGAGTTCACCGTGATCCAATAGTTAACATCAATATGGAGGTCAAATGCCGGCGTTTGATTCTTGCCATCATAATCCCCATACCAAAATGAAGCCCTGACCAAATATGTGTTGCCCTTTCCTTCATCTGGCATTAACGTGTAACAATTCCTGGTTCTATTGGGGAAAAACCTGAGATTCTTTGAGCGTTGGTCGTGTGGGGTAGACACCTGCACGCTTGTTCCGGAATCTACAAACCCCGCGTCGGTCGCGTAGTATATGCCGAGCCTAGAGTCAGTGTAATTACTAGGTGCCCCGCAATCAATGCTAATGAAACCTAAATCGAGGTGAAATAAGATATCGTCACTTGCTTTTCACTATGTATCATGAATTCGAAATATAAACGGCGTTATAAATTTTGCTGCATCGACTAGATAGAAATTTCAGTAATGAAAATTACATGGTGTAAGAATTGGCTCGATAATTGTAAGTCCGAAAAGAAGTTCTGATGGATAATCGGACGATACGGGCATTTGTGAAAAGTTTAAAAACAGGGATGTCATTTGCAAAGATAGAGTAAGCTAGAGGATGATACACTGCTAACTTTAAATTATTTAGGAGGATTCCTAAAATGTTTCCTCAGAGAATCTCAAACGGCCTTAACTTTGCTAAATTCCTAAATTTTAGCTCAAAAGATTGCTCTATGTTAGCTCTAAAACCGTTAAAACTTCTTGACCTCGACTCTGCCTGAATACTAGGCGCTCATTTTTGAAATCAAATTGGAGCATGACTACATCTTGTCTTCTGCTCCAAAGGTCGATCGCAAACGGAAAGAGAGGTAGACATTGAATCATCACTGTGCCCTTCTGTGTCAAGTCTTCACAATTCAATCATCACTATGCGCGCACGAGGGAGAGAGAGAAGAGGTAGAGAACCTGGATTTTGTTGCCCGCGAGCGATGACTCCTAGAGCTAGACAACCAATCAAGACCTGCAACATCTTCAGGATCTTTCCCAGCATATCAAAAACATCTCCGTTTGAGAGAGAGAGAGAGAGAGAGAGAGAGAGAGAGAGAGAGAGAGAGATTTATAAGTACACTGCCACATGAAGCATAGCTAGAGCCATTAATATAGAGTGTTAACCCGGTAGACTCGGTTTGCTATCTTGCACTTATACACGCGCTTGACCTGGTAATGATTATGTCCCATTGCTTGGGTATCCTTGGTGATGCTGATAGGAGCACGAATGTTTCTAAGCTTCCATTATACAGCACTAAAATATTGCCAAAATTCGGCAAAAGGATACTAAAAGTGCGAAAATTTTCGTACGGCGCTCACTTTAGTGTCAAAAGTTTTCATCGGCTTACTTAAGTGCCAAATTGGAAGAAAAACGATCACTTTAGTGTTTCCGGTAAAAAATATTACGTGACTTTTATAATTAAAACTTTTATATGAGTTGGCATGTAAAAAAAAAAGCCAGCTCACGTGAATATCCATGTGGTTGGGTTGTCTAAAAATGATATTGCGCCACTCCTAGGCAAAAAATACCGAGGTTCAACGCTCACCGTTGCTCGCTCGCGACCGAACGACACCACCATCCGCCGTTCGCTACCCGCCATCCATCATCCCCCTCCACAGAGAAAAAACTCCCAACCACCACCACCACAAACTTGCTAGAACTGATCAGGGGCATTTTTTTCCATGGCAGCATGATGGGGAAGATGGGACACATACATGATTTCTTCATAGATATAAGTCCAAGAGCTCACCGTGGCCCAATAATTAACATCGACGTATCGGTTGAATGAAGGAGCCTGATTCTTCCCATCATAGTTCCCTTACCAAAATGATGCCCTAATCAAGTAGGTGTTGTTCTTGCCTTGATTTGGCTTTAAACTGGAACAATTTCTCATTCCGTTGGGAAAGCTCTTTAAATTCTTCGACAACTGTCCATTATTCTCATATATGAATGTCGTGGATATTTGCATGTTTTCTCCGGAGTCTACGAACTCTTGATCGGTTTTGTATGTTATACCAGTGTTATTGTCAGTATAATCATTAGTTGCCCCACAATCGATGCTGATAAAACCTTGTAAGTTTAGAGAAGAGAAAAGGTCAATTGAATGGAGCGATGGTTTTTCTTGTTGAACCATTGGAACAAGTTCGGCGAATCTTGATCATTCGCACAATTTAGTATATTTTTTCTAATGCACAAATGATTTGACACTTGATCAAATGAGACTGAATATAAAGAAGAGACCATTTTGTTTAATTTGAAGGTCATGACTAACATAGGGCTATAGACAATAAAATGGCCAACATTTCTTGACGTCATAGATGGGACAATAACATTGTACGAAGCTTAAACCATAAGACGGGGAAAATATCGTGCTGTGTTTGGGAGAAAGGGGAGATGAAAATTGGGGTCGAGGATGCACACAATTTAGATTTCTCCTCCTCTCCCATCTTATAAAAAGTCTAAGTTGTTCTGAAATTTTCACTCAAATTTCCCCCTCCATTTTCTATCCTAAAAAGTCCAAGTAAAGCAAGCGGACTCAAAAAAAGTCTTAGCATCTCATGCAAACTCAAGAACTTTTTCTCAAAGCGGACGAGAGAGAGAGAGGTACCTGGACTTTGTTGGGCTTGAACCAAAAGGACTAGTGCAGAAGCTAAAGAAGCAAGCAACGCAAACGAGAAAGCTGTAATCGATCTTGCCGTTGTCATCGAGCAGTGGAGATTTTTGAAGAGCGAAGGGTGAGGAAGATATATGCATTGCACGCCTTATATCTACATCGTGAGCTATCCATGCCCACGATCCCACGCGGTGCTTGTAATTGACTTGAGACGCGTCTACAGGCTACAGCACAAGAAGACCAAGACTTGCAGCTAGATCTTAGTCTGCAAAATATATGTCAATAATAGACAGCTTTTCTTACACACATCATTATCACAACACGCTGTGAAATTAACTCCTCCTTTTTTCCCACTAGAGGCATCCGCCATTAAAATTATATAGTAAATCATGAGAAGGATCGTCTGCTAATAATAAATTGCTGATTTTGTAATTTCATGTCGTGGTTTTTTCACTCTCATATTCTTTTTACTTGTTGCCTAACTCGGAATTCCTATTTGGACATATACTAAACTAAATTCTATATAGAAAACAAATTGGATTTGACCGGTAAAGTGGCGGGAAAATGGGGAAAAAGTGTCGGCAAAAAAAAGAGGAATTCCCAACTTTGCTCAATTGGACGTGAGAGAACGAGGTATGCTTTTTCTTCATAGTGAATATGGGGAAAATAAGTCAAACAAGAGTCGTCCCGATCGACGTTTGGCGAGAAAAGAACAGTCAATTTGGCCCTTTTTTTCATGGAATTGAACTGTTTTTTTTTTGGCCATATACAAAATGTGTCCCGATCGACGTTTGGCGAGAAAAGAATAGTCATTGGGGGTTGTGGAAGAGTAGTAGCAAAGTTCCGACGAAGCGATTGTGGCTTGACTCAAACGTCGAGCCAAGGTGGAGATTGTGAAAATTATAGTTCGATTTTGACCTCGAAAAGGAAAGTTTCCTAATTTGAGTAGGTTTCCTATTTTAGATAGGTTTCCTAATTGAATGGTTTCCTAGTTAGAAAATGTTTCCTAATTGGAGAAGGTTTCCTAAAAAGAGGTTTTTTAATTTGGATCTAATTCTTACTTATAAATAAGAAGGGGATGTCATTTGTGCAGATCATCAAAGAGGAACTTCTGCTAATGAGTTACACCCTAAAGTGTTTGTAGCGATTAAATCTTGCGGTAAGATTTGTGTATAATTTTTTCGTGAGATTGAGAGATTATTTCATGAGAAATTATTGGGCTAAACACTGTGTGAGTTATTGGGTGTAATTGGAGCTTGAGAAACACTTAGAGTATTTGAGTGACTCGAGTGTAGTTGTAATTTCCATTGTATCGCTTGATCTATAGTGAATTTCGTGTTGTTCTCCCTGTGGATGTAGGTTACTACAATCGAACCACATAAATCTGGTGTCCAATTTATTTTCTTATTTTGTCTATTTTATTGTTCAATTGCTTAGCTTCCCCAATATCTATTCCATCTCATTTCCACATTTTGCCAAAAAAAAAAAACCGAAATCGTCTTGCCATGCCATTCCCTAATTCCCTTCCACTCCACCATATCAAATGAAACATTACATACAATGGTACGTTGTGAAGTACTTTCAATGCCAATGACTTTTTTTTTTTTTGGTGTAAAATGTAAGTAGTATATAACAAATGATGTAGAGCAGCTTAGGGGCATACCCCGACATTACAACTAGTACTAATAATTCGAGAAAATGGAGGTAGGAAGTATCCACAAAGTAGCTAAAACAAAGTTAGCTTGCGAAGGTTTGATTTTTTGGTATAGCGAAGCTCTACCTTTTACATTTTTCCGCACCTTCGCCAAAATAATCTGAAAGTCAGTTGGATTATTTTGAAACCGCCTATGATTGCGCTCCATCCAAGTCTAATATACAGTCGCTAGGAAAGATACTTTGAGGAGTTTCGCTGCCAAATCTTTGCCTCTTGTTGCTCTAACCATCCATTGAAGCTCCTCATTCCAACCCCATACATTACGCCTAATCCCATGTTGCGCAAGAATATTGCGCCAGATGCTACCTGTGCATTCACATTGAAAGAAAAGATGAGTCCTGTTCTCTATATTTGCCCTACAGAAGGTACATTGGACATCGACTGAGGTCATCCACCGTAATATGATCTTTGCTGTCGGAAGCCTATATCTACATACTAGCTAACCAATAAAATTGTGTTTGCTAACGCCGCTTCAATGCCAATGATTTCCCCAAAGGACGACTACCGAAATGTCACGATTGAATTTTCCATGGAATATCTCGATTATTGGAAGAAAAGAAATATCAAGATTAAATTTGGGGAAAAAAAGTCACCAATCCTATTGAGGTTGCTATTTATTAATAAGTAGAGATTATTCAGGAGTTTCAAATGATCCGACGTGGACTTGATGGCATTTATTAGAAGATATTTTGTCCCAAAAAGCAAAGATACACGTAAAAGATCTCCAAATTATTTGGTCCATCAAGGAGATGGTAGTGAATGTTGATCCCCACACTTGTCAAGCATGATGACGGCCGTTTCCACTCCGTTTCCCTGAAAGGTCTCGCTTTCGACGCGGCTTCTTTTGGCCAAAAAAGCCTGGAGGCATCACGCCAAAGTTTAATGTGTTAGAATAGTGAGCAATGGTTTCACAAACTTTCTATCTGCAAAATCCCACGTTATCGGAATCAAAATTAAATCGTATGTTTTTTTTTTTGGTAACCCAGGGAACCCCCGCACGGCCGACAGCCGGGGAGTAAACCCTGGGGGCGACACGTGCTAGCCACCACACACGTGCCACCGGTTAAGTCATCCTGCGGAGCCCGGGATTCGAACACTCAACCTTTTGCGAGAGGAAGAGTGCGTGCTCCAGCAGCGCCACTCAGGCGGGTGGTATTAAATCGTATGTTGATATAGTCATTTATCCAATATATCATTAACTCAAGTCTTTAGCAAAATCGAGTCTAATTAATTAGGTAAAATGAGTAGTTACTTCGAAATTAAGGAACGATGTGCTTTGAAAGCGCTCATATTGTTATTTCTAAATGATTCCTGAAAAGAATGATTCATTGGATATCTATTCCTTGTATCAAGTAGGCGCAATTTATATCGAATTGGATTCTAACAAATGTCAAAAGAAGAGAGAATTTAAATTCTATCTTGTACAAATTCACAATTATACATGTTTCCTATTCTTGAGCACTATCAATAATGGCCAAATTTTCCTTTTTTCTTTGGTCAAATGAAACTTTCATTCATTACCAAAATGATACATGAAAGGATTCATGAGAAATCCCAGAAATCATCAATTTTACAACGTGATATGACATTTTTTTATACTTAATTACCATGAAAAGCCATAATATTGTTCGGCATGGCAAGTGTACCATAGAAGTTATTGTTCATGAAGATCAATGATTGCAGCGAATATATACGTAATTTGTCTACAAATATAACCGGCTCAATTAAGTTAGGTAACTGTGATGAGCATACTAGTCTACGTAAGATAATTATTATCATTTGATGGGTCAAGAAATACCCGAATAGGAGGAGAGGAATATCGCGCTTCGTGTGAATTATGATTACTTGAGTGCTCGATGGGTTTCATAGGTCCAATTTTCACAAGAAGAAAAAAAAATACATAAATAAACAATGCTTCTTAGTGGGAAAATCATCCAATCAATCCTAAATCAATTGTACAGATGCCAATTCAGTCCTAAATTTTTGCACAAAATTTCAATACAGCCCTTTAAGTCAATTTTTACCGGAAATTACTGACGTAGGGGTGTGTCACGTAGGACAGCACAAATTATCCGAAAAGAGTACATTGGAATTTCGTGCAAAGATTTATAACTCAATTGATAAAATTAAAAAATTTATGATCGAATTGATATTCATATAATAAATTTAGAATTGATTGGGTAATTTTCCCCTTCTCTGCTGATGGCAATGGGGCTTGCACCACGTACGGCGTACAACAATCGAGAAGAACGAGTGCATGGAGACTTGCCCAGACGTTTCGCCAATGAACAATGGCGGAGACTTGGCTTGCGCTTGGATGGATGAAATAAAAAGCAGAACACCGACCGCCTGAGTGCATCCAATGATGCCCGCTCACTTTTTGCCATAGAGTCGCCGTACGAGAGAATAAAGCGTGTTGGGCCATATTTTGGCAATGGGAAAACAGATTTTCCAATGTGGAACACGAGAGCAAGAGGGCCATCAAGAGTGGGTTCATGCTGGGAATGTGATGACGATCTCGTTCCTGCTTTTCCATGTTCCACCAACTCCTGCACAATCGAGTTCACAAGACAAATGAGAAAAAGCGTGTTGACACCTATTTTTAATTTGCCCAAAATTAAATCGCACAAAATTTAGGAATTAATTTTCTTTAATTCCTAAGAAAAAATATTTCTATTTAAATGCATTGCATGTAGAAATTAGGCATATTTGTGTTAATATGGTCTATTAAAATGCTATTTAAAAAAAAAAAAAATCGCGCTCGGGCTGGGTCGGGGCCGGGTCGACCCAGCCCAATTTTTCTTTTCTTTCCCCCCCCCCGCGCGGGCCTCCGGCCCTTTCTCTTTTCTTTTTTTCTTTTTCCCCCTCGCGCGGCCCAGCCCGCCTTTCTTTCTTCCCCCTTTCTTTCCTCTCGCGAGCTGGGCCTGGCCCGGCCCAGCCCCTTCTTCTCCTTCTCCCCCACGCGCGACTGTCGCTGTCCACGCCCTGTCCGCCTCTGCTTCACGTCGTCACGCCGACGCACGGCGGCGCCGCCCCTCGTCATCGTCGTCATCCGGCCAGAGGAAGGCCGAATGAGCACGCCGACGGGACTGGCATTAATTGCCAGTCCCGTCTTCCTCGTCTTCCTGGCTTCCCCTTATCCCCTCCTCCCTCACAGCTCCCTGTTCCGCTGCTCTGCTTCACCGCCAGGCCTCCCTCTCTGCACCGGCCTATGGACGCGGGATTTGCGGGGCATAGGCCGGTGCAGGCCGTCGTCAGCCGACGTGGGGGAGGCACGGGACGCGTCGTCGCCGCCTATAAAAGCCGAAGAGAGAGAGAGGAGCGCCGATCGGCGTTTTGGAGAGAGAAACAGAGAAGAGAGAGAGAGAGACACCGAGAGAGAATAGAGAGAAAAAAGAAGAGAATAGAGAGAGAGTGTGTGACTGAGGCCTCGCCGGAGCAAACCAGCGACGCCGTTGCCACCGTGAAGAAGCCAGAGCCCCCGGGTCGGCCGTTTTCCAGAGAAACAGAAACAGAGAGACCGAGAGAGAGAAGAGAAGGAAAGAGCGAGCCCTGAACGTACCGAGGCCACGCCGGAGCAGGAGGGAGAGTCAGTAGGGCCGTCGTCGCCAGTAGACCAGCCGGAAGCCCCCCAAACGCGCCGTCGACCGGTGAGCCCCCCGGCCGAAAACCGCCCCTGTTTTCCCCTGTTTTTGTGCTCGGTAGGGCCGGGACTCGCGCTGGCCGTGTCGCGCGATTCCCGGCCCATGCCGTCGCCGTTCCCGGTCCCCAGTCGCAGTTGAACGTCAGCCGCAGCCGTCGGAGCCGACCGTGCCGCCGGAGGAGGTCGAAATCGGCTGATTTCCACCGCGCCCACCAAGTGTTCGACACAATGCCCCAGAGGAGCCGGTTCTGATTTGGCTCGCCGGCCGGTGAACCGACGGCCGGACGACGACCCAGGTAGGCGACGAGGTCTCGTGGTGGTCCCAGGGGCCGGATTTTGGTCGGCGCTGGTCTGGGTCCGCCGGCGAGAGGCCGATTTTTGGCTTCGCCGGCGGCTGCTCCCTCGGTTCGGTCTGACCCGATTCAGCCGACCCGACCCGGGTCAACGACCCGGGTCTGATCCGTTGACCGGGTCTGTCCGACCGACCCGGATCAGTTGACCCGACCCGAGTCAACGACTCGGGTCGGATCCGTTGACCGGGTCTGTCCGACCGACCCGGATCAGTTGACCCGACCCGAGTCAACGACTCGGGTCGGATCCGTTGACCGGGTCTGTCCGACCGACCCGGATCAATTGATCCGACCCGAGTCAACGAACCGGGTCGGATCCGTTGACCCGGATCGGATCCGACCCGACCCGACCGGTCCTTTATTTTTATTTTATTTTTTAAAAAAATTTAAAAAAATTTAAAAAATCAAAAAAATTTAAAAAAAATGGTTTTTATTTTCCGTTTTTTATTAAAATTTAAAAAAATATATTTTCAAAAAAAATAAAATTTTTTTTCTTTTTCGAAAAAAAAAAAAAAATCAAAATAAAAAAATTCCGAAAAATTTTTTTTTTTTTTTTATGACTTATCTGAATGTTTTGATCTTTTATAATTATGCATGTTGTTGTTTTATTTAAATTCAACAAGTCTGAAATCGCGTGGTAGTATGTTGCATGTTTTATTATTACTGTCGCGTTGTTATTATGCATGTTTGTTTTAATACAATTGCCTGAATTGTTGTGTTTTGAATGTCATCTGGCTTAGTTAGGGCTAGAACCATAGGTTGCATGACTGCTAATCATTTCTGATTATGCACTCGCTTGATCACCTCACATGTTAGGAGAAAGGTCATAAAAACAATCCAAATTGCCTGATAAATGTTTTCAAAAAATGAACAGGGTAGAAAGGTACCGAAAGGGCATTAGTTATCCAACTAATGTAACCAAGTCCCCGAATTCAGTTAATCTCTAGTTCGTAGGAATAGGGTGATTCTCCCATCACCTCATTTGGGTTTCTAATCGACCCACCTCAAATCGATTAGTGGCGACTCCTTGGTATAAACCATTTGTATGTTAAATATTTAAACCTTAAGTCGCGATATGGTATGGGCTTGGGAGAGCCCGAGTTAAGTCCTAAACCTAGACTTAGGACGTACCAGGCAAGCCCCCCTGCTTTTTGCATATCGTCCAAAAGAGGGCTCGGGAGTTCGGTCGCGACAGACTGGCGACTCCGCTGGGGACTGCATTTTTCTAAAGTGGACTTAAGCCAAAATTTTTACCCTGTTCAAAATAATTTTTGTTTGGCAGCAAGGATTCCAGGTATGAGCCTGACATTAAGGTGTTATTTGTTCTTGCAGGTTCGAATTGATTGTTTATAAGCTATTGTGCATGCTTTAATGATTTAGCACTACACTATTGCACACACAACCACGCTGCCGGACCTGGGCCGCAATAGGACATTCTAGGATGGTGTTAAGAAAGATACGACCTCAAACGCGAGCCCGCGATGTAGAGGTTGCCTTTCTTCTCCCCGAAATTCATTTCTAAAAAATCGTAAAGAAATATCTTTAGCCGTTATTCACGTGGCTATAAGATATTCCTTTCGATTTGGCCGAGGTTAAAAGGACTTGACACCAACGCGAGACTGCGACGGTCAGGTACCCTTTTAATTTCATTTTGTTGAGCCAGTCTAGATAGAAATCGAGCCTCACTCCTCATGTGCATGTCGTTGTGATTGCCATGGTTCAAGGAAAGGTATATATTCTATTCCTTCTCATTTTATTATGCAGCCTACTAATTCAATTGATTTTTTATTATTAGGCTACCCGTTGATTGCATTCTATATACGATGGGAAGAGCTGATGCCCAATTTGTCCCCGCTCCTAAGAAAATTTCTAGCACAATGGGACCGACGAGACGAGGGATACGTTTATTGCGGAGCTTGTCCGTGAAAATAAGCAGCTCCGAGAAGACTGTAGTTTTCCCATCGTTTATAAAATGAGCATCCGGGAAGGGCGCCCTTTTTGTTAAAAGCCCATTTTTGTATATTTCCCTAGTATTTATGTTCAGGGATTTTGGTTTTCTTCCGTAAAGGTATTTATGGGTTGTATTAATGTTAATATAGCTCGGACCGCTTTTTATGATATAAATAAATTGTTTTGCGCGTTAAAGACACCATCGAGGCCTTTGGCCCAGTGGTATCCGGGAATGCAGCGTATCGGTCCGAGGCGACCGGGGTTCGAACCCCGGGGACGCCACCTGTAATGTTGATATTAATAAAAACCCTTTTTGCTTATTTTTTCTTTGCAAATAGAAAAATATGTAACAATATTATGCCTAGATCATAAAATGATTCTTTATTAGGCATTATGCTCATTCATTTCAACGTTTTCTCAGGTAGTTAAAAATGGCCGAAGAAAACGCCCGCCTCAATAACATGGAAAATGAGATAAAATTGATCCTCAACGCGAGCAGGTGGAATCCATTCAGGGCAAGCTTATGCCCACACCTACAGCAATCAAGATGATGTCACCACCATCGCCCGATCAGGAGCAGGTGACTCAATTAAATGGTTCAGAAGGAAATCCGCCGTCGGGTGCCTTTTCCGACAGAACTTGGCAAGATGTCCAACTCCTACAGTGGCAGGGCAATGTACGACGATACTCGCCATTTCCCAAATCCATGGATGTTATATTCCATATCCTTTTGCAAAAAGGACTGATCACGAGGAGGCCAAAGCACCCCACTCCTGAGTACTTCATTAACTACGATCCCTCCAGATCTTGTGACTTTCACTCAGGAGAGGTCGGACACTCGCTAGATGATTGCGATGCTCTGAAGAATAGAATTCAAGACCTACTGGATGCCAGGGCATTTACTTTTCGTGCCCCGTGGCTGTGTCATGGTGAGGATGACCTTTTGGTGGTGCCTAGCCTTCGCGCCGCCGCCCCTGAGCTTTCTGATAAGGCACGTAAAGGAAAGGCTATTATGGATACCTTGGGCCAACCCAGTGGTAAATTCGACTATTACGTTGACTACCAGATGCCGTCAAGTTTTTATGAAGATCAGCAAATTAGCATTCCTAGCGGATGGAACGACTTTGAAAAGCTGACATCAATGAAGAGAAAAGCCGATGAGCTGGATTCTTGGAATGATGATTTTGAAGATTTCTTCGTCGGTGCAATAGACGAAGGACCGGTGGAGAGAATGGGCGCAAGCCCGCCTGAGTAGAATTCCTCTTCTCCTTCCTACATGAATCCCTGGAAAAGGGATTATCCTTGTGTTTTGTTTGACGTCATTTCTGTTGGAAGAAATGTCTTTTCGAACTTTCCCTCTTTTGAGGTTGTAAATTCGTGTATTGTAAATAATGTTTTGAGGGCATGAGGTGGTACACCAAACCGGCCCGTTGATGATATCCAGTCATGTAAATAAAAGTGTTCTGAGGCCCGGGCTTCCTCATGCTTCTTTGTTTTTAAGCTTTTGAAAATAAAACAAACGTTTTATCATTTTTCAAAAGGACAAAAAAGAACAGTGGTGGAAAAACCTGCATACTCATAGCCTTGTTTGTTTTTCTAACTCGCTCATTTCATGTTTCAGAGCATACTCCTTCTTAATTTGTTTTTACAAAGGAGACATTTAGAAATGACACAAACTGAAGAGTACATCAGACCTTGATGATGCTAGCGGACCAACTCATCTGATAGGGACAGTCCGAGCAAAGATCAGCCAACCTTCAAAATGAAATGTGGGGCAAATCTCAGTGTGAGATATCAACTCCAGAAAGTCAGAGGGAGTGCTGAGCATTTTTTGACACCATGATGAGCGAAACATCATTTCGTACAGAAATCGGGGACAGATCAAGAAAAGATTACCCCTTTTGAAAGAAAAAGGTATGTCTTATTCCTTAACAAATCTTGAAAATGACATTCCACCCTTTTTCTCTTGCAGATAATGAAATGGGGAACATGCTAGACTCTGACGTGCTATCGAGCCAGATAGAGCACCAATGTTGCGACCTCTCAAATGAAGCATGACGAGGAAGTGCTTAATTGGAAGAGTAAACTATGGGGCATGCAATCCTCCAGTCCATAAAAAGGGTGTATTTCGTTCCTAAAGTTCACCCACTTTAGAATAGAAATGACACATTCTTCCTTTTTATGTAGGACAAATTTGAGTAAAGATTCTGTGCAAGCAGCTGGAAAGGACTTTGCATATGAAAAGATAGAGTCAATCCTAGTTCCACCAATCATGGAGGTCTCGACGTCAGTCATGCCCACATCGGTCAAAGACCTTTAAAGTAGAGATTAGCTTTGCTGCGAATATCCCCATGCAAGCAATTGCACACGCCCTGTGCATGACCGGAATCAGAGGATTTTCGAGAAATGCCTCAGCATGCCAGAATCGCATTGGCACAGCATGCGCCGACAATAGGATTTTCCAATTGAAGGCACCCCTAATCATAGAGGATCTCATTCGAGCTTCGAGTCAAGTGTAGGAAGGAGCAGATTGAGACAGAGAAGGCTGAACAAAGTAAAGAGGAGAAAAGACTCTGCTAGCTTTGAAGGCAAAATGAAAGAAGGGTAATCTGTATCGTTCTCAATTTACCCTCAATCATCTCACTTCTAACATAAGTCCATGTTTTTGTCAGAAGGGAATTATCAACATCCGAGAAAATTCAAGGATTTGTCAGTTGAATCTCCGATGAAAGGAATCACGAAGGGGTAACGTTGTATCGTTCCCAATTCCTGTTTTTTAAAAAAACCGTTCATTAACACGGTCTTTCCTATTGCCTTGCAGATTTACCTCACCAGTGCAGCACAGGTAAGTATCTCTGTCTCTAAAAACTTTTCTCATAAAAGTACAAAGAAGCAAAGAAAGAGGAAACATGTTAAAGCAAATGAATGCTTAACCTTTCTCCAAGTGCGTTGCATATCTTTTGGAAAGAATTTTGCATGGTAATTTTTCCTGTTTAATTCACCAATTCCCTGTGGAAATTTTGACAATTCGACAATTGGTGTCGAACTGCTCTGGTGTATTGAACGAGGTGTGTCAGGATAATGAGAGGCAACCCTTAATCTATACACGTTCTCAAGTACTAAACCCTTGCAAGATGAGTGAAAAGGTTTCGTTTCTACAAGGTGAAGGGATTTCTCGCATAAGGTACGGTAGCCAAAATGATGAGAGGCAGTTCATTTCTCTGCCCCATACACTACCATTAATCCTTTGCTTAACCATTTTTGAGCCCACACACTCGGAGGTTCCTTTCAAATTACCCCTGTCAAGAACCACCCCACATTGGGGCAACTTGAGGTAAACCAGCCTCATAGGATGGATTCAGACTCAGAGGAAACAAGAAAAACATCATTTCCTTCTGATCACCACTCCTGTGGCTTTCGATCTCGTCGTTGTCACTGAGTCGGTGATCCTCAATAGAGTCTTTCAAAACAAGCACACCATCGACGGCTGGACAGTCGAGGTTAAGAGGGCTTTGTCAAGAGAGAAGCAGCAAACTAATGCTTGTCCAAAATGCCAATATCTTATTGATAACAGTGATGCAAGACAAGAAGGATGAGGAGTTTGTAATATCTAAAATTTTCTATGATCATCAGCTGCAACAGCTCACACAAGGTGAAAAAGATGAATAGAAATTTTCTTGCTCTCACTTGCATTAATCTTTGAGTGTTTTTATTGCAGATGAACTCTCATGATAATTTAAGTGCCCTAGGATGACGAAGAGCAGTTCTTCTTCTATCCCATACACTTATATCCCTTGCTAGCCCAATTGAGCCGCTAATTTCATTTCGTACGAACCCAATTGGTGATCATCCCCCACACTGGGGCAAGGCAAAAGTCACCACAGTTTGAGCATCACGGTCTCAAGTACCGAATGAAGATGAAGACTCCAAGAGCCTAAAAACATTATTCTGTTCAACTTTGTTTAGGCTAGTCCTGACAACACCAAGAGAACAGCAAAAAAAATGCTGAAAAATAGGGGCATGAAAAAGCAGTGTGCCTGGTAAAAGCAAGGCCAATGCCCATGAATGGAGATCTATGGGCGTGATGAAAACGCTCTCAAATATCTCAAAGACATTAAGTGGTGTAGAATAGACAACCCCAAAAGTTTCAAACTCGAGTTCTTCTTTGATGTAAATTCTTACTTTAAGAACTCTGTCTTGGCAAAGATCTGCTACATGACAGATAGAATGGTATCCAGGAAAATGCTTGACACAGAAGCTCCTCAAGAAAAAGTTGTCAAAGATGCTAAAACATAAGATTATCCAGGAAGTCTTCCGAAAGGATCCTGATGGTGGAGAAGAAGACTGGTGACAATGCCAAGATGAACACCAATTCTCACCCTTACACACATGTTTGAGCCCAACGATCATTTCGTTCCTCAACCTATAAACCAAGCCCACGTTACATCCCTAATGAAGTCTCTTCTGACTGGGGCACTTGAATTAACGTGGAATTTCAAATGTTTATAAACAACGCTCGAGGAAGTGCGAGCAAGACTATTTTCTATCTCTTTTGCAGGGTTCTTGACTTGTAAACCTGGAGATAATTGCAGAGTATTTTCTTTCATGGCCTTGACTCGGACAGTCTCCTTTGTTAAGCCATTGACCAAGCCTACATTACGACCCTGAAGAAGACCTCTCAGATTGGCAGTGTCGTACCGCTTGCGAGAAAACTCAGACCCTTGTTGATGTGATAGCGGTCAGACTGAGTGTTTTCGATGTTCCCGCATTAATGGACGGGACAAACAACCCTTTTCAGTGAGAGCGAGTGAAAGTCCTTTCTGACTGAAAGTCTCTCGTTCATCATCTCGAGAAAGTTCACCTTGCGAAAAAGTTGTCTTGATTGACCCACGGTGGACTTTTGGTGATGCAAACATGGCAAAATCATCATGCATGAACTTGCAAATGCACACTTTGGAATAGCCTAACTTGTCTATCTTTGATGAATGCATGCATGTATGTGCTAATCATCTTTGACAGCTCAGAGTTTTAATCCCCATTGATGAAATACAAAATTCGGGCACTGGAGAAGCCCTCATTATCATCCCAAGGGAGATGCCCCGAAAAAGGTCGGTTATTCAGCAGATGATGCATCAAACCTCCGGGAACGTGCCCAGGTAAGTACATTCTACCCTTCGCCCGGTCCCAAAATCATCAGATTTCTTTCCAAACTACCCAGAAGATAAACCTGGTGTTTCTTTGAAAATGAAATGCATCTTGACCTGGTCAAGATATTTTGTACAATATTCAAGAATAGCCTCAGTTGTCTATTCCTCCAGTGAATGCGTATGCGTTTACACAAAGAAAAACTTGTCCGATAGGAGACATGCCCTTAAGAGGCAGGAACGCGTCCAGGTAAGTATATTCTACCCATGCCTGGTTCCAAAAATCCATGTACCTATAATTGTTATGGTACCATTTGAACATTGGACTGACCCCTCTGTTCACCCTTTTGAGCACGGAACTGATTCCCTCTGTTCACAATCAAATCCTCGGGCGAGGACCCCCAGGTGCTCATCGTTTGAGCCTTTCCAAGACCTGCTGGCGAGGACCCACCAGGCAAACCAACAAATCCTCGGGCGAGGACCCCCAGGTGCTCATCGTTTGAGCCTTTCCAAGACCTGCTGGCGAGGACCCACCAGGCAAATCATCAAATCCTCGGGCGAGGACCCTGAGGTGCTCATCGATGAGGTGCTCATCATTTGAGTTTCCAAGACCTGCTGCCAGAAACCTAGCAGGCAATCAAATCCTTGGGCGAGGACCCTGAGGTGCTCATCGATGAGGTGCTCATCGTTTGAGTTTCCAAGACCTGCTGCCAGAAACCTAGCAGGCAATCAAATCCTTGGGCGAGGATCCTGAGGTGCTCATCGATGAGGTGCTTATCGTTTGAGTTTCCAAGACCTGCTGCCAGAAACCTAGCAGGCAATCAAATCCTTGGGCGAGGACCCTAAGGTGCTCATCGATGAGGTGCTCATCGTTTGAGTTTCCAAGACCTGCTGCCAGAAACTCAGCAGGCAAACCGTCAAACCCTTGGGCGAGAACACCCAGGTATTTTAACAAACAAAATCCAGTCAGTCAAGGCGACGAAGAAAGGTTCGGGTCCTAGACAAACGAAATCCAACTGGCGACCGAAGAAAGGTTCGGGTCCTGTGTAAGCGATTTCCCTCCAGTCAAGGCGACCGAAGAAAGGTTCGGGTCCTAGACAAACGAAATCCAACTGGCGACCGAAGAAAGGTTCGGGTCCTGTGTAAGCGATTTCCCTCCAGTCAAGGCGACCGAAGAAAGATTCGGGTCCGCGACAAATGAAATCCAGCCAAGGCGACCGAAGAAAGGTTCGGGTCCTGTGCAAGCGATTTCTCTCCAGTCCTAGGCGAGCGATTTCCCCAGTCCAGGCGACCGAAGAAAGGTTCGGGTCCTAGACAAACAATCCCCAGTCCAGGCGACCGAAGAAAGGTTCGGGTCCTAGACAAACAATTCCCCGTCAAGGCGACCGAAGAAAGGTTCGGGTCCTCGACACACAATATCAATTATCTGGAATTACTCTACCCTTCGGCAAGGTAAGTAGCCCCAGGTATGTTTTTATTTGCTCTAGCACGCATTATCTTATCGCATCATAAAAAATGGGACTCACAGTCCCGCCAAAAATAACATTTATTGAGCATGCATGGGCCAAATTTAGGTGTCATTTTATCTTTGAACGTAACCTCTGCGAGCTCAAACTCTGCGAGCTCACCTTCAAAGAGGGGCAGCTGTTGACACCTATTTTTAATTTGCCCAAAATTAAATCGCACAAAATTTAGGAATTAATTTTCTTTAATTCCTAAGAAAAAATATTTCTATTTAAATGCATTGCATGTAGAAATTAGGCATATTTGTGTTAATATGGTCTATTAAAATGCTATTTAAAAAAAAAAAAAATCGCGCTCGGGCTGGGTCGGGGCCGGGTCGACCCGGCCCAATTTTCCTTTTCTTTCCCCCCCCCGCGCGGGCCTCCGGCCCTTTCTCTTTTCTTTTTTTCTTTTTCCCCCTCGCGCGGCCCAGCCCGCCTTTCTTTCTTCCCCCTTTCTTTCCTCTCGCGAGCTGGGCCTGGCCCGGCCTAGCCCCTTCTTCTCCTTCTCCCCCACGCGCGACTGTCGCTGTCCACGCCCTGTCCGCCTCTGCTTCACGTCGTCACGCCGACGCACGGCGGCGCCGCCCCTCGTCATCGTCGTCATCCGGCCAGAGGAAGGCCGAATGAGCACGCCGACGGGACTGGCATTAATTGCCAGTCCCGTCTTCCTCGTCTTCCTGGCTTCCCCTTATCCCCTCCTCCCTCACAGCTCCCTGTTCCGCTGCTCTGCTTCACCGCCAGGCCTCCCTCTCTGCACCGGCCTATGGACGCGGGATTTGCGGGGCATAGGCCGGTGCAGGCCGTCGTCAGCCGACGTGGGGGAGGCACGGGACGCGTCGTCGCCGCCTATAAAAGCCGAAGAGAGAGAGAGGAGCGCCGATCGGCGTTTTGGAGAGAGAAACAGAGAAGAGAGAGAGAGAGACACCGAGAGAGAATAGAGAGAAAAAAGAAGAGAATAGAGAGAGAGTGTGTGACTGAGGCCTCGCCGGAGCAAACCAGCGACGCCGTTGCCACCGTGAAGAAGCCAGAGCCCCCGGGTCGGCCGTTTTCCAGAGAAACAGAAACAGAGAGACCGAGAGAGAGAAGAGAAGGAAAGAGCGAGCCCTGAACGTACCGAGGCCACGCCGGAGCAGGAGGGAGAGTCAGTAGGGCCGTCGTCGCCAGTAGACCAGCCGGAAGCCCCCCAAACGCGCCGTCGACCGGTGAGCCCCCCGGCCGAAAACCGCCCCTGTTTTCCCCTGTTTTTGTGCTCGGTAGGGCCGGGACTCGCGCTGGCCGTGTCGCGCGATTCCCGGCCCATGCCGTCGCCGTTCCCGGTCCCCAGTCGCAGTTGAACGTCAGCCGCAGCCGTCGGAGCCGACCGTGCCGCCGGAGGAGGTCGAAATCGGCTGATTTCCACCGCGCCCACCAAGTGTTCGACACAATGCCCCAGAGGAGCCGGTTCTGATTTGGCTCGCCGGCCGGTGAACCGACGGCCGGACGACGACCCAGGTAGGCGACGAGGTCTCGTGGTGGTCCCAGGGGCCGGATTTTGGTCGGCGCTGGTCTGGGTCCGCCGGCGAGAGGCCGATTTTTGGCTTCGCCGGCGGCTGCTCCCTCGGTTCGGTCTGACCCGATTCAGCCGACCCGACCCGGGTCAACGACCCGGGTCGGATCCGTTGACCGGGTCTGTCCGACCGACCCGGATCAGTTGACCCGACCCGAGTCAACGACTCGGGTCGGATCCGTTGACCGGGTCTGTCCGACCGACCCGGATCAGTTGACCCGACCCGAGTCAACGACTCGGGTCGGATCCGTTGACCGGGTCTGTCCGACCGACCCGGATCAATTGATCCGACCCGAGTCAACGAACCGGGTCGGATCCGTTGACCCGGATCGGATCCGACCCGACCCGACCGGTCCTTTATTTTTATTTTATTTTTTAAAAAAATTTTAAAAAAATTTAAAAAAATCAAAAAAATTTAAAAAAAATGGTTTTTATTTTCCGTTTTTTATTAAAATTTAAAAAAATATATTTTCAAAAAAAATAAAATTTTTTTTCTTTTTCGAAAAAAAAAAAAAATCAAAATAAAAAAATTCCGAAAAAAAAAAAAAATTTTTTTTTTATGACTTATCTGAATGTTTTGATCTTTTATAATTATGCATGTTGTTGTTTTATTTAAATTCAACAAGTCTGAAATCGCGTGGTAGTATGTTGCATGTTTTATTATTACTGTCGCGTTGTTATTATGCATGTTTGTTTTAATACAATTGCCTGAATTGTTGTGTTTTGAATGTCATCTGGCTTAGTTAGGGCTAGAACCATAGGTTGCATGACTGCTAATCATTTCTGATTATGCACTCGCTTGATCACCTCACATGTTAGGAGAAAGGTCATAAAAACAATCCAAATTGCCTGATAAATGTTTTCAAAAAATGAACAGGGTAGAAAGGTACCGAAAGGGCATTAGTTATCCAACTAATGTAACCAAGTCCCCGAATTCAGTTAATCTCTGGTTCGTAGGAATAGGGTGATTCTCCCATCACCTCATTTGGGTTTCTAATCGACCCACCTCAAATCGATTAGTGGCGACTCCTTGGTATAAACCATTTGTATGTTAAATATTTAAACCTTAAGTCGCGATATGGTATGGGCTTGGGAGAGCCCGAGTTAAGTCCTAAACCTAGACTTAGGACGTACCAGGCAAGCCCCCCTGCTTTTTTGCATATCGTCCAAAAGAGGGCTCGGGAGTTCGGTCGCGACAAAGCGTCTGCGTCCATCATTCAAAATGCACCATTGGTTTAGAGTAATTTGCCTTGTGTCTCTTTTTGGTTTGGCATCTTGGAAAGTAAGTTCTGAATTGCTTGACTAGCCCTAAGAGAAAATTACCAGAAAAGTCTTTAACCTATTGCAATTGGGCCAATTCAGTCATAAACTTTTTTTACGTTTTATCAGTTGAGTCCATCCGGTCAATTTTGGCCATAAATCACTAACGTGGATACCGGCCGTCCTACGTGACATAACCGGTGCTGACGTTAACATTTTTAAGTAATATTTTAAATTTTTTAATAATTATTTTCTTTTTTTCTTTGCTTTTTCTTTCTTTTCCTTAGACTTAGGGTCGGCTAGGGTCGGGGTGCCCTTGCTCGGCTAGATCCGGATGCCGCATTCTAGAATTATGAGTAAACTGGACGCGGCATTCTAGAATTACGTATGTGAAAGTTTCCCCGGCGTTCAAACCGATCTCGCTTGCAACGTCACATCCATGGATTCATCCCAGCCTCTGCTTGTGGCCGGCAACCATTCTGGACTTACGTACGCGAAAGTTCCCCCGGCGTTCAAACAGATATTTCCTTGGACTTAGGGCCGGCTAGGGCCGTGCTTCTTGTGCGCTTGTCTATACTTTTTAATAGCCTTTTTTTTTAACCAATTGTTTGTTGGCCTTCGTACACGCATTTTACATGCTTAATAAAAATTCCTTATCAAAGACATTCAGTTTCTAAGAAATTATTACATCTTGCTTAGCCACTATTAATTTTTTTTTTCTGCATATACATCTATATTAGATTTGCAAAAGAATTAAAGAAAAAAATTGCACAATTATCGCTATAGGCTAATTTAATGGGGTTCTAATTAATAATATTTGAATTATTATGATGTGCCAACCAAATTATAATTGTCATTGAATGGATGTCACATAAAAAGTTAGTTGAATTAATAAAGAGTTAATGAATGTGAATTATGTGGTTTGACTGTGGAGTAATGACTAATTGATTACTATAATATAATGCATGCTCTTAGATATCAACAATTGTAGAATGATTTCCGTTGCCTATATATTCCATTTAAGTGTTAAATATAAGTCTAGGATGAACTTGGTTATAAAAAAAATGGGATAATGACACTAATAGTTTCTAAAATTTGGCACAATGTGCAAAACAATCCTTGAACTTTTAATTTATTCAATATAGTCCTTGAACTATTCTTAGATATTCAATTTAGTCTCTAAACTTTCAATTTGTTCAATCCAACTCCTCAACTTTCCATAAGAAAGCCAAATCGGTCCTTTGATACTATTCACAAATTTTCATAATTAATTGTTCAAATTTTAGAATATCCTTTCGTTCAATCAATTTCCTAAATCGACAAAAATATGCTATCTTTTTATTATCATTTGACCTTTTTGGTCTTTATCAATAGTTCAATGGTTTCATTTAAGTATTTTTATCGAGTTGATCTATATAATAGTAAAAGAAGAACTTCATTTAAAGTTGTATCAAGTTGATATTCATGCTATTTAAAAAATATATGTGCTTTCATAAGGATATCTAATAAGGATATTAATTTATCAATGGATACTCGTACTTATATTAATCTAACTCTTGTTCTTAATTTTTTGATAGATAAAATTTTCTAGTTTTTGTGTTTCGTGTTTTCTCATATAAATTTTGTTAAATCTGTAAATTAAGAAATTAAAATAGCATAATATTAACCCGATACAATTGTAAATGAGGTTCTCCTTTTCCTAACATAGAGATCATAAGTTAAAATATACTCAAACGGAAGTATTGTAATATCTACAAAGATTAAAAATAATAAAAATAGAATATTTTCTGTTGATTTAAGAAATTGATTGATAAACAAAGATTGCAGCGGAAAGTTAAATACATCGGTAATTTGCGAAATACTTAACTGGATTAATTAAGCTAGGTAACTATTATGACCGATTCCATTTTTCGGGGTCCAGAAGGGAGAGAAGGTCTCTTGCCAATTTATAATTGAAGATATTATATGCAACCCATATTAATATTAGCTCTATACTAGTATCCAGGATTTGAGGTGGTGGGAATAGGAGAAGTTCGCATTCGATAATAAAATAATTCGTTGAAGTTGACTATTCGGCTAAATTTGGTCTGGTTAAATATAAATGATAGATTTAGACTTTGGTCCATCTCTTGTAGTTACACTAGCTTCACATATACTGTGATTACCGTTATGGAGGGAGACGTGTATAGAAATAGCACATACTTTAATGTCGAGGGGCCGCACATATGTGAAATAAATTAGAGCAGAACTTGACTATGATGTCATGTTTGTGACGCCCTGGATTTAACTCACTCGAGGTATTATCCACTTTGGCCCGTCTCATATCGAGTCTCACGGTTTTGTCTATTGGCGTACAAGCAGACACTTTTCCAAGAGGTCACCCATCCTAGTAGTGCTCTAGCTTGGGCTCGATTAACTTTAGAGTTCCAAAGCAAAGCTTGCCGTTACGTCAAATGGTGCCTCCGTGAGCTAATTTCAGTTTTCACATATATATATATATATATATATATATCTCAAAATCGTTCTTTCCCTATTCGGTACACAGTTTGGTTCATTCTTGCCCCCTTCGCATCCTAGAAGCCTACTAGGAGCCGCACATTGTCCAAGCTCTCTGGCCCCGACAACCACTCCCCGCCCTCGTTGGACCGGGTCATTACAGGCCCACTAGCTTTCGTATGATTCGTCCCCGAACCATACACCTACTAGAAGGGGGTCCCATTTCGATGAGGGCGGGGAGTGATCACCGGGGTTCGAGGATCTGGACAAGGAGCGGCTCCTGACAAGCTTTTAGGATGGTGAAGGGGGCACGCCTCTCCTGTCCCACATTACTTGAGAGGGGAGTCCTGGGTAACTTATAAAGACTTGTGAAGCCTTAACTTGCAAGAGACCTTTTCTGGAGGTAGTATGGGCTGCTCTCAGAGGAATAAAATCGTGAGGACTTAGTATCCAAAGCGGATAGTATCTTGTGAGTGGGATCCAGATCGTTACAATGTTAGAATGCCCAACCTAAGAAGTTAACTTTATAAGTGGAGGGAGATACATGTATATAAAAAACACATAAACTTCGTAAACAAGTAATGCGGAATACCTTAACATAACATTTAAATATCAAACAATGTCTTCATATGCAATAGTTGAGGGTTTTGCTTTTATATCAGTTAATATAGATTCCAAAAATTTTCTATATAATGGTCCCACATTATTAGAATCAAAATTAAATAATCTGTCGATATATGCTCATTTACCCGAGATACCATTAACTCAGGTCTTCGAGCAAAATTGATTCTAATTAATTTGGTGAAATGAGTACTTACTTTGAAATCAAGGAAGTTCGTACGCTCCCATTATTATTTTCAAATGATTACTGATAGGAGTGACTCATTCAGTGTTTATTCCTTGCCCCATTTACATGCAGCTTACATAATATTGGATTCTCTAACGAAATGCAAAGAGAAGAGAGAATTTTATTCCATGATGTTTATACATGATTATACATATTTCTTTCTATGCATTTTACATATTTCCTATTCATGAGCATAACTAATAATGGTCAAATTTTCCTATGTATGAAGTTAAACCAGCGAAAAAAAAACCATAGATGATAACGTTGATTAGGCATGCACCCATTGATAATGTCCTCCTCGTGGGGCAGACTACTCCTGATCATAATGCACAATTTCTCACAGCATGATTCAGAGCATTAGCGAAATCAATTAAACCTATAGCGAAGATCACTTTTAGTTTTCTTCAATCCAATTGCATGGGACGCAATCTCTTTCATTATGGAAGCAAAAAAACTTGCCCCGTGATTCACGTACGTTTCTTACTCCTTTTTGGGGGGCCAAAAAAGTTCCCAAGTGCTTGGTTCGAACAAGAAAAGCATTGACCTAATTATACGATGCACCGCACTAGAGAACAATAAAAATTATTTTTGCTTCAATGATGCACATGGCACTACGATTTAAAATATTGAAAAGGAAAATACCTTTTGCTTTAGTAAAAAGTGAGTTTGGCTTTCACATTTCTAAGTTGAAAAGTTGCCAAAACCCATTTTTAAATAAATGACAAACTTATTATATGGATGTCAATTCAATATTAAATTTTTCAATTTTGCTAACATAGTCCTAAATTTTTGTATGAAAAATTTCAATGTAGTCTTTTGATCAATTGCCGCAAAAAAAAATTGTAATGTGGCGTTTAATGCAATGTGGCACACTGACGTTGACAACTTTACTCGAAATGATGTCCTACATGGATCGTCATGTTAGTAATTTTGGATGGCAATTAGCTTGAGGGCTTACATTGGAATTTCGCACAAAGTTTAGGATTATATTGACAAAATTGAATAATTTATGACTGAATTATCATCTATATGATAGATTTAGTACTAGATTGGTAATTTTCCTCATGATTTTTCCATTCAAAAAGAGATTCTTGTTGTGGAAAATGGTTTTCCTTTTCAAAAGGGAGAAAAAAAGTTGGAATGTGAAAGCGGGGTCATTCATAGTTAGTTCATTTGTGATAATGCAGTGTTTTGATTTTTGTGTTCATATTGACAGACCAATAATTATTAAACCAATATCAAACGAATTAAGATTATTAAAATTCTGGTGCTTCTCTTTATGATTAAACAAAGGTTTTATTCTTTTCCCGGGGGTCATCCCGGGAAGCAGGGTCAGTATTAATTCTTAGTCATACCTGATCTGATGTATTCTTCTTGTGCTAACACAGGATGTTTCCTTATTAAGAAAGAAAATAATATGGCAATGGAGTTGACCGGATCTTTGGTCCATCATCTAATATGAGACAACAACATTATCATTGCTAATATTTTCTTTCAATTCACGAACGAAGATATTGTCAGTCTGATGTATTCCTTTCATTAGTGACCATATATCTTCTTCTTTTCGATGTTCATATAAAACCATATCTCTGTTTCAGTATTTAATTACTCCAATTGCTCTTCACAATGTCTTAGCTGGAGAGATGCTATCGAAAATTTTAAAATTTTATGTAACTCTTTATGTTAAGTATTTTCTTGAAGTATCTTTATTATTTCCTTTCAATATCACAATAATGGAGTTACTTACAGATATTTATAATGGATAAATGGATAATAGACAAATGAATCGCATCAACCCCGTGGACAATATCTATAACCACGGAAGGCTTACGAGTCACGATGGCATGGAAAGAAAATTACCTCTCTAAGTCAATTGCGTCATTCATCTGGGAAAATCTTGTGGGGTTCCTGGTAAAAGTAAAACGGGGCCCGTACCTTGCTTGTCTAGAAGCGAAAGAAAAACATTGTAGTAAGCGCAGACTTGGAAAGCTCTCTTCAAGTTTTACCTGTTTTAGCAGACAAAAACAAAGATTTTTGCGAAAATAATGTCGAGACTGAAAAAAAGAGTGCCAAAGCTCCTTTCCCACTCGCAAAGAGACAAGAAGAGCCCACTAAAGCCCACCGTTGAATTATCGGACTCAAGAATTTTATGCGATGTATTTAAATAATATTGACGTGAGAAGCTTCTTTCTGTTTTTTTGCATGATTTACCCCGTTGACGTGAGAAGATATGGCTATGTCATTATCAGTGTAATCTCGGCTTTGATTACTCGACCCTCCCCTTCTCTTTTGCATAAACAGAGATCATTAAAGCTCTTGCCAATTCTCATGGTAGACCGACAATGTCGAGAGACAGAGAGCTTTGATTTGGATCGTCCGCGAACAACCAGGACTACTCCTGGAGATAAACAGGCCATCTTCAAGTGGGTAAATGGCCAACAGGAGAACTTTCAATTAGTCAAAGAGACCGAGTTAGAATATTTTGGCAAACTTGGAATTAATAGAGGAAAGCAAACTCAGACCGATGAGCGATTATATGATTTTGTGGCAGTTAAAATAAGACGGAGCATAAAGGTCTTCCTTCTTTGTTGTATCCCCACTAGTTTTTGTAACATAATTAACTCATGCATCAAACATGGTGCATGTAATGCCCCTGTCTAAATCGCTCGAGTCAAGTCTTTAAATGAAGTGTTCGGGCGTGACCATGTGAAGCAGGGAGCATATGGGGGTGATTCTCATGTATCAATTCGAAATGCCTCTCACATCCGATGTGGGACTCGAGAGTCTCACATACTACTTAACGTAGTGTTTCGATGTCCTCGTTACTGTTGGCCCATATTGAGCGGCAATACTCCCGCAATTGGATGTGTGATATGGTCTATTTCTCCCACTTTGTTATTCTATCATCTTGTCGGGCTAGAGCCCAGTCCGACCTTGGAACACAAATTCGCTGAGAGAGGTCTTCTTCTGAAATCATTTGTAACAATTTGATCTGATCCGATCCACTGGGGCCAGCCACTTGAAAAGAGTACTCAAATATGGCACGGCCACGTAAGGTGACAGCTCTTTAGGGATGAATCACTTGTGAATTACTCCGTTGTGACAGCACATAAATTGATGGTAGATATTGATCTCGTGTAGGGGTAAGCGGCTCTAGGTTTCGTACATGTTCCATCTGAAACTTGAAACCTACCATGCATACCCTGGAACCTAAAACCTACCCTATCACAGGTTTTAGGTTTCACCTATATTATTAATTGAATGATTTCAATTAAACATTACCTTTTATGACCACAACTTACTGCTATAATCTACTGACCACAACTTATATTTAGACACAAGAAAAATATAAAACATTAACAACGTAAAAGTTTCAATCATAAAATGAAAGCTCAGACTAGTGGTTTTAAATTGTACACTCATCATTGGATGCCATGAAATATTGCAAGATCGCGCGAAGACACAAACAAAGAAAAACACAAAAATTTCTTCTAGGTTCTAAGTTCTAGGTAGGAACTTATCTGTAGAAACAAGTTCTCCAATTTTTGAAATATGGAACCTACCTTACATACCTTGGAACCTGCAACCGGACATGTTTCCATCGATCCGGTTCTTAGGTTCTTGTCTGATTCCAGATTCTAGGTAGACCGGTCCGGTTCTCAGGTTCCAAGTTCCACCCTAGAACTATACTCACCCATAATCTCGCGAGCCTCCATTTTTTACTCCTACTCTAGACAAAAGAAGCAATTGTAATTTCATACATTAACATATTTAATAGCCTATTGTTATTCATCCACCGACTCGGTTACTTGTCGTAGTTTGTTCTATTGTTTGATTGATTGTGTTCTTGTCATGGGTATTTTGTAAAGAGATAATGACATAAACAATCCTTGAACTTTGATCCAATGTACAATATAGTCCTCGAACTTTTAATTTATTCAATGTGGTCCCTAGACTTTTGGTACATATTCAATGTAGTCCCCGACCTATATGAAAATGTTCAATGTAGTCCTCCCTGAACTTTATGAAAATGTTCAATGTAGTCCCTGAACTTGAATAAATGGAATGACTAAATTGATCATTTTCATATAGTTCGGGTACTAAATTGAATATGTACCAAAAGTTCAAGGACGACATTGAACAAATTTAAAGTTTAGAGACCACATTGCGTATTGGGTTAAAGTTCAGGGACCACATTGAACAAATTGAAAGGTTGGGGACCATATTGCATATTGGGCCAAAGTCCAGGGACTGTTTGTGTCATTTTCCCTTTTGTAAATTAAGATGAAATGTGTGTGAATAATAAAATGCAGATTTTGTATTATCATGTCGTGCTTTTATTTTTTGTTAATTGATTGTTTTTTCTTTCGGGTTTTTTTCAATGAACTTCATTTTTTTTTTCACTCTCCATATTTCGTTGATTGTTGCCTAAAGCGGAATTCCTATTTGGATACGGACTAAACTAAATTTTGTGTAGAAAATAAATTGGAGTTGAACACTAAATTGGTGATGTCTCAAGTTGAGGATTTGCCTGAGTAATCTAATCAACAAATTTTCGTCGCTTGCACTTCAGAGAACTTGATAATTCAAAAAAAAAATGTCGGTAACTAACACAAATGAGATTTGGTAATGCAACTAACTTAATCAAAGTAAAGTTGGTAATTACACAAATTAAGGTTGATAATTTCTAAAAGTGTTCCGAAACTTAACAGGCTCCAAAACAAATAGAGGTTGTGATCTCATAGATAAGATTACAAATAAACATTGGTAAGCAACTCAAATGAGCATTGGTAAACCAAAATTAGTTAGTAACCTAACGGGAGAAAAGTTGTTATGTCACACAAATAAAAGTCGGTACATCCATATAAGACTTGATATTTTGGGCGTTTCGATGAATGACAAATAAAATTTGGTAAATGATATCAAAATTTGATAAATAAAAGAAAAGAAAAGAAACAAACGTTGGTAAGTGACTCAAATGAGAGTGGGTAACACAAAACTAGTTGGTAATTTAATCAGAAAAAAAACTTATTATGTCAGTCAAATGAAGATTTGTAAATTCCCGGAAGAGTTGGTAAATTTAAGACGATTAGGAAAAAGACAAACAAAAATTGATAAAAGATAAGAAAGATTGATACCTGTAGAAAGAGTCAGTAAGTTATAACAAGTTATCAAGAAATTAGGAGATTGAATTTTTTTTTATCTAACGGTTTTTTGACTTTTACAAACTTTTTCATAAATCTACCAACACAAAAAAAATTCCATTTGTTTGGGAAGCGGAATAGTAGAATCTTCCAAATAGCGCCAATACTCGTTAATATATGGCCTTTTCATTTCATGATTGTATTATATCTTTTTAGGTCTGTATTTTTATAATGTACACCATCAGTCCAAACATTTTCTACACAAGCGTTCATAAAATGGAAACTCTCGTTATTAAAGGAACCAATGCATTTACCAAGATTAAGAACGGGACACGCGCCGGCACATAACCACTGGTTGTGCAATAATTTTATTACACTGCCGGTGCAATGTAATACCGGAAAAAGAAAACGAAAGAAAGAAAACTCATTCACCCAAAATGGCAACTTCTTCAGCGATATTTGAATAGCATCATTTCTGGAAGTAAGAGGCTGCGACTGTCCTCGTCAGTTTTAGTGGTAAGACCAAAGTCATGCGATTTTAAGACATCTTTGTATAAATCAAAGTGGGTTAATTGCCCAGAAAGAGATGAGAAAGAAAAAACAGAGGATGAAAGTCCGCACGCATAATAATCATGGAGACAAGAGAAGCCTCCGGGCATCCAAATCTATATACAAACATGAATTCCGAGCACACGCTGAATTGAGTGTAGTAGTACTACCTGTTTTTTAAGGCAACAATTATCAGGTACATTAGTCCCTCATATTTAAATTTTCTCAGTCTACCCCCTCAACATCGTGAAATTGTTGCTACTTTATCAATGGTGTTGATTCCAACTGAAATCTCGGCTGAAACCCAAGAACTTGCTGCGAGGGCCTGCTGATGCCAAGGTTAATATTTTACCCAAAAAGAAGATATAGCCTTTCTGGATTGGAAAAGTTCTGCTACCTTGCCATAGGGGCACTTTCAGAATGGAGCTCCAGGGAGGTCAGTTCAAAAGAACCACTTGATTTGGTCACCGAAGACTCCTTCAATTCTGCCAGCACATGATTTATGTCCGGCCTTTGAATTGCCGTCGGCCTTGTACAAGACATAGCAATCTCCACTACTCTCCATGCTGAGCTGATGTCATATTTTCCTTGTAACCTTGGATCCATAATCCCCTGTACATCACCACTTTCGACGATGGGAATCAACCATTGAAGTATGTGCATGTTGGCGCTGCCATCCCGGGTTCTCATTATTGCAGGTCGTCCCGTGATCAACTCAAATAGTACAATTCCAAAACTATAAACGTCACTCTTCTTGTTAAAGTTTCCAGAAGATTGAATCCTGGGAGGAGGGAAAAAAATACAGATCTTTAAATCAAAGATGAAATCCTAGGCTATGTCAATCTTCATATGCAAATAGAGATCTTGAACTGAACCAGAGCAGTAATATTGAGTTTTAGCCATTACTCGGGATCGAGGTAGCCAGGAGTGCCCGCAGGAAAAGTTGACACATAAGAGTCGTTTTCAGTCGCAAAAGCTCTTGACAGGCCAAAATCAGCTATTTTGGCTCGGAAATCTTCGTTCAACAAGATGTTAGTAGTCTTCAAGTCTCTGTGGATGATGGGTGGCTTGCAACCGTTATGCAAATAGTCCAAACCTGAAATCCTCGCCAAAACTACGTCAAAAATGCCAAAGCAATGACAGGAAGAAAACCTACAACCGTGGATATCTCATTCATGTACCTTGTGCTGCATCCACAGCTATTTGCAGTCTCTTATTCCATGTCAAGACCTCCGGATGGTCCTCTGTTGGTTGCATCTTAACTTTACACATGAGCAAGAAATAGAGTTTTTCAGGATTATTTTATGGAAGAAACAACACAACAGAACATAAATACGCACCTGACAAATGTTGCCTTAAATTTCCATTAGCCATGTATTCATATATTAGTGCCATGTGCTTGGAATCATTGCAATATCCCAACAAAGAAACCAAGTTCCCATGGTGAACAATCATTAAGAGTTGAGCCTGGAGCATCACGAGTTTGCATTGTCATAACATATACTAACAATAATCTAATAGGAAGTTTCTGAACTACATCTGTGTAAGTGAGCATAATCTGAGTTTAAAAGGAAGAGTGATTCCATCATACTATCTAACCTCGGCTTGAAATTCCTTGTACCCTTGCTTTGATGATTCAGAGAGCATCTTCACAGCAACTACGGTGCCGTTATCTAGCGTACCAAGATAAACCTTTCCAAATCCACCTTCACCAATCACTCGTCCAAAGTTCCCTGTGACTCTTGAAATCTCTCCATACTTAAAAGGTCGATTCTTTAATCTCAGCATCCTTTCACTAGATTCTGTACCAAAAAGGTTCCTATGCGTATTGTGACTACCACTTTGGATAGTAGACTTTTAAGGCAAATAACTCCAATTGTGTTCCAACAATTAAAAGACGTAGGAAAGGTTTTTCTTATCTTGTTTTAAGAGCTAAATTAGTGGAGAAGAAGGCAAAAATCAAAAGATCTGGGCAGGGATTCTCTGTCACCTGCCTTCAATATGCTAACAAATAGATAAATGTTCTTTGCTCAGTACATATAGATAAGTTTGCACAATCAAACTTTCTTTTATGGACCATCAGAAAATTAAGGACGAAGTTGTACTCTCAAGTTGTTATAAGTCCTCGTGCATAGCACGGTTACCTTTGATGAACAAAATCATAAATTGTATTGTCAATAAGTTAAGCTGAATAACACACATTCTCTTTGTGATGCTGATGCGACCATGCTGTAGTGATCCCTGTCTCTCTTCTCTTCATTTTCTTTTGATCACTATGAACTCATATTACGAGCATTAGAAAATTTTGATTAAAGCCAACTTTCATTCATTCCTGATTGCAATGTCGATAAGATTGTAAAATGATATTATTAGGGTAGGTGAGGAGAAGGAAAGTTGCTGAGTCATGTGTTCTCAACTATATTATCCTAGAAAAGACATTGTTGCCAATAGAACTGTACCACAGGAAAATCAAATTCAAGATAGTCGTCAAATGTGGTGTAGATTGCGTGAGCAGGTATGATACTACATACCTATGATGCTTTTCCTCTACAAATCAGTATCTAAATTCCGATAAAAAAAAGTATCTAAATGACACTTCTGTATAATCTGTGAAAAAAATTCATATTGTTGATGAAACTAGCTCTCCGATATTTTGTCCGTCTAATCTATCTTCAATCTCTTAGTATTAATTTGTCAAATGAAATTCTTTAGAAAGAACTTCTCATTCAAGAATACATCCGTTATGCCTGATCGCAATGTGGATTATACTGTAAAAGAGTGCTCTTATAGAGGTAAGAACAGGGAGTAAGTTGCCAGTGATATCTTTCTCGACTAAATAAACCAAGAAATGTTTTTTTTTTTCAACAACCAAGAAATGTTGTTTAGTTTCATGTAAATATGCTGTGGAAAAGAAGTAGAAGAATAAGTTACCTATTGTCTGTTTCCTTCTAATCAACCCAATACTCAACACACAGATAACTACGAATACGACTGAAACCGATGCAACAACTGGGACCAAGATGGAGTTTTTAGCCTCCTTCTTTGGGCAAGGACTTGCCTGGCAAAGATCGGGGTTGTTGTCAAGACTGCAAGACAAGTAAGTAGGTAAAGTTATATCTCTCGAGTTGCTTTGCCTACAAGTTGATCACAAGCGGCCTTCATATTTGCTTGGAATCACAATAAAACATGTTATATAAAGTTCTTTCTATATTATGAATAGAAGAGAGAGAGAGAGAGAGAGAGAGAGAGAGAGAGAGAGAGAGAGAGAGAAACCTCAAGTCCAATGTCTTGTCTTCATGCCTCCGTTTAAGACCATAGGGAACTGAACCATTAAGCTTGTTTCCGCTGAGATTTCTGCAAAGCATAACCATGTATAAAGACCTATGCTCTGTTAATTTTTCAGGGCGCCACTAACGCACATTAACTTACAGAATTCTCAACTTTGGCAGATTTGCCAGAGTTTCCGGTATGGCTCCTGTAAGTTGATTGTTGGACAGATCTCTGAAACAAAGCGAGTCTGGGTAGTTAATTCTACATATCTCATCTGACATTTTGAGATTGGTTGGTCAGTGATCTTCAGGCCATTTCGGGGATACATTGATTATGAATAATAAAATCAACGACCATTTGAGCCAAAGAGGCCAAAGATATCGTTGCATTGTTTGAAAACCCAATGGTCAACATAAGCTTATTCCAGTAAACACTCACTCTTGAAACCTCGAAAGTTACTTTTTCTTCAGAATAAGAAAAAGCGAGCTCCATAGCAAAAAGTAGGATGTCACAACACATTCAAACAGTAATTATCAAATCTGTGCCGTTAAAACACTACCTAAAATCCTTCCAACAAAAGTTGACCCCCGTGGAGTGCTTATATCGTATCTGTTAATCATGAGAAATGTGAAGTAGAAAACACTGCTAAAATCACCATGGTAATACTCTTTTTTCGATTTTGTCATGTGCGGACATTTACATGCAAGATTGACCCAACGAAGATCTAAAGTGCACTCAATCCTAAAACACCATCCTCTCAAAAAGGGCCTCACTGGGCTCGTACTTACAAGGACTCCAATTCCAGTAGATTTGATAGGGAAGAAGAGATGATGCCCCTCAAATTGCTAGAGCTCAGGTTCCTGGCCATAATCAATAAAATGTGAGGAAGCTGTGTCATCGCCATGTTCTCAAAGGCAGTAATGTCGGTTCGATACATAAATGTTTATGCACTCAACTGTAGAGAATACAATGTTACCTAAAATTAAATTGGAGAAACGCACAACTGATGGAGTTTTTATAGATTAATGTAGTCATATAGCGGAATGAACTTTCAATTCTTTTAAAGTTGGGTTAATACCACAAAAAAATCACAAAATATGCCCACTATAACACAAATACCCCAAACTTTTCTTGTATCACTAAAAACCAAAAACTTGCCTATTGTGACATAAATACCCCAAACTTTTTTTGTGCCATAAAAAACTCCAAACATATACTAGTGTGACAAATATACCCTAGATAAAACTGAAATAGAAGGTATATATGTCATACATGTATATGTTTGGGTTTTTTCTTGACACAAAAAAAGTTTGGAGTATTTGTGTCATAGTAAGTATAATTTGAGGTTTTTTTGTAGTATTTGCCCTTTAAAGTTTCATCGGCGGTACCGGAATCATACTACAAGAAATAGTGCAAGGAGACTTACAGTGAAATAACCCTCGGAGGATTTGCATAGCTACAATTCAGACCATCCCATGCCAATTTGCTTGGTACACATGGATCACCTTGCCAGCTATCTTTATTCACATTATACTCTGCCTTGGTGCCAGTGAGAGCTTTGACTGTAGTTTATAACACAACAAGATCAGTTTGCTTCAAGAGAAGGATGGTGGAAAGATGGGGATTTCGAGCAGATAGAAGTCATGCATAAAGTTATATCTTTCCCTCTCTAAAGAATGGTAACATTATGGAAATGGTCAAAACACTTCCATGTGCAATTTGAAGTGATTTTACAATAATAATATATGCTGAGCGAGGAATAGCTCGTTCATCATCAACTTTAATATTTCAAAGCTCACCTGAAGGAAACTCTTTTACTATCTCTAGATTTTTCGGTCCACAAACATCTATAAACTAAGTTTCCACTGCAGATTTTCTTCCTTGCTCTCTGAATGACCACAAAAAACTTGGCTTATCGTTCACACTATTAAGCACAGTTTTTAACCATCATATCTAACTCTCCTCATCCATCTCTTGCAAATTCCCAAACTCCCTTTCATTGGAGCAACCAAGGCAAGTGAGTATAAGAAATTAGCTTCCTAGAGTTTGCGTGTAAGGAGTCCTAGGAAGTGTGAATTTTAAAGAGTGTCCTAGAGAGGGATAAGTCCCAGAAAAGTCCTAAACCTATTACATTAATACCAATTTAGTCATAAACTTTTTAATTGTATCAATTTAGTCATAAACCTTTTGGCCTGATGTCAATCCAGTCCTTCCAGCTAATTTTGGCTATATATTGCCAATGTGGATGCCTGTCGACCTACGTGGCACAACCGGGCCGGTGCTGACTTGAATAATTTTTAATAATATTTTTAACATTTTTAGATATTTTTATTACTTTTTCTTTTCTTTTATTTTCCTTTCTTCTATATTTTGCTAGTGACCAGCTACTGGACATGGCCGGGTGGCCTAGCCTTGCACGGGAGAGGGTTGTCGTCGCCGGCCACAGGCGAGGCCTGGCCGACCCTCGCCTAGACGAGAGCAAGCCTCGGTGAGGGCTCCTCTCGCTAGTTCTAGCAAGGCCTCCTTGGCCTGGGCAAGGGCCAACCTAGCCAGATTTGGCAAGGGGAGTCATCGCTAGGGCCACTCTCGCCCAAGCCAGAACTAGTGAGGCCGATCGGGCTTGGGCGAAGGGAGCCCTCGCCGAGGCTCGCCCTTACCTAGGCGAGGGTCAGTCGGGCCTTGCCTGTGGCAGGCAACGGCAACCCTTGCCTAAGCGAGGCCAGCCCACCCGGTCATGGCCGGTGGCTAATCACTGGCAAAAGGTAAAAGATAGGAAAAAAGAAAAGTAGGAAAAAAAAGATAATAAAATATGAAAAGATAATAAAAAAAAGGAAAATTTTAAAATATTATTAAAGTTTATCCATGTCATCGCCAGTAGTGCCATGTCGGCCAGCTGGCGTTTATATCAGCAATATCCTATCAAACTTAGCCGGAAGGACTGAATTGGCACTAGGTCAGAAGGTTTTGGACTAAATTGGCACAATTAAAAGTTTAGGATTAAATTGGCACAAATGTAATAGGTTTAGGACTCTTCTAACACTTTCTTCTGTCCTAGAGAAGTGTGAGTGTACTCTTTTAATCTCTGGAGTGTTGAATGGGATATATACCTATTAAACAAATTATTACTTAAAAAACTTGGTTTCTCTTCCTTTCAATTCAGCAATCTAATACCAAAGCCAAGTTAGCCAAAACTGTTTATGTGTTGTTCATGCCAAGGCTTGTACTTCACAATATTTATGGCAGCACTAGCACAAGAGAAAGTAGAAGAGTGAAAGACTACCATCACCCACCAAAAAAAAAAAAAGATTACCATCATCTTGGGCTGTCGGTACATTCAGAAGTTCTTTAATTTGAAAGACCTCCAAGGCATTGATGATCGGTGGCGGATATCCAGACTGCCTCGTCGTTGCTTCAAATGAGAATTTGATCTGGGACCCGGAGACCGGAGTGGAAACTATGGTCACAGGCTTCAAGTACTCGAGCCTCACCGTCTCCGTGAATTGGCCATTACTTGTGGAAACCTTGAGCTCTCTTTGCTGGCCACTTGGCAAGATTTGGGTTTCGGCAAAATGGAAGTAGCAAATCCATTTAGACGTCAAGTTGTACGGCGTAAAATAAAAGATTAAGGTAGAGTTAACATCATTCGCCATTTGAGCGGTCTGGAGGACGTCCCCTGGAACCTTATAGGCGTCGTTGTTGTTAGACAAATCTGAGGCGGATGTCCCTGGGTTGAGCATACGCCATGCAGGAGAGCTCCAACTTTTCCAGATGCGATCATAAACATCGTCGGGGTACCTGGGTGAGACATTTTGACGAACTATTCGTGTGATGCCAATGCAGTGTCCCGTGTAACATGTTCTATATGCCATTTGCAGCGTCTCCACTACAACACCTCTTGAACTTGTACTATTTATGTTGCGATGCTCTTATTTCTTGTTCAAATGCACTTGCCACCAATCCAATTTCGAGGCAATTAGTCCTAACTTGGCCTCTGATTGGGTGATTATTCGCTCACTTATCACTCCCTGTAACTTTCACTAACAAAAAAAGAAGTTCATACTGCTTAATTAATCATTCACACCCATAAAACTGACACGAAGGGAGTTCCAAGGTCCAAGGGACAAATCCTCTTGTCGTAATTTGTCGTAACTTTTTATAATTTTTTTCGTAAATTGTAACACAAAAATATAAAGGCTTTACAATGGGCGACACTTATTATTTTCTCGATTCGACGGTCATTAAAGGATTGGGATCTCTCCCCTAGAGATCCATAAAAACACTCGTTATTCTGACTCATCGGCCTCTCTCTATTGAGAAAGTCTGAATTTTAAGTATATAGTTTAAAATAGAGCACCCACAATAGAAATTGTCCCTTTTTGTCAATAGTATATACGTATGAACGGAGATGTTGATAACACTTGAGCACTTCTAATAATTTGACAAAAGATGAAGGCTTTTCATTGATCTCCAATGCATCTAAAGTGTTAGAAATATTAAAAATTGTTTTTGTCTATACCAAACTTGGTCCTCAAGATTGTAGATCAAACTTGGGTCTTCAAATTTAACAAGTCAAACTTGGTCTTCAAGAAACTTCACCACCTTAGGAGTAGTATAAATAAGTTGTCCCCTCCTTATTTGTGTTAGTGTGTGGAAAGCCATAGAAAGAGAGAGTTGAGAGTTGTGAAAAAAAGCTTGTAGAGCTAAGCTTGTATTTCTTTGTGTAAAGCCTATGAAAAAGGCATTTCGAATATTATTGTATCTCGTTTGTGTATTTGTGTGTTCCTCACCAAAATCTTCAAAGTTTCTCTATATCCTTTTTTGGTTCCTACAACTGGTATCAGAGCTAGCAATGGCATCCATCAGTTCCATTCAATTACAACTTCCAAAGTTGAACGGAAAGAATTTCAACAACTGGTCCGTTCAGATGAAGGTTCTCTTCAAATCGCAGGATTTGTGGAATCTAGTGGAAAATGGCTACATTGAAGTAGCCGATGCTAAAGAATTCGAGGCTTTAAGAAAGGAGAAGAAAGACTCTTTGGTGGAGTTTCGGAAGAAAGATCAGAAAACATTATATGCGATCTTTCAAGCCGTGGATGAAACGATATTTGAAAAAATATCGAGTGCAGAGACCGCGAAAGAAGCGTGGGATATTTTGCAAAAATCCTACAAAGGAGATGATCATATTAGGCGGGTGCGGCTCCAAACACTTCGAGGAGATTTCGAGTCTTTACGCATAAATGACTCTGAATCTATCTCGTTGTACTTTGATCGTGTGCAAATCATCGTTAACCAATTGAAGGTTAATAGTGAAAAACTCTAAGATGTTCGAGTTGTAGAAAAAATCTTAAGGTATTTGACTAAGAGAATTGACTACGTTGTTGAGGCGATCGAAGACGGCCAAGATATATCAACCATGACGTTGGAGCAGTTGATGGGTTCATTATGCTTGCATGAGCAAAGAATGAATCAGAAGTCCATCGGTTTGAATCCTGAGCAAGCATTGCAAAGTTGGTTCGTTCTATCAAGTCGAGGAGGCTATCAAGGCGGTCAAGGTCAAGGAGGAGGCCGAGGTAGAGGTGGAAATCCAAATTTCACCGGAAAATTTAAACCACGTGACAAATCAAAAGTCAAATGTTTTAAATACAATAAATTTGAACATTACAAAGCCGAATGCCGGGCAAAGGCGACGTACGAACAGGTGGAACATGCACATGCCATCGGTGCTGAAGAACACATGCTACTAGCATGTAAGAAGGATGACTCGAGTATCGAAGATACCAACATATGGCACCCGGATACTGGTTGCAGCAATCATGTGACTGGCCGAAAGGAGTTATTCTCGCAGCTGGATGAGACAAGTCAAGGTGAAATCAACTTCGGGGATAAATCGAAAGTTCCCGTGATGGGGCAAAGGTAACATCAATATCAAGTCAAAAGATGGTACTAATGTTACTATTGCGGATGTTTACTTTGTGCCAAGACTTTTTTGGAATTTGCTAAGTGTTGGACAACTTTCCGAAAAAGGCTACAAAGTTCATATTGAAAATGGAATTTACACCATCAGAAGTGTCAGCGACAAGTTGATTACGAAGGTACAAATGACAAAGAACCAGATGTTTCCCTTGACTCTTTACACGATGAATCTCTTGAGTTTTCAAGCGATGATGAAAGACAACAACTGGTTATGGCATCTTCGATTCGGGCATCTAAATTTTCGTGGACTAAAATTACTTGTCCAGAAAAAGATGGTGACTTGCATGCCTTTGATTGATTGTCCAGATCGTCCATGCGAAGGATGTTTTGTTGGAAAACAACATCAAGAAACTTTTCCAATTGGAAAAGCCAGAAGAGCAAAACAACCATTGGAGTTGGTACGTACTGACATATGTGGTTCTGTTGAGGTTGAATCATTCGGACAAAAAAGGTACATGCTAATTTTTATGGATGATTTTACTAGAAAAACTTGGCTATATTTCTTGAGAGAAAAATCCGAAGTTTTTGGCAAGTTTAAAGAATTTAAAGTCTATGTTGAAAAACATAATGGCTTTATTTTGAAGACGTTGAGTTCGGATAGAGGTTGAGAATTTACCTCAAATGAATTTGACAAATATTGTAAAATTCATGGAGTAAAACGTCAATTGATTGCCAGCTATACTCCTTAGCAAAATGGTATAGTAGAAAGAAAAAATAGAACAATTTTTGAAATGGTAAGAAGTATGTTAAAGCTAAAAATTTACCCAAGAAGTTTTGGGCAGAAGTAGTTGCATGTGCTATTTTTGTGTTGAACAGGTGTCCAACGAAGATTGTTCTTGGAAGAACCCCAAAAGAGGCTTGGAGCGGCAACAAACTAGATGTTTCGTTCCTACGAGTATTTGGGTGTGTGGCATATCCCCATATACCAGATGAACGAAGGAAGAAGTTGAATAACAAAAGCGAGAAGTGCATCTTCATTGGCCACAGTGACACAACTAAAGGTTATAATCTGTATAACCCAGTCACTGAAAAGGTGATGAAGATGAAGCCTGGAAGTAGAACCAAAAAGGTGACTAGAAAAACATTACCATCGAAGATGAATCATTGGAGGGAGATACAGAAAAACCTCCATTATCTTCGACCAGCGGTGCATCTTTTTCATCATCTTCAATTGGTGGTGCATTTTTTTCCCCAACAACAGCTTCAGAACCACCTTTATGTCGTTCACAATGATTGCGAGAGACTCCAGCAAAATTCAAGGATTATATGGTCACAAGGAACGATGACAATGATAGTGATGAAATCACTGATAAAACTATGGTAAACTTTTGTTTATTTGTTGAATGTGATCCTATATCCTAAGATAAAGCAGTTATAGAAGAAAAGTGGATCCAAGCAATGGATGAAGAAATCCACTCCATTGAAAAGAATCACACATGGGTGCTAACTTCTTTAACACCTGGTAATAAGCCCATTGGTGTCAAATGGGTGTACAAGACAAAGTACAAACCCGACGGCTAGGTGGACCGTTACAAAGCCAGATTGGTTGTGAAAGGCTATAAGCAAAGCCAAGTATTGATTATTTTAAAGTATTTGCACCAGTGGCTCGAATGGATACCATTCGGATGGTCTTTGCACTCGCAGCTCAGAAGAGGAAGATCCATCAAATGGATGTGAAGTTAGCATTTTTTAATGGTGTCCTTGAAGAGGAAGTCTATGTGGAGCAACTACAGGGTTATGAGAAGAAAGGGTATGAAAATCAAGTTTACAAGCTAAAAAAGGCATTGTATGAGCTAAAACAAGCACCTCGTACTTGGTACACGCGGATCGACACGTACCTATTAGAGCATGATTTTCAAAAGTGCCATATGAGCATACATTATATATCAAGTCAAATACTAACGGTGACATAATAATTATGCGTCTTTATGTTGATGACTTGATATTTATAGGAAGCTGTGAAAAGATGTTTGCTAAATTCAGGGAGGCTATGACTAGCAAATTCAAGATGACAAATTTAGGATTGATGTCCTATTTTCTAGGCCTTGAAGTGAAGTAGACAAATGATGGCATATTTGTTTCATAGTAGAAATATGCTAATGATATTTTGAAGCAACTGAAAATGGAATCACTCAAGCCAATTCGAACTCCTGCTGCAGAATGGTTGGAGCTAAAGAAAGAAGGAACCGATGAACTAGTAAATTCCATTTATTTTAAAAGTATTGTTGGCAGTTTAAGATATTTGACTTCTACTAGGCCAGATATTACTTATGGCGTGGGAATTATTAGTCAGTTCATGAAAAAACCATACCAATCACATTTGCAAGCAGCAAAAAGAATTCTACGGTATGTCAATGGAACTCGTGATCATGGAATTTTATATTCTTACACTGACAATTTCAATTTAATGGGGTGTACAGATAGTGATGGGGTGGTATGTGCGATAACAAGTCGACAATTTCCGGTGCTTGGCGACCACTGCCGGCGACTAAGATCGGCGGCGGCGTCGGCAGACGGCGACCGGTGGTGGCGACGGTGACGGGTGACAGTGACGGCGACCGGCGGCGACGATGGCGACCGATGGTGGCGATCGCGACCGGTACCGGTGACCGGCGGCGATGATGGCGATCGGTGGTGGCGACTGCAACTGGTGGCGGCGACAACCAACAGCGGCCTACGGCGGTGGCGGAAGGCGACTAGGGGGGATAAAAAATATTGAAAATAAAATGGTGAAAGAAGAAGAAGAGGAAGAAGAAGAAGAAGAAGAATCATGGAAAATGACTTCCTTTTTTGAGAAAGAGGAAGTCATTTTCCACAAATTTGTTCATGTTTTCCCTCATTGAGGGAAAATGTTTTCTGCCCCCCGAACACCGGAAAACTCGGAAAATGTTTTCTTGGAAAACATTTTTCGCCAAACGAACACAGCCCAATTATCAATATATTCGTGAGCTGGTCAAAGATGGTGAGATTGAACTTGATTTTTGTAGATCTGAGGATAAGATTGTAGATATTTTGACGTAATCTTTGAAGGCAGATTTGTTCGAGAAATTGAAGACGATGTTTGGTGCTGTTGATTTCCAAAATCAAGTATAAGGGAGGATGTTAGAAATATTAAAAATTGTTTTTGTCTTTATCAAACTTGGTCCTCAAGATTGTTGATCAAACTTGGTCTACAAGTTTAACAAGTCAAACTTGATCTTCAAGAAAACTTCACCACTTTAGTAGTAGTATAAATAAGTTGTCCCCTCCCCATTTGTGTTAGTGTGTGGAAAGCCATAGAAAGAGAGTTGAGAGTTGTGAGAAAAAGCTTGTAGAGCTAAACTTGTACTTCTCTATGTAAAGCCTATGAAAAAGGTATTTTGAATATTATTCTCTCTTGATTGTGTATTTGTGTGCTTCTCACCAAAATCTTCAAAGTTTCTCTATATCCTCTTTTGGTTCCTACGTAAAGTTCGCAAATCCGCAAATATCTTTGATGTCTAGTTCTTACCCAAAAATTCTGTGTACAAAATTATAATTCAGAACTAATATGCATAACCGCAATAATGTATTTTTAAATGTCTTTACAATTTTTTAAAGTTAAATTTAAATCTTTCTCCACCAAAAATTGAACTATTTACCCCTTTTTTTCTTTTCAATATTTATTAACTTTTCTCACTCTCTTCCACACACATAATTTCTTGTAGCAAGAAAGATGACATATGCTAACAGTTGTTTTTTTTTAACCAAAAAAAAAAGAAAGAAAAAAAGAGAACTCACCTGATGGTCGAATTTGAGCCTCCGATGTCATATCTGAGATCAAGCGTCAAGATTCCTGATTCAATTTGATAGATAGAATTGTCCAAAGTTCTAAGTTCCAATGCCGAAATAAACGGCACTCCTTTACCAATATTTACGAGGCACACTTGTATATCATCCCTTTGGGCCACATAGAGAATTTCGTAGTGCACTTTATCAGTCTTGTCAACCGTGGCCCAATAATTAACATCAATGTATAGGTCGAATATAGGATTTTGGTTGTTCTCATCGTAGTTCCCATACCAAAATGATGCCCTAATCAAGTACGTGTTGTTCTTGCCTTTGTCTGGTTTCAGGGTGTAGCAGTTTCTCGTCCCATTGACAAATCTTCTTAAATTTTTCAACCATTGCCAGTATGGCTGGTTGATGAGCCTTGTGGATATCTGCATGCTCTCTCCAGAGTCTATGAATCCTTTGTCCGTCAAAAAATCTATGCTGATCTCGTAGTCGGTGTATGGATTTGGTGCTCCACAGTCGACACTTATGAAACCTTGAAACTCAGACAATGAAAATGGAATAAATAGTCGCTGGAATTACGACTTTTCCAAGTTAAATGTTCCATTTGGAATTGAGACCACGTCAGACGAGACCAATTCATAATCTATTTATTTGTTTTTTGGAACAGATAAGACCATGTTTTTTATTAGTCAAAATTTAGGACTCTCTCTTCATTATGTGATATAAAAAGAGCAATCAAGCATTTCTTTGAAAAGGAGGTTCACATCACTAGTAATGGATCGTGTTATGATTGATATGATGAACGGAAGAACGAAGTTTTGGAGATATAGATAGAATGTATTAGAAGTAGGACTCTAATCTCATTAGTTGCCACTAATAAACGAAATGTGGATATGGAATCATAGATTAATAAACTATTTGTTGGGTTCTGTAATGGTATCGTGAATATCAAACGGAACAAGAAATCAATCGATTTAATCTTGAATCTATAATATCGACTTGTATTTGTTTAAAAGTACAATTCTATAACTTGGAACATTATTATGATTTTATAATTATCAAAGTTAACGGACATCAATCTAAATTTGGAATTAATTAATACACATCATAATAACTTTTGTGCGGCGCTCACATGTGTGCCAGAACTTTTTTCTTGATCACTTGAGCAACATGACTTCAAAAAAAACGTTCACTTGAATGTCATATCATTCATTGATCACTTAAATGTCATAATTTAAAAAAAAATGTTTATTCCAATGCCGAAAATCCGACTTGGCATGGTACTTGGGATGAATGTTTCTAAAAAGTTATAGAAATCAAGTGATTAATTGAAAATTTATTTTAGCACTCAAGTGATTGAAAGGTAGAGGAAAAAAGAGACTTAAAAGAAAATAACTGATGTAAGATCTTATGGATCGCTATAGGCAATAACATTGTAGGAATTGAAGAGAGAGAGAGAGAGAGAGAGAGAGAGAGAGAGAGAGAGAGAGAGAGAGAGAGAGAGAGAGAGAGAGAGAGAGAGAGAGAGAGAGAGAGAGAGAGAGAGAGAGAGAGAGAGAGAGAGAGAGAGAGAGAGGTACCTGGATTTTGTTGGGCTTGAACCACAAGGACGAGTGCTGAAGCTAAAGAAGCAAGCAACGCAAACGAGAAAGCTGTAATTGATCTTGCCATTGTCATCAGGGCAGTGGAGATTGTGGAACTGAGAAGTGTGAGGAAGATATGCGTGCACGCCTCTGGTATCATATATATATCTGTGTTTAACAAGTGCTGATAGTCAAAAATTAGTTTCTTTTTTTTTATTGAAAATTCTAAGAGGAAAAATAACGCACGATCCCTTACTTACCAAAAAAAAATAATAATAACGCACGATCCCGTGTGGTGCTTGGTCGCCCACACATTAGTCTCATCTTGAATTTTCTTCAGTCTACAGCACGAGAAGACCAAGTCGTGCTGCTAGGTCTTCGTCCGCATATGGATCCAAGTCCAGCGGTGTGTTTGTTTTGGTGAAAGTATTTTTCTGGAAAGTATTTTCCAGACTTTCATCCGTTTGGTTCTCCGAAAGTGATTGGTCAATGAAAAATACTTTCCGATCAACACAAATATAATGTTTAATTTTAGAAAAGTGAATTCCCCAATCTAAGAAGGTGAAAACACTTTCCGGAATTACTCATCTTGAATTTTTAATAATTTTTTCTTTTCTTTTCTTTCTTTTTCTTTTCTTTCTAAGAAAGAAAATATTCATGTATTTTCTTTTCTTAATAAAAATAATCTAAAAATAACAAATAATTAAAAAATTTAAATTTTTTTGATAATTTTCACTATCAAATTTTTCTCACCAAACAACTGAAAAAATTCTTTCTAAATCTTTTTCAGGTTTTAGCCAAACACAGAAAAATGAACTCATTTTCTTGGAAAATGATTTCCTGAAAAGTATTTTCCAGAAATGGTACATTTTTAGCAAAACAAACGCACCCTTAAGTGTAGCTTTTGATTGATGAAGATGGACCATTGGCAAATTCGAAAACGATACATCATTTTCGAAGAACCAAACGGATGAAAGTTCGAAAAAACACTTTCACCAAAACAAACACACCGTTAGACTTGGATCCATATGTGGACGAAGACCTAGCAGCACGACTTGGTCTTCTCGTGTTGTAGACTGAAGAAAATTCAAGATGAGACTAATGTGTGGGCGACTGAGGGCCTGCATGATAACCATTCTGGTTCAGTCCAGAACTGGTTTTTTGTTCCCGGAATCAGTTTTGGACCAGAAACCCGTTTGGTAACGCAATTTCATTTTTCTATTTCCGGAACAAGTTTGCTTCCAAAACTGATTTTGAAATCAGAAATGAGAACCAAAAAAAAGTTGGTTTTTCATTTCTGGAACAAAAGTGAGAACCATTTCTGAGGAATTCATTTTCTTCAACACACATATTCATATGGAAGTCGTGATCTTTAAGGTGAGAAAAAAAAGCAAAAAATCAAAAAATTCAAAACTTAACAGAATGGTTTAGAATCTGTGGCTACCAACTTTCAGTGAAATTTAAATTTTTTTAGGCTACCGAAAAAAATAAATAAAAATAAAAAATTTCAAAATTTCACAAAATAGCTTAGAAAACCTATGGCCACCCACTTTGAGCAAAATTTAATTTTTTTAGTTGCCAAAAAAAATAATAAATAATAATAAATTCTAAAATTTAAAAACTTCACAGAATATCTTAGAATACCTGTGGCCACCCAATTTGAGCGAAATTTTATTTTTTAGGTGCAAAAAAAATAAAAAAAAGTAAAAAATCAAAATTTCAAAACTTCACAGAATGGCTTAGAATACTTGTGGCCATCCACCTTGAGTGAAATTTAAATTTTTTTGGGTGCTGAAAAAAATAAAAAAAATAAAAAATTTCAAAACTTCACAGAATAGCTTAAAATACCTGTGGCCACCCACTTTGAGTGAAATTTAAATTTTTTTATATGCCAAAAAAAATAAAAATAAATAAAAAAGTAAAAATTTCAAAACTTTACAGAATTGCTCAAAATACCTGTGGCCACCCACTTTGAGCGAAATTTTATTTTTTAGGTGCCGAAAAAAATAAAAAAAATTTCAGAACTTCACAAAATGGCTTAGAATACCTGTGGCCATCCACTTTAAGCGAAATTTAAATTTTTTTATGTGCCGAAAAAAATAAAAATAAATAAAAAATAAAAAAACTTCACATAATTGCTTAGAATACCTGTGGCCACCCACTTTGAGTGAAATTTAATTTTTTTTAGGTGTTGAAAAAAAATAAAAATAAGCAAAAAAGAAAAATTTTCAAAACTTCACAGAGTGACTTAGAATACATGTGGCCATCCACTTTGAGTGAAATTTAATTTTCTTTAGGAACCAAAAAAAAAATTAAAAAAAATCAAAAATACCATCGGGGCATCTAAAAAAAATTAAATTTTACTCAAAGTGGGTGGCTAGAGGTATTGTAAGTCATTCTGTGAAGTTTTGAAATTTTTGATTTTTTGATTTTTTTGGGCACCTAAAAAAATTTAAATTTCACTAAAAGTGGATTGCCACAGGTATTCTAAGCAATTCTGTGAAGTTTTGAAATTTTTGATTTCTTGATTTTTTTTGAAAAAATTCAACAAATTTCCTATTTTCCCGAAATCTAAATTTTTTTTATTTTCTCGACATTTTGATGATTTTTTTCTGGAATTTTTCAATTTTTTGGGATTTTCTGAATTTTTTTAAAGATTTTTATGAATTTTTAGGATTTTTTATTATTTTTATTCCATTTCTAAAAAAATGGATTTTTGTTCCTGAAAATAGAATTTTCTGTTGTTTATCAAACGGGTTTTTATTTCAGGAAACAGAAATTTTGTATTGTTATCAAACGGGTTTCTGTTCTAGAAATAGAAATTTTTTGTCATTATCAAACGGGTTTTTTTTCTCAGAAACTCATCCAGGAACCAGAAATAGAAAAATCTATTTCTGGTTCAGGAACTCATTCCGGAACAGAATGGTTATCATGCGCGCCCTGAAGAAAAAGGAGGAGCTTAATTCACTTTCATTTGTTTGGTTCTCCATTATGTATTGCAATAAGCTCCTAGACTATTGTGTACTGCAATTAGCTCCTCCTTTTGTTCTCTTACAGTTGGAATACTTCTATTTCTTTAGATCGAAGAGATAACCATTCCAACCAACTTTCATTAGACTTTTAATGGATTCGGTAACGTAACGCTACACTTTAAGTAGACATACAAGGCGGTGACTGTTTCAGTAGATCTTACTTATATATTACATCACGGGACCTCACCTATTCGATGTGAGATTTCAGCTTACACGGGGTAAGTGTTGAATTTCAATATCACGGTTAAGCCCCAGAGTGGCCATTTTAATGAAGCCGCTTGATTCCATCTCACCATTTTCCACTCTCTGCCTTGCCATGTCTATGGCCAAACGTTGCTTCTGTTCTGCCAATACGTGACTTATGTCTGGCCTCTGAATTGCAAATGGTGGCATACATGACATCACCGCTATCTGCACACCTTTCCGAGCGGGGCTTATGTTGAACTACTGTCCGTTTAGTCTTTGGGTCTGCAATTCTCTCTCCGTCTCCTCTTTTGATGATCGGAGTCACCCACTAAATTTCCTTAAGTCTATATTAACCGAGTCATGGCTACAATTCAAGAAGACCGAGACTAGCCACTAGGTCTTCGTCCGCAAATGTGTCAAAGTCCAAGAACCAACATAAACGTCAGTTGACAGCTTTTGACTGATGACATATCGACCAGTGGTAAATTCGGGACAATACATCATGTTTTGCGCTAATTATTATGCATGTATCATTATCACACTCCACCGTGCAATTAACTTTTTTTTTCTTGCTACAGGCATCCGCCATGAAAATCCAGTGGGTAAATTACGAGAAGGACGAGAAGTTTATAGCAGCATGAGTTTTGGCTCACATATTTGTCATTTGGCATGGCCCAAGGTAATTGATCGATGACGAAGTTTTCATGGTTGACAAGAACTTACTTCGAAATTTCATTGCTACCTCTACATTATTTGCAACACCTTCAAATGAATCATCTGTATCAACGAAGCTTACCACAGTTCGGAAGGACCAGCTTCACTTGTCATGTGTCATCTCCGAGGCTAATTTTGCGATTTCTACCACTCAATATTATTCTTTAAAAAAAGGTAATTTGCTTATGCATGGCTAACCGGAGAATCCGTAACTTAGTATATATTGCTTTCAATGAAAATGATATTTCAAAAGAAATATATTAGAAACATTAAAAAGGACCTTTCATCATGGACTTGTGGGCAAATTTACCCCGTCTTAAATGTGAATAGGCCTGTCTAATTAAATATAGTTAATACGTTGTGGAAAGGTGATATGATAGTCACATCTCTATCTTGAAATCTATGTTGTCTAAATTACTGGATTTATTTATCCTCGTTACTTAGTTTGCTGCCTTTTAACAATATTACTTCTATTTTTTCGGCTTGTACAGAGGAAATAGCTATATTTCCGGAAGGTCGGGTCACCCCACGTGTTTCTCAAGAAAAGTAAAAAAGAAATCTAGGCTTATTTGCCCTTCTTAGAATATATTATGCCTTAACGACCTGGATGGAGTCTTCAAAAGAAGTATTCCATTGAACTGTTCGTGGGTCTACAATGCTGTCTATGTTTTCCTTTTTGATGATTGGAGTCACTCAATGAAGTATGTGGATGTTACCCTCTCGGGTTCTTATTACTGCAGGAAGGGCAGTCATCAGCTTGAACCGGCAAGCTGCAAACGTCACTTTTCTTCTTAAAGTTGCCAGAGGAATGAAATCTGTCATAGATAATGTAAATATAAATGTTTCTATGATAACTTCAAAGAAATTATGTATGAAGTGAAGGGTTAAAGCTTCAGGATGTTTCAAAGCTTACTGAGAATAACATTTCAAGCCTTCGCAGAAATGTTTAATGTTCATTCCGTACTCGGGGTCAAGGTAGCCGGGTGTGGCAGCATCAACAGGTGTGAAATTATGTAAGTTGTCGAACCCTGCATACATGGGAGTTGCTCCAATGCCAAAAAAGACAAGGAAGATAAACTTATGTGGGAAAGAGACCAGAAATAAGTGCACGCTATCTTATCATACACAATTTCATCGTCTCCAAACGCTCTGAACTTTCCTTGTGGAAACAGCAATGATTAGCAATTGATAAGCATTTGTCTCGCCATTCCTACCTACTTGGTAGGGAGAAATGACAACACAAGTGTCATAACTTTCATATTATGCTCATTTGAGGGCCATTACTTTTTATTAGATTAGTTGAATGTCATGTCTTTTTAAAAATATCTACCACAATTGCTTGAACATTTTTAAAAAGTTATGGCACTCAAGTGATTGATTAAAAGCTAGAGCACTCAAGTGAATATACTGGTTGAAAAAAAGTTACGGTACTTAAATGAGCACCGTAAGAGAGTTATCGTACTTATGTTGTCCTTCTCCCTAGTTGGAAGTATCGTGTTTTTGCTAAGTGAATTTTGTTTACATTAGTTAGGATCACCATAGGAACACATGGTTAAGTTTTTCTTATGGCTAGAGATACATTTGAGTACATACTGACGTTTACCTGCCTATCAAATGAATATGTTCAGCAAATCCTCTTATATCTTGACTCTGAGAATATTGTATATGTCATACTTTTGTGGTGAGCCTTAGCTTCCTGGTGTTATAATGGCCTTATCGATGCAGAAGACCGAAAGTCTAGTTAATCACTGCAAAAACCATAAGAGTAAAGCTAAGGAATTACTTACCTGTTACTGATAGGCGTTGCTGTTAATTACCCTTAGCCATATATCCGTAAATTATTAAAGCAATATTATCAAAGTCATCGTAATATAATTCGACTAGAGAAACTAAGTGCAAGTGAGAAACAATCATCAAGAGTTGTGCTCGCAAATATCAAAGATTTGCTTTCGTAAACAACACAGATTGGTTTACTTAGTTGCTAGAATCATGTAAGATTGTATTCGCAGCACACAATATAATGAAGTCTAGACCAAATAATAGTATGAGATGTGATCATTGCATGACCTCTGCATGAAATTCCTTGTATCCCTGAGATTGGCTACTCCACCTGTCCAATTTCCATCATAGACATCCTTTGGGTACCCGATGAATGCATGAAGCAATGTTCACTAAATTTGATCATAGATCTCGTTCGTGACACGTGGCATGTGTTTTGACTCTCAAGTGATAAAAGGACAAAAGGGATGCATTTCGCCCCGTGATCTAAGGACCGAGATGCATTGATTGACGAGGTTAGACCCGGTTAATTACTTTAACCGCGTGAAATATGATTTCTTTGGGGACAGGACAGGTACTTGACAAAGGGGGTGCATTTCGCCCCGCGATCTAAGGGCAGAGATGCATTGACTGATGGGTTAGACCCCGTTAATTACTTCAGCCGTGTGAAATATGATTTCTTTGGGGACAGGACAGGAATTGTCAATAACATGAAGAGCCCAAATTTTCAACTTCACGGGGGGACGGTGCATTCTGCTACCTACCCCACATTTTTTTTCGAGGAGAAAAATGTGATCCGAAAAGATCCGGTAGACGGTGGGCGTTGTCAAGATGAAAGGAACTCCAGAACCATTGTTCACGAGACAGATTCTGTATGTCATCCACTGTTGGCACAGGCTTGGTTGTGCTATTTAGTGATGTCAGAACCGAACCGAAAAACTGAACAAGATACGAACCGAATCAAACTGAACCGAAAATTTCGTGCATTTCGGTTCGGTTTCGGTTTCGGTTCGGATCATCAAAATAAACCAATTTTTCTTTTCGGTTCGGTTTATTTCAGTTCGGTTCGGATCGGTTTGGATCAAACTGAACTAAAATAAACACTTCGATACATGCTATTTTGCCCTCTCTCTCCCCTTCTCTATCCTCTCTCCTCTCTCTCTCTCTCTACTTAGTGAACTTGAAACCAAAAACTGATCCGAACCAAACCGAACCAAATCGATTTTTCGGTTTGGTTCCAATTTGGTTCGGTTCAAATTCAGTTCGGTTCAAGGGGCACCCTTAATGGTTCAGTTCGGTTCGGTTTTCTTGAAAAACCGAACCGAACTGAATCATTTACACCCCTAGCCTTGCCGCTAGGTCTTCATCTGCAAATGTACCAGAGTAAGTGCCACAATCAAGGTCAATGGACAGCTTTTGATTGATCACTTATGGTCCATTGGTAAAATTCGAAACAATACATCTTGTTATGCTCTATTTTTTTGTACTTATCATTATTACAATACCATACACCGTGAAATACCATACGGTAGATAATGAGAAGGAAGAGTGATTAATAGGAGGATGAGTTTTTGCTCAAATTTTCAGTATTTGGCATAAATTTCTTGCTTTGAAATATCGTTGCTACCTCTATATCATTTGCAACGATCACCGATCGAATCATGGTATCAGCGAACCTTACCATGGTTTGGACTGACCACCTTTGCTTGCCATGCATCATTGCCTTAGATTTATCGTTACATCATGTCCACACTAATGAAAAAAGCCCCGAAAATGCTCATTCAACATGGAGGCAAGATATCTATGGAGGTAAGATATCGTGTAATTTTCAGGCTTCAACAATATGGGAGTAATTCGTACTGACTCCTCATTGGATTTGTAATTCAACAATTTATGGTAATATATGGACATAGCTTTATGAATTAACCATTCTTTGTTCCACCAACCCCTTCATTCTCCCATTAGAGTGGGATTTATTCAAGAAAGCCAATAATTTTTCTTCACTTTAATAGTAGGGATAATTGCATTTAAAATCCTAAAACTTATTATGAAAGCACAATTGAATTCAAAAACTTTTAAAAAATGCAATCAAGTCATAAAACTTATCATTAAAGTGTAATTGAGTATTAAAACTTTTAAAAAGTACAATCAAGTACTAAAATTTATTAGTTTTGTCCAATCAAGTTCTTCTATTCATTGACCCATGGCTACGTTAAAAGAAGGCCAAGACTTGCTGCTAGGTCTTCGTCTGCAGGTCTAAGAACCAAAAGAAAGACCAAGACTTGCTGCTAAGTCTTCGTTCGCAGATGTATCAAAGTCTAAGAACCGAAAGAAACGTCAATAGACAGCTTTTGATTGATGACATATCGACCATTGGTAAATTCGAAATAATATATCATGTTATGTGCTAATGATTTTCCATGTATCATTAGTACAAGACCCCATGATGTACGTCACTGGATTGCCCGTTGGACCTGGTCATGAACGTCGGGGACTCGACGATCAACATTGGGGTTTTCGTGCTCAAGTATAGAATTTCGGGATCAAACGTCGATACTTAATCATATTTTGGGAAATATTTCTGATTGTTCAAAGAGGAAATCATTTTCTTAGATTTAAGTTTTAAATATCCATTGACTAGAAAAATATTTTCCATTGACTCATTTTCTTATGCGAACCAAACGCTAGAAAATGAGGAAATTATTTTCCTCTTGTGAAAAATGAGCCTTATATAAGAAAGCTTAGACCCAAATGTTAAAGGGCGATCAGAATATCTTGCTTAAAAGGTGTTTTAATATAGATCAGCAAGCAAGAGATTAACGTAAGCTGAAAGACACTAAAGCATGAATAATTTGAATTTTTTTTAAATGATTGCTTCTATTGCTTACAAAAATGAACGAATATAAAAATATTTTAATCCTCCATAAAAATATTTTGATATAAATCGTTGGCAATAATAAAAATAAATTTCATTATTTAATTATTTTAAGTGATAAGTGATTAATTTTAAGAAAATGTTTTGAAAATCATTCATTTTTCGTAAAACAAACGGAGTTTAAAAGTGCCAAAATTTTCATATGGTGTTTACTTTAATATCAAAACTTTTCGAGTGATCACTTGTGTAGCACATTGGTGAAAAACGATCACTTGAGTGCTTCTAGTGATAAATTTCAGCGATTTGTCTTACGAGATTTCTTTAATGAAATTTTAACTCCGTGCGGCTTTCTTAACAAAAATTAATTAGGGAGGTGGCACTAGACCTCGAGGAGAGCTATGACGTACTAAACCTGAATTGGAAGGTGGGCAGCGATGAAGGCGTGGGTCGATTCCTGGAGGTGATGATCACGAACAAATGTTTCATGCTTGAGATCTTGAGGACGACGGCCCATTCGATGGACGATAAACGCGTCCAACGACCCCATTGTCGGTAACTCCGGGAAGCTTTACATAATACCTCTCCGCTTGGTCTATTTCACGAATCACGTCGAACTAGTCAATTCTTAATGGCCAGCTTTTCCTGACGTCATGGATGGGGGCAATAACATTGTACGAAGCTTAAACCACGAGACAGGAAATTCTCACGCCGTGTTTGGGAGAAAGGGCAGAAGAAAATCGGGGTCGAGGATGTCGACAAGTTAAATTATTTATAATATGGAAATGATTATAGTTCTCAATTTTTCCCTCAAATTTTCTCGCCCCTCCATTTTCTCTCCTTTTTTACAAGCACAGCATGCTAACATGGCGGACCATTTACAGATTTAGTGACTACTCCTGTCAAAAGCCCTTAATGTATGCGCGCTTTTCTGAACTTACTAACTATTTTTCGGACTGTGAATCCCGAGTTTGATGTTTGATATATCGAGTGAGTCTATATTTTGCCAGCATTCGATCTTGTAATGTTCTTATCACACGTAAAACACAGTTACTCAGAAACTTTAATTTGCTCATCACGGACGTGAGAGGGAGAGAGATATACCTGGATTTTGTTGGGCTTGAACCACAAGGACAAATCCTAAAGCTGAAGGAGCAAGCAAAGAAAACGAGAAAGTTGTAGTTGATCTTAGTGGCTTTGGCCCAGTATATTTCATTGCTACTAAGTATTTTGTTTCCTCGTTTTCCTTTGGTGCACTTTATATTCACATAGAAAAAACAGTTTCCACCAATGACGGTAATTAAGATTTTGATATATCTAAGAGGATACACGACCCCATCTTCAGTTAATAGTTGACTAAGTCATCGCTACAGTACAAGAAGACCAAGACTTGCAGCTGGCTCTTCGTCCGCTTGTGTCCAAGTCTAAGGATCACAATCAATGTCAATAGACAGCTTTTAATTGATGGCAGATGGACCATTCTGTCGTTGCTACCAATGACCACTGCACAAACTATCAATATCAAAGAATATTACCATGATTCGGACCGATCACCTTCGCTTGCCATGGGTCTATCACCTTACACATATCATTATCTATAAAGTTATGGCAACACGACCGACTCGATCCTCCATGTGTCTCTGGTGTAATCGACGGTCACTGCTGAACTTGTACGATCCAACCAGATTCAAGATCGACATTGTTACACCAGTCACTAGAGCGAGAAAGCTCTTAATGAAGCATCTTATATAAGAAAGTTTCGACCCAAACGTTATAGGGCGATCCGAATATCTTGCTTGAAAGGGGCTGTAATATAAATCAATAAGCAAGAGATTAAGGTAAGGAGAAAGACACTAAAGCTCTGCAAAAAATAAAAGATTTAAAAATTAATTTTTTTCTAAAAGATTATCGCTTATATTGCTCACAAAAATAAATAAACGAAAAAATATTTTCAAAGTCCACAAAAATATTTAAGTATAAATTATTGTCGATAACAAAAACTTTTTCCACTAATTAATTATTTCGAGTGATATAAATGATTAATTTTAAAAAGATGTTTTGAAAGTCATTTATTTTCCGTAAAATAAATAGAGTCTAAAAATGTCATAACTTAATTTCATACGGCGTTTACTTCAGTATCAAAACTTTTCAAGTGATCACTTGTATAGCACATCAGTGAAAAAAAGATCATTTAAGTGTTTCCAGCGATAAATTTCAATCCTACATGGTTTTTTTAATGAAGTTTTAATTTCGCGTGACTTTCTTAATAAAAAATAATCAAAGACTGGTGTGAGACCTGGAGGAGAGCTATGACATTCTAGACCTGAATTGGAAGGTGGGAAGCGATGAACGCATGGGCGATTATTGGAGGTGATGATCACGAACAAATGTTTCATGCTTGAGATCTTGAGGACCATGACGCAGTCGATGGACGATATACGCACCCAATGACCTCATCATCGACAACCATAGGAAGCTTTACATTGTCCCTCTCCGCTTGGTCTATTTCAAGAATCACGTTGAATTAGAACACCAATCACTCAATTCTTAATTTTTATGTGCAAAAACCAAGGACGGGGACCAGCATAAACTGCAATTTCTTACGTTTTTTTAGCATTTATAGAGACCTACGAGATTATCCTCACTTGGAGGAAGATTTTTCACCCAAATAACACTTGCCCTCATCCCCCCTCTCTACGTCATCTTCCTCATCCAATCTAAGGTCTTGCAACTCCTCTTCTTCAATGACCTCAACTCTTCTTCTACTAGGGCTCTCGCTCACAATTCTGCAGGCAATCAGCTGCAATTTTAATAGTAATTTCAAGGGATTAGGGTTAGGGATTGCTTCTTGGCCCAAATTTAACCCCAACTTGTCAATTTGGGGCAAGAACTAGGTCCAACGAGTTACTTTTTACTGATTGGATTTATCTGGTGAGTCACGTCAGCTGATATATAATAAATCAATACTATGTCGGATTTTCCGGTGAGGAAAGTCACTTATGACACTTAAGTAATTGCTTTTTTTTTTATGAAAGTGGCACTCAAGTGATCGCTCGAAAATTTTTAACAATGAAATGCGTGTCATACGAAAGTTATAGCACTTCTTATGTCCTTTCCCTGATTAAGGTATAACACAGAGCAATGAAGGGATACGTCACTACACAAGCAAACATGAAATTATCTATTGTCTTAAGCTTGTTGGGATGCTGTTATTTAACATTTAGGAGGAAATCGCAAGTTGAATTAGATTATTGTGATTGGGTGTTCATCTCTAACAGTACTTATTTAGCAAGGCGGTGTTGGTACACTTATTGGCTTACGAACAGTTACAGCTTCAGCTAAAGATTCACACATTAGACTTATGTCTTCAACCGCAAAGTTTAGGAGGACACAGAAGTTCTAATAAAAGAAAGCTCACGGAAGGTCCGGTCATCCCACATGTTGTTCCAAAAAAGGAAAAAAGAAGTTAGGCTTATTTGTACCTCTTAGCATATACCATATCTTATGACACCTAAGCTGAGCCTCCAAGAGATATAGTCTGAGTAAACACGCAAGGCAGTGATCACTTGAGGTAAAAATTACCTAAAACATCATAGGACTTCACCCAAGGCTTGAGGCGTCACGGGATAAGTGTTGAATTTCCACATTTACCTTGCAAGGGGAGCACTGTCACAGTCAAACCTCAGAGCGGCCATTTCAATGAAGCCACTTGATTCCATCCCACCATTTTCCACTCTTTGGATTGCCATGTCTACGGCCAAACACCCCTTTAGTTTAGCTAAGATGTGACTTGTGTCTGGCGTCTTAATTGCAGATGGTGAAGCACGTAACATCCCTATCTTCACAGCTTTCCAAGCCGTGCTTATGTTGGAGCTGTTCGTATATTCTTTGGGTCTACAATGCTGTCTATGTCTCCTCTGTCGATGATTGGAGTCACGCACTGAATTTTCTTCAGTTTATGTTGACCGAGTCATGGCTACAATACAAGAAGACCAAGACTTGCAGCTAGGTCTTCCTCAGCATGTGTCCAAGTCTAAGGACCACAATCAATGTCAATACACAGCTTTTTTGATTGACGAAATATTGACCATCGGTAAATCTGAAACAATATATCATGTCACGTGCTAATTATTTTTCATTATATCATTATTGCCATGCACCATGAAATCATCTATTTTTTTCCGGTTGGGAGCATCTGCCATGAAAACCAATACGGTAAATTATAATAAGAAAGAATAATTAATAGGAGGATGAGTTTTAACTCACAATTTCAGCATTTGGCATGGCCAGAAACAATTGATTGACAACAATATTTTCATGATAGACAATAATTTCTAGCTCCGAAATTTCTTTGCTATCTCCATATCATGTGCAACAACTACCGAGCAGACCATCAATATCAACAAACCTTACCATGATTCAAGCAAACCAACTTCGCTTAGCATGTCTTAGAATATACCATGTTTCTGCCCAAAAAAAAAGAATATACCATATCTTAACAACCAGTTCGATGTGAATGGAGAAGTGATGTCCATTTTGATTGGATGAATACCATCGCAAGACATCACTTTTTTCGTCGTGGGAATTGAAATGTTACGGGATAAGTCTTGAATTTCCCCCGTTTACCTTGCAAGGGGAGTACTATCACAGTCAAGCCCCAGAGTGGCCATTTCAAAGAAACTGCTTAATTCCATCTCACCATTTTCCACTCTCTGGCTTGCCGCGTCTATGGCCAAACATTGCTTCAGTTCAGCCAATATGTGACTTATGTCTGCCCTCCGACTTGCAAATGGTGGCACACAAGACGTTGCTATCTCCACAGCTTTCCAAGCCGAGCTTATGTCGAACCGTCCGTTTAATCTTGGGTCTACAATGCTGTCTATGACTCCTCTTTTGATGATTGGAGTCACCCACTGAAGCACGTGGATGTCAACCTCTTGGGTTCTTAGTGAAGATTCACCTCCTCTCTTTTCCAATAAATTCTAAATGTTTTTAGGGGGAGTGAACCACTAACTCTAGAATCATATAAGGAGGGGTAAACCACTCATTTCTAAGAGTGATCTAGGGGAAGTAAAAAAAAACTTTTATAATGGCTAAAAGTAGCCAAGTGCTCTCATTTGTTGTTTGCGTGCAAGAAATTCTCCCAACCATTGTTGTAAAGAGTGTCTCTAACAAAAAAAATGGTATATTTTCTTTGATTGAGTTCCCGATCTATCTCGACAAGCAGAATCATAACTTCTAATGCGTGCATCCAACAAGTGGTATCGAAGCAGGCAGTCGGGGATTGTGAACCTAGTGATTAGGAGACGTGGTACGCGAAGATAGTGGTCCGAGACCATTGTACATGAGCAGGCAGTCCACGATCGGAACACGCCAGAGTTTTGCTAGTGCACAATTAAGACTAAGACTAGTTGGTTCGAAACGAAGCTTACTTAGTACAGTGCCAGGCATTGTAAACAAGTCATTGTCGCGACATCCTCGGACCGATCTCGCCACCTAGGGGGTTTGACTAATGAATTACTAAATTTAAATTTAGTTCGAGCTCTCTCAAGCTCATACTAATTCGTGACTTAAATTTTTAACATGCAAATCAATTTTATCTAGGAGTCGCCATAAGAAAAGCGTGGGAGAATTGCTTTACTTCTACAAACTAAAGATTCAATGGGTTTAAGGACTTGATTACACTAATTAACCAACTAGTGCCCTTTCAGTACCTAAACTTGTTCAATCACTACCTAAAGTGTTCATGCAGCAATCTTACCAATTGTGAGTCCTGAAGTTCTATCCCTAACTAAGCTAAGGGAAGCAACAATCGATAAATGGAAAGTGCGCAAGCAACGGCCTAACATGCCTCTAATTGACCATATGCAAGGTCGAATTAAACACGTAATTCAACACATGCGAATCAAACAACATGAAGTGAAGCATGGCGCTAATCACACAAAAAGAGTAACAAAAGGCAAATCCAAAGCCAAATTTCAGTTTTTTTATTTTTTAAGTTTTTAATATATTTTTTATAAAAAATTTTTGTAATATTAAAATAATACTATAATATTATAATAATACGGACCCGGGCTGGGCCTCTGAGGCCCAGTTCGAACATGGGCTAGATCGTGGGACTTCGGTTTGGGCCTTGGACGCCAAAGGCCTAAAGAAAGGAATGGGCTCAATGAAATCAAGCCCAATTCGGACACTATAAGACCAAATCCAAGCCTACTCAGCCAAAAACAAACCCAAACAAGACAAATTAAGCCCAACACTCACTACTGCTATTGGTCTAAATGAGCCCAAGGCCAAGGCTCACTAAGTCTAAATGAGCCCAACGTCCGCTACTTTTGGCCGCTCCCTCACCAATTTTCCAATCCCATAACTGCTTGTCAATGTCGTCTTCTTTGAGCACATCCAGAATACTCAAGATCACACAACGCCGGCACTTCAATGACAATCCAAATCGATTCTATCTCGGGTCCCGTAACGATACATTTCACCATCAACTAGCACTAGCCACCGGACCACCTCAGCCACCATTCCGATTGCTAATCCTCCGACATTTATGGGAACAACCAAAACACGACTGAAACAAGCAAATAGCAGGAGACTAGTAAACAAACCAGCGGAAGAGATTATCGTTCGCATCACAGGTTTATGGTCACCACCTCACAGACGAACGCAACAGGATGAAATGTCCACACAAGAATAAAAATGAACAAAAGGATTATGGACAGATTTAATCGTTATGGCAAAGGAGTCTAACTGCTCAGAAATCAATGGAATCCCTCTATAATAGAACCCGTGTTTGGGGTTAATTCCAAAAAAAAGCACCAATTTTAGGTCGAGAGACAATTCTGACCTGAACTTTTTTTTGTCCCGTAAAAAAGTATCAACTTTTGGTCGAGAAACAATTTTGGCTCGAACTTTTTTTTGTCCAATAAAAAAGCACTAACTTTAGTTCAAGTGATAATTCTGGCTTTAACTTTTTTTTTGTCTCGTAAAATAGTAACAACTTTCACTTAAATCCCAAATCTGGCCCCCATTGACTTAGAACCATTAATTATATAACTTAACTATTCCACCTTAGTAATAAATCTACGTGCCTTGCTGACTGGATTTAAAGCAATATTCATTGTCTTATTCTCTAAGCTACAATTTGAAGAATAATGGTGAAACTGTTCGTCTCCTTCACTTCATCGACAAGTTAAAAATATCTCCAGATTGAATCTCTCTAGCTAAACGTAATCTGAAACTAACCACCGCCTGTCGATAGACGCCATGGACGAGATTCGCCAAGCTCACCACCATAATCTTCTTTCTCATGAAAGTCAACGGTGAGCCATATTTGGAATCATAATGATAGTTGGTGATTTTTTATGAGACAAAAAAAATTGGAGCCAGAATTGTTACCTGACCTAAAGTTGGTGCTTTTTTACAGGACAAAAAAGAGTTCGAACCAAATTGTCCCTCAATCTAAAGTTTGTGCTTTTTTATGGGACAAAAAAAAAATTCGGACCAAAATTGTCCCTTGATCTAAAATTTATGTTTTTTTTAATTAGACCCCCGTGTTTGTATACACTCATAGTAGTGCGAAACCGGAGACATATTTTTACGAACTCAGTTCAGAACTTTTGTCAAACACACGGCGGGCATCGACTGAGGTGAACCACAACAGTCATTTAGGACAAGGGCCCAAGCCAAAATCCGCCCATAATCAACAAACGACACTCAGCACCAACGATATAAAGCACGAGAAGCTCAACGCACGAAAACCAGAGTCGGGGAGCCTGGGTCCGTAGATAAGACATAATAGAGGCGTTGGAGCGCACGACCGCGGGGTCCCTACCCGGCTTGGAGACGGCGGCTAAAGGGTGCGCTCGACACAAATTGTGCCATGGCCAACCTCTTTGATGTCTCCGAGCCGAGATCCTCAGGTGTGGGATCTCGGAACCAAGAAAAGGGACTCACTGGAAATAGGGACGCCAGGGAGTGAGGTGTTGGGGATGCCAGCCGAAGGTCGTAGGGATGCAAAAGGGACGAGGACACGTGGTTAGGTCAATGGGGCGAGGCTGAGCGCCACTCTTCGATTTCACTCTCGGGTTCCCTCTCACGATAAAGGATGGCCAAGCATCCCCAGACTCTCAAGCACCTTCCCTCTCTTGGAAGCACCCGGCCATCACTCTCCCCCCTCGCCCTTTTGTGGCCGGTTGGTCACGCCCAACTGCCCCTGCTGTGGCCGGCCCAGCCCCGACCCTGAGATCGCGCCGGGCAATCCCCTGCCATGCCCTGCCCCTGCTCTACTTGTCCTTCGCTGTCTAATACTTGCTTCTGCTTCCTTGCCTCCTGTCGATCCTGTCATGAGCGTGAAGAGGAAGGGGAAAAGTCGACAAGGGCCGGGCCAGGTCGGACCGACCCGAATGCCTTCTTTTCTTAATAACTCTATTAGTATTAATGCAAATGCTCCTAATGTTTATATATTATGCAATTTAATAAAAATTATTTTTTTCTAGAGGTTAAAAATTAATTTCTAATTTTCTATGTAATTAAACCCTAAATGGATAGTCAAATTTAGATGTCAATAGTCATGATGACAGATATTTCGAGTTCGGTCAGCAACATCGGAAACTCAACATCCCCAATTGTAATAATTAGAGTATTTGCGTTCAATTTTACCTATTTGGTCAACACTTGTAAGATTTTGTGGGTGGCAACAACACCACACACCCATGGATGATAAAGAGTTGAGAAAGTAAAAGATAACATCTAGAAAGGCACTCTATGTTGTTGCAGTGACCATTGAAGATGAGTTGTTGCACCACATTAAGAACGTTAGGACTCCGAAGGAGGTGTGGGATGGCACTGTTTGCAATGACGAACGATGCTAAGCTGCAATGTTAGAAAGCAAATTATTTCGGTCTCTCAATTAGACATGATGGTGAGTCAAAACCTCTATCATCAGTTTCAATCATACAAACTCGCTAGAACTGAAGTATAAGTTTGGTTTCATGTTATCATTTTGATTCTCTCTCCTTTTTTGATCTGATGAGTTTCTCAATGATATAATATGTATATATGTAGAGAGAGAGAGAGAGAGAGAGAGAGAGAGAGAGAGAGAGAGAGAGAGAGAGAGAGAGAGAGAGAGAGAGATTTTTGTTAGGCTTGAGCCAGTCGGGGAGCTAATAAAGAAGCAATGGACGCACACAAGAGGAGCAACATTGACCTTCCCATAGAGAAAGGCCTCTTGCCAATACACATAATTGAAGATCTTATTAGATGCAACCCATATTTACATGAGCTCTATAGTAATGCTTCATTCAAGTTGACTAGTCAGTTAAATTTGGTCTAGTCAAGTATATAGCTGATAGATTTAAACTTTGGGTTATCTCTTTTCTGTAAACTAGCTTCATATATACCGTAATTTGTGTTATAACAAAGAGGGAGATCACATGTATATAAATAACATATATTTTATTACCTCCTTTCACGTTCAAACATGATTTGACATGCCAAATTTGATCGACGGGGGGCTGCATATGTGAAATAAATTGGTGCAAAACCCAGCTCTGATACTATGCTAGAAAGTTTAACCCAAAATATTAAATTTATTGATGAAAGGAAACTATATGTATATAAAGAGCATATAAATCCCGTAACCAAGCGATGTGGTGATACTTCAACACGACATTTAAATATTAAATAGTGTCTTAATGCAACACTTGAAGATTTTAGAAAAGTTAGTATTGATTCCACAAACTTTTTACATGCAATAGTCCCGTGTTATTAGAGTTAAAAATTGAATCGTCTGTCGGTATATACTCATTTATCCAAGATTCCCATTAACTCGGGTCTTTGATCGAAATTGAGCATAATCAATTAGGTGAAATGGGTACTTACTTTGAAATTATGGAATGATATGCTTTGGAGTGCATTTGAAAGTTTGTACGCTGGTTTTACTATTCCTAAATGGTCCCAGAGTGATTCATTCATTGATTTTATTGATGGCTTGAGTAAGAAAAGCTTTGCGCTAATTACATGACGTACCACCACAATCGAGAACAATAAAGATGAATTTTGCTTCAATAATGCACATCGCACTGCGATTAAAGAAATTAAAGAGCACAGACTTTGCTGTAGTAGAAGTGAGTTTTGCTTTCACATTTGTAAATTGGAAAGATGCCAAAACTCGTTTCGTTCGACCAGGAAAAAAAATCTTGGTTGATTGATTTTTCCATTCAAAAAGAGATTCTTGTTGTGGAAAATGGTTTTCTTTTCCAAAAAAGAGAAAATGGAGTTGACCGTTTCTTTGGTCCATCATCTCCTACGAGACAACATTATTATCATTGCTAAGATTTGCTTTTAAATGACGAACCAAGATATTTTCCTTCTAATGCGTTCCTTTCATCTAGTGACCATATATCTTCTTCTTTTCGATGTTTATATCGAACCATATCTCTATTACAGTATTTAGTTACTCCGAGCGATGATGGATATCTAATCATCAATGTAATGTCAGCTTTGATTTAGGTTCTCTTTAATTCGCTACAGGAGGAAGTCAACAACTTAGATAACGCTCTATTTGCGTAAAATAAATGACAGCTATTCAGACTCCAATTTCCTTGTCTTCTCTCTTCTTATGGTCTCAATTATTCTGTAACGAGTGGTGAATCAATAGTCACTAAAAGTGACTTGACTCTCCCCTTGTCTTTTAACTTGATCAGTAAAGCTTTTGTCAATTCTCATGGCAGACCGACAAAGTCACTAGAATAATGACGACGAAAGGGACTCGAGTTCAGCACACACTTTCTACGTCACAAGTGTTTCGACTCTGTGGTTCTGTTGTTGCCTGTAGTGCTACTTGATCAAAAGTCCCCGAACCCAGACGGGACATCGCATACTTATGTCACGGTATGCGCAAATTCCTATTGGTATAAGATCATTAACAGGTTCTTTTTTTTTCGGGTTTGCTTGCTAGGATGAGACCTCATTTTTTCTGAATCCCGCCATTGATCGCCACAGATGGGACAAATCTGTGGCACGTCGGTTGATCCTTTTTGACGAATCAGGCAATGGTATAACGGTGATGCACATCTTCTCCGGCCACGTAGCTCTCGTCTAGTCGATGATACTGGTTGTTGCATTGGAACCCCGGGACAAAGCCTATTCCGCATTCTAAGAATTAGAGAGATCGGGATTGCCTTCTATCTGGATATAGACATGTCGCAGATGTATGCATTATCATAAGTCAAGCTCGAGTCTTGTGTCCATATTTTGTCAACGATGCATGTGTGTATATCCCAGGTTGCTTGTGAGAAGTACTACATTAGGATCACCAGCAAGAAAAAAGATAATTAGTCCTCGTTATAAATTTTCTTATTCTGCCCCCTCAACATTGCATAATTGTTGCTACTCAATCAATTGTGTTGATTCCAACTGAAATCTCAGCTGAACCTCAGGAACGTGCTGCGAGGGCCTGTTAACGCCAATTACCCCATCTATGGATAACCCCAACCTCTGGATCACCTCCCCCCAAACTCAACGCGGAATTCCTAATTTTACAGTATTAGGAATGCGATGAACTGACATTATGAATGGAGAAAGAAGCGACAAAGGACGCAAGGATATCATTGTTACAAAGCAAGTTGGTAGACACGCTGCTCTTAGGAAGCAGTGCTAGAGCATTTCGAAGATTCAATCACAATAAGAACAGGGAAATGGATGACGCAACAAAAAAAAATAGTACAAATTTGCAGATAAAAGTTACTCTTTTACTTAAAAAGAAGACGGCCTTTCTGGATTGGAAAAGTTCTGCTACCTTGCCGTAGGGGCACTGTAAAATTGGAGCTCCGAGGAGGTCATTTCAAAGGAACCACTTGATTTGCTCACCAAAGACACCTTCAACTCTGCTAATACATCATTTATGTCTGGCCTTTGAATCGCCGTTGATCGCGTACAAGACATAGCAATCTCCACTACTTTCCAAGCTGAGTTGATGTCGAATTTTCCTTGTAACCCTGGATCCATGATCCTCTGTATATCACCACTTTCAACAATAGGAATCAACCATTGAAGTATGTGAATGCTAGCGCTGCCGTCCCGGCTTCTCATTATTGGAGGTCGGCCCGTAATCAACTCAAAGAGTATGATTCCGAAACTATAAACATCACTCTTCTTGTTTAAGTTTCCAGAAGATTGAAACCTGGGAGGAAAAAATAAACAAATAATTTATCTTTTAAATCAAGCATAGGCAATGTCAGTATTTCTATGCAAATAGAATTGAACCAGATTGATAATATTGAAGTTAAGCCATTACTCGGGGTCGAGGTAGCCGGGAGTGCCCGCAGGACAAGTTGACACATAAGATTCGCTTTCAGTTGCAAAAGCTCTTGACAAGCCAAAATCAGCTATTTTGGCTCGGAAGTCTTCATTCAACAAGATATTTGTAGTTTTCAAGTCTCTGTGGATGATGGGTGGCTTGCAACCATTATGCAAGTAATCCAAACCTGAAATCCTCGCAAAAACCGTGTCAACAATGCCAAAACAGTGACAGGAAAAAACCTACGGCAGTGGATTTCTCATTCATGTACCTTGTGCTGCATCCACAGCTATTTGTAGTCTCTTACCCCAAGTCAAGACCTTCGGGTGGTCCTCCGTTGGATGCATCTTAACTTTACCTATGAGCAAGAAATAGAGTTTTACAGGATTATTTTAGAGAAGAAAACAATGGAAAAGAGTATAAATATGCACCTGATAAATGTTGCCTTAGATTTCCATTAGCCATGTATTCATATATTAAAGCCATGTGCTTGGACTCACAGCAATATCCAAACAGAGAAACTAAGTTTCCGTGGTGAACAATCATTAAGAGTTGCGCCTGCAGTGTCACAAGTGTGCATTATTATAATGCATATTGACAATAGTCTCAGAGGAAGTTTCCAAACGGAAGTCTGCGTAAGTGTCAGCATAAGTTGATTTTAAAAGGAAGAGTGATTGCATCATCCCATCTAACCTCGGCTTGAAATTCCTTGTATCCTTGCTTTGATGATTCAGAGAGAATCTTCACAGCAACCATGGTGCCGTTATCTAGTGTACCAAGATAAACCTTTCCAAATCCACCTTCACCAATCACTCGTCCAAAGTTCCCTGTGATTCTTGAAACCTCTCCATACTTGAAAGGTCGTTTCTTTAGTCTCAGCGTCCTTTCACTAGATTCTGTACCAAAAAGGTTGCTATGAATATTGTGACTACCCCTTTGGCTAGTAGACTCTCAAGGCAAAAAACTTTCCACGGTAATTGCGTCCACAACAATTAAAAGACATGGGAAGGGTCTTTCTGATCCCGTTTCAAGAGCTATATTGATGGAGAAGAGGACAATAATAGAAAGATATGGGCAGGGATTCTCTGTCACCTGCCTTCAATATGCTATGAAATGGATAATTGTTCTTTGCTCAACATACACACAAAGATAAGTTTGCGATCGCACAATCAAACTTTCTTCTAGGGAGCCTCAGATTATTATGGACAGAGTTGTACTATTAAGTTGTTATAAGTCCTTCCCGTGCATAGCACGATTAGTTTTGAAAAGAAAAATCATAAATTTTATTAAGTTAAGCCGAATAATGCACATACTCTTTGTGATGCTGATGCGACCATGCTGTATGATTGATCCCTGTCTCTCTTTACTCTCCATTTCTTGTGACAACTATATAACTCAGATTACTAGCATTGGGGAATTTGGATTAATGCCAACTTTCCTTTAATCCTGAGGTTGATGAGATTGTAAAATGATACTCTTGGGGGGGGGGGGAGTGGTTGTTAGAGATAGCAAGTTGCTCAATTTTATTTTCTCGACTAAATTATCCTAGAAAAGACACTGTTGCAGTTGGAACTGTACCAATGGAAAACAAAAGTTAAGATTGTTGTCAAATGTAGTGTAGATTGCCTGAACAGGACAAGTAAGAAACTTACCTGCTGTCCGTTTCCGTTTAATTAACCAGATAGTTGCCAAAGCACCAAAGAGAACTACAAAGAAGCCTGAAACTGATGCAACAACTGGAACGAGGATGGTATTTTGTTTCTTCTTCTGCGGGCAAGGATCAGTGAGGCAAAGATTGGGGTTTCCTGTCAAACTGCCACAAAGAATGAAGGAGCTGAACTTATATTGCTCTCAAAATATGTTCAGTTTGATATGCCAAATGCTGATCACTAGCCTGTAAAAGCTGCATAACAAGAAAGAGAGAGAGAGAGAGAGAGAGAGAGAGAGAGAGAGAGAGCACCTCATGCTTAAAGTATTGTCCACAACCCTTTTCTTAAGAGCTTCAGGAACTGATCCAATCAGGTTGTTTCCACTTAAATTTCTGCAAATTTAGGCATAATTAGAGATTTGTTCATTTTAAATCCTTTGCTGCTTCACTTAGACATTAACTTACAGAAATCTAAGATTTTGTAACTCTGCCAGAGTTTTTGGTATGGCTCCTGTAAGTTGATTGTTGGACAAATCTCTGGAAAAGAGCAAGTTTAGAATACCCAAGATCACGTTAACCAGCTCCATAGCCAAAAGCAGGATGTTCCCCACATTAGGGCAATATTTCAATAGCCTATGTCTCCTAAAGCACAACCTTAGTCATTCGATCATGAGTTGACTCCCAGGGGGTGCTTAATCATGAGTGATGTGCAGAAACAACTAGATCAACCATGGTGATACTTACAAGTATTCCAATCTTGATAGATGTGAAAGTGATGAGACTATGTCGCCCGTCAAATTGCTAGAGCTCAATGTCCTGACCATCGTAGATCAAAATAGAGGATCCTGTCATTGCCATCTTCATAAAGGCCGCACTTTTGGAACAATATAGAAAAGTTTGTGCAATCAATTCTTCAGAATGAAGATAATTTAGATCCTCCTGGTGTGAATGTTTTAGGTACTGGAAGACCATTCATAATCATCAATTTCAATCTTTGCATGGGTGTCACGATCTCCTTGTTCAACAATTTATGGTTATTTTTGGACCTAGAGTACCTAAAAATTATTTTCCGAGGACCTAATACTTGCTGATACACAACGCAACTTGGAACCTTAATGTCAAAAATTGGAAAAGTAGGCTACTGGGGAATGTCACATGATATTGGAGAGAGCTCATACACTGATACCTAATTTCACACCCACCCGAAAAAGTCACCATCCTATGTAGGAATTCATTTTGGGAGGTTGCATTGATCTTAAATGTTCTTTCTCATTGATATATAAAACTTCCAATTTTCACGATGAATAAAATTTCATTGTAAGTTTCACATAGAAAATCAGTATATGATAAACGGTGTCAGGGGACTCACAGCGATATAATCTTTGGAGGACTTCCATAGCTACAATTTAGACCATCCCATCTGTAGTTGATCGGTACGCACGGATCACCTTGCCAGCTTTCTCTCTTAATGTGATATGTAGCTTTGGTATCATTGATAGCTTTCACTGTGATTTAAATCACAAAAATGATCTATCATTTACAGAGAAGGATAGAGATGCAAAATGTGGTTGAACTCACGTATGAATTATACAGACTTTCAGCTTTCAAAAGACTTGTAACATTTCAGGGCTTCAGCTTGAAGAGACATTCCAGCAATTACCAAACAAAAAGTAGCCAAAGCAGGGAATTAAGCAGATAGCAGAGTAATACTTAGCCACACCTGTTGATCCCAACAAAATCAGAGTTCACGAATGACCTAAAGACCCACAGTGGAGACTAGTATATTTAGTATAGGATTCCCTAAATCTTACCTATTGACAATGGAACATCTATCTAATTATTACTGATGTCAATTGTAGCACAACTGTGCAAAGTGTATGTAGACAATAAAAACATGTAGAAGGATAAAAGCTTACCATCATCTTGTGCTGTGGGTACAGTTGGAAGATCATGAACGGCATAGAACTCCACGGCATTGAGGATCGGTGGATTTCCAGATTCATTGGTCGATTCAATTGAGAAGGTGATGAGCGACCCGTTGACGGGAGTGGAAACTACAGCCACTGGCTTTAAGTATTCAAGGCTCACCGTCTCCTTGAATTGATAGTCATTAACAGAAATTGTGAACTCTCTCTGCAGGCCACTCGACAGTCTCTCAATCTCCACGAAATGAAAGTACACCATCCATTTCTGTGCGCTAATCGAAGGTTCCCGCTGAAAATTCAAGGGAGAACTAGCATCCATTGATCTTTGAGCAGTATGGAGAACTTTCCAGGGAACCTTGTACTTATACGCACCGTTGTCAATGGCAGATGTGGTGTTTAGAAAGAACCACTCATCCTTGTTTTTAGTTTGCCAGAACCGATCGTAAACATCGTCAGGGTAGCTGAGTGAGGCATTTTCACAAACAGTGTAAGAGCAAATAATTAAGCAATTGACTGAGGGACTAGCAAATGCCAATTCATATGGATATGCAACACAAATATTGAATTTACCATATTCAACACATTACTAGCGTGGAGCCGATGCTTTGGCTGGTTTCGAAAATCAGAATATTTTACTGGTGATCAATGCAAAACTTGAAAAATAGCAATATGATGTACAGTTGATTATATTTGTCGAGAGAAGTTAGTGGCCACATACTTCTAACATGTCTGTACATACAAATACATCGGTTTCGTATAGTTCAATTTACGTAATTAAACAAAAATTATATTGGTTTTGAAGCATTTCCCAAATGGAATTTTTTTTTCTTCTTTTTTGCGGGCTAAAAGGGTTCGGACGTTGGGATCCATTTCTCCCACTACTGAAATATTTCTTGGATGGAATGTAAGGACTTCAAAATAGCAATGTGTATTAATCATGTATTTTATGTAAAATGAGTATCAGCACCAAACTTCAGAAATACATATTGTTGACAGTGTCATAGTGACACCAGTTAAGTTCTCTAACATTATAAAAAATGCAAACTGATATATGTTTTGAATATTGGAATACAACATATCTCAAGAAATTAGAATATTTTAAATAGAAATATTCATATTTTCAAACTATAACTAATAGCTCTCAAAAAATGTCCTCAGACCACTTTTATTTTTTGCATATGTATATGTAAAGTCCCCTCTTCCTGAGTAGACATTGAGTTCTATAATATACTAGGCATGCTTTACACGGGTTGTTGTATACTAATGTTAACATAGGATTAATCATTTTGATAAACTAATATAATGAAATAGTCAACTTGATGTTTTGACTTATTATATTTCGTTCTTACTATGTCTCTGGTACACTTAATTTATGTATTTTTGTTTAGTAAACGTACTTGTATACTAATATAAAGTATTATGTCATTATCAAGGCACGAAACTTCTTTGATACAAAAGAGGTGAAATTAAAATAAAGAAATAAAGAAGAGAGGAAGGAGAGGGACAAGAGCAATAAATAAGTAGCAAAATGATGAGTGTAGAGTATAAGAAAATACTCCTTCCAACCAGAATGATCAATCCCTTACAAATGAGAATCCAATGTGTCAACCTTAAAGCTAATCCTTAAGAAAGACAATGTTATTATATATTTAAAAGCAAAAATGTACACGCATTTTGTGTATGTGAAGAATTGACATTTGTTAGGTTTCGCATAATCATCTTGTTACGAAATATTTGAACTATTAATTATTAATATAGAGAAATTATTAACACAATTTGATTGAATTGAACACCGACGTGTGTGAGAGAGAAAAATATTTCAATAATTTTATTTTTTATAAAATTCTATGTAAGACAGAAAATATTTTTTTATATTCGAGATACGTGAGAGGTGAAATAAAATTATTAATTGAAAGATTTTCTACTTAAATATTCTTGGAGAAGAAAAAAAAAATTATTCCCTCAAAAGTAGGAGCTCCCCTTTGTTTAATATAATAAAAATATATATAGATAAAAAAATCATTTATGTCTCGTAGTACGTAGGTAGGGAATATGATATACATTTGTTGGACATGACAGTCTACCAATAATAAGTGAATTTCCTCATATTACAAAATATTCAATTTTTTATACTACTAAAATTTTGAATTGAAATGTAATTATCAATGTCGCCTTAATGATTGTTCCTCAACCACATCATCTGATGGTGAATTTTATTAAAAAACTACATGCAACTCAAAATCACCACATGACCTTATATTTATTAGACATCAATAATTTACTATAACACTAACGTTTTTTAGCAAATAATTGCAATATTTTCATTTCAAACCTTTATGATAGTATATCATAAATATTAGTTCATTGAATATTTATTTGCATATTAAGGCAAAAAATAATTACGACATATTCTAATATTTTTGCAATGGCGTTGATTTTTTTTCCTAAATAAGACAATGAGTTCGCTGGTTATGTTGGAGTAACTTAATTGTTTTTTATACATATATGAAATTCTAAATTTGATTCTGATTACAATTTCAAAATTTCCAAGTAACTTTATTTTTTTATTGGACCTAATGGCTTTTCTGTTTCTATTTTCATACTTTTTTATCATCCAATGTTTTTGTTGTAATCTTTGACATCTAATATCATTTTATATAATTATTTGAACTGTTTTTTCTTTTGTAATCTGTTGATTTTTCCTGGCCCTTTTTTTGTCTATGCTCAATTTTGTCTTGTGTACTTGTTATTTCTCCTAACCTAGTAGCCCCTTTGGATCTTTCTCGCATTTAACTCGTTACCAATTCGGTTAGCCTTATTTTTTTCAGTTAAATTAGATACTTGCGTCTTCAATAGTTAGCAAAATGGCTAAATTCGATAAAAAGAAAACTGAATTTCTCTCTGCTATGATCTCTATACATTTGTATATAAAAAATTAACTGATCACCTGATGATAGAGTCCGAGCTGCCCCCAATGTCGTATCGTTGATCAAATTCCAAGAATCCAGATCGTAATCGATAGATGCCATCATCATCAAGAGGTCTTAGTTCCAATGCCGAAATGAAGGGCCATCCATGGCCAGTATTCACAAGACACACTTGTATATAATCTACTGGGGACACGTACATGATTTCTTCATAACTATAATTCGAGTAGTCCACTGTGGTCCAATAATTAACATCAATGTATAGGTCGAATGAAGGAGCCTGACTCTCTTCATCATAGTTTCCATACCAAAACGTTGCCCTAATCAAGTAGGTGTTGTTCTTGCCTTGGTTTGGTCTTAAAGTGTAACAGTTCCTCGTTCCATTAGGAAAACTCCTTAAATCCTTCATATACTGTGGATAAGGTTTATCTCTGAACTCTGTGGATACAAGTCCATTCTTTCCGGAGTCTATGAACCCTTCATCCGTTGTGTATGTTAAGTCGTATTCATGGAAGGTGTATTCAGTAGTTGCTCCACAATCGATGCTGATAAAACCTTGTAAGTTTAGAGAAAAAAAGAACTCAATGAAATGGAACAACGGTTTATCTTATTGGACCATTGGAACAAGTTTGGTGAATCTTGATTATTCGCACAGTTCAATAGTTATTGTTTCTGACGCACCGATGATTTGACGCCTAGATCAAATGAGTCTGAATATAAAGAAGAGACCATTTGTTTCACTAGGAGGTCATGATTAATGGAGGGGTACAGACAATATACGGCCAAAATTTCTTGACGTCATAGGTAAGACAATAACATTACGAATCTTTAACCACAAGACGGGGAAAAAATCATGCTGGGTTGGGGAGAAAGGGGAGATGAAAATTGGGGTCTAGGATGCCCACAATTTGGATTTCTCCTCCTCTCCCATCTTATAAAAAGTCTGATTTGTTCTGAGATTTTCACTCAAATTCCTCCCTCCATTTTCTCTCCTTATAGTCCAAGCAAAGCATGCAAACTCAAAATCTTTTAGCATCTCATGCAAACTCATGGAAACTCAAAAGCTTTCTTTTAGCATCTCATGCAAACTCAAAAACTTTTCTCAACGCGGGAGAGAGAGAGAGAGAGAGAGAGAGAGAGAGAGAGAGAGAGAGAGAGAGAGAGAGAGAGAGAAGGAGACCTGGATTTTGTTGGGCTTGAACCACAAGGACTATTCCTGAAGCTAAAGAAGCAACCAGTGCAAACGAGAAAGCTGTAATTGATCTTTCCATTGTCATGGAGCAGTGGAGATTGTGGAAGAGAGAAGTGTGAGGAAGATATGCATGCACGCCTTGCATTTATAGCGTGAGCTCTCCGTACTACCAACTGACATCATCTTTAATGGCTATGCACCAGCATTTCATGGTAGTAACTATTCTTTGTTTCCTGATATTCCTTTTGTGCACTTCATATTCACGTGAAGGGAAAATTATCAAAAATGTCCTAAATTTATTGTAATTATATCAATTCAATCCTAAATTTTTTACAATTATGCCAATCCAATCCTCGCCGGCTACTGTAGGAAATAAAAAAGAAAAGAAAGAAGAAAAAAAGGAAAAAGAGAAAGAAAATTTCAAAAAATATAAATTAATAATTCCATGTCAGTCTGCCGGTACTGACCCAATTAGCAAAATTGCAAAATGTTTATGACCGAATTGGCAAAAAAGAAAATTTGTGACTAAATTGACACAATTGCAATAAATTTGAGATTTTTTGGGTAATTTTACCGTCATAGGATTGACTCGGGTTTAGACGATATTTATCGAAAATTATTTTCTGCTTCTATTGAAAACACCAAGAGCATAGGAAGTAACACACGACCTCACGTGCTGCTCGTTCGCCCACGCATTACTCTCATCTTGATTTTTCTTCAGTTTATAATTGACTGAGTCATGGCTCAAATGCCAGAAGACCAAGACTTGCAGCTAGGTCTTCGTCTGCAAATGTATCAAAGTCTAAGAACCAAAAGAAACGTCAATAGACCGGTTTTGATTGACCACATATCGTCCATTGTACATTCAAAACAATACATCACGTTATGCGCTAATTTTTTTTACACGCATCGTTATTACGATACACCATGAAAACCATACGGTAAATAATGAGAAGGAAGAGTAATTAACAGGAGGATGAGTTTTGTTTGGCTCACATTTTCAGCATTTTGCATGCCCAGAAATAATTGCTCGACGACAATGTTTTCCTGATTGACAAGAATTTCTTGCTCTGAAATTTCGTTGCTGCCTCTATATCATTTGCAACGACCACCGATCGAACCATCGGTATCAACGAATCTAACCATGAGTCGGACCGATCACCTTTGCTTGCCGTGGATGATAACCTTACATGTATCATTACATCATGTCCACACTAATGGAAAAAGCCCCAAAAATGCTCATTCAACATAGAGGTAAGATATCGTGTAATTTTCAGGCTTTAGCAATACGGGAGTAATTCGTACTGACTCCTCATTGGATTTGTAATTCAACAGTTTATGGTAATATATGGACATAGCTTTACGAATTAACCATTTTTTGTTTATTCACATTAATAGTGGAATCCATACTATAAATTATGGCAGTATGACCAGCTCGATCGTCCACACTTCTCTGGTGTAATCGTGGATTGTTCGATCACTTTTGAACTTGTACAATCCTGCTAGGCTCAAGATCGACATTGTTCCATCAATCACTAGGGCTCTGTTTGGTAATATTTCTTTTCTCGAGAACAATTTCTATTCAGGAATAGTTTTTTCTATTTCGATTCCCTGGACGGATTTCTGAGCAAAAGAATGTGTCTAGCAACTGCACAAAATTTCTATTTTTAGAATGAAAAAAGAACATTAATGTGTTTGGTATGACCCTAAAAATTTCTACTCTCAATTTTTTTCATTTAATTATGAAAATTTCAGTGGAGACTTAACAATTCATATTTGAATAAAACTGAACTAAAAATAGAGTAAGAGTACATTATGATATCGAATTGGATGACCTTAATAGAATCATAAAGAAAATTATTCCTTATAGACAAAGCAAATACCGGGTAGTGGTCGAGGAAATTGCAGTTTAAGATTCATGTTTTTAGGGTTTAGGATTTAAGGTTTGGGATTTGAGATTTTGGGGTTTTGGGTTAAGGGGTTTGGGATTTTAGGGTTTTGGGTTTTGAGATTTATGGTTTAGTGTTTTGGTTTAGCGGTTCAGATTTTGGGGTTTGGGGTTTAGGGTTTTAGGTTTCGAGTTTGAGGTTTTGGGGTTTATGGTTTTAGTGTTTAGATTTTAGGGTTTACGTTTAGGTTTAAGGTTTAGGGTTTTTGATTTTATGGTTTCAAGTTTTGGAATTTAGGGTTTTAGGGTTTTGATTTTAGTGTTTAGAGTTTTAGGGTTTGGGGTTTAGAGTTTGGAGTTTAGCACGGGAATATCTTATGAAAGAGATAAAGTTGATATTTTTTTTCTTTATTGTTTTTCATTATGTTCCCAGGAACAAAAAAATAGATGTTTTTTACTTCTTATTTATGTTCCAAATCTATTCCCTGGCCACTTTTCTATTTCGGGGAATAGAAAAATTAACTAACGTTACTAAATGGATTTATGTTCTTTTTATATTCTGAAGAACAAAATAACAGAAAAAATAGAGAAACAGAAGTGTTATCAAACGGGCCCTAGGAGCAAGAAAGCTATTAATGAAGAATCTTATATAAGAAAGTTTAGACCCAAATGTTATAGGGCGATCGGAATATCTTGCTTATGAGGTGTTTTAATATAGATCGACTAGAAAGAGATTAAGGTAAAGAGAAATACACTAAAGCATGAATGATTTGAAAAATATTTTTTTAGAAAAATGATCATCTGTATTACTTATAAAGATAAATAAACGAAAAAATATTTTTATCGTCCATGAAAATATTTTGATATAAATTGTTGTCAACAATGAAATTTTTTTTAATAATTTATTATTTCAAGTGATACAAGCGATTAATTTTAAAAAAATATTTGGAAAATCTTTCATTTTTCGTACAACAAAAGAAGTCTAAAATTACCATAACTTTCATACGGTGTTTACTACAATGTCAAAACTTTTTGAGTGATCACTTGTGCGGCACATCTGTCAAAATGATTTACTTAAATGCCTCTGGTGACAAATTTCAGCGATTTGTCCTATGTGACTTTTTTTTAATAAAATTTTAATTCCGCACGACTTTCTTAACGAAAATTAATCAGGGAGGTGGCGCAAGATCTCGAGGAGAGCTATGACATGCTGGACCGAATTGGAAGGTGGGCAGCGAAGAAGGTGTGGGTCAAATCCTGGAGGCGATGATCACGAACAAATGTTTCATAGTTTAGATCTTCAGGACCATGATGCAGTCAATGGACAATATGCGCGCCCAACGACTCCATCAACAGCAACCACAGGAAGCTTTACATAATACCTCTCCGCTTGGTCCATTTCAAAAAGTAGGTTGAACTAGGACACCGATGGCTAAATATTTAATTTTTCTTTGAAAAATAAAGGACAGAAACTACCATAAACTGTAATTTCTTGGGGGTTTTTTTACTATTTATAGAGTCCTACAAGATTGTCCTCACTTGGAGGAAGATTTTTCACCCACATAACACTTGCCCTCATCTCCCCTCTCTACGTCATCTTCCTCGCCCAATCCAAGGTCTCGCAACTCCTCTTCTTTGGTGACCTCAACTCTGCTTGTACTAGGCTCTCGCTCACTATTCTGCAGGTAATCAGCTGCAATTTTACTAGTAATTTCAAGGGATTAGGGTTAGGGATTGCTTCTTCGCCCTAATTTAACCCCAGCTTGTCAATTTTGGGCAAGAACTAGGGCCAACGAGTTATTTTTGCTGATTGGATTTCTCCGGCAAGCCACGTCAGTGGATATATAATAAATTAATGTTATGTCAGATTTTCCGATAAAGAAAATCACCGATGACACATACATAATTGTTTTTTTATTTTATTAAAATGACACTTAAGTGATCGCTCGAAAAATTTTGACAATGAAGTGTGTATCGTATGAAAGTTATAGCACTTCTCGTCTTCTTTCCTTGATGAAGCTATAATAGAGAGTAGTGGAGGGATACGTCACACACAATCAAACATGAAATTATCTATCATCTTTAGCTTGCCGGGATGCTGTTATTTAACATGTAGGAGGAAATCACAAGTTGAATTAGATCATCGTGATTGGGTGTTCACTTCTAACACTACTTATTTAGCATGGCGGCTGCGGTACACTTATCAACATATGAACAGTTACAACTTTAGCTAAAGATTCAAGCACAAGACTTATGTCTTCAATTAAAAAGTTTAGGAGGACGCGGAAATTCTAATAAATGAAAGCTTATGGAAGGTCTGGTCACCCTACATACCGTTCCAAAAAAGGGTAAAGGAAACTTAGGCTTATTTGTACCTCTTAGCATATACCATGTCTTGCAGCACGTAAGCCAAGCTTCCAAAAGAAATAATCTGCTTAAACACGTAAGGCGGTGATCATTTGGGGCAAATATTACCTAAAACATCACAGGATCTCACCCATCTAATATGAGACTTGAGGTGTCACAGGGAAAGAGTTCAATTTCCACATATACCTTGCAAGGGGAACAGTATCCCGGTCAAATCCCAGAGCGGCCATTTCAATGAAGCCGCTTAATTCCATCTCACCATTTTCCACTCTTTGGCTTGCCGTGTTTATGGCCAAATACTCCTGTTCAGCTAATATGTCACTTATGTCTGGCCTCTTAATCGCAGATGGCGAAGCCCATGATTTATGTGTCCAAGACTTGCAGCTAGGTCTTCGTCAGCATGTGTCCAAGTCTAAGGACCGCAATCGATATTAATACACATCTTTTTTGATTGATGACATATTGACCATCGGTAAATCTTAAACAATATATCATGTCATGCCCTAATTTATTCTTTGCCATGTCATTATCACCATGAAATCATCTTCTTCTTTTTCCGGCTGGAGGCATCCGCCATGGAAAACCAGTAAGGTAAATCATAATAAGGAAGAGTAATTAATTGGAGGATGAGTTTTAACTCACATTTTCAGCATTTGGCATGGCCAAAAATAATTGATTAATAACATTGTTTTCAGGGTAGACAAGAATTTCTAGCTCCGAAATTTCTTTGCTATCGCTGTATCATCTGCAACGACCACTGAACAGACCATCAATATCAACTATCCTTACCATGGTTCTAGCCGACCGCCTTCGCTTGCTATGCATCATTACTGAAGGTTAATTTTGTTATATATACTAGTCAATATCATTCACGGGAAAAAAAAAACTTTGCAATCTATTTGGTTATGCACGGGTAACCCGAGAAACGATAAGGCATTCATTGCTTTAAATGAAAATGATATTTCAGAAGAAGTCTATTGGAAACGTTAAAATCAGTGAATAAGGCTGCATATTCAAATATAGTCAATGCGTTGTGGAAATAACTATGCTTCTGGAAGGTCCAGTCACCACCCGTGTTATTCAAAAAAGAAAAAAAAAAAAAGAAGGCTAGGATTATTTGTCCCTCTTAGAATATAACATGTCTTAACAACCAGTTCAATGTGGACAGGGCCTCTAGTTCAATGTGAACATACAAAGTGAACATACACTTATCAACATATGAACAGTTACAACTTTAGCTAAAGATTCAAGCACAAGACTTATGTCTTCAATTACAAAGTTTAGGAGGACACAGAAGTTGTAATAAATGAAAGCTTATGGAAGGTCTGGTCACTCTACATACCGTTCCAAAAAAGGGTAAAAGAAACTTAGGCTTATTTGTACCTCTTAGCATATACCATGTCTTGCAGCACGTAAGCCAAAGAAATAATCTGCTTAAACACGTAAGGCGGTGATCATTTGGGGCAAATATTACCTAAAACATCACAGGATCTCACCCATCTAATATGAGACTTGAGGTGTCACGGGGCAAGAGTTCAATTTCCACATGTACCTTGCAAGGGGAACAGTATCCCGGTCAAATCAAAGCGGCTATTTCAATGAAGCCGCTTAATTCCATCTCACCATTTTCCACTCTTTGGCTTGCCGTGTTTATGGCCAAATACTCCTGTTCAGCTAATATGTCACTTATGTCTGGCCTCTTAATTGCAGATGGTGAAGCCCATGATTTATGTGTCCAAGATTTGCAGCTAGGTCTTCGTCAGCATGTGTCCAGGTCTAAGGACCGCAATCGATATTAATACACATCTTTTTTGATTGATGACATATTGATCATCGGTAAATCTTAAACAATATATCATGTCATGCCCTAATTTATTCTTTGCCATGTCATTATCACCATGAAATCATCTTCTTCTTTTTCCGGCTGGAGGCATCCGCCATGGAAAACCAGTAAGGTAAATTATAATAAGGAAGAGTAATTAATTGGAGGATGAGTTTTAACTCACATTTTCAGCATTTGGCATGGCCAGAAATAATTGATTAACAACAATGTTTTCAGGATAGACAAGAATTTCTAGCTCCGAAATTTCTTTACTATCGCTGTATCATCTGCAACGACCACCGAACAGACCATCAATATCAACGATCCTTACCATGGTTCTAGCCGACCGCCTTCGCTTGCCATGCGTCATTACTGAAGGTTAATTTTGTTATATGTACTAGTCAATATCATTCACGGGAAAAAAAAAACTTTGCAATCTATTTGGTTATGCACGGGTAACCCGAGAAACGATAAGGCATTCATTGCTTTAAATGAAAATGATATTTCAGAAGAAGTCTATTGAAAATTGAATAAGTGTACATATTCAAATATAGTTAATGCGTTGTGGAAACAACTATGCTTCTGGAAGGTCCAGTCACCACCCGTGTTATTCAAAAAGGAAAAAAAAAAAGAAAAGAAGGCTAGGATTATTTGTCCCTCTTAGAATATAACATGTCTTAACAACCAATTCAATGTGGACAGGGCCTCTAATTCAATGTGAACATACACTTATCAACATATGAACAGTTACAACTTTAGCTAAAGATTCAAGCACAAGACTTATGTCTTCAATTACAAAGTTTCGGAGGACGCAGAAGTTGTAATAAATGAAAGCTTATGGAAGGTCTGGTCACCCTACATACCGTTCCAAAAAAGGATAAAAGAAACTTAGGCTTATTTTTACCTCTTAGCATATACCATGTCTTGCAGCACGTAAGCCAAGCTTCCAAAAGAAATAATCTGCTTAAACACGTAAGGCGGTGATCATTTGGGGCAAATATTACCTAAAACATCACAGGATCTCACCCATCTAATATGAGACTTGAGGTGTCACAGGGAAAGAGTTCAATTTCCACATATACCTTGCAAGGGGAACAGTATCCCGGTCAAATCCCAGAGCGGCCATTTCAATGAAGCCGCTTAATTCCATCTCACCATTTTCCACTCTTTGGCTTGCCGTGTTTATGGCCAAATACTCCTGTTCAGCTAATATGTCACTTATGTTTGGCCTCTTAATCGCAGATGGCGAAGCCCATGATTTATGTGTCCAAGACTTGCAGCTAGGTCTTCGTCAGCATGTGTCCAAGTCTAAGGACCGCAATCGATATTAATACACATCTTTTTTGATTGATGACATATTGACCATCGGTAAATCTTAAACAATATATCATGTCATGCCCTAATTTATTCTTTGCCATGTCATTATCACCATGAAATCATCTTCTTCTTTTTCCGGCTGGAGGCATCCGCCATGGAAAACCAGTAAGGTAAATTATAATAAGGAAGAGTAATTAATTGGAGTATGAGTTTTAACTCACATTTTCAGCATTTGGCATGGCCAGAAATAATTGATTAACAACATTGTTTTCAGAGTAGACAAGAATTTCTAGCTCCGAAATTTCTTTGCTATCGCTGTATCATCTGCAACGACCACCGAACAGACCATCAATATCAACGATCCTTACCATGGTTCTAGCCGACCGCCTTCGCTTGCCATGCGTCATTACTGAAGGTTAATTTTGTTATATGTACTAGTCAATATCATTGACAGGAAAAAAGAGAAAAACTTTGCAATTTATTTGGTTATGCACGGGTAACCCGAGAAACGATAAGGCATTCATTGCTTTCAATGAAAATGATATTTCAGAAGAAGTCTATTGGAAACGTTAAAATCAGTGAATAAGGATGCATATTCAAATATAATTAATGCGTTGTGGAAATAACTATGCTTATGGAAGGTCCAGTCACCACCCGTGTTATTCAAAAAGGAAAAAAAAAAGAAAAGAAGGCTAGGCTTATTTGTCCCTCTCAGAATATATCATATCTTAACAGCCAGTTCAACGTGGACAATGCCTCTAGTATGTGAACATACAAAGTGACGACCATTTTGATTGGATCTTATTCATGAATAACATCCAAAGACATCACTTTTTTTGACATGAGAATTGAAATGTTACCGGATTAGTCTTGAATTCCTCATTTACCTTGCAAGGGGAACAGTGTCGCAGTCAAGCCCCAGAATGGCCATTTCGAAGAAGCTGCTTGATTCCATCTCACCATTTTCAAAGAAGCAATACGTTAGTGTCGCGAGCTCTCCATGCAACCAACTGACCCCATCTTAGTGGCTATGGCCCAGTATCTTTCATTGCTACCAAGTATTTTGTTTCCTCGTTTTCCTTCTATGCAGTTCATATTCATATAGGAAAAACAATTTCCACCAGTGGCTAGTAATTGAGATTTTGATCATATATCTAGAGAATATGATCAAAAGTTTCATGAATTTGGATCCAACTCAACATAAATCCTAACGTGATTATAACGATTTTGGAAGGCAAATACTGGATTGACTCATATTCAGACGATAATTATTGGAAATTAGTTTCCTCCTCTATAGGGAATTCTAAGAGGATACACGACCCCATCTTTAGTTCAGAGTTGACCTAGTCATGGCTACAGTACAAGAAGACCAAGACTTGCAGCTGGGTCTTCGTCCGCGTATGTGTCCAAGTCTAAGGACCACGATCAATGTCAATAGACAGCTTTTGATTGATGGCAGATGGACCATTGATGAATTCGAAAACGATAAATCATGTCACGAGTTAATTTCTTTACACGTATCATTATTACAAAAGGTTGTGAAATTATCTTCTTCTTCTTTTTGCTAGAGGCATCCACCATGAAAATCAATCCGGTAAATTATGAGAAGGAAGGGCTTGGGCTCATATTTTTAGCATTTGGCATGGCCAGAAACAATTGATCGAAGATGATATTTACACGGTTGGCAAGAATTTCTAGCTTTGAAATTTCGCTGCTACCAATGACCACTGCACAAACTATCGGTATCAAAAAACATTACCATGGTTCAGACTGATTACTTTCGCTTGCCATGCGTCTATCACCTTACACATATCGTTGTCGATAAAGTTATGGCAACACGACCGGCTCAATCCTCCACGTGTTTTTGGTGTAATCAACGGTCACTGCCGAACTTGTACGATCTAGCTAGATTCAAGATCGACATTGTTACGCCAGTCACTAGAGCAAGAAAGCTCTTAATGAAGCATCTTATATAAGAAAGTTTAGACCCAAATGTTATAGGGCAATCGGAATATCTTGCTTGAAAGGTGTTTTAATATAAATCAACAAGCAAGAGATTAAGGTAAGCAGAAAGACACTAAAGCTCTGCAAAAAATAAATGATTTGAAAAATAATTTTTTTCCAAAAGATTATCGCTTATATTGCTTACAAAAATAAATGAACAAAAAAATATTTTCAAAGTCCACGAAAATATTTAAGTATAAATTGTTGTCGATAACAAAAAAAATTTCTACTAATTAATTATTTCAAGTAATACAAATGATTAATTTTAAGAAGATGTTTTGAAAATCATTTATTTTCCGTGAATTAAATAGAGTCTAAAAATGTCATAACTTTCATACGGTGTTTATTTTAGTATCAAAACTTTTCAAGTGATCACTTGTATAGCACATCAGTGAAAAAATGATTATTTAAGTGTTTTTAGAGGTGAATTTCAATTTTACATGATTTTTTTAATGAAATTTTAATTTCATGCAACTTTCTTAATAAAAAATAATCAGGGAGTGGCGTGAGACCTGGAGGAGAGCTATGACATGCTAGACCCGAATTGGGAGGTGGGAAAAGATGAACGCATGGGTCTATTATTGGAGGTGATGATCACGAACAAATGTTTCATGCTTGAGATCTTGAGGACCATGACGCAGTCGATGGACAATATACGCACCCAATGACCTCATCGTCAGCAACCCTGGTAAGCTTTACATAGTACCTCTCCGCTTCGTCTATTTCAAGAATCATGTTGAATTAGAACACCAATCACCCAATTCTTAATTTTTCTGTGCAAAAACCAAGGACAGAGACCAGCATAAACTGCAATTTCTTAACCTACGACATTATCCTCACTTGGAGGAAGATTTTTCACTCAAATAACACTTGCCCTCATCCCCCCTCTCTACGTCATCTTCCTCACCCAATCCAAGGTCTTGCAACTCCACTTCTTCAATGACCTCAACTCTGCTTCTACTAGGGCCCTCGCTCTCAATTCTGCAGGTAATCAGCTGCAATTTTAATAGTAATTTCAAGGGATTAGGGTTAGGGATTGCTTCTTGGCCCTAATTTAACCCCAACTTGTCAAATTTGGGCCAAGAACTAGGGCCAACGAGTTAGTTTTTGTTGATTAGATTTCTCCGGTGAGTCACGTTAGCCGATATATAATAAATCAAAGCTATGTTGGATTTTCCGGTGAAGAAAATCACCGATAACACTCAAGTAATCGCTTATTTTTTTATGAAAGTGGCACACAAGTGATCGCTCGAATTTTTTTTGCAATGAAATGCGTGTCATATGAAAGTTATAGCGCTTCTTGTGTCCTTTCCCTGATTAAGGTGTAACACGGAGCAATGAAGGGATATGTCATCACACAAGCAAACATGAAATTATCTATCGTCTTAAGCTTGCTGGGATGCTATTATTTAACATTTAGGAGGAAATCGCAAGTTGAATTAGATTATCGTGATTGGGTCTTCATCTCTAACACTACTTATTTAGCACAGCGGTGGTGGTACACTTATCGGCATATGAACAATTACAGCTTCAGCTAAAGATTCACACATTAGACTTACGTCTTCAACCGCAAAGTTTAGGACGACACAGAAGTTCTAATAAAAGAAAGCTTGCGGAAGGTCCGGTCACCCCACATGTTGTTCCAAAAAAGGAAAAAAGAAGTTAGGCTTATTTATACCTCTTAGCATATACCATATCTTGCGACACGTAAGCTGAGCCTCTAAAAGAAATAATTTGAGTAAACACATAAGGCGGTGATCATTTGAGGTAAATATTACCTAAAACATCATAGGACTTCGCCCATCTAATACCAGGCATGAGGTGTGACGCGATAAGTGTTGAATTTCCACATTTACCTTGCAAGGGGAGCACTATCACTGTCAAACTGCAGAGCGGCCATTTCAATGAAGCCGCTTGATTCCATCCCACCATTTTTCACTCTTTGGCTTGCCATGTCTACGGCCAAACACCTCTTCAGTTTAGCTAAGATGTGACTTGTGTCTGGCCTCTTAATTGCAGATGGTGAAGCACATGACATCCCTATCTTCACAGCTTTCTAAGCCGTGCTTATGTTGGAGCTGTTCGTATATTCTTTGGGTCTACAATACTGTCTATCTCTTTCGATGATTGGAGTCACGCACTGAATTTTCTTCAGTTTATGTTGACCGAGTCATGGCTACAATACAAGAAGACCAAGACTTGCAGCTAGGTCTTCCCCAGCATGTGTCCAAGTCTAAGGACCACAATCAATGCCAATACACAGCATTTTTTATTGATGACATATTGACCATCGGTAAATCTGAAACAATATATCATGTCTGTGCTAATTATTTTTCATTATATCATTATTGCCATACACCGTGAAATCATCTATTTTTTTCGCGTTGGGAGCATCCGCCATGAAAACCAATACGGTAAATTATAATAAGAAAGAATAATTAATAGGAGGATGAGTTTTAACTCACAATTTCAGCATTTGGCATGGCCAGAAATAATTGATTGACAACAATATTTTCATGGTAGACAAGAATTTCTAGCTCCGAAATTTCTTCGCTATCTCTATATCCTCACCCAATCCAAGGTCTTGCAACTCCACTTCTTCAATGACCTCAACTCTTCTTCTACTAGGGCTCTCGCTCTCAATTCTGCAGGTAATCAGCTGCAATTTTAATAGTAATTTCAAGGGATTAGGGTTAGGGATTGCTTCTTAGCCCAAATTTAACCCCAACTTGTCAATTTGGGGCAAGAACTTGGTCCAACGAGTTATTTTTTACTGATTGGATTTCTCTGGTGAGTCACATCAACCGATATATATATAATAATAATAATAATAATAAATCAATGCTATGTTGAATTTTCCATTGAAGAAAATCATTAATGACACTTAAGTAATTGTTTTTTTTATTTATTTATGAAGATGGCACTAAAGTGATCGCTCGAAAATTTTTGACAATGAAATGCATGTCATACGAAAGTTATAGCGCTTCTTGTGTCCTTTCCCTAATTAAAGTATAACACAGAGCAATGAAGGGATACGTCATCACACAAGAAAACATGAAATTATCTATCGTCTTAAGCTTGCTGGGATGATGTTATTTGACATTTAGGAGGAAATCACAAGTTGAATTAGATTATTGTGATTGGGTGTTCATCTCTAACACTACTTATTTAGCACGGCGGCGGCGGTACACTTATCGGCATATGAACAGTTACAGCTTCAGCTAAAGATTCACACATTATACTTATGTCTTCAGCCGCAAAGTTTAGGAGGACACAGAACTTCTAATAAAAGAAAGCTCACGGAAGGTCCGGTCATCCCACATGTTGTTCCAAGAAAGGAAAAAAGAAGTAAGGCTTATTTGTACCTCTTAGCATATACCATATCTTTTGACACGTAAGCTGAGCCTCCAAAAGAAATAATCTAAGTAAAGACGTAAGGCAGTGATCATTTCTTTTGGAGGCTCAGCTTACATCTCACGGGATAAGTGTTGAATTTCCACATTTACCTTGCAAGGGGAGCACTATCACAGTCAAACCTCAGAGCGGCCATTTCAATGAAGCCGCTTGATTCTATCCCACCATGTTCCACTCTTTGGCTTGCCATGTCTATGGCCAAACACCCTTCAGTTTAGCTAAGATGTGACTTGTGTCTGGCCTCTTAATTGCAGATGGTGAAGCACATGACATCCCTACCTTCACAGGTTTCCAAGCCGTGCTTATGTTCGAGCTGGTCGTAGATTCTCTGGGTCTACAATGCTGTCTAGGTCTCCTCTTTCGATGATTGGAGTCACGCACTGAATTATCTTCAGTTTATATGGACCGAGTCACGGCTACAATACAAGAAGACCAAGACTTGCAGCTAGGTCTTCCTCAGCATGTGTCCAAGTCGAAGGACCACAATTAATGTCAATACACAGCTTTTTTGATCGATGACATATTGACCATCGGTAAATCTGAAACAATATATCATGTCGTGTGCTAATTATTTTTCATTATATCATTATTGCCACACACCGTGAAATCATCTATTTTTTTCCGGTTGGGAGCATCCGCCATGACCACCAATACGGTAAATTATAATAAGAAAGAATAATTAATATGAGGATGAGTTTTAACTCATAATTTCAGCATTTGGTGTCGCGACCTACCCGAACCGATTGGATTTAGGCCAAGAGGTATTTGTCAAGGACCGAGGCACTCCCAAGCCTCATACCTCACGCGACGAGAATTTTTTAATTTACACATTCGACTGGAGTCGCCACTAGCCATAAACAGGGGTCGGCTAGAAACCCTAATCGAGACGCGGGAGTATCGTCTCGATACGTACGAAAACCAGAGATCCCAAAATTCGGGGACTTGATTACACTAGCGATCTACTAGTGCCCTTTCGGTACCTAAACCTGATCACTCGCAAACTAACGTACCGGGCAGCCTATCGAAAAAGTTAAGATTCCACCTAACCGTTCTAAAAAAATAGAAAATGACAATCAATGTATTAAACGTGCGGAACTAGATAATCATAAAGAAAATAAACAACCAGCAACTTAGCATCGTCTCTAGAAAGGAAAATGCAATCAAAAACCATAAGGTAAAGCCCTAATGGCTTATTCGATTTTTGAGAAAGTTTTTTGAGGGATTTTCTCATTTTTAAATTTTTGATTTTTTTAACCTAAAATCTAGTGAAATTAAGCCCAAAATTGATTTCTAAACATTTCCTAATTTTTCTGATTTTTTTTGGAATTTTTCTGAATTTTTCTGATTTTTTAATGTTTTTCAGACTTTTTTTGGAATTTTTAATATTTTTTTATTATTTTAATATTTTTGAATTTTTTTAATATTTTCAATAATATAATAATTCCGGACAGGGTCCCCTGACCCGATCCGCCTGACACCTGACCCGACTCTCTCTGACCCGTCTAGGATCCATTTTTCTTTTTCTTTTCTGATTTTTTTTCTTCTTTTCTTTTCCCTTTTTTGTTTCTTTTTCTTTTTCTTTTTTCCTTTTTTTTTTTCACGTGGCCCTTACCTCTACCCCTTTCTGGATGTCTTCCTTTTTGACTTTTCCTCCCTTTTTTCTCTTCTGCCCAGGACATCTTCTTCCCGAGTGCTTCCCCCCGCGCGCCTGTCTTCTTCTTCCTTCACCGAGAGCACGCCGTGGGCTTCTTGCCGCGTTCCTATCAACTCTCATCACCGTCAGTCCTCGCCACCCGCAGTTGACGACTACCCCTCGTCGGTCGTCACGCCATCGCCAACAGTCACTACCCCAACTAACACCAAGCGATTCCGGCGACACTATCGTCACCGAAGGGACATACTAAGGGTGCGCATGAGAACCATTCTGCGCCCCGGAACAATTTCTGAACAGAAATGATTTTTTTTTATTCTGTGCCCGGAAACAATTTCTAGGTATTTTAAGGCGTTTGGTAAACTACACAAAATTTCTATTCCTAAAGTAGAAAAGAATAGAAATGCGTTTGGTAAACTACACAAAATTTCTGTTCCCAAATAATATTTTAATAATATTTTGAATTGTTTAATTTTTTTCTTTCTAATTATTTTTTTCTTTGGCCATGGCCGGTCGCCGGCGACCGGCCACAGCCCAGGGCCGGCGAGGGCGTCACGGCCCTCGCCGGCCGCCGGCGGAGGCGAGGGTCGCCCTCGCCGCCTGGGCGAGGCTCGGCCTCGCCAAGATCTGGCGAGGCCGAGGGTCGCCGTCGCGACCCACGGCGAGGGTCCAGCCCTCGCCCTCGCCGGCGAGGGGGACCCTCGCCTCCGCCGGCGGCCGGCGAGGGCCGTGACGCCCTCGCCGGCCCTGGGCTGTGGCCGGTCGCCGGCGTCCGGCGGCCGGCAGCCGGCCAAGCCCAACGAAGAAGAACACAAAAATAAGAAAAGCAAAAAAAAAAAAAGAAACAAAACTGATTCTCAAAATTGTGCCGAGAAACAAGAAGCAACTTTTTTTACTTCTTGTTTCTCTTCCAAAACTGTTTCTCGGCACAAGTTTTTGCAAAAATGTGCCCGGGAACAAATGCGTTTACCAAACGCATTTCTGTTCCCAAACTATTTCTGGGAACAAAAGAACAGAAATTTTTATTATTTGGCACGTTGCCAAACGCACCCTAAATCAAACCCAATTTCAGCAAAACAAACTGCCAAAACAAACATATTCACGCTAAAGACGAGGTGGAACTCGTTGGCTAAGGCGGTCTCGAGTCGAGGGCTTCGCCGATGCGGAAAAAATCTCTCGCGGGGGATACGTACGCGAGGCCAACCCGGGGAATGCTCAAACAGTGGCGTAAAAACACAAGAAAAAAACACCAAGTGAGTCATGGAATGTCGATTCAAGCATGAACAACTCATGAAACGAAGATAACAATAACAGTTTTTGGTGAAAAAGGTCTCAGCATCCACTCGGACATTTTATCAAATATGTTGCAGGCGAGTTCAGATGCGAGTTTTAAGGTAAGGATTCAAAGCGGTTTTCAGCTTAAAGATGATGTTCGGAGATTCATACAATATTTTGCAACAAAGAGACCTCGGTTTGCATGAAACGACCAAAAGGAACAAGGTTAGATTCGGGGTCCAAAGCTCTAAAGGGTTCATTGGGGCATCTCGACGAACAGGTGGGACACGACTAAAACTAACGGTTTCTAAGTCGATTTCATCAGGATTTGAGGGTTTTTTCTTGATAAAAACAGTTCGGGAGCATTCCTTGGAGATGAAAAAAGACATTTTCCTCCTTTTGTGGCACCGGGCGACCACCGAATAGGCTCGGTGTGCCCGGCACCCGAGAGGCAAGGGAGGAGGAAGTTGAAATCCTACCTGTTTGAGGCTGGCCGGGGGCAAAGCGGCGATCGGGAGCTTGTCGGCAGCATCTCGGGGTCTCCTTCATGCGGATGGGGACCCTATGTTCTCGGGTGTTTCCCCCGAACTCTCTCGGCCTCCTCCTTCTCTTCTATCTTTTTTTCTTTTTCAACTCTCGGTTCCTCTCCTCTCCTCCCTCGGATCTCCCTTGCTTTCTTGGATTTCTCTCCGTTCTCCCCCGAGAACTCCCTCCCGGATCTCCCTCGCTCTCGCTCCCTCGCTCTGTATTTCTGCCTCTCGTTCTCTCTTTTAGCTCTCTCTCTCGGAACTCTCTCTCTCTCCCTTGGAACTCTCTCCTCTGTCCTCCTGCAAAACCAACCCCCCCCTTTCGTTCTCCTCTGGCTTCTTTTTCTTTTTGGGTTTGTGCAGAACATTCCCTTTTGGTGAATGGACTACACGGTCAAAGAGATAGTGCCCTTCGTATCAGTCAAAGAAAGAAGAAAGAAAGAAGAAAGCTTCTTTTTTTTCTCTTTGACTTCTCCTTTCCCTTCTGGTCCCCCTTCGACGTGCATTTCCTGAGGAAAAGCAGATGGCCTTCCCCTCTTTTGAGCCTTGGGGCCATAAAGCTTTTTTTTTTTTTCATTTTCTTTCTTGTTTTTTTGTGTTCTGCCTTCTTCTCTTTCTCTTTTTCATGAAAATACGCGGACCCCCTTGCAAGGGTCAGAGGGAGAGTCAAGGGGAATAGGGGTGTGCAACCGGACCGGGTTTACCCGAGAACCGGACCGGCCCACCCGAAAAACAGGTCCGGGAACCGGTTCCTGTTTGAACCGGTTCGGGAACCGGTTCTATTTTTTCGGAACCGGTTGGAACCGGTCCGGTTCCCGGGTCTAAGTAAAAACCCACCCGGACCGGTTTTAGAACCGGTTTTAAGTACTGTAAAAAAACCCTAGCACCTAACAATCGAGTCCCCTTTCTCAATTTGCTCAGTCGCTCCCTTCTCTTCGTGAGTCCCCTTCCTTCCAGTTTCCTCGCCGCCGCTCGTTGCCGCGACTGCTCGCTGCCGCTCGTTGCCGCGACTGCTCGCCACCGCTCGTCGCCGTGGCTGCTCGTTGCCACGGCTGCTCGTCGTCGTGGCTGCTCACCGCAACCCAGCTCGTAGCATCTCGTCGCCGCGGCTGCTCGTTGCAACCCAACTCGTCGCCACGGCCCATAGCTGCTCGCTGCTTGAGTCGTCGTAACGCCGCTCGTTGCCGCTCGTCGCCGAAACCCAGCTTGTCGCCCCTCGTCTTCGCCACAGCCCAACTCGTCGCCGCTCGTCGTTGCGGCTGCTCGCCACCTCAGTCGCCGCAACCCAACTCGTCCAACCTACGCCGCCGCGAAGGTCAGCTCACGGTTCCCCCCCCTCCCCCCGATCCCGCTCCCCTTGCCTAAGTCCGAGTTTCAGTGACCCCAGACCCTGGATTATTTGCCGCCGCTTGAAATCTTGTGCTCTGATTTTGTTCTCGAATTGAGCTTCCACTGTCACTGCTTTAGTAATTGTTGATTTGGTCGCAGTCTTCTCTCTGAATTTGATAGTGTCGTGGGTTATCAATACGACCTATGGTAGTTACTCGTGGTTATCAATTTTGTAAGTGAGAGTAAATAATGCAGAATTTGACTCTCTCTCTCTCTCTCTCTCTCTCTCTCTCTCTCTCTCTCTCTCTCTCTCTCTCTCTCTCTCTCTCTCTCTCTCTCTCTCTCTCTCTCTCTCTCTCTCATATTCTTGATCTGTTTATTCTTGCAGTGACTCCTCAGTAGGGGTTGAGCATGATGCCTTCAACACCTTCTTCAGTGAGACTGGTTCTGGAAAACATGTGCCGAGAGCTATATTTGTTGATCTTGAGCCCACTGTGATTGATGAAGTTAGGACAGGTTCATATAGACAGCTTTTTCACCCTGAGCAGCTTATATCCGGCAAGGAAGATGCTGCCAACAACTTTGCCAGAGGACATTATACAGGTTCATACATGTCTTTTTACTGTCTCAGAATTGGCAACTATCGCTTATTTGTAGATTGTTACTTGATCTACTTTCTCATTTTCTTTCTGCAGTGGGGAGGGAAATTGTTAATCTCTGCCTTGACCGAGTGAGAAAACTAGCCGACAACTGTACTGGCTTGCAAGGTTTTTTGGTCTTTAATGCTGTAGGCGGTGGCACCGGTTCTGCTTTGGGTTCATTGCTGTTGGAACAATTGTCCGTAGAGTATGGAAAGAAATCGAAGCTTGGCTTCACAATCTACCCTTCTCCTCAGGTACATTCATGCGGGCCATAAGTTAAATAGGCTATCCGGATTCCATGAAGCATGCTCATGATGTATGAAGTAAAGAGTTATTGGAGGGTTTTAGCATGGTTAGTTCTTTTGTGTGTTATCCATCCGCTGTGGGTGAATATTTTGTGAACTTTCTTTGCTGAAACAAAATGGACAGGATTATGCATTAGCTAATATAGTTTCATCGTTTTCATTTTTATTACTTCGAGAAGTACAGAGCACTTGTGAATATGTCAAGGGGAGCATGTCAATTGCTGGACATGGTGCTTGTGAATTGTTTATTTTGCTCCAAATTTTTGAAACCAGAAAAAAAAAAAAACAGGTTATCGGGTAGACCCTGGAACCGGACCGGAAAAACAGGGTAGGTTCCAAAACAGGGTCTAGGGAAAACAGGGTAGGTTCCAGGTTCCAAAAATTGGGAACCGGTTGTAACAGGGTAGGTTCCTGGTTCCAGGTCTGGACCCTACCCACCCTGGAACCGATCACCCCTAAAGGGGAAGAGCTCCCCTTTGTCTTCTCTCTCGTTTTTTCATTTTTTAGTTTTTTGTAATAATTTTAAATAAATAAAAGGAAGTAAAATAAAGTGAAAATATGTTTCACTAAATCTATTAATGCAAATGCGCCTGATGTCTATATGCCACGTAATTTAATGAAAATATTTTTGTTTAGGGGTTAAAAATTAAACCCTAATTTTCTATGTAATAAAACCCTAACTAATTACGCAAAATTTAAGTGTCAACATTTGGCATGGCTAGAAATAATTGATTGACAACAATATTTTTATGGTAGACAAGAATTTCTAGCTCCGAAATTTCTTTGCTATCTCCATATCATCTGCAACAACTATCGAGCAGACCATCAATATCAACGAACTTTACCATGGTTCAAGCAAACCAACTTCGCTTAGCATGTCTTATAATATACCATGTCTCTGCCCAAAAAAATAGAATATACCATGTCTTAACAACCAGTTCGATGTGGATGGAAAAGTGATGACCATTTTGATTGGATGAATAACATCACAAGACATCACTTTTTTCGACGTGGGAATTGAAATGTTACGGGATAAGTCTTGAATTTCCCCCATTTACCTTGCAAGGGGAACACTATCACAGTCAAGCCCCAGAGTGGCCATTTCAAAGAAGCTGCTTAATTCCATCTCACCATTTTCCACTCTCTGGCTTGCCACGTCTATGGCCAAACATTGCTTTTCAGTTCAACCAATAAGTGACTTATGTCTGCCCTCTGAATTGCAAATGGTGGCACACATGACGTCGCTATCTCCACAGCTTTCCAAGCCAAGCTTATCTCGAACCGACCAGTTAATCTTGGGTCTACAACGCTCTCTATGTCTCCTCTTTTGATGATTGGTGTCACCCACTGAAGCACGTGGATGTCACCCTCTTGGGTTCTTAGTGAAGATTCACTGTCGCGACCTAAATTTTTCCTCTCAGGCTAATGGATTATTAAGACTAAGCCTAACTCGGGCCCTCCCAAGCCCTACCAATTCGCAACTTAGAGTTTAAGTTCTTAACGTGCAAAAATTTTCATGCTTGGAGTCGCCACTAATCTATTTATGGTAGGTCGATTAGAAACCTAAATAAAACATAGGGAGATATGTTTTATTCCTACGAACCAGAGATTCTAAGTTCGGGGACTTGATTACGCTAGATCTAGTCTAGCGCCCTTTCGGTACCTTTTCTTTTCAAAAAAATGTTTTGCATGCAGTCTGGATCCATTTTATAGCCTAATTACTAACATGTGAGGTGTTCATGCGGGTGCGCAAACCACCAAAGTAACACCCAATAATCAAAACATTAAATAAATTGCATGAATGGGAGAATTACTTACCTCGAAGCAACGTAAGCATCTGCATTGTTAGCTAGAAAATCACATCAACAATCCTAATATGATTTCTAATTAACAAGCAGTTCACTCAATATTTTTTTTAGGATTTTCACTTATTTAAATGAAAACTAACCTATATGTAATGACGTGCAAAAATTAACATGCGATTAATGCAGCCTAACATGCAAACTATATGTCATGCGACAACGTGACCTAATTCTAATGACGGACAAATAATTTATTTTTGGTATTTTCAAATGAAATTCGGAATTAAAAATTACTCAAGTTAACATGCAATCTATTCTAAAAAAATGATAATCTAATCTATCCTAAAGTGATTCTTTTTTGAGATTTTTATGAAAATTCGAAATTATTGAATAACCTAAATAATCTATTAGGATTAGAATAACACCTAATTTAAACTAGGAAATAAATTATCTCAAGTCCTAATTTAAATTAAATAATTATCCTATCCTTTAGATACATTTAAGGTTTCCTAAACATGCAAAACTTCTAATTTAAATTTAACCAATAAATTTTTGGTTTTTCTTTATTTAAAAGGAAAGCAATCAAACAAAGATAATAACCACATTCAAACAATCCACACAATCCGCAAGATTTTTTAAATTTCAGATAAGGCAAAGAAATCAAACTAACGGTCATATCTATAGGGTTATAGATATCGACGGAAAGTTGATTGTTCAAATTTGGAAAGCAAATAAAATCTATTATCGTGTCCAAGTGATTATGGAGAAGATAAAGATTTTCCGTATCGCCGCGTATCGTACCTTAGGGATAAGGTCGGATAGTCGTCCAGATACGTTGCTAAATTAGACAAAATTCCTAATTTTAAGTGTTTTCAAATATTGCGGATATCGCAAATATTATCTTAAGGTATCTAATCAATCACGCAATAATCATGGAATATTCAAAATATTCAAAATAAGAATTTAAATATTTTGAAAATATACCGGATAGAGATTTTTACCTGATTTGCGGATTACTTTCCAAATTTGAATCACGCGGATCGGAATTGCGAATCAGGACCGACGGCGGATGGACTGGCAGCGATGGGCGCAGCTACGAGGACGGCAGTAGCGGCGGCTCGACGTGGGATGGCGACGTTGCTTCGGTGTGGACAGTGGCTTGCAGCTAGGAGCGTTAAGCACGTCGGGGCTTAACTAGAACTTGTTACAGATTGAGGAATAGAAAAGCAAGTTGTTTAAATGCAATGTGAGCTTGCTGGGCGTTGCTTGAAGGTCACCAAAAAACCTGCGAAAGAAAACCCGAGTGCGGCAAACGGCGATGTCAAGACTGAATTGGCGTAGCCGGAGCTTCGCTTGATCGATGGTGTTCTCGGTGTCACCAAAGCAGTGAAAGGTTGATGGCAGGAACAATTTGCTTCAGCGGTGGGCCACAAAAATCAAAATATGGTGCTGAAATCTGCGAAGAAAAGACAAAAATTCTTCCTTTGTTGCTGGTTTCCTCCCGCTCGTGTATCTTTTCTCTTGCAGCTTTCTTCTTGTCTTCAACCGCCACAAATAGCACTCTCTCTCCTTCTCCCTCTCTTCACGATTTCTTTTTCATTCAATGGTCTCACCTCCTCCCTTTTTCTGACGCTTTCTTTTCTTTTTATAAGGCCCCCCGAAAAGCCCCCCTCTTTGACCGAGTCTTCTTTCTCTCTTCTTCTTTTGGCCCTTTCTTTTGCTTTTTCCTTGGCTTTTCTCCTCTCCCCCGAAGACGTCCAGGCCTCTTCGCTCTTGACTCCGTGTATTCCTCTTCTTTCTCTGGCTTTCTTGTCTTGCTCAGAACGTCGAGACCCTCCTTTGAACGAAGCCTCCCCCTGGATGTATAGCTTTCGACTTCTCCGAATCTCTCCACCGAAAATTCTCTTGACTTTTTTGACTCACCGTATCTCTAAAAAAAATCTGATCTGAAAATTATGAGAACCCCCCCCCGCCGCGTATCAATTGTCTCCAAAGACATATATTTATAGTGTAAATCTAGGTCAATTAGCCAGGTTTTCTAGTCCTAATGGGCTTAGGTTTAGGCTTTAATTTAATTCTTAGTGGGCTGAATTAATTTGGGCTTTTCTTTAATTAAGCATAATTGGCTAATTTAAGCTCAAATTAAGACAACCAAGCCCTTTTGCGTGTGATTTTCGGCCCATGCTTTCCGAGTGAGCCGAGTCTCGTTCGATGCCCGAGCTCAATTTACATGATGAATTTTAAGCTCGCTTGCCACCGTCGATCCGATGCGGAATGTAATTAATCTATATGAACCTAAACTATATGCTATGCAATTTTAATATTTTTGTTCAGGGGTTAAAAATTTAATCCCTAATTTTCTATGCAATTAACACTAAATGATGCGCCAAAATTTAGGTGTCAACATTCACCTCCTCTCTTTTCCAATGAACTCTAAATGTTTTTAGGGGGAGTGAACCACTAACTCTAGAATCATATAAGGAGGGGTAAACTAGTAATTTCTAAGAGTGATCTAGAGGAAGTAAAAAAAAAGTTTTTATAAAGGCTAAAAGTAGCCAAGTGCTCTCATTTGTTGTCTGCGTGCAAGAAATTCTCCCGACCATTGTTGTAAAGAGTGTCTCTAACAAAAAAAGGGTATATTTTCTTGATTGAGTTCCTGATTTATCTCGACAAGCAAACTCAGAACTTCTAATGCGTGCATCCAACAAGTGGTATCAAAGCAAGTAGTCAAGGATTGTGAACCAAGCTATTAGGAGACGTTGTAAGCGAAGACAGTGGTCCGAGACCATTATACATGAGCAGGCAGTCCACGATTGAAACACGCCAAAGTTTTGATAGTGCACAATCAGGACTGAGACCAATTGATTCGGAACCAAGCGCCAGGCATTGTAACCAAGTCATTGTCGTGACTTCCCCTGACCGGTCTCGCCATCTAGGGAGTTTGACTAATGGATTACTAAGTTTAAATTTAGCTCGAACTCTCCCAAGCCCATACCAATTCGCGACTTAAATTTTTAACATGCAAATCAATTTTATCTAGGAGCTGCCATAAGTAAGTGTGGGAGAATTAATTTACTTCTATGAACCAGAAATTCAATGGATTCAAGGACTTTATTATACTAATTAACCAACTAGTGCCCTTTTAGTGCCTAAACTTGTTCAATCACTATCTAAAGTGTTCATGCAGCAATCTTACCAATTGTGAGTCCTAAAGTTCCATCCCTAACCAAGCTAAGGGAAGCAACAATTAATATATGGAAAGTGCACAAGCAACGGCCTAACATGCCTCTAATTGACCATATGCAAGGTTGAATTAAACACGTAATTCAAGACACGCGAATCAAACAACATGAAGTCAAGTATGGCACTAATCACACAAAAAGAGTAAGAAAAGGCAATTCCAAAGCCCAATTTCAGTTTTTTAATTTTCGAATTTTTTAATTTTTTAATATATTTTCTATAAAAACAATTTTTTAATCTTTACCAAAAAAACAATTTTTTAATATTAAAATAATACTATAAATATTATAATAACACGGACCCGGGCTGGGCCTCTGAGGCCCAGTTCGAACACAGGCTATATCGAGGGACTTCGGGTTGGGCCTTGGACGCCAAAGGCCTAAAGAGAGGAATGGGCTCAATGAAATCAAGCCCAATTCGGCCACTATAAGATCAAATCCAAGCCTACTCAGCCGAAAACAAACCCAAGCAAGACAAATTAAGCCCAACACTCACTACTCCTATAATAGAATTAAGCCCAAATTCACCAAAATAACAATCCAAGCCCAAGGCTCAGTAAGTCTAAATGAGCCCAACGTCCACTACTTTTGGTCGCTCCCTCACCAGTTTTCCAATCCCAGAACTGCTCTCGTCTTCTTCGAGCACATCCAGAGTACTCAAGATCACACAACGCCGGCGCTTCAACGACAATCCAAATCGATCCTATCTCGGGTCCCGTAATGATACATTTCACCATCAACTAGCTCTAGCCACCGGACCACCTCGGCCACCATTCCGATTGCCAATCCTCCAACATTTACGGGCACAACCAAAACAGGATCGAAACAAGCAAATAGCAGGAGACCAGTAAACAAACCAGCGGAAGAGATTAACGTTCGCATCACAGGTTTAGGGTCACCACCTCACAGACGAACGCAACCGGATGAAATGCCCACACAAGAATAAAAATGAACAAAAGGAATATGGACAGATTTAATCGCTATGGCAAAGGAGTCCAACTGCTCAGAAATCAATGAAATCCCTCCATCATACCACCCGTGTTTGTATTCACTCAGAATAGTGCAAAACTGGAGACATATTTGTACGAACTCGGTTCAGAACTTTTGTCAAACACACGGCGGGCATCGACTAAGGTGAGCCACAACAGGCATTTGGGACATGGGCCCAAGCCAAAATCCTCCCATAATCAACAAACACACTCAGCACCAACAATATAAAGCACGAGAAGCTCCACGCACGAAAACTAGAGTCGGGGAGCCTAGGTCCGTAGATAAGACAATAATAGAGGCGTTGGAGCGCACGACCGCGGGATCCCTACCTGGCTTGGAGACGGCGGCTAAAGGGTGCGCTTGACACAAATCGTGCCATGGCCGACCGCTTTGATGTCTCCGAGCCGAGATCCTCGGGTGTGGGATCTCGGAACCAAGAAAAGGGACTCAACGGAAATACGGACGCCGGGGAGTGAGGTGTCGGGGACGCCAGTCGGAGGTCGTAGGGATGCGACGGGGACACGTAGTTGGGTCAATGGGGCGAGGCTGATCGCCGATCTTCGATTTCACTCTCGGGTTCCCTCTCACGATAAAGGATGGCCAAGCATCCCCAAACTCTCAAGCACCTTCCCTCTCTTGGAAGCACCTGGCCATCACTCTCCCCCCGCGCTCTCTCAGCCCCCTCGGCCTTTTTGTGGCCGGTCGGTCACGCCCGACCGCCCCTGCTGTGGTCGGCCTGGCCCCGACCCTGAGATCGCGCCGGGCGATCCCCTGCCATGCCCTGCCCCTGCTCTGCTTGTCCTTTGCTGTCTAATAATACGTGCTTCTGCTTCCCTGCCTTCTGTCGCTCCTGTCATGAGCGTGAAGAGGAAGGGGAAAAGTCGGCAAGGGCCGGGCTGGGTCGAAAAGAAAAGGCCAGGAAAGAGAGTTGGGCCATGGAAAAGAAAGATAAGAAAGAGAAGGAGGAGGGCTGGCCCAGGCGAGGAAAGAAAAGAAGAAACAAAAAAGGGGCCGGGTCGGACCGGCCTGAATGCCTTTTTTTTTAATAACTCTATTACTTTTAATGCAAATGCTCCTAATGTTTATATATTATGCAATTTAATGAAAATTATTTTTTTCTAGGGGTTAAAAATTAATTCGTAATTTTCTATTCAATTAAACCCTAAATGGATAGTTAAATTTAGATGTCAACAGTCATGATAGCAGATATTTCAAGTTCGGTTAGCAATATTGGAAACTCAACAACCCCAATTGTAATAATTAGAGTATCTACGTTCAATTTTACCTACTGGGTCAACACTTGTGAGATTTTGTTGGTGGCAACAACACCACACACCCATGGATGATAACGAGTTGAGAAAGTAAAAGATAACAACTAGAAAGGCGCTCTATGGTGTTGCAATGACCATTGAAGATGAGTTGGTGCACCGCATTAAGAACGTTAGGATTCTGAAGGAGGTGTGGGATGCCTTGATGGCACTGTTTGCAATGACGAATGATGCCAAGCTACAATGTTGGAAAGCAGGTCTCTCAATTAGACATGACGACGAGTCAAAACCTCTATCATCAGTCTCAATCATACAAACTCGCTAGAATTGAAGTATAAGTTTGGTTTCATGTTATCATTTTGATTCTCTCTCCTTTTTTTATCTGATGAGTTTCTCAATGATATAATATGTATATATGGAGAGAGAGAGAGAGAGAGAGAGAGAGAGAGAGAGAGAGAGAGAGAGAGAGAGAGAGAGAGAGAGAGAGAGAGAGAGAGAGAGAGAGATTTTTGTTAGGCTTGAGCCAGTCGGGGAGCTAATAAAGAAGCAATGGACGCACACAAGAGGAGCAACATTGACCTTCCCATAGAGAAAGGTCTCTTGCCAATACACATAATTGAAGATACTTATTAGATGCAACCCATATTTACATGAGCTCTATAGTAATACTTCATTCAAGTTGACTAGTAAGTTAAATTTGGTCTAGTCAAGTATATAGCTGATAGATTTAAACTTTGGGTTATCTCTTTTCTATAAACTAGCTTTATATATACCGTAATTCGTGTTATAACAAAGAGGGAGATCACATGTATATAAATAGCATATATTTTATTACCTCCTTTCACGTTAAACATGATTTGACATGTCAAATTTGATCGATGGGGAGCTGCACATGTGAAATAAATTCGTGCAAAACCCAGTTCTAATACTGTGTTAGAAAGTTTAACCCAAAATATTAAATTTATTGATGAAAGGAAACTATATGTATATAAAGAGCATATAAACCCCGTAATCAAGCGACGTGGTGATACTTCAACATGACATTTAAATATTAAATAGTGTCTTAATGCAACACTTGAAGATTTTAGAAAAGTCAGTATTGATTCCACAAACTTTTTACACGCAATAGTCCCACATTATTAGAGTAAAAAATTGAATCGTCTGTCGGTATATACTCATTTATCCAAGATTCCCATTAACTCGGGTCTTTGATCGAAATTGAGTATAATCAATTAGGTGAAATGGGTACTTACTTTGAAATTATGGAATGATATGCTTTGGAGTGCATTTGAAAGTTTGTACGCTGGTTTTACTATTCCTAAATGGTCCCAGAGTGATTCATTCATTGATTTTATTGATGGCTTGAGCAAGAAAAGCTTTGCGCTAATTACATGACGTACCACCACACTCGAGAACAATAAAGATGAATTTTGCTTCAATAATGCACATCGCACTACGATTAAAGAAATTAAAGAGCAAAGACTTTGCTGTAGTAAAAGTGAGTTTTGCTTTCACATTTGTAAATTGGAAAGATGCCAAAACTTGTTTCGTTCGACCAGGAAAAAAAATGTTGGTTGATTGATTTTTCCATTCAAAAAGAGATTCTTGTTGTGGAAAATGGTTTTCTTTTCCAAAAAAGAGAGAATGGAGTTGACCGTTTCTTTGGTCCATCATCTCCTACGAGACAACAGTATTATCATTGCTAAGATTTTCTTTTAATTGACGAACCAAGATATTTTCCTTCTAATGCGTTCCTTTCATCTAGTGATAATATATCTTCTTCTTTTTGATGTTTATATCGAACCATATCTCTATTACAGTATTTAGTTACTCCGAGCGATGATGATTATCTAATCATCAATGTAATGTCAGCTTTGATTTAGGTTCTCTTTAATTCGCTACAGGCGGAAGTCAACAACTTAGAGAACATTCTATTTGCGTAAAATAAATGACAGCTATTCAGACTCTACTTTCCTTGTCTTCTCTCTTCTTATGGTCTCAATTATTCTGTCACGAGTGATGAATCAATAGTCACTAAAAGTGACTTGACTCCCCCCTTGTCTTTTAACTAGATCAGTAAAGCTTTTGTCAATTCTCATGGTAGACCAACAAAGTCACTAGCGTAATGACGACGAAAGGGACTCGACTTCAGCACACACTTTCTACGTCACAAGTGTTTCGACTCTGTGGTTCTGTTGTTGCCTGTGGTGCTATCTGATCAAAAGTCCCCGAACCCAGAAGGGACATCGCATACTTATGTCACGGTATGCGCAAATTCCTATTGGTATAAGATCATTAACAAGTTCTTTTTTTTTTTTTTCAGGTTTGCTTGGTAGGATGACATCTCATTTTTTCTGAATCCCGCTATTGATCGCCACAGTTGGGACAAATCTGTGGCACGTCGGTTGATCCTTTTTGATGAATCAGGCAATGGTACAACGGTGATGAACATCTTCTCCGGCCACGTAGCTCTCGTCTAGTCGATGATACTGGTTGTTGCATTGGAACCCCGAGACAAAGCCTATTCCGCATTCTAAGAATTAGAGAGATCGGGATTGCCTTTTCTCTGGATATAGACATGTCGCAGATGTCTGCATTATCATAAGTCAAGCTCGAGTCTTGTGTCCATAATTTGTCAACGATGCATGTGTGTATATCCCAGGTTGCTTGTGAGAAGTACTACATTAGGACCATCAGAAGGAAAAAAGATAATTAGTCCTCGTTATAAATTTTCTTATTCTACCCCCTCAACATTGCATAATTGTTGCTACTTAATCAATTGTGTTGATTCCAACTGAAATCTCAGCTGAACCTCAGGAACGTGCTGCGAGGGCCTGTTAACGCCAATTCCCCCATCTATGGATAACCCCAACCTCTGGATCAACATGGAATTCCTAATTTTACAGTATTAGGAGTGCGATGAACTGACATTATGAATGGAGAAAGCAGCGACAAAGGACGCAAGGATATCACTGTTACAAATCAAGTTGGTAGACACGCTGCTCTTAGGAAGCAGTGCTAGAGCATTTGGAAGATTCAATCACAATAAGAAAAGGGAAATGGATGACGCAATAAAAAAAATAGTTCAAATTTGCGGACAAAAGTTAATCTTTTACCTAAAAAGAAGACAGCGTTTCTGGATTGGAAAAGTTCTGCTACCTTGCCGTAGGGGCACTGTGAAATTGGAGCTCCGAGGGGGTCATTTCAAAGGAACCACTTGATTTGCTCACCGAAGACTCCTTCAACTCTGCCAATACGTGATTTATGTCCGGCCTTTGAATTGCTTTTGGTCGCGTACAAGACATAGCAATCTCCATTACTTTCCAAGCCGAGTTGATGTCGAATTCTCCTTGTAACCTTGGATCCATAATGCTCTGTATATCACCACTTTCAACAATTGGAATCAACCATTCAAGTATGTGCATTCTCGCGCTGCCATCCTGGCTTCTCATTATTGCAGGTTGGCCTGTGATCAACTCAAAGGCTCCGTTCGTTTGGCGGAAAATATTGTGTTTTTGGAAAATGCTTTCCCGGAAGTCATTTTCCTGGAAAATGTTTTTCCGGAACATAATTTTCCGGTGTTCGGCAACAAATATGAAAAAGTTTCGGAAAATATTTTTCGGCGGCGGCCGGCGGCCGGCGACCGGCGGCCGGCGACCGGCGGCCGGCGGCCGGCGACCGGCGGCCGGCGACCGGCGGCGGCGGCCGGCGACCGGCGGCGGCGGCCGGCGACCGGCGGCCGGCGACCGGCGGCCGGCGGCCGGCGACCGGCGGCCGGCGACCGGCGGCCGGCGGCCGGCGACCGGCGGCCGGCGACCGGCGGCCGGCGGCCGGCGGCGGCGGCCGGCGACCGGCGGCGGCGGCCGGCGACCGGCGGCGGCGGCGGCCGGCGTCCGGCGACCGGCGGCGGCGGCGGCGGCGGCGGCGGCCGGCGTCCGGCGACCGGCGGCGGCGGCGGCGGCGGCGGCGGGCGGCGGGCGGCGGGCGGCGGGCGGCGGGCGGCGGGCGGCGGGCGGCGGGCGGCGGGCGGCGGGCGGCGGGCGGCGGCCGGCGGCCGGCGGCGGCGGGCGGCGGCGGCGGCCGGCGGCCGGCGGGCGGCGGGCGGCCGGCGGCGGCCGGCGGCCGGCGGGCGGCGGGCGGCGGCCGGCGGCGGCGGGCGGCGGGCGGCGGGCGGCGGGCGGCGGGAGGGGGGAAGAAGTTTGGCGGAAAATGATTTCCGCTTTTCAGAAGCGGAAATCATTTTCCGCCAATTTAGTCATGTTTTCCCTCATTGAGGGGAAAATGTTTTCCGGGGGAAAATGTTTTCCGCCAAACGAACACCGGAAAACCCGGAAAATGTTTTCCTGGAAAACATTTTCCGCCAAACGAACACAGCCAAAGAGTATGATTCCAAAACTATAAACATCACTCTTCTTGTTTGAGTTTCCAGAAGATTGAAACCTGAGAGGAAAAAATAAACAAATAATTTATCTTTTAAATCAAAGATGAAATCCTAGGCAATGTCAGTATTTCTATGCAAATAGAGATCCTGATGTAAACCAGATCGATAGTATTGAGTTCTAGCCATTACTCGGGGTCGAGGTAGCCGGGAGTGCCCGCAGGCCAAGTTGACACGTAGGATTCGTTTTCAGTTGCAAAAGCTCTTGATAGGCCAAAATCAGCTATTTTGGCTCGAAAATCTCCGTTCAACAAGATGTTTGTAGTCTTCAAGTCTCTGTGGATGATGGGTGGCTTGCAACCATTATGCAAGTAATCCAAACCTAAAATCCTCGCAAAAACCGTGTCAACAATGCCAAAACAGTGACAAGAAAAAACCTACGGCAGTGGATATCTCATTCATGTACCTTGTGCTACATCCACAGCTATTTGTAGTCTCTTACCCCAAGTCAAGACCTTCGGATGGTCCTCCGTTGGATGCATCTTAACTTTACCTATGAGCAAGAAATAGAGTTTTACAGGATTACTTTAGAGAAGAAAACAATGGAAAAGAACATAAATATGTACCTGATAAATGTTGCCTTAGATTTCCATTAGCCATGTATTCATATATTAAAGCCATGTGCTGGGACTCACAGCAATATCCAAACAGAGAAACCAAGTTTCCGTGGTGAACAATCATTAAGAGTTGTGCCTGCAGTGTCACAAGTGTGCATTATTATAATGCATATTGACAATAGTCTAAGAGGAAGTTTCCGAACGGAAGTTTGCGTAAGTGTCAGCATAAGTTGATTTTAAAAGGAAGAGTGATTGCATCATCCCATCTAACCTCGGCTTGAAATTCCTTGTATCCTTGCTTTGATGATTCAGAGAGAATCTTCACAGCAACCATGGTGCCGTTATCTAGTGTACCAAGATAAACCTTTCCAAATCCACCTTCACCAATCACTCGTCCAAAGTTCCCTGTGATTCTTGAAACCTCTCCATACTTGAAATGTCGTTTCTTTAGTCTCAGCGTCCTTTCACTAGATTCTGTACCAAAAAGGTTGCTATGAATATTGTGACTACCCCTGTGGATAGTAGACTCCCAAGACAAAAAACTTTCCACGGTAATTGCGTCCCCAACAATTAAAAGACATGGGAAGGGTTTTTCTGATCCCATTTCAAGAACTATATTAATGGAGCAGAGGACAATAATCGAAAGATCAGGGCAGGGATTCTCTGTCACCTGCCTTCAATATGCTATCAGATAGATAATTGTTCTTTGCTCAATACATAAAGATAAGTTTGCGATCGCACAATCAAACTTTCTTTTAGGGAGCCTTAGAATATTAAGGACAAAGTTGTACTCTCAAGTTGTTACAAGTCCTTCCCGTACATAGCACGGTTTCTTTCGAAAAAAAAATCAGAAACTTTATTAAGTTAAGCCGAATAATGCACATTCTCTTTGTGATGGAGATGCGACCATGCTGTGGTGATTCCCGTCTCTCTTTTCTCTCCATTTTCTTGTGACCACTATGTAACTCAGATTACTAGCATTGGGAAATTTGGATTAATGCTAACTTTCCTTTATCCCTGAGGTCAATGAGATTGTAAAATGAAACTCTGGGTGTGTGTGTGTTGGTGGGGGAGGGGGAAGAGACAACAAGTTGCTGAGTTGTATATTCTCAACTAAATTATCCTAGAAAAGACACTGTTGCAGTTAGAACTGTACCAATGGAAAACCAAAGTCAAGATTGTTGTCGAATGTAGTGTAGACTGCGTGAACAGGACAAGTAAGAACGTTTACCTGCTCTTCGTTTCCGTTTAATTAACCAAATAATAGCCAAAGCACCAAAGAGAGCTGCAAAGAAGCCTGAAACTGATGTAACAACTGGAACGAGGATGGTATTTTGTTTCTTCTTCTGCGAGCAACAATCAGCTAGGCAAAGATTCGGGTTTCCTGTCCAACTGCCACAAAGAATGAAGAAGCTGAACTTATATTGATAGTCTGGCCACCTTATAGAAGTCGCATATGACTGAGAGAGAGAGAGAGAGAGAGAGAGAGAGAGAGAGAGAGAGAGAGAGAGAGAGCACCTCATGTTTAAAGTATTGTCCACGACCCTTTTCTTGAGAGCTTCAGGTACCGATCCAATCAGGTTATTTCCACTTAAATTTCTGCAAATGTAGTCGTGATTAGAGATTTGTCCACTTTATATCTTTTGTGCTTCACTTAGACACATTAACTTACAGAAATCTAAGATTTGGTAATTCTCCCAGAGTTTCTGGTATTGCTCCTGTAAGCTGATTGTCGGACAAATCTCTGGGAAAGAGCGAGTTTAGAACACCTAATATCAAGTTAACCAGATCCATAGCCAAAAGCAGTATGTTTCCACACATTAAGGCAATGTTTCAGCAGCCTATGTCTCCTAAAGCACAACCTTAGTCATTTAATCATGAGTTGACTCCCAGGGGGTGCATAATCAGGATGACGTGTAGACACAGCTAATTCAACCATGGTGATACTTACAAGTATTCCAATCTTGATAGATGTGAAAATGATGAGACTATCTCGCCCATCAAATTGCTTGAGCTCAATTTCCTAACCATCATAGAACAAAAGTTGAGGATCCTGTCATTGCCATCTTCATAAAGGCAGCATCTTTGGGTACAACAAAGAGAAGTTTGTGCAATAAATTATTCAGAACGAAAATATTTTAGGTTCTCCTGGTGTAGATGTTTTAAGTACTAGAAGACCATTCACAGTCGTCAATCTCATTCCTCGCGTGGGTCTCCCTCCCTCCTTGTTCTATATTTCATGGTTATTATTGGTCCTAGAGCACCTAAAAAATTATTTTCGTAGGACCCAGTACTTGCTCACAAACGATGCAATTTGGAACGTTTATGTCTAATGTTGGAACAGTAGGCTATTGGCGAAAGAAATTGCACAAACAAATAACTATAAATCGGAGGAGGGAGCATGTATTGACGATCGATGAGTATATAACTTGTCATGACCCATCCTGTAACAGTCCGGATTTTGGCCCATTTTTGGGATTTATAAAACGTGTAATTCGTCAGTGCGCTTATAATAGAATTTCGCCCGGGAACTGATCACTCTCGGGTTCTTATTTTAAAAAAATAGAAATTTTGCTAGAATCGCACTCGATCGAATTTGGCCGTTATTTATACCATGAACTTGGCAGTCGATTTCCGGGAGTTTCGGGACGAAATAAATTGGACGGTGTCGATATTATTGTGGCCAGCGTCGAAATTATCAGGGATGGCGAAAAAGTGGATTTTTGGACCGGGTGCGGATTTGGACTGGTAGACCTCCCTCGTAGTGTGGTTGGGGTATTTTATTTTGGCCGTGTGCCCTAGGTTATTGTTGGGATTTTTCGTGGACCGTTAGGCCTTTTTCCCGAATTTAATCGGGACCGATAGATCGATTTTTAGTTCGGACCGTGTCCTTTGGTTCGCGATTAAAGTTTGAATTGGTACTTTTTCTCCCTTTTTCTCTCTCCTCTCTCTCTTTCTCTCTCTGCCGACCCCCCCTATGCGCACGTTACCCTCCTCTTCTCTCTCTCCCTCTCTTTCTCTCTCTTCCCCTTTCTCTTTTTCCTCTGCCGGGCGCGCCTTCCCCATGCACCACGCTCACGTCCCCTCATGCAGAACCCCCATCCCTTCTGTCTCTTTCTCTTCTCTCTCCTCTCTTCCCCTCTTCCTTTTCTCCCCTCCCTCTTCCTTTCTCCTCCACGGCCGACGTCCCTGCTTCGCTTCTGTTCAGCCCGCCCCGACACCGCTCGAGCCGCCGCCGCGCCGTGCCGCCCCGACGCCGTCGCCGGCGAGCTCTGCCACTGTCGCGCCTCCGCCGTGCTGCCCCGGCCGTCCTTCGCCGGCCTCCCCCGCGAGACACGCGCAGCAGCACAGCGAACTCGCCACCGCTGCTGGTCGGGCTCGGAGCCGGCCCAGTCCGCCGGTGCGTCGTCCGGCCGTCGTCGTCGTCACCGCGTGCCGCCTCGCCGCCGGTCTGCTGCCTCTCCTCAGCTTCTCCGTCTCTCTCTCTCTCTCTCTCTTTTTCTCTCACCCCGACCACCTCTCCCTCGTTCCAGCTCACCCCGCTGCCCACCGGTTCTGTTCTCGCCGGAGCCGCCGCCTGCGCCGGAGCTGGGGACTCCGAGCCGCCGCACGCCGCCCCCTAGAGCCGCCCCAGCCCCGTCGCCCAGCTTTCTCCCTCGATTTCCGCCGCCCTCAGTCGCTGTTCAGTCCAGGCGGAAGGAGAGAGAGAGCAGCGTCGCCGGCTCGCCTCGCCGGTGCCGCACCGCCCGCCGCCGTCGCCGTGTGCCGCCCGCCGCCGCTCAACTCCGACCAGCCACTCCCCTGTTTTGGGCCGGAGAGATCGCGACCCCGCCGGCGCCGTGTGACCGCCGGCTTGCTCCCAGAGCGCCGCCGCCGATTCTCACCGCGAGTCGGTAATCGGCCGCACGCTCCCGTCGCCTCGAGACCATTATTAGGCGAGTAAAAATTCCTAAACCCTAATTAGCCTAATTGTGGAATTTTAGGGGTAGATTAATGGGGTAATTAAGCTTATTTGGGGCTTATTTGTGTGAGAATGTGCATGGGCTGATTATAGGACTTATTTGGGGCTTAATGAGATGATTTAAGTGTGATTTGGAGACTAATGGAGGGCTGTTTGGGCACCGTTCATGCTAGACCCGAATTTGGATTAAATTGCCTAAGTTGAGATTAATTTGGAATCTTGTGTGATGGTTTAAATCGGGCGACCCCATGTTTAATTGGGACTTAATAAGGGTGATTAAGGATGATGTGGAGACCAATTGATGGTTGTTTGGGTGTGGTTCACATTAGAACCGAATTTGCTTAAATTGAATATTAATTGGACTATTGTGTAATGATTTGAAATTAGGCATTTTGGAGGTCAATTAGGACTCGTCGGGACTTTGGGGGATGAGGCCATATTTTGGAGTTTATCGATTGAGACTGGTTGGCCATGTCAAGTCCTAAGTGGATGGAATTGCTATAATGCTAAGTTGTGTGTTAAGTGCCGAATGTAAATGGACTTCAATGGAAGGAGTTAGACGTGCCGATAATGCACTGTATGAGTTGAAATTGTGAATTATTATCCTTGGCACACCGTGGCATGACAATTGGCTTGAGTCCCATGACATGTAAATTCGCATCATGCCTTGATATGGTTGAAATTGAATACATTAATGCACATGTCTGTCGTGAGTAAATTGGGCCTTCGGGTCGAAACAACTGTGGCCTTCGGGTCGGGCCTTCGGGTCGTTACAACTGTGGCCTTCGGGTCGGGCCTTCGGGTCGTTACAACTGTGGCCTTCGGGTCGGGCCTTCGGGTCGAAACAACTGTGGCCTTCGGGTCGGGCCTTCGGGTCGAAACAACTGTGGCCTTCGGGTCGAAACAGTTGGGGTCTTCGGACCGGGCCTTCGGGTCGAAACAGTTGTGGTCTTCGGACCGGGCCTTCGGGTCGAAACAGTTGTGGTCTTCGGACCGGGCCTTCGGGTCGAAACAGTTGTGGTCTTCGGACCGGGCCTTCGGGTCGGTGCAGATTGTGGCCTACGGGTCGGGCCTACGGGTCGGGATAGATTATTGGCCTTAGGGTCGTGGCGTCGATATGACTGCATACTCTGTTTATATTGTTATCAAAAGTCTTACCTGCAGGATGTTATAGTGAATTGGGCCTTGGGCCCGGGTGAATTGGCATTTATTATTGCACTGGTTCATTTAATTATATATTTGATTTACCCTCTGGAGGTACACTTTAGCCTAGTTTAGGATTAGAAATTATTACTTGCTGAGTTTATCTCACGGTTGTGGTAAAACCGAAATTTCAGATCCCCGCCCGTGAATTTCCAAGACTCGGATTTTGAGTATGAGATCGTGGAGGATGAGGTAGAGCATGAGGAACTAGGTGGGGTAGTTTTTGAGCCGGAGATTGTGGATCCTATTCCAGAGCAGGCAGTTGCCGTGGCCCTTTTGGCGTACCTTCTTGTTGTCAAAGGGATATTGTATATAAGTTTGTAATCGAATGTATATTTTGGTATAATTTATCGTTAATTGCCATCCTTTGCTATTCATGGTTGCGTTTTAAAATGTCCGGGTGTATATACATATAATATATTCGTATATGCGTCGTTTCCGCATGTGGCGTGTTTTCTCTGATTTGGGTATTAGGGTCTCTGTGACGCAATCCTGGGAGCGTCGCACTCTGTTTCGACCCTAGGCGGATGTTCATGCTCTCGTTGGGTGCGGGGCGTGACATCCCCTCTTGAATTGGTATCAGAGCAAGGACAGCTCGGTCCAGTCTAGCTGAACCTTGGAGTGATAAGGAGGAGTGACCATGGGTAGTCGTAGGGTGACTTAGTATGCTAAGTGTACCTCCAGATTGTTTGTGTTTGAATGTTGTGGTGATTATTTGAACCAGTATTATGCAGGTGCGTCAGGACTTGAGGTAAGTGCACGAATCCTGTTGGTTGTGATTGAGTGATGTTGTGATTGACTGCCTGTTGAGTGAACTGTTGTGTGATTCACTGCCTAGGGCTTTAGACTGATATAGTTGGCCTAGGTCTTTAATTCCCGGGGGGAATTATAGCAGGTAAGTGGGTGATGTGAACCCTGTGAGTATGAGTAGTCGAGGTCGAGGTCTAGTAGGTCCGCAAGTTGGAGTTGTGGGGGATCCCAAATGGGATGATATTGTGAGAGCAATCGAGGAAGTTGGAATTTTAATGAGTAGACAGACTGAGGAGCGAAATGCTACTGTTACTACTGATGCGGAGGCCACTATTGTCGTCGTCAATGGAAATAACGGGAATCATGGGCATAAGGAAAATGTTGGAAGTCAAGGTCAATGGGAAGTTAATGCAATCAGACAGATGTGTCAGTTGGTTGGAAAAGTTTCTGAAATTTAAACTTGTAAGGTTCGATAGGAAGAAGTGACCCTGACACTATGGTACTTTGGATAGAGGACTTAGAAAAAGGCTTTTGAGGTATTCGGGTGCACTAGTGAGGAGAAAGTGACCCTGGCTGTATATCGACTCCAAGAAAATGTGATTGATTGGTAAGAGGACCCCCAGAGTAGACTATTTTGCAGGGCATAATTCCAAGCTGGGTGTCGTTATCGAGGCCTTCAATGAGAGGTACTTTCAGGGAGTGCGCGGGGACAGGAAATGACAGAGTTTCTTTGGCTTCGTTAAAATTGAATGACAGTTGATCAGTACGAGGTCGGGTTTGTAAGGTGGCCTAAGTACACACTAAAGATGGTCAAGGACCATGTGGATGGGACAAGGAGGTTTCAGGATGGATTGGAACCAGAATTTCGCAATCAGTTGGTACTTTTGAGTCTTAAGGAATTACAAAGAGTTGTATAAGAGAGTTCGATGATTGACACGGATATGAGTGAAAGGACTACCGCTTCTGAATCGCGGTTTGCACCGGCTAGGGACAATAGGGACTTTGGAAAGAAGCCTATGACAAAGAAACGGAAATTGTCCCTCTAGTAAGAAAGAACTTTGGAAAACCGAGCTGCTACTCCAACGCTGCATGTCGGTCTTATGGAAAGAGGCATAGGAATGGCCACTGCCAAGGTAAAAGTGGAGCATGTTGTTGATGTGGACAGTAAGGTCACTAGGTGAGAAATTGCTGAACCGACAGGTTAGATCGCTAATGCAATCGCAACGACCGCAAGTAGGACATTAAGCGAGAGCTGCTCTGCAGATTAATCAGAATCGGCTATGGACATAGGGAAAAGTGTACGTTGTGGTGGTGAAGGAATCAAAGGATGTGTCGCGAAAGTCTAGAGGCGTTGCATGTGGATATTGGGTATGATAGGCGATGATTTTGAAGTTGTAACTCTAATGGTCATGTATGACATGTAATTAATTTTATGGTGAATAGGCGCAATCGGTTTAAGGATTTGGGGATTACTTATGATATTCTTGGACGGGTTTGGAAGGATGAGTGTTGCTTGGAAATTTCAGATTTTGTAAAGGACCGACGTGATTTGTTTTTGGGAGACTGTTGGATTGAAATTGGATGGATTGGGCTTCGTCTTTAAGAGATGGAAAGATAATTATCTTATGATTGAGTTGGCCCCAGGAACAAAACCGACCTTAGGAGTGCTCTACAAGAGGTCACCGTCGGAATTGAAGGAATCGAAAGCCCAAATGTGGGAGTTATGGGATGAAGGTTTTATTCGTCTGAGTGGGTCTCCATGGGGAGCGCCAGTTTTATTCGTGAGGAAAAAGGACGGATTGTTAAGGTTATGTATTGACTACAGACAGTTGAATCAGGTGACTACTAAGGATAAACGCCCGTGCCAAGAGTAAATGACCTGTTTGACCAGTTACAAGGGACATCAATATTTTGTGAGATCGACTTGGGGATTGGCTATCACCAATTGAGGATTAAGAAGGAGGGCGTGCCGAAATCGGCATTTAGAACGGGGTATGGACACTATGAATTTACGGTGATGCCGTTTGGACTGATGGACGCCCCCGCAGCCTTTATGGATTTAATGAATCGAGTATTTAAGGAATTTCTGGATCAGTTTGTAATCGTGATTCATAGGCAATATCTTGGTATACTCAAAGAGTTCCGCAGAGTGTGAGTTACATTTGGAGAAAGGTTCTACGGACCTCAAGAGGACACGCACTCTACGCTAAGTTTTATAAGTGCGGATTCTAGCTTCATTGAGTGGTGTTCTTAGGACATATGAAATCCGGGGAAGGAATTGCGGTAGATTCGGCAGAGATTGAAGCCGTCATGAATTGGCTAAGACCGACAACGGTAATTGAGGTTCGGAGGTTTTTGGACCTGGCAAGTCATTACAGACGTTACGCAAAAAGGTTTTTGACGTTGGTAACACCGTGGACACGTTTGCAAAAGAAGGAAACGAAATTTGAATGGACGGACAAGTACAAAAAGGAATTAAATATGAGACAGCGCAATTAGATAGAACTCCTTAAGGACTACGACTGCAATATTTTATATCGTTCCAAAAAGGGCTAATAAGATAACGGATGCACTGAGCTGGAAATCGAGCATCGCGCATATGATGGTCAAGGAATGGACCCTGTTGGAGGGAATTCGGGATTCGGAATTTAAGTGTGAAGCGAGTCATGTTTAGAGTCTGTTTACCGCATTGAGGATTAAACTGGAAATCCAGGCTAAGATTAAGGCTTTATAATCGATGGACCTAGAAATCCAGAAGATTCTGGAAATGGATGTCACAAAAAGGAAATCGGATTTTCAGGTATTCGAGGATGGGATTCTGAAGTTCCGTGATCGGTTATGTGTACCCAGTGATGCAGAATTAAAAGAGTAGATTTTGTCGGATGTACACCGTGGCAATTATAGTATTCAGCCGGGTAGTATAGAAATGTATCAGAACTTGCGACAGCATTATTGGTGGAACGATATGAAAGTGGACGTGGCCAAGCATGTGGCCAAGTGTTTGACGTGCCAACAAGTGAAGGCATAGCATTGTAAACCCGGTGGAATGTTGCAGCCATTGGAAATTCCAGAATGGAAATGGGAGCACATCCCAATGGACTTCGTAACGGGACTGCCAAGAAGCCAGAGGGGACACGACTCTATTTGGGTAATAGTAGACAGATTGACCAAGTCAGCGCACTTTCTGGCAGTGCGAAAGGACTTTAAGCTAGAAAGACTGGCAGAATTATATGTGTGTCAGATAATTCGTCTGCATGGAGTACCGATATTGATCACTTAGGATCGTGATCCCCGACTTACCGCGAACTTTTGGAAAAGTCTGCAATCAGCCATGGGAACTAAGTTGCAATTCAGTACGGCCTATCATCCGCAGACGGATGGCCAGTCTGAAAGGACTATTCAAACTTTGGAGGATATGCTGAGAGCGTGTGTGCTAGACTTTTAGGGCAAGTGAGAAGAACATTTGTATTTGGTAGAATTTGCCTACAATAACAGTTTTCAGCAGAGTATCAAAATGGCACCATTTGAAGCATTATATGGCAGGGCTTGCAGAACACCGTTGTGTTGGGATGAGGTAGGAGAAAGAAGTATAACGGGTCCAGAGTTGATTCAACAGTCGGTGGAAACGGTAAAAATTATCCGGGAAAGGTTAAGAACCGCCCAGAGCCGCCAAAAGAGTTATGCGGACCGGAGACGTAGGCCGTTGGAATTTCAAGTTGGCGATAATGTATTTCTCAAGATCTCGCCAATTAGAGGATTGTCTCGGTTTGGCAAGAAAGGAAAACTGAGTCCAAGGTTCATAGGACCGTTTGAGATTTTGGAAAGGATTGGAACGTGGCATATCGCCTAGCCTTGCCGCCAAGTTTGTCTCAAGTTTATAACGTCTTCCACATGTCGATGTTGAGGAAGTACGAACCGGACCCGACCCACGTGCTGAATCATGAGGTAATAGACGTGGATGACAGAGTGTCGTACGTGGAAAAGCCAGTGCGAATCGAGGACAGAAAAGAACAAGTGTTGAGAAATAAGACGGTACCGTTGGTTAAGGTTATTTGGGAACATCACGGGACGGAAGACGCCACCTGGGAAAGTGAGGAAGTGATGCGACACCAGTACCCCCATTTGTTTGAGTAGTTGGGTTGGATTGCAAATTTCGAGGACGAAATTTTTGTAAGGGGGGAAGAATTGTAACAGTCCGGATTTTGGCCCATTTTTGGGATTTATAAAACGTGTAATTCGTCAGTGCGCTTATAATAGAATTTCGCCCGGGAACTGATCACTCTCGGGTTCTTATTTTAAAAAAAATAGAAATTTTGCTAGAATCGCACTCGATCGAATTTGGCCGTTATTTATACCATGAACTTGGCAGTCGATTTCCGGGAGTTTCGGGACGAAATAAATTGGATGGTGTCGATATTATTGTGGCCAGCGTCGAAATTATCAGGGATGGCGAAAAAGTGGATTTTTGGACCGGGTGCGGATTTGGACTGGTAGACCTCCCTCGTAGTGTGGTTGGGGTATTTTATTTTGGCCGTGTGCCCTAGGTTATTGTTGGGATTTTTCGTGGACCGTTAGGCCTTTTTCCCGAATTTAATCGGGACCGATAGGTCGATTTTTAGTTCGGACCGTGTCCTTTGGTTCGCGATTAAAGTTTGAATTGGTACTTTTTCTCCCTTTTTCTCTCTCCTCTCTCTCTTTCTCTCTCTGCCGACCCCCCCTATGCGCACGTTACCCTCCTCTTCTCTCTCTCCCTCTCTTTCTCTCTCTTCCCCTTTCTCTTTTTCCTCTGCCGGGCGCGCCTTCCCCATGCACCACGCTCACGTCCCCTCATGCAGAACCCCCATCCCTTCTGTCTCTTTCTCTTCTCTCTCCTCTCTTCCCCTCTTCCTTTTCTCCCCTCCCTCTTCCTTTCTCCTCCACGGCCGACGTCCCTGCTTCGCTTCTGTTCAGCCCGCCCCGACACCGCTCGAGCCGCCGCCGCGCCGTGCCGCCCCGACGCCGTCGCCGGCGAGCTCTGCCACTGTCGCGCCTCCGCCGTGCTGCCCCGGCCGTCCTTCGCCGGCCTCCCCCGCGAGACACGCGCAGCAGCACAGCGAACTCGCCACCGCTGCTGGTCGGGCTCGGAGCCGGCCCAGTCCGCCGGTGCGTCGTCCGGCCGTCGTCGTCGTCGCCGCGTGCCGCCTCGCCGCCGGTCTGCTGCCTCTCCTCAGCTTCTCCGTCTCTCTCTCTCTCTCTCTCTTTTTCTCTCACCCCGACCACCTCTCCCTCGTTCCAGCTCACCCCGCTGCCCACCGGTTCTGTTCTCGCCGGAGCCGCCGCCTGCGCCGGAGCTGGGGACTCCGAGCCGCCGCACGCCGCCCCCTAGCGCCGCCCCAGCCCCGTCGCCCAGCTTTCTCCCTCGATTTCCGCCGCCCTCAGTCGCTGTTCAGTCCAGGCGGAAGGAGAGAGAGAGCAGCGTCGCCGGCTCGCCTCGCCGGTGCCGCGCCGCCCGCCGCCGTCGCCGTGTGCCGCCCGCCGCCGCTCAACTCCGACCAGCCACTCCCCTGTTTTGGGCCGGAGAGATCGCGACCCCGCCGGCGCCGTGTGACCGCCGGCTTGCTCCCGGAGCGCCGCCGCCGATTCTCACCGCGAGTCGGTAATCGGCCGCACGCTCCCGTCGCCTCGAGACCATTATTAGGCGAGTAAAAATTCCTAAACCCTAATTAGCCTAATTGTGGAATTTTAGGGGTAGATTAATGGGGTAATTAAGCTTATTTGGGGCTTATTTGTGTGAGAATGTGCATGGGCTGATTATAGGACTTATTTGGGGCTTAATGAGATGATTTAAGTGTGATTTGGAGACTAATGGAGGGCTGTTTGGGCACCGTTCATGCTAGACCCGAATTTGGATTAAATTGCCTAAGTTGAGATTAATTTGGAATCTTGTGTGATGGTTTAAATCGGGCGACCCCATGTTTAATTGGGACTTAATAAGGGTGATTAAGGATGATGTGGAGACCAATTGATGGTTGTTTGGGTGTGGTTCACATTAGAACCGAATTTGCTTAAATTGAATATTAATTGGACTATTGTGTAATGATTTGAAATTAGGCATTTTGGAGGTCAATTAGGACTCGTCGGGACTTTGGGGGATGAGGCCATATTTTGGAGTTTATCGATTGAGACTGGTTGGCCATGTCAAGTCCTAAGTGGATGGAATTGCTATAATGCTAAGTTGTGTGTTAAGTGCCGAATGTAAATGGACTTCAATGGAAGGAGTTAGACGTGCCGATAATGCACTGTATGAGTTGAAATTGTGAATTATTATCCTTGGCACACCGTGGCATGACAATTGGCTTGAGTCCCATGACATGTAAATTCGCATCATGCCTTGATATGGTTGAAATTGAATACATTAATGCACATGTCTGTCGTGAGTAAATTGGGCCTTCGGGTCGAAACAACTGTGGCCTTCGGGTCGGGCCTTCGGGTCGTTACAACTGTGGCCTTCGGGTCGGGCCTTCGGGTCGTTACAACTGTGGCCTTCGGATCGGGCCTTCGGGTCGAAACAACTGTGGCCTTCGGGTCGGGCCTTCGGGTCGAAACAACTGTGGCCTTCGGGTCGAAACAGTTGGGGTCTTCGGACCGGGCCTTCGGGTCGAAACAGTTGTGGTCTTCGGACCGGGCCTTCGGGTCGAAACAGTTGTGGTCTTCGGACCGGGCCTTCGGGTCGGTGCAGATTGTGGCCTACGGGTCGGGCCTACGGGTCGGGATAGATTATTGGCCTTAGGGTCGTGGCGTCGATATGACTGCATACTCTGTTTATATTGTTATCAAAAGTCTTACCTGCAGGATGTTATAGTGAATTGGGCCTTGGGCCCGGGTGAATTGGCATTTATTATTGCACTGGTTCATTTAATTATATATTTGATTTACCCTCTGGAGGTACACTTTAGCCTAGTTTAGGATTAGAAATTATTACTTGCTGAGTTTATCTCACGGTTGTGGTAAAACCGAAATTTCAGATCCCCGCCCGTGAATTTCCAAGACTCGGATTTTGAGTATGAGATCGTGGAGGATGAGGTAGAGCATGAGGAACTAGGTGGGGTAGTTTTTGAGCCGGAGATTGTGGATCCTATTCCAGAGCAGGCAGTTGCCGTGGCCCTTTTGGCGTACCTTCTTGTTGTCAAAGGGATATTGTATATAAGTTTGTAATCGAATGTATATTTTGGTATAATTTATCGTTAATTGCCATCCTTTGCTATTCATGGTTGCGTTTTAAAATGTCCGGGTGTATATACATATAATATATTCGTATATGCGTCGTTTCCGCATGTGGCGTGTTTTCTCTGATTTGGGTATTAGGGTCTCTGTGACGCAATCCTGGGAGCGTCGCACTCTGTTTCGACCCTAGGCGGATGTTCATGCTCTCGTTGGGTGCGGGGCGTGACACATCCCTTCGAAATGGAGCAACCCCACAAAAACATAATCGAGATGGTGACTTTTTGGGGTGAGTGTCAACTTGGGGATTAGTTTATGAGCTCTCTCCAATACCATGTGAGGCTTAGGGTGTCAAAAAGCTCCCTCTTTTGAAGCACTAAAGTTCCCATCATGCCCCCTAGAACTTGACAAAAGCATGACAAAGGTCTCAGTCTATCTGAGAATTCACCCAGGATGGTTGCATTTATCCTAAATGTTCTTTTTCGTGGATAAAAAAACTTCCGATTTTCATGAAAAATGATAATTCTTTTTAAATTTCACCAAGAAAATCAATATTATATGAGAAACAGTGTTAGAGAACTCACAGTGATATAATTCTTAGAGGATTTCCATAGCTACAATTTAGACCATCCCATGTATAATTGATTGGTACGCATGGATCACCTTGCCAACTTTCTCTCTTAATGTGATACGTCGCTTTGATGTCATTGATCGCTTTCACTGTGGTTTGAATCACAAAAAAAGATCTATTATCTAAAGAGAAGGATAGAGATGCAAAAAGTGGTTGCGATCAGATATCAGTTATACAGACTTTCAGTTTTTCAAAGGACTAGTAACATTTCAGCGCTTCAATTGACGGACTCTCCAGAAATTACCAAGCAAAGAGTAGCCAAAGTAGGGAAATAAGTGGTAGCAGAGTAATACTTAGCCACATCTGTTGATCCCAACAAAGCAACTATAGATCAGATGTTCACGAATAACATAAGATCTTATGTCTAATCATTACTGATGTCATTAGTAATGATTAGACAGATGTTCAATAAGTAAGATTTAGGGAATCCTATGCTAAATATACTGTATATTTAGCATAGGATTCCCTAAATCTTACTTATTGAACATCTGTCTAATCATTTTTTTTGCTAGAACATCTGTCTAATCATTACTGATGTCAATTGTAGCACAACCGTACAAAGTGTACGTAGCTTTGTACATATACCATAAAAACATGTAGAAGAATAAAAGCATACCATCATCTTGTGCTGCGGGCACATTTGGAAGATCACCAATAGTATAGAACTCCACGGCATTGAGGATCGGTGGATTTTCAGAGTTGCTCTTCGAATCAATCGAGAAGTAGATGACCGATGCACTAAAGGGGCTGGAAACTACAGCCACTGGCTTTAAGTATTCAAGGCTTACCGTGTCCGTGACTGGATAACCATTAATGGAAATTATGAACTCCCTCTGCAGGCCACTCGCCAATCTCTCAATCTCCATGAAATGAAAGCAGATAATCCAATTCTGTGCGTAGTGCGGAGAATTCCAATTTAAAAACAAGGGAGAACTGGCATTCATTGATCTTTGCGCAGTCTGAAGAACTTCCACAGGAACCTTGTACTTATACGCATCGTTGTTGTCAGATAAATGACTGGCAGATGTGTTCAGAAAGAACCAATTCTCAGAGTTTCGAGCTGTCCAGATCCGATCGTAAACATCGTCAGGGTACCTGAGTGAGGCATTTTCACAAACAGTTTAAGAGCAAATAATTAAGCAATTGACTGAGGGACTAGCAAAGCAAATTGATATGGATATGCAACACTAATATTGAATTTACCATATTCAACACATTACTAGCGAAAAGCCGATGCTTTGGTTGGTTTCGAAAATCAGAATATCTCACTGGTGATTCAATCAAAACTTGAAAATTGCAATCTGATGTGCAGTTGATTATATTTGTCAAGAGAAGTTAGTGGCCACGGTCTTGTAACACGCCTGTACATACAAATACATCGGTTTCATATAGCTCAATTTACGTTATTAAACAAAAAATTTATTGGTTTTGAAGCATTTTTCAGATGGATTTTTTTTTTCCTTTTTGCAGGTTAAAAGGGTTCAGACAACGTTGGGATCTATATCTCTCACTACTGAAATATTTCTTGGATGGAATGTAAGGACTTCTAAATAGCAATGTATTTTACTAATGTATTTTATGTAAAATGAGTATTAGCACCAAACTTCAGAGATACATATTGTTAACAAGTGTCACAGTGACACAGTAACTACGAGTTAAGATCACACTGATAGCACTTTTATTTTTCGTATATGTACATGTAAAGTCCCCTCTTCATGAGTAGACATTGAGTTCTATACTATACTAGGCATGCTTTGCACGGGTTGTTGTACTCTAATGTTAACATAGGATTAATCATTTTGATAAACTAATATAATGAAACAGTCAACTTGATGTTTTGACTTATTATATTTCATTTGTTGTTACTATGTCTCAAGTACACTTAATTCATGTATTTTTATTTAGTAAACGTACTTGTATAATAATATAAAGTATTATGTTATTATTAAGGTACGAAACTTCTTTGATACAAAAGAGGTGCAATTAAAATAAAGAAATAAGAGAGGAAGGAAAGGGACAAGAGCAACAAATATGTAGCAAAATTAGCAACAAATAAGTAGCAAAATGAGTGGAGAGTATAAGACAACACTTCTTTCAACTAGAATGATTAATCCCTTAGAATCCTATGTGACAACCTTAAAGGTGACCCCTCAGGAAAGACACTATTATTATATATTTACTGTAAAAAATGCGTGTGCATTTTTGTGTATGCAAAGAATTGACATTATGAGATTTTGCATAATCATCTTGTTATGAAATATTTGAACTATTAATATTTAATATAGAGAAATTATTGACACCATTTAAGTGAATTGAACACTCACTTGTCTGAGAAAGAAAAATATTTCAATATTTAATTTATTATAGAATTGTTTGTAAGATAGGAATGATTTAAATTTTATATCCGAGATACGCGATAGGTGAAATAAATTATTAATTGAAAGATTTATTTACTTAAATATTCTTGAGGAAGAAAAAAATATTTTATTCCCTTAAAGTAGAAGCTCCCCTTTAATATAATAAAAATATATATAGATTAAAATCATATACGTTTGGAAGTACGTAGGAGGCGAATGTGATTACATTTGTTAGACATGACAGTCTAGTAATAATAAGTGAATTTCCTCGTATTGCAAAATCTTCAATTTGTTATATTACTAAAGTTTTGATTTGAAATGTGATCATCAATGTCGCCTTAATAATTGTTCCTCAACCAAATCATCTGATGGTGATTTTATTAAAAAACTATATGCAACTCCAAATCACCACATGACCTTATATTTATTAATAACTTACTATAACACTGATGTTTTTAGTAAATAATTTGCAATGTTCTCGTTTCAAATCTTTATGATATTATATAACACACATTAGTTATTGAACATTTATTTGCATATTAAGGCAAAAAATGATCGTGACTATATTCTAATAGTTTTGCAATGGCGTTGAATTTTTTTTCCTAAGTAAATCAATCAGTCCGCTTGTTATGTTGGAGTAAGTTAAGTGTTTTTGATAAATATGTGAAATTCTATTTTGATTTGGATTATTATTTCAAAATTTTCCAATAACTTTATTTTTTCTTGGACCTAATGGCTTTTCTGTGTCTCTTTTCATATGTTTTAATCATCTAATGATTTTTTGTTGTAATCTTTGACATCTAATATCATTTTAACTGTTTTCTTTTTGTTTTGTAATCCGTTGAGTTTTCGTGGCCTTTTTTTTTTTTTGGTCTTTACTCAATTTTGTCTTGTGTACTTGTTATTTTTCCTAACCTAGTAGCCCCTCTTGATCTTTCACACACTCGACTCGTTACCAATTCGGTTGACCTTATGTTTTTTCAGTTAAATTAGATATTTGCGTCTTTTATAGTTTGCAAAATGGCTAAATTCGATAAAAAGAAAACTGATTCTCTCTCTACTATGATCACTATACATTTGTATATAAAAAATTAACTGATCACCTGACGGTAGAGTCCAAGATTCCTCCGATGTCTAGTCGCTCATCGAGTTTCAAGAATCCAGAGCTTAATCGATAGATGCCATCATCATCAAAAGATCTCAGTTCCAATGCTGAAATGAAGGGCACCCCCTTGCCAGTATTCACAAGACACACTTGTATATCATCTGCCTGGGACACGTACATGATTTCTTCCCAACTGTCATCCGGGTAGTCCACCGTGGTCCAATGATTAACATCGACATGCAAGTCGAATGAAGGAGTCTGATTCTTCCCATCATAGTTTGCGTACCAAAATCTTGCCCTAATCATGTAGGTGTTGTTTTTGCCTTTGTCTGGTTTTAAACTGTAACAATTTCTTGTTCCGTTGGGAAAACTCCTTAAATTCTTCGACAACTGTCGATTGCCTTCATATATGAACATCGTGGATATCTGCATGTTTTTTCCAGAGTCTATGAACCCTTCATCGGTTTTGTATGTTATGCCGGTGTCATCATCGGTGTATTCATTAGTTGCCCCACAATCGATGCTGATAAAACCTTCTAAATATAGAGAAAAAAAAAGGTCACTGAAATGGAACAATGGTTCATTTTATTGAACCATTGGAACAAGTTCGGCGAATCTCGATCATTCGCACAAAACAATAGTATCGTTTCTAAAGCACAGATGATTTGACGCTTAAATCAAATGAGAATGAATATAAAGAAGCGACCATTTTGTTAATTAGAGGGTCATGACTATTATGGGGCTATAGACAATAAAATGGCCAACATTTCTTGACGTCATAGATGGGACAATAACATTGTACGGAGCTTAAAAAACAAGACGGGAAAATGTCATGCTGTGTTGGGGAGAAAGGGGAGATGAAAATTGGGGTCGTGGATGCCCACAATTTAGATATCTCCTCCTCTCCCATCTCATAAAAAGTCCAATTTGTTCTGAGATTTTCACTCAAATTTCCCCCTCCATTTTCTATCCTTAGTCCAAGCACAGCATGCAAACTCAAAATCTTTTAGCATATCATGCAAACTCATGGAAACTCAAAAGCTTTTCTTTTAGCATCTCATGCAAACTCAAAAACTTTTCTCAACGCGGAGGAGAGAGAGAGAGAGAGAGAGAGAGAGAGAGAGAGAGAGAGAGAGAGAGAGAGAGACCTGGATTTTGTTGGGCTTGAACCACAAGAACGAGTGCTGAAGCTAAAGAAGCAAGCAACGCAAACAAGAAAGCTGTAATCGATCTTGCCATTGTCATCGGGCAGTGGAGATTTTCGAAGAGCGAAGGGTGAGGAAGACATATGCATTGCACGCCGTTAGCGATATCGTGAGCTATCCATACCCACGATCCCACGCGGTGCTTGCAATTGACTTGAGACACGGCTACAGGCTACAGGCTACAGCACAAGAAGACCAAGACTTGCAGCTAGGTCCTCGTCTGCAAAATATATGTCAATAATAGACAGCTTTTCTGACACACATCATTATCACAACACGCCGTGAAATCAACTCCTCCTTTTTTCCCGCTAGAGGCATCCGCCATGAAAATTATATGGTAAATCATGAGAAGGATCGTCTGCTAATAATAAATTGTGCTCATTTTGTAATTTCATGTCTTGGTTTTTTCACTCTCATATTCTTTTTACTTGTTGCCTAACTCGGAATTCCTATTTGGATATATACTAAACTAAATTCTATATAGAAAACAAATTGGATTTGACCGGTAAAGTTGAGGGAAAATGGTGAAAATGTGTCGGGAAAAAAATAGGAATTCCCAACTTTGCTCAATTGGACGTGAGAGAACGAGGTATGCTTTTTCTTCATAGTGAAAATGGGGAAAATAAAAGTCAAACAAGAGTCGTCCCGATTGACATTTGGCGAGAAATGAAAAGTCATTTTGGCCCTTTTTTTTATGGAATTGAACTGCTTTTTTTTGGCCATACACAAAACGTGTACAGTTGCTGGTGCAAATTGGATTTGACCGGTAAAGCGGAGGGAAAATGGGGAAAAAGTGTCGGGAAAGAAATAGGAATTCCCAACTTTGCTCAATTGGACGTGAAGAACGAGGTATGCTTTTTCTTCATAGTGAAAATGGGGAAAATAAGGACCTAATTCCAAAAAAAAGCACTAACTTTAAGTTGAGAAACAATTCTGATCCGAACTTTTTTTTTATTTCATAAAAAATCATCAACTTTATGTCGAGAGACAATTCTGGCCCGAACTTTTTTTTGTACAATAAAAAAGCACCTACTTTAGATCGAGGGACAATTCTGGCCCGAAACTTTTTTTGTCCCATAAAAAAGCACAAACTCAAGGTTGAGTGACAATCCTGCCCCAATTTTTTTTATCTCATTAAAAATCATCAACTTTCATCATGATCCCAAATCTGGCCCCCTCATTATTTGAGAAAAAAGGTTACGGTGATGAGCTTGGCGAATCTCGTCCATGGCATCTGTTTGGTCAGTTTCAGATTACGTTTGGCCAGAGAGATTCAATCTAAAGATATTTTTGACTTGTCAGTGAAGTGAAGGAGATGAACAGTTTTACCGTTATTTTTCAAATTGTGATTTAAAGAATAAGATAATAAATATTGCTTTAAATTCAGTTAGCAAGCCACATGGATTTATTACTAATGTAGAATAGTCAAGTTAAATAATCAATGGTTTTAAATCAATGAAGGTCAGATTTGGGATTTAAGTCAAACTTAATGCTTTTTTATGAGACAAAAAAAAGTTGGGACCAAAATTGTCCCTCAACCTAAAATTGGTGCTTTTTTACGGGACAAAAAAATTTTTTTGGCCAAAATTGTCCCGTGACCTAAAGTTGATGCTTTTTTATGAGACAAAAAAAAGTTCGGACTAGAATTGTCCCTAGACTTAAAATTGGTGCTTTTTTTTTGGAATTAACCCAAAAAATAAGTCAAACAAGAGTCTGTCGCGACCTAAAAAAATCGAATCGGGTTTTCCGATCTTAGGCTAATGGATTACTAGATCAATTAAATTAACTAACCTAGCTCGAGTTCTCCCAAACTCTACCAAATCGCAACTTAGGTCCAATTGTGTGCATGCAAATATTTTCAACGGGAGTCGCCACTAATCATTTAGGGTAGGTTGATTAGAAACCTAAATAAAATAGCGGGAGTACTATTTTATTTCTACGAACCAGAAATCATAAATTCGGGGACTTGATTACGCTAGATTCCCTAACGCCCTTTCGGTACCAATTTCGAGAAAAATACTCAATTTGACAATTTTGATAAATCCTGACTTAGAGTTCAAAGGTGCAGAAATTTCTTTTTGATTTTTACTTATTTAAATGAAAACTAACCTATATGTAATGACGTGCAAAAATTAACATGCGATTAATGCAACCTAACATGCAAACTATATGTCATGCGACGACGTGACCTATTTCTAATGACGGGCATATTAATTTTTTTGGATTTTTTTAATGAAATTCGGAATTAAAAATTACTCAAATTAACATGCAATCTATCCTAGAGAAAATGATTTGATCTATCCTAAAGTGATTTTTTTTTGGGATTTTTATTAAAATTCGAAATTATTAAATATCCTAAATAATCCACTAAGATTAAAACAATTTCTAATTTAAACTAGGAAATATGCTGCCCTAAATCCCAATTTAAATCAAATAATTATCTTATTCTTTTGGATATATTTAAGATTCCCTAAGCATGCAAAATTTCTAATTTAAATCTAACTAACAAATTTTTTGGATTTTCTTTATCAAAATTCGAAATTAAAATCAAGTAAAAAAAATAAAAAATTAAAATAAAATAAAATAAAATAACCGCTAAATCTTTCGAATTAAGTCTCGATCTGAAGCCTGACAGATCGATCCTAAAATTCGAAATACCCGCTATGGAAATAACTCTATCTAAAGCCTGATAGATAGATTTATTTCCACGTGTGCGGTTGCGGATTAGGAAATTTTCCTAATCGATCACATCTTAAAAAAATTAGATATCTCAAATATCTTGGATATATTCAAAGGATTTTGAAAATTCTAAATTCTATCCAAATTTGATAAGTAACAGATATCCAAGATTTCAAAAAAAATAATAAATCCTAATTAAAATAATGCCTATTGCTCAAATATGCCAAGTTGGATGTCAATAAGCACGAATTAGGCAACAAAATATTCAAATCAAATCGGGATAGGATAATCACCTGATCCAAAGATTTGTTTCCAAATTTGAATCACCGGCAGATAACTTCCAAATTTGAATTCGGGTCGAACTCGGGCTTTGCGGATCACAGGATGGGGCGACCGACAGCGAGCGCGGCGGCGGCAATGGAGTTCTCGTAAAACTGGTCTTGGCGTTGTCACGGTTGCTTGGGGCGAGGCTCACGGTTCTCGACCACGGATGAATTCGTGGGGCTTAACTGAACACGGCTAAGGGTCTGCAAAGCTTCTCTGAGATGCACAAGGCAAAGCAATCGGCAATTTTTTATTCCCTGTTCTCGGTTCTCCCCATCGTGCGTTGAATGTTGGTCAAGCTTGGGGAATCAATTCTTGCCTTTCTCCGTTCACAGCTACTTCTCGACGACGCTAGATGAACTTTGCTGGAAAACCCAAGCGCTGGACTCCTTGATGATTGCTGTGGGAGTGGCAGCTTTGTATTCTTCCTCGTCCAGTCGTGAGTGCAAGCGTTGGAGATCTGCAGGTGGGCGCACTCACCCCTGCATGTGCTGCTCTTTTTCTCTCCAATGCTGGCCGATGCTCTCTGTATTGTGTGTGTTCAGCCTTTCAATCTCTCACTTCTTTGACTTTTCTTTTGCTTTTTCCTTGGCTTTTTTTTTTCTTTCAGAACGTGGAGACCTCTTCCTTCTCCCCTTTGGACGTCCCCCTTTGACTCCTCCGAATCTCTCCACCGAAAATTCTTCCCCCTTTCACTCTAAAGACATAAGCATATATTTATAGTGTAAACGTAGGTCAAATAGCCGGGTTTTCTAGTCCTAATGGGCTTAGGCTTGGGCTTAGGCTTTAATTTTCATTTAATTCCAAATTGGCTGAATTAATTCGGGCCTCTATTCAATTAACTTGATGGGCTAATTTAAGCTCAAATTAAGACAACCGAGCCCTTTTACGTGTGATTTTCGACCCATGCTTTCCGAGTGAGCCGAGTCTCGTTCGATACCCGAGCTCGATTTACGTGATGAATTTTAAGCTCACTTGCCATCGTCGATCCGATGCGGAATGCAATTAATCTATATGAACCTAAACTATATGCTATGCAATTTTAATATTTTTGTTCAGGGGTTAAAAATTTAATCCCTAATTTTCTATGCAATTAACACTAAATGATGCGCCAAAATTTAGGTGTCAACAGTTGCTCCTCTTTGAGTGGAGGCTCGCAGAGGTTTCGCTCAAAGACTGAGACCTAAATTTAAACTATGCAAAATGATGAATGATTTTTTTTTTAAAATGTAATGATGCATGATATGCAAACAATAAGGAACGTATGTTAAGGCTTCTCACTTCGTGTGGAGCGGTGAAAGAGTCTTACATACGGATCGCACAAAAAGCAACCAAGTGATGGAAAGCTTTATAATGCTGTGAACTCCCTCGATCTCCAAACTTCTATTCCACTGAAAGTAAGATTCTCGAGATAGATGATTGCCTATCTGTTACCTGTAGTTTCCTACAGATCCCAAATAGTGCATGATATGAAGAAAGAATGAGGACGTGTTGCTTATACCACTGGGCAATCACGAAAAGAATCATGTCACCTCTTCCATTGGGTGAGCATGAGGTTGGTTGTGTCACCTATTCCACTGGGTGAACACAGAATGAAAAATTATGTTGCCTGTTCCACTGGGCAAACATTTAATGGGGGTGTGTTGTCTAGTTCACTGGACAACACGGAAAGGATCACGTCACCTCTTCCATCGGGTGAGCATGAAGTTGGTTGTGCCACCTATTCCACTGGGTGAACACAATGAAAAATTATGTTGCCTGTTCCACTGGGCAAACATTTAATGGGGTGTGTTGTCTAATCCACTGGACAACACGGAATGAGAAATTATGCTGCCGCGTACTCCACTTGGTAAACATGAAATGGGGTGTGCCGCGTACTCCACTTGGCAACACCAAATGAGAAATTATGCCGCCTATCCTACTGGGCGAACATAAGATGGGGTGTGCTTCGTACTCCACTTAGCAACACCAAATGTCACCTGTTCCACTTGGTGAACATATGAGAGAGATAATTTCTCCTATTCCGGAGAGAGAAACAATGAAGAATAATTAGCAGACGTACCTGAATTCACTTACCTTGTAGGAGTGGTAAAGTAAATCGATGCATGATTCTGATTCTGTACCATCTGACAATCACTTGGGCTTTATTCCAAAGATGTTGCTTGATGAATTTTGATGGACTTCAGCGACCTTCCTCATAGGCGTGTCACGGGGGAATCTTCTGGATATCGTCTTGGACACTTAACAATTGGGTGAACCAGGGGCTATCCTGAATGCTCATGGGTTCTTTAACAAAGTACTTGGATATCATCAGAGGTACCTGAAAAGGCTTGATCAATAGATGCTTGGATATTGCTTGAGGCATCTAGAGATGATCAAATATATGACCTGACAATTGCTCAAATAGGTTAAGGATACCTGGATAGTCACAGACATCCAAGGGATAGAGATATACTTACCTGGTGATATCTCTGACTCTTGAGGGCGTGTCTCCTGCTAGACACGGTTATAGACAACAAGCAATATGCATTCATGGGTAATCAAGGACGCATATATTCATGCATTATAAATTCGACTGGTTTTCATGCATGACGATTTTATCGAGTCGGTATTACAAAATTTCACTGGGGAGAATCATGACAAGACAATCCGGATTCACAAGCAGATATCTTGAAAATGTCGAATGAGGGACTTCCGGTCCGGAAGGGCTTTCTCTCATCCTCATCAAAAAGTGGCCAATTTATGAAAATCGCTCTATCTCATCATCATGTGGACAAGGGTCCGAGTATTCTCGCAAGCGGTACGACCTTACCAATCTGATAGGTCTTTGCTGGGACCGTAACGTGGGCTTGGTCAATGGCTTAGCAAAAAGGGACTTTTCGAGTCAAGGCTATTGAAAGAAAATACTCCGCAATTATCTCCGGGTTTACAAGTCAAGAACCCTGCAAAATGAGATAGAAGTGGACTTGCTCGCACTTCTTCGAGCTAAGCTTATAAATATCTGAAACTCTACGTTAATTCAAGTGCCCTAATCTGAAGAGACTTTGCAAGGGACGTAATGTAGGCTAGGCTCATGGGTTGAGAAATGAATGGATCATTAGGCTCAAAATGTGTATAATTAGGGCGAATAAGTTGGTGATCATCTTGGCATTATCACCAGTCTTCTTCTTCACCATGGATTGTCTTCTCGGTAGATGCTCCAGTAGTTTCGAGAATTCGTCACTTGATTCCTTTGAGACTTGTAGAACTTCTGCTCCCCTAGGATTCATGACTTTGACATGCCATATCTTGACATTTTTTTCTCTAAAGATCTTCCTTCTTTTTTTTTTCTTTTTCTTTCGGGCATTGGCCTTGCTTTTACCAGGCACACTGCTTTTTCATGCCCCCTAGTTCTTTTTTTTCTTTTGACACACACTGTCTATAATGCATATATCGGACAACCACACTTTGGTTTGTTTTTACCAAATTTCTCGACATTCGGACTCTCAGGGGTCTTCATCTTTTATCAGCACTCCGAATATGCTGCTTGAACAATGATGACTGTTGCCTTGCCCCAGTGTGGGGGATGATCACCAACTGGGTTTATATGAATAAAATTGTAGGCTCAATTGGGCTTAGCAAAGGATAAAATGTGTATAGGATAGAGAAAGAAATGCTCTTCATCATCCTAAGGCACTTGAACTTCGCGTAAATTCATCTGAAAAAGCAACACTCGAAGATTGATGCAAGTGAGAGCAAGACAATCTCTATTCATTTTTCACCTTATGATGCTGACTTACCTCCAGTTTGCCCCGATGTGGGGTGATTCTTGACAGGGGTAATTTGAAAGGATTTCTCCAAACATTTAGGCTCAAAGTGGCGAAACAATGGATAACCTGTAGTGTTTAGGATAGAGAAATGAACTGCCTTTCGTCACTTCGGTTGCCGTACCTTTTGCGAGATAACTCTTTACCTTGCAGACATGGAATTTTTTTCACTCAACTCACTGAAGATTAGTGCATGGGACTGTGTATAGGATAGGGCTTGCCTTTCATCATCCCGATGTACCTCATTCAACATATTCAATTCATTCTACATGAATTATCAGATTGTCCAAATAGATTCCCCTTTTGAAGTCGATGATGCAGACCGACAAAATAACCATGCAGAATTTAAAGCCAAAGCAAACATCTTAACTTGAAATTGATTAATACCGTTTATTCATTAGTAAAATGTTTGCAATTCAGAATATAAAACTAAACACTTGAAAGTTTTTGCTGCAAAGTGTTAGATTTTATCAGGGGTGATACATCTTCACAGCATCAGAATTAACAGGAGTAGAGAACTTACGACTATCCATTTCTGCGAGAATCAGAGCACCTCCGGGAAGGACCTTATTGACCACATATGGACCATTGTAGCTTAGGGCGAATTTGCCCTCAGGAATAGGAAAGACTGGCAGTACTTTCCTTAGGACTAGGTCAATTACCTGGAAGTGTCCTTGACGTACTTTTTGGTTGAAAGACTTACCTACTCATGCGGCAACTGGATCAAGCGTTTCATCTCACATTCGAGAAGGGTTGCCCCTATCTTCACCTCTTTGGGTTCTCCGGAATCACTCAAGTTGACGGTGATAGTTTGGTCTACCGTCAGGACTTTGGGTCTTTCATGATGCTCTAGATCGCGCCGAAGGTCCGAGAAATCTTCGAGTTCATTGGTGTCACCAAGATTAGATTCGACGGCACATAATTCATCAGATTGGACCGTTCTCATACCCTCACGTGTCACAAGATTGCCCCTGAAACATAAAGTAAGGGATTCAGAAGGACAAACAGGGCTAAACATTGCATTTTTTTAAAAACAATTTCTCTTTTTTGATTTGATTTTTTTTTTTGAAATTCTTTTCAAAAAGGTTTTAACACGAGGGAACATGAAGAAGCCCAGGCCTCAGAATTCTCCTTGGACTATATTTTCTTTTATTGGTTGGATATCATCACCGGGCTGGTTTGATGTATCTCAACATGCCCCCAAAAAATTTGTAATTTCATTGATTATCACCGAATGAATTACATTTATTGGAATGGAAACTGGAACAATAAAGTCATAGAAATGAAAAATCCTAAAAAGCAGCTCCCGAGACGGGGCAAGTCCTAGAAAGCAATAGAAATTCCCACGCAGGGGAGTGTGCAAAAAAAGTAAAGGTGTTACTCTCGCGGGCCAGTGCCCATTTCATCCAACAGTCCTTCCTCAATAGCTCCAATGAGCATGTTATTGAACAGAGCAGTGATTCCCTCTATCGCATCATCAGGATCTTCTGTCACTGGAGGTGTTAGATCATCCATACCTCCCCATCTATCGGGGACGATATCATGCGGGTCAATATAGAAGCTCGGGGGAGCCGAATATTTCACGTAGTAGTCAAACTTGCCGCTCGGTTGCCCCAGGGTGTCGATCACCTCCTTCTCTTCATGTATCATTCTTGCAGGACTCGGGGGTGTAGTCCGGATGTTTGGAACTATGAGAAGATCATCTCGACCTTGGCAGAGCAACGAAGCACGAAATGTTGATGCCCCGGTATCTAAGAGGTCCTGAACCTTGTGCTTTAGATCAACATCGTACGACCATGAAACCATCTTGTCACTTTCATAAGCGTAGGGCTGAGGTGATGCTAGGACCAGTACTTCTGAAGCATCGGGTATAATGACGCCGAGGTCATCGTCGGAGGCATCCTCGAGAGGGGGCATGTCAGTTAGCTCAGGATCCAATTTAACTTGTTCATCGATCAACATGGCGAGTTCTTCATTCCAGTCAATGATGACCTGGGATATAGTAGCCACTACTCCGAATTCATCAACTGTCCCGATCATTCCTTCTTTTACCAACTCATCCACCTTCTTCTTTATTTCATCGAATGATACCACTTCACCAGTCGAAACATAACCAGCTCGGACTAAAGCATCGAACATATCTTCGAGAGGGACCCTGAAGTTTCGAATCTGCTTGACTCCCGGGCCAAAGACAACATTTGTACTGCTCGAATGATCAGGAAGTGGATTGTTTTGCACATTGGGTTTACTGGCTGATTGTAGTGCAAATGCTCCAGTGTCAAGTAGATCTTGTACTCGATGTTTGAGCACTTGGCAATCATCTATCGAATGTCCTACTTCACCTCTATGGTAATCGCATTTCTTCGACGGATCATACCTTGCAAAGCTGGCAGGGTTAGCTCTTTGTGGCTCTGAATTTAGCAAGTTCTTCTTCCTCAGCACCGCCAATACCTGAGATAATGTCCCAGGAAGTGGAGTAAACTGGCGAGGTTTGCGCTGCTGGCGTGAATCCTGCTGGCCTTGCCGCCCATAAGAGGTTGCCTGCTGGGTGGTAAATTGTAGTTTTGGGGCCTGAGCTGGCGTTTTCTGCACATAAGTCAAGTTGACTTCGGGGATATGTTCTTTGTCATTCTTACTAGTAAATCTCTTGCTTGATGAACCTGACTCACTATACCATCCTTTCTTGAGCCCGGTCTCAATCTCCTCACCCATGGCTATCAGCTGGCCAAAAGATTAGGCGGCCGTTACTAACATTCGTGAACGAACCGGTTGCGGTAGAGTGGACACGAACAACTTCATTAAATCACGTTCTGAGGGTTCAGGCATGATCTGCCCTGCCATGTTCCTCCAACGAGTGGCATACTCCTTCAGAGTCTCGCCCTTTTTCTGCTCAGCTCTCTCCAGGTCTTCCCTTGTAACGGTGACATCGAGATTGAATTTGAAATGTTTGACGAAAAGGTTTGCCACCTCTTCCCACGAGTCTTTCCGGTTGATCTGGTGGTTGGTATACCACCTCATTGCAGCATCCTTCAAGCTTGCTTGGAAGGTTTGGATCATTAGGGGTCCGTTAGACACATATCTATTCATGAGCCCCTGGTACATATCGATGTGCTGAATTGGGTTCGAGGTGCCGTCGTACTTTTCAAAGGCTGGCATCTTGAATTTATCGGGCACTTGGACCCGAGTAAAAATGGACAAATCAACAGGCGGAACACTTTGAGTTCCCTCCACTTCACGTAACCTCTGGTCGAGTTTGGCCAACAACTTAGCATTCTCATTGTTGGGAAGTGAATGAGGAACAGGGACCGACGGAGAAGCACTAGTGTCGATCAAAATGGCGTCATCCAGTTGAAGGGTTGGATTAGTGTTTACTGCAGGAGATTTGTCAATGTGGAGGCCTGAACGGGTTGGAGCTGGAATCTCCGATTGAGAAACAGCATTGATCTGCTGCTGCTTGGCCATGAGATCACCCATCATTTTGGACATGGCGGCTGCGATCTGCTCATTGATTGTATTCATGTGTTCTTTCAGTTTTTCGTCAATCATGGCTGCAATCTCGGCTTGATTGGCCATCCTTCTTTTGGTCACCGATCGAGTATTATGAGGATGAGGGGGATCCGTGGCAAATTACCTACAAAAAGCAACGGTGGAATAAATACGACAAGTAAGAATAACGAGTCAGTCCATGACATCCTCTAGACCCTCAAGATAAAATTTCTTTCGAACGACCGATTCATCCAGTAAATCCCAAAATTCCAAATTGCTTCATTCAATAAAAACCTGGACTGATTCCAAAATTTACAAATTGTAGCTCCACGTTTTTCATTGAATTGCTCAAAATGGAAAATGTCTCAAAAGAATTCTTATAAAAATCGTTCGGCAACATTTATTACCAAAAAAAATCAATAGCATGTAAGCTAACATTCCATCCTAAAAAGAAAGAAAAACTCCCTAAACCAAACTAGAAATCAGACGGTTTTCCTCTTTTTAGAGGCCACGTGATAAAAGATTCAACCTAAATCATGGACCGACTCAAAATAAGATAAAGAAAACCAAAGATAAAGCTTGAGAAATTACCGTCTTTGGGGAGAAAATGTCAATCACAAAGACATGCACATGAATCGTGAGTTTAAATCTTAATCTATCTATCCTAATGGCTTTGGCAAAGTGAAATGATGAACGGAACGACGTGTCGCAGCCTCGCGTACAATCATCATGACTAGTCGCAGCCTCGCATACAATAGTCATGACTAGTCGGGTTCAATCACTTCGGCTCGATTCGGTCGACAAGGGTAACCCCCATGCATCGTAGCCTCACGTGCACGAAGACGGCCCTTGAGCCATTTTTTGGAAAAATTTTCGGGATCCAAATGGGATAACCTTTAACGAAACCTTACCGCCAAGGTTAAAGAACCATCTAAATACCATCTTAAAACTAGGGGTGTGACCCAGGTCCGGTCACAGGTTGTGTGTGGTGTAGTGCAAATACTGTAAATCATGCACAACAATTATATGCAACTACCACTTCAATAGTACGAAAATTAAACCAAATTCCACTCCACCAAACCTGCAAAACAAAGGGTTAGCCAATCACTACTCCCCTTATAACTCCCATCCTGCAAAACCATTTAACACCTAAGAATGAGAATTCAAATAAATTTTGTCAAATCAAGTGGGTTTTCAATGAAAATTTTCTGGCCTAAGTCCTCCTTAAATTTTCAAAAAATTCAAGTTGTTCCCCAGTGGAGTCGCCAAGCTGTCGCGACCTAAAAAAATCGAATCGGGTTTTCCGATCTTAGGCTAATGGATTACTAGATCAATTAAATTAACTAACCTAGCTCGAGTTCTCCCAAACTCTACCAAATCGCAACTTAGGTCCAATTGTGTGCATGCAAATATTTTCAACGGGAGTCGCCACTAATCATTTAGGGTAGGTTGATTAGAAACCTAAATAAAATAGCGGGAGTACTATTTTATTTCTACGAACCAGAAATCATAAATTCGGGGACTTGATTACGCTAGATTCCCTAACGCCCTTTCGGTACCAATTTCGAGAAAAATACTCAATTTGACAATTTTGATAAATCCTGACTTAGAGTTCAAAGGTGCAGAAATTTCTTTTTGATTTTTACTTATTTAAATGAAAACTAACCTATATGTAATGACGTGCAAAAATTAACATGCGATTAATGCAACCTAACATGCAAACTATATGTCATGCGACGACGTGACCTATATCTAATGACGGGCATATTAATTTTTTTGGATTTTTTTAATGAAATTCGGAATTAAAAATTACTCAAATTAACATGCAATCTATCCTAGAGAAAATGATTTGATCTATCCTAAAGTGATTTTTTTTTGGGATTTTTATTAAAATTCGAAATTATTAAATATCCTAAATAATCCACTAAGATTAAAACAATTTCTAATTTAAACTAGGAAATATGCTGCCCTAAATCCCAATTTAAATCAAATAATTATCTTATTCTTTTGGATATATTTAAGATTCCCTAAGCATGCAAAATTTCTAATTTAAATCTAACTAACAAATTTTTTGGATTTTCTTTATCAAAATTCGAAATTAAAATCAAGTAAAAAAAATAAAAAATTAAAATAAAATAAAATAAAATAACCGCTAAATCTTTCGAATTAAGTCTCGATCTGAAGCCTGACAGATCGATCCTAAAATTCGAAATACCCGCTATGGAAATAACTCTATCTAAAGCCTGATAGATAGATTTATTTCCACGTGTGCGGTTGCGGATTAGGAAATTTTCCTAATCGATCACATCTTAAAAAAATTAGATATCTCAAATATCTTGGATATATTCAAAGGATTTTGAAAATTCTAAATTCTATCCAAATTTGATAAGTAACAGATATCCAAGATTTCAAAAAAAATAATAAATCCTAATTAAAATAATGCCTATTGCTCAAATATGCCAAGTTGGATGTCAATAAGCACGAATTAGGCAACAAAATATTCAAATCAAATCGGGATAGGATAATCACCTGATCCAAAGATTTGTTTCCAAATTTGAATCACCGGCAGATAACTTCCAAATTTGAATTCGGGTCGAACTCGGGCTTTGCGGATCACAGGATGGGGCGACCGACAGCGAGCGCGGCGGCGGCAATGGAGTTCTCGTAAAACTGGTCTTGGCGTTGTCACGGTTGCTTGGGGCGAGGCTCACGGTTCTCGACCACGGATGAATTCGTGGGGCTTAACTGAACACGGCTAAGGGTCTGCAAAGCTTCTCTGAGATGCACAAGGCAAAGCAATCGGCAATTTTTTATTCCCTGTTCTCGGTTCTCCCCATCGTGCGTTGAATGTTGGTCAAGCTTGGGGAATCAATTCTTGCCTTTCTCCGTTCACAGCTACTTCTCGACGACGCTAGATGAACTTTGCTGGAAAACCCAAGCGCTGGACTCCTTGATGATTGCTGTGGGAGTGGCAGCTTTGTATTCTTCCTCGTCCAGTCGTGAGTGCAAGCGTTGGAGATCTGCAGGTGGGCGCACTCACCCCTGCATGTGCTGCTCTTTTTCTCTCCAATGCTGGCCGATGCTCTCTGTATTGTGTGTGTTCAGCCTTTCAATCTCTCACTTCTTTGACTTTTCTTTTGCTTTTTCCTTGGCTTTTTTTTTTCTTTCAGAACGTGGAGACCTCTTCCTTCTCCCCTTTGGACGTCCCCCTTTGACTCCTCCGAATCTCTCCACCGAAAATTCTTCCCCCTTTCACTCTAAAGACATAAGCATATATTTATAGTGTAAACGTAGGTCAAATAGCCGGGTTTTCTAGTCCTAATGGGCTTAGGCTTGGGCTTAGGCTTTAATTTTCATTTAATTCCAAATTGGCTGAATTAATTCGGGCCTCTATTCAATTAACTTGATGGGCTAATTTAAGCTCAAATTAAGACAACCGAGCCCTTTTACGTGTGATTTTCGACCCATGCTTTCCGAGTGAGCCGAGTCTCGTTCGATACCCGAGCTCGATTTACGTGATGAATTTTAAGCTCACTTGCCATCGTCGATCCGATGCGGAATGCAATTAATCTATATGAACCTAAACTATATGCTATGCAATTTTAATATTTTTGTTCAGGGGTTAAAAATTTAATCCCTAATTTTCTATGCAATTAACACTAAATGATGCGCCAAAATTTAGGTGTCAACAGAGTCGTCCCGATCGACATTTGGTGAGAAAAGAATAGTCATTTTGGCCCTTTATTTCATGGAATTGAACTATTTTTTTTTACCATACACAAAATGTGTCTCGATCGAAGTTTGGCAGCGATTGTGGCTTGGCTCAAATGTCGAGTTAAGGTGGAGATTGTTAAAATTATATTTCAATTTTGACCCCGAAAAGGAAAGTTTCCTAATTCAAGTAGGTTTTCTATTTTTGATAGGTTTCCTAATTGAATGGTTTCCTAGTTGGAAAATATTTCCTAATTAGAGAAGGTTTCATAAAAAGAGGTTTCTTAATTTGGATCCAATTCTTGCCTATAAGTAAGAAGGGGATGTTATTTGTGTAAATCATCAAAGATGAGTTTCTGCTAATGAGTTACACCCTGAAGATATCCGAGCGTTTGTAGTGATTAAATATTGTAATAAGATTTGTGTATAATTCTTTCGTGAGATTGAGAGATTATTTCGTGAGTAATTATTGGACTAAATACTACGTGAGTTATTTGGTGTAATTGGGGCTTGGGAAATACTTAGAGTGTTTGAGTGACTCGAGTGTGGTTGTAATCACCGTTGTATCGCTTGATTTATAGTGAATTTCGTACTGCTCTCTCCCATGAATGTAGGTTACTACGACCGAACCACATAAATTTGGTATCCAATTTATTTTCTTATTATGTCTATTTTATTGTTCGATTGCTTGGCTTCCCCCAATATCTATTCCATCTCATTTCCATATTTTGCCAAAAAAAAAAATCGAAATCGTCATGCCATGCCATTCCCTAATTCCCTTCCACCCCACCATATTAAATGAAACATCACATATGATGGTACGTTGTGAAGTACTTTCAATGCCAATGATTTCCCCAAAGGACGACTACTAAAATGTCGTGATTGAATTTTCCATGGAATATCTCGATCATTGGAAGAAAAGAAATATCAAGATTAAATTTGGGAAAAAAAAGTCACCAATCCTATTGAGGTTGCTATTTATTAATAAGTGGAGATTATTCAGGAGTTTCAAATGATGGCCGTTTCCACTCCGTTTCCCTAAAAGCTCTCGTTTTCGATGCAGCTTCTTTTGGCCAAAAAAGTGTAAAGGCATCACGCCAAAGTTGAAGGTGTTAGAATAGTGAGCAATGGTTTCACAAAATTTAATAGAAATTAAATCGTTTGTTGATATATAGTCATTTATCCAATATATCATTAACTCAAGTCTTTGGCAAAATCGAGTCTAATTAATTAGGTAAAATGAGTAGTTACTTCGAAATTAAAGAACGATGTGCTTTGGAAGCGCTCATATTGTTATTTCTAAATGATCCCTGAAAAGAGTGATGCATTGGATATCTATTCCTTGTATCAAGTATGCGCAATTTATATCGAATTGGATTCTAACAAATGTCAAAAGAAGAGAGAGTTTAAATTCTATCTTGCACAAATTCACAATTATACATGTTTCCTATTCTTGAGCACTCTCAATAATGATCAAATTTTCCTTCTTTCTTTGGTCAAATGAAACTTTCATCCATTATCAAAATGATACATGAAAGGATTTATGAGAAATCCCAGAAATTATCAATTTTACGACGTCTTATGACATTTTTTTATACTTAATTACACGAAAAGCCATAATATTGTTTGGCATGGCAAGTGTACCATAGAAGTTGTTGTTCATGAAGATCAATGATTGCAGCGAATATACACGTAATTTGTCTACAAATATAACCGGATCAATTAAGTTAGGTAACTGTGATGAGCGTACTAGTCTACGTAAGATAATTATTATCATTTGATGGGTCAAGAAATATCCGAATAGGACGAGAGGAATATCGTGCTTCATGCGAATTATGATTACTTGAGTGCTCGATGGGTTTCATAGGTCCAATTTTCATGGGAAGGAAAAAAAATACATAAATAAACAATGCTTCTTGGTGGGAAAATCGTCCAATCAATCCTAAATCAATTGTATGGATGCCAATTCAGCTTTAAATTTTTGCACGAAATTTCAATACAGCCCTTTAAGTCAATTTTTGCCGGAAATTGCTGACACGGGGGTGTGTCACGTAGAAAGGCACAAATTATCCGAAAAGAGTACATTGAAATTTCGTGCAAAAGTTTATAACTCGATTGGCAAAATTAAAAAATTTATGATTGAATTGACATTCATATAATAAATTTAGAATTGAATGGGTAATTTTTCCCTTCTCTGCTGATGGCAACGGGGCTTGCACCACGTACGGCGTACAACAATCGAGAAGAACGTGTGCATGGAGACTTGCCCAGACGTTTCGCCAATAAACAATGGCGGAGACTTGACTTGCGCTTGGATGGATGAAATAAAAAGCAGAACACCGACCGCCTGAGTGCATCCAATGATGCCCGCTCAGTTTTTGTCATAGAGTCGCCGTACGAGAGAATAAAGCGTGTTGGGCCATATTTTGGTAATGGGAAAACAGATTTTCCAATGTGGAACACGAGAGCAAGAGGGTCATCAAGAGTCGGTTCATACTGGGAATGTGATGACGATCTCGTTCTTGCTTTTCCATGTTCCCCCAACTCCTGCACAATCGAGTTCACAAGACAAATGAGAAAAAGCGTCTGCGTCCATCATTCAAAATGCATCATTGGTTTAGAATAATTTGCCTTGTGTCTCTTTTTGGTTTGGCATCTTGGAAATTAAGTTCTGCATTGCTTGACTAGCCCTCAGAGAAAATTACCTAAAAAGTCTTTAACCTATTGCAATTTGGCCAATTCAGTCATAAACATTTTTTATGTTTTATCAGTTGAGTCCATCCGATCAATTTTGATCAGAAATCACTAACGTAGATGCCTGCCGTCCTACGTGACATAATCGGTGCTGACGTTGACATTTTAAATAATATTTTAATAATATTTTGAATTTTTTAATAATTATTTTTTTTTCTTTGCTTTTTCTTTCTTTTCCTTAGACTTAGGGCCGGCTAGGGTCGGGGTGCCCTTGCTCGGCTAGATCCGGATGCCGCATTCTAGAATAACGTATGTGAAAGTTTCCCCGGCGTTCAAACCGATCTCGCTTGCAACGTCACATCCATGGATTCATCCCAGCCTTTGCTTGTGGCCGGCAACCATTCTGGACTTACGTACGCGAAAGCTCCCCCGGCGTTCAAACAGATATTTCCTTGGACTTAGGGCCGGTTAGCGCCGTGCTTCTTGTGCGCTTGTCTATACTCTTTAATAGCCTTTTTTTTTAACCAACTGTTTGTTGGCCTTCGTACCCACGCATTTTACATGCTTAATAAAAATTCCTTATCAAAGACATTCAGTTTCTAAGAAATTATTACATCTTGCTTAGCCACTATTATTTTTTTTTCTGTATATACATCTATATTAGATTCGCAAAAGAGTTAAAGAAAAAAAATCGCACAATTATCACTGCAGGCTAATTTAATGGGTTCTAATTAATAATATTTGAATTATTATGATGTGCCATCCAAATTATAATTGTCATTTCACATAAAAAGTTGGTTGAATAAATAAAGAGTTAATGAATGTGAATTATGCGGTTTGACTGTGGAGCAATGACTACTATAATATAATGCATGCTCTTAGATATCAACAATTGTAGAATGATTTCCGTTGCCTATATAGTCCATTTAAGTGTTAAATATAAGTCTAGGATGAACTTGGTTATAAAAAAATGGGATAATGACACTAATAGTTTCTAAAAGTCGGCTCAATGTGCAAAGCAATCCTTGAACTTTTAATTTGTTCAATATAGTCTTTGAACTATTCTTAGAGATTCAATTTAGTCGCTAAACTTTCAATTTGTTCAATCCAACTCCTCAACTTTTCATAAGAAAGCTCAAATCAGTCCTTTGATACTATTCACAAGTTTTCATAATTAACGGTCTTCTGTTCATAGTTGACTGTGTCATGGCTCCAATACAAGAAGATCAAGACTTGCAGCTTGGTCTTCGTCTGTATATGTATCAAAGTCTTGGTACCAAAATCAATGTCTATAGCTGTTGATTGATGACATATGGACCATTGGTAAGTTTCAAACATTATATCATGTCATGCGCTAATTTCCTTGTACACGTCATTATTACAGTACATCGTGAAATTATCTTCTTCTTTTTTCAGCTATAGGCATCCACCATGAAAATCAATCCGATAAATTATGAGAAGAATGAGTTTTGGCTCATATTTTCAGCATTTGGCATGGCCAGAAACAATTGATCGACGATGATATTCTTATGGTTGGCAAGAATTTCTAGCTTCAAAATTTTGTTGCTACCTCTATACCATTTACTACAGCCACCGCACAAACTATCGGTATTAACGAACAGTGCCACGATTCGGACCAATTACCTTTGCCTGCCATCCGTCCATCACCTTACACATTTAATTATTATTATTTTTTGATAACCCAGGGAACTCCCGCACGGCCGACAGTCGGGAAGTAAACCCTGGGGGCGACACGTGCTAGCCACCACACACGTGCCACCGGTTAAGTCACCCTGCGGTGTCCGGGATTCGAACACTCAACCTTTTGCGAGAGGAAGAGTGCGCGCTCCAGCAGCGCCACCCAGGCGGGTGGTTACACATTTAATTGTTTCGTGTTCACACTAATGGAAAAAGCCCCGAAAATGCTCATTCAACATAGAGGTAAGACATAGTTATGCAATGAAAGTGATTTCAAGTTAAAGAGGGATAAAGCGATCCTATGGGACAATAAGCTACCATAGAAAGGTCGGGGCTTAAATGTGAAATTAAGAGGACAATGGGGATGGCATTGCAACTGACTCTTTGGTTAAGGAGTGTATTTGCAATCTGCTCCCTCTCTTGTTTTTCTTTTACAACTGGAATCCTTCTATTTCTTTATATCGGAGAGATGACAATTTCGGCCAACTTTCATTAGATTTTTTATGGATTTGGTAACGGAATGCTACACCTGTAAGAGGAATAATTCAGTTCGAAAGCTTGACAATGGTAGTTTTAACGACAGGAGTTCCTTAGAATTATGAAGTTATAGTGCAATTGTCAGACTTCAGCAAAATGGAAGTAAATCGTACGGACTCATTGTATTTGCAATTCAACATTAGTCTCATCTTGAATTTTCTTCAGTCTACAACACGAGAAGACCAAGTCGTGCTGCTAGGTATTTGTCCGCATATGGATTCAAGTCTAAGGGTGTGCTTGTTTTGGTGAAAGTGTTTTTTTGGAAAGTGTTTTTCGGACGTTCATTCGTTTGGTTTTTCGAAAATGATGTATCATTTTTGAATTTACCAATGGTCCATCTGTCATCAATCAAAAGCTACACTTAAGGGTGCGTTTGTTTTGCTGAAAATGTACATTTTCTGGAAAATACTTTTCAGAAAATCATTTTTCAAGAAAATGAGTTCATTTTTCGGTGTTTGGCTAAAATCTAAAAAACGTTTAGAAAGTATTTTCAGTTTTTTTGTGAAGAAAATCTAATGGCGAAAATTACCAAAAATTTTTGTATTTTTTAAATTATTTTAAATTATTTGTTATTTTTAAATTATTTTTATTAAGAAAAGAAAATACATGAATGTTTTCTTTCTTAGAAAGAAAAAAAAAGGAAAGAAAATAAAATAAAAAATATTAAAAATTCAAGATGAGTAAATCCGGAAAGCATTTCACCTTCTTAGATTGGAGAATTTACTTTCTTGAAATTAAACAAGATATTTGTGTTGACCGGAAAGTATTTTCCATTGACTAAATCATTTTTGAAGAACTAAATTGATGAAAGTCCAAAAAACACTTTTCCAAAAAACATTTTTACCAAAACAAACACACCCATAGTTTCAAAAGAAATCTATTGGCAACATGAGATAAGTCCACTGAAGTCTGCCTACTCAATTGTAGTCAATGTGTTCTAGAAAGGTGATGTGCATGTGGCACGACCCAAGGGAGCGAAGGGCTCCGAGCCCATTCATGAACGAGACATGGCCCCTTAGGTGCATGGGACGTAGCCCCTTTCATGCATGGGACGTGGCTATCCATGACTAGGCACGAGCACTGTTCATGACCCTTCAGTTCCCTCTAACAAACGACCCTGTAACTTTCCTTGGCAGGCATCCCTTGAGCTTCTCCACGCCCCTAGGGCCTCTGGAACTTCTTGTACAGCTATATAATGGTTGTATCGATTCAAAAACCACCGTTGGATCATAAGGAGATTAACGGATCAGATTATACAAGCACTTGTATATATAAGGGACCCTCCCCCTTCATTTGTACATGATCATTTGCAAGGAAATATTACTACGCTGCTTTTTCTCCATTCTTGTGAATTGAGTGTGTGTGCCTGCAATGCTGATTTGAGAGTCATCCTAAAGCCACACGAGTGTGAGATCGCTGTAAATCAATTGACCCGTGACAAGTGGTATCAGAATCTTCGTTCCTAGCGCAATGACTGATCCACGTTCCAAGTCACCCGATGGGTGACTTGGAACGCCGAATGACGGCTTTAGAGGAAACCGTCATGGACGTTCAAGGGATGGTCGATGACCTGCAACATACCATTGAAGGAGTGGAGGTTGGAAGGGAGGAACTCTTGGCTGAGATGCATGAGCTCAAAACTGGCATGAAAGAACTTCGCGACGAGGTGTTGGGGCTCGTGACCTAAGAGCTGCAGCAGCGGGGTGAGACCTGGGAGGCCGCGATGGTGGCCATGAGCATTGAGATCGCCGAGCTCAAGCGGAAGCTCACGGAGGTAGAAGCAGCATGCGTGAACGGGGTGATCACTGTGCATTCACGCATGGACACACCCAAGCCGAGAGAGTTCAAAGGCTTGTGGGTAACCAAGGATGTGGATAACTTCTTATGGTACATGGAGCGGAACTTCTAGGCCACAGGAATGAATGACGACACGACTTGGGTAAACAATGTACTTAGCTAATAATGCTTTGCTGTGGTGGCGTCGCAGGTCCGATGATAGGAGTGGCGACCCTATCATGACCTGGGCTAAGTTCGTCGAGGAATTTCGATAGAACTACTATCCTTCCTATGCGGAGGAGGAAGCTCGCGACGAGCTCAAACGCCTTAAATAGAAGGGCACCGTCCATGAGCATGTGAAGCAATTCTTGGAGTTGCTACTCCAGATCCCGTCAATGAGCGACATGGAAGCGTACCAACAGTTCATGAGTGGCCTCAAGCCGTAGGTCAAACAAGAGTTCAAATAGTGCAACGTGAGAGATCTCACGATGGCCACTTCCGTGGCAGAGTCTCTAGAGGAATCTAAAGTTTCGTTCCCAACTAAGCCTCACTTTTGTCCGAGGGGATAGAGTCAATGGTGGGGGAGATCGGAACAAATACAAACATCCAAATAGAGGCAAGCCAACATTGGCACCACCTAGGGCCTACAAGAAGTCGAGCGGTTGGGGACAACGAAAGGTACGCACCTTTAAGTGCTTCTTTTGTAATGGGCCACACATGGCTCAGGAATGTTCTAAGAGAAGTAAGCTGATGGCCCTATGCAAAGAAGATGAGTCACGAGAGGAGGTATGGTTGAGTTCGCTGGAAATCCTTAGTTCCATCAAGGCCAAGAAGGCCAAGGAGTCCAACGGAATGATGTTCGTGGACGTGAAGATCGGGAGTACCACGATGAGTGCGCTTGTGGATACCGATGCGTCCAACCTCTTCATATCCCAAGAGGCCGCGAAGAAGCTGAATCTTTGAGTTGAGAAAGGAGGAACCGGTTGGCTCAAAACGATGAACTCCAAAGAAGTCCCAACTAGCTATATGGCTAGGGACGTGGAGCTTCATCTTGATCTATGGACCAGCAAGGAAGATATCGAGGTAATCCCTTTTGACAATTATGATCTTGTGCTAGGTTTGGGATTCTTGGATCGTATCAACGCGGGCATAATGCTCTTTGCAGATTGCATATGTATTCTGGACATGCGATGCCAATGCTTGGTCCGATCCACTGTGAGTCGGGACGTGATTGGAAGATGCTCTTGGCTATGCAGCTTAAGAAGGGAGCAAGCAAGGGCGAGGTAACCTTCTCGGCAACCATGAAGGTCGAGGATGATAAGGGAAAGGGTAAGGAGAGTGAAGTCCCGATCAAGGTGACTCGAGTCCTCGATTCATTCCAAGATGTGATACTGCCCGAGTTGTCCAAGAAACTGCCATCTTAAAGAGAGGTGGATGATCGAATCAAGTTGGTGCCCGATACTCGACCATCGGCCATGGAACCTTATCGCATGGTAATGCCTGAATTGGAGGAACTACGGAAGCAACTCAAGGAGCTACTTGATGCGAGATACATTTGGCCGTCCAAGGCTACGTTTGGCGTTTCGGTCCTATTTCAAAAGAAGCAAGATGGGTCTCTCCGTATGTGCATAGATTACCGGGAATTAAATAAGCTCACCATAAAGAACAAGTATCCGATCCCTCTAATTGTAGACTTATTTGATCAACTTGGGGAAGTCTGTTCACCAAACTTGATCTTTGGTCTAGTTACTACCAAGTACGGATCGCCGAAGGGGACGAGTCGAAGACCGCATGCGTGACATGATATGGGTCATACGAGTTCCTCGTCATACCCTTTGGCTTAACTAACGTGCCGGTCACATTCTGCACCTTAATGAGCAAGGTTCTTCACCCGTTCCTTGACCGGTTTGTTGTGGTTTACCTTGACAACATTGTTGTCTATAACCGGACGCATGAAAAGCCCGTCGAGCACTTGAGGCGAGTCTTCTAGATCTTGCGTGAGAACAACATATTCGTTAAACATGAGAAATGTGCCTTTGCCCAATAGGAGGTACCGTTCCTAGGGCATCTCGTCAAGGATGGATATGTACGGATGGACGCGGCCAAGATTTGTACCATTGTTAAATGGGAGCCCCCGACCAAGGTAATTGAGCTGAGGTCGTTTTTCGATCTCATAAATTACTATCGACGCTTTGTTCGGGGATATTCAGGCATTACCGTGTCACTTATGAACATGTTAAAGAAAGAAAAGCTATGGGAGTGGACAGATTGATGCCAAGAAGCGTTTGATCGGCCGAAGCATGCCATGACTGAGGAGCCAGTACTTGTGTTGCCCGATCATACAAAGCCGTACGAGGTAGAGACTGACGCTTTCGATTTTGCGATAGGTGGTATTCTTATGTAGGAGGGACACCCGGTGGCGTTCGAGTTTTGGAAGTTGAATGAGATTGAGCAACGTTACACGGTCCAAGAAAAGGAGATGACCGCAGTGGTGCATTGCCTTCGTACGTGGAGGTACTATCTCCTAGGATCGAAGTTCATCATGTGGTCGGATAACGTGGCCACGAGCTACTTTCATACCCAAAAGAAGCTGAGTCCAAAATAAGCTCGGTGGCAGGACTTCCTGGCCGAGTTCAACTACGTGCTGGAGTATAAACTACGAAAGGCCAATTCGGTGGTTGATGCCTTGAGCCGGAAGACGGAGTTGGCCAACATCATAAGCCGCCCTAGCTGCCCATGGATTGACCGTATCAAGGAGGAGCTTAAGCACGATCCAACGGCCTGGCAACTCATTGAGTACGCAAGGGAAGGCTAAGGCAGGTAATTTTGGTGGATGTGAAGAAGCTAAAAGATATGGCGACTATATGTGCCGCTTTATGAGAAACTAAGGAAGAAAATGCTGTAAGAGTGCCACGATTTCAAATGGGCGGAACATTCGAGGATCTATCGCATCATGACACTCATTGATGACTAATACTACTGGCCTCACATGCAGGATGACGTCGAGGCGTATGTGAAAACATGCCTCATGTGCCAACAAGATAAGATAAAGCAACGTTCATCGTCGGGGATCCTTGAGCCACTTCCCGTCCTGGAACGTCTATGGAAGAGTGTCTTCATGCACTTCATTGTGAACTTACCCAAGTTCGAAGGATGTCGGACCCTCATGGTCATATTGGACCATTCTCTAAGTACGCAACATTCGTGCCTGTAATAAATGATTGTTTGGCTAAGGAGGCGGCCAAACTATTCGTCAAACATGTCATTAAATACTGGGGAGTTCCATGAACAATCGTGAGCGATCGCGATCCTCATTTACCAGGCGGTTTTGGACCGAGCTCTTCAAGTTGCTAGAGTTGAACCTCAACTTCTTTACGAGTTTGCATCCCCAAACCGATAGATAGACGAAGAGGGTGAATGCACTCTTCGAAATATACCTCCGCCACTATATGAGCACAACACAAGTGAATTGGGCGAGATTAATTGATGTGACCTAGTTCTCGTACAACTTTCAGCGGAGCAAGTCCATAAACCATAGCCCGTTCGAGATCGTGACAGGGCAGTAGCCGCTCACTCCGAGCACGGTTGTCTTGAGCTATTGGGGAAATAGCCCGTTCGTTTATAAGTTTGCCAAAGAATGGCATGAATAAGCGGACTTGGCACGGGCGTGCTTACACAAGGCCTCCAAACGCGTAAAGAAATGGGCCAACAAGAATTGACGGCACGTGGAACTCCAGGTCGGGGACCTAGTGTTGGCCAAGCTACACGCAGTCCTCCGATACAAGGACGTGCACAAAAGCTTGATTCATTGCTACGAGGGGCCCTTTCGAGTGCTCATA